>JBCNJP010000007.1:109537880-109620987 GCA_039602395.1 Deinandra increscens subsp. villosa | reverse complement strand
TTCATAACTGATCTGATCATAATGAAAATTAGGACCAAGGCACTCGAAACCTCTTGATTAGGAGCAAAACCGTAATAAAAAGCAAATGTGAGTTCACTACTAAATGCCCTAAATAAATTTATATGTTTTGGGCTGAAAATATATGAGTTTTGAAACCATTGAATGAGAATATTGTGGGTATGAATTAAACGTAAGTGTCGGCGCACGCTCATATAAGATGAGCAAGGCCTATATTGAAATTTAGAATTTGGATAATTTAGAACAATGCCTTCTAGATCATTAGAGTAGCGTGAGAAGTATTGGTAGATCTACTGGGGTTGACCACCCGTACTCATTGATCAGTCGCTATGGTCGCGAAACATGGTGAGAAATACTATCGAACATGGGTCTAGTGTTGATTTAGAGCTTACTGTTTATTTCATACGTCGTAAACCTAGCTAGTTTAAACAACAGGCTGTTCATTTCTTGGTATTAATCTTGATAACTGTTGGGTTACGGATCCAGCTTTGATTAAACAACAGGTTGTTCATTTCTTTAAGGATAAATTCCGGGCGTCGTCACTGCGTAGGCCTTCGATTGAGTGTCTTGGTATCAACCGTTTATCTGAGGATGAAGCTTATTCACTCACTATTCCGTTTTCTTTGGATGAGATCATAAAGGCGGTGTGAGACTGTGGCGGAGACAAGGCGCCGGGGCCAGATGGGTTCAATTTCAATTTTATTCGTCATTTTTGGGACTGATTTAAAAAAAAAAGTGGTGGATAAGTTCTACTTAGAGGGGACCATTAGTAGAGGTTGTGCGTCCTCTTTTATTTACCTCATTCCCAAATCTGCGAGCCCTCAAGATTTTAGGAATTTTAGACCTATCACGCTCCAAGGTTGTATTTCCAAAGTGATTTCCAAAGTCTTAGCCAATCGAATTAAAGGCGTTATGAACTCCATTATATCGGAGACCCAAATGGCTTTTGTGGAGGATCGATACATTGTGAACGGGCCTCTCGTCTTCAACGAGGTGCTTTCTTGGTTGAAAAGATCCAAGGGTCAAGCTATGTTCTTTAAAACCGATTTCAACAAGGCTTACGATTCGTTAGAGTGGGAATTCATCGATTCAATCCTCCTTCAAATGAACTTCCCGGAGTTGTGGAGAAAGTGGGTTAAAGGGATCTTAAATGCGTCTAGATCCTCGATCCTTGTGAATGGGTCCCCCACTGAAGAGTTCGATTGTTTCAAAGGGGTGCGACAAGGGGATCCCCTATCTCCTTATCTTTTCATTATCGCGATGGAGCCGTTGCATTGGATCATCTCCAAGGCGGTTTGTATGGGTATTTTCCATCCCTTGAAACTTCCAAACGAGGGCCCTCATCTCTACCATTTTCTCTTCGCGGATAATGTGATGATATTGGGGAAATGGTCTAAAGGGAACGTTCTTAATCTTAGACGTCTTTTATGGAGTTTCTTTCTTGTTTTCGGGCTTCGTGTTAACATTCAAAAGTGTGGCATTACCTGCGTCAATGTTCACTCGGAGGAGATTAACTTTATGGCCTCTTCATTCGGTTGTAAGATTCGCTCTTTTCCGTTTGAATATCTTGGTCTTAAAGTTGGCGCTAATATGAATTTGAAAAACAACTGGAGTAAGGTTATCGACACTTTCAAAATCCGTCTCTCCTCTTGGAAGGCCTCCCGCCTTTCCATGGGGGGTCGTTTGGTTCTCATTAAGAGTGTGTTAGATTGTCTCCCGACATACTACTTTTCCATTTACCGGGCTCCGAAGTGTGTCCTTGATATCCTTGAACGCATACGGGTCAACTTTTTGGTGGGATGGGTCCGAGTTGAAGTCTAAAATTCATTGGGTGTCGCGTGACAACATCCTCAAGCCGAAGCATTGGGGGGGGGGGGGGTGGGTATCAACTCCCTCGAAAATTCTAATAATTGCCTTCTAGCCAAGTGGGTTTGGAGATTTAAATCGGAGCCGAATCGCTTGTGGAGACGCACCATAATTAGCATTCACACCAGTCCCGTATTCCAACCCCTCATTCCCCTTCACCGTGCGGCTAATGGCATATGGAAAGTTGTGTCTAAAGCTACTGCTTTTTTTTTGGCAATCTTGGGATCTCCCTTAATAATTTGTTTATTATGGATGGGGTGGTGTGCAAATGGGCTAAATCGCCTAATTGCAGGTTCACAATTAAGTCCCTTAGAATGCTTGTTTGGGAGTCTTTTGCTCTGGAGGAGTCTGCGAAATTCTTGTGGTGCAAGAGTCTCCCTTCTAAAGTGAACATTATGGTTTGGCGTGCTCTTTTAGATCGCTTGCCAACTCGGGAGGGTTTGGATCGTCGGAACATTTCTATCGAGGGGCTGAACTGTGTTTTATGCGGTGAGGGCGTTGAGAACGCCGAGCACATATTCACGGGATGCTCGTTCTCAGATTGGATTTGGTCCGTGGTGGCTCAATGGTGTCATCTTCCTTCGATGGTCTTTTTCTCCGTGAAAGATATTGTTTCCCTTCACGAGTCTATATCGTCTGCGGGGTGGATGGCTTCGGCGATTAATACTATTCTGTTGACCTCGTGTTGGTGTTTGTGGCGCGAAAGGAACAAGGTGTTATTTGAAAACAGGACTCCGTATCTTCACCGGGTTTTGTCTGAAATCAAATATTGGAGTTTTATGTGGTTCTCAAATCGATGTAAGCTCCGGTCCGTTTCTTGGAACGACTGGAATTCTTTTTCTTTGTAATGTTCCTTTTTGGCCTTCTCTAGCTCCTTGCTAGGGTCGTGCCTGTTCTAATAAATTCGCCATTCAAAAAAAAAAATTGTGGTTGTGAGTGAAAAAATAATAAATAATAGTAAATGTATAATTATAAGGATAAGAATGAGGAATGGGTTGTGAATGCTCTTAGGTGCTTTGTAATATCTATACTAACTAGATTTTACTATGCGCGTGTTTTGCTGCTAGGATAACGCATATATATATATATATATATAAAACAGTAGCATTGCTAAAGCTCACTGTAAAGAAAACAAAAAAATACATAAAGACTGTTTAACGACGTTAAAATTATAAGTCAAACGCTCTAATATCAAACTTACAAGCTAAAGGTTATGTATGACATCATATATCTAGTTAAATATAATACTAAACACAATTATATACTTAAACACACTACTGTGAATGAAGATTTAAAATGAATTAAAACACAATATAAAGTTATATACTTAAACACAATAGTGTGAATAAAACACATTTTTCAAGTGCGGGTGTTAGCTACTATTCATATCTTTCTATACTTAATTTTTACTTGTTGCTTCCCTCCTCACCTCATCCCCCCACCCAGCTACCCTTTAAACTTATAGATAATTAATGTTTTAGAAAAAACACTGATTAAAATAATAAAAAATGTTCTAAAAATAGTTGTTAAAAAACATTTTTCAGAACTATTTTTCTATAAATCATTTTTTAATTACATGTTATAGATTTGTCCAATTGTCCTTGAAGAAACTTACAACCTGAAAAGGGAAATATACACGACTTCAAGTCGTCATGCAGGGAAGACGAGCAACATGCTGCGTCGCAGTAATGTGAATGAAGGTTTTAAAATGAATTTAAAAAATAAATCTGTTTAAAAAACGTTTAAATATAAAAAAACCATTTATTTAAAAAAAACTATGAAAAAACGTTTTATAAAAGTGAAAAACCATGAAAAACCGTTTAAAAAAAGTGATTAACGTTTTTGTTATTTTAATTAAGAAAATTGTTTTTAATAAACTGTTTAAAAAAACAGTGAAAAAACGTTTTTTTTAAAAGTGTAAAACTGTGAAAAAGAATGTTTTTTTTTAAGAAAAAAAACGTTTTAGAAAGGTGATTAACATTTTTGTTATTTTATTTAAGAAATTTGTTTTTATAAAAATGATGTTATAGGGGTGGAATATGATAATTTTTAAAACAAAATTTGGTGGGTGGGTGGGGGAGGGGGGGGGGGGTGAGGGGGGAGGTACGAATAGCTGACCCCTTTGCAAATGTTTCGGCCGAAGATATAATTGATCGTTTTCAGAAGATGAAACTTGTATGGGACAACTATAAATCAATTTCATTCCTATTCACAATGCACTTTATTATGTGTTTTCTTATGATAATGTACTTTTTGTTAATGCATATTATTTATTATAAGAAAATTGGATTTTAATAATATGAATTATCACTCATTGACCGATAATAATACGAATTATCACCTTGCACACAATAATACCAATTAACCATTCTGGTCTCTAGAATGATACACCGTTAGTTTTTCACTAACGGTGTTAGTGTCTTGCTGATGTGGAACCTGACGTGGCCTAATAGTTTGCTGACGTGGCTTGATTTGGAGGGTTCCACGTCAGCAAGAGACTAACGATGTTAATGAAAAACTAACGGTGTATCATTCTAGAGACCGGAATGGTTAATTGGTATTATTGTGTGCCAAGGTGATAATTCGTATTATTATCGGCCAATGAGTGATAATTCGTATTATTAAAATCCAATTTTCCTTTATTATATTACCGAATTACCCGAATATTTAGATGTTATCTCGCTAGAAATTTAGAAACAAAAAAACCATATAGAAAATAATAAGACGTTTATCCCCTCGCGCGTTGCTGCGGGGTTGAACTTGTATACTGAACGAAAGTAAAAAAAGTTAAGTGGTATAAAACGTAAAAGTTTAAAAGTCTTGTGGTGAAACTGTAAAACTATAGAAGTATATTAAAATCAAAAGTAGAAAAGTTAAAAGTTTCGTGCCAAAGTAGAAGACAAAAAAACTTAAAACAAAAAAAACTTTAAAAGTTAGAGGGTTAGAAAATTAAAAAGTATAAAACGTAAAAGTCTAAAAGTTTTGTGGTAAAAGTATAAAAACTATAAAAATATACTCAGTTAAGTGATATAAAACGTAAAAGCCTATAACTCTCTTGATGAAAGTATAAAACTATTAGAATGTAAGATTAACGGCTTCAACACCGTAACTGATTACCTAAACAACCGTTTACACACCTTTTATTTACGGTAAAACGAATTAGTGAAATCGGAGAATTTGAAGTAAATCTCCACAAAACTGTTTCATTAAATGATGAGTGATGATTACACGAAAGAGTGGAATATTCTCAAAGCTATTAATAGACTCGTTGTTCTAGACTCTAGTTCCCTTTTTTGGGAAATGTAAGACAACCGACCTCATCCACGTTTAAACCGATAAATACGTGTCAGCTCATGCTCGCAAATTCAAATTCAAACCTTGTACGATTCTTCGAACGATAGTGACTACTCAGCGCCGACTAAGGGTGAGGATAAATTTTTTTTTTTTGAACAGCGAATCCATTAAAAAACACGGGAACGGGACGCCGGCCAGCAAGACGCTAAGAACCGACCCCGACCCAACAACAAAACACACCAGAACTTACATTAACATGAAAATTTACACCAATCGACCCAATCCACTCCCCACCCTTTAGCCCTCGAATTGATCCAGAAATAACTAAGCGCTTTAATCTCCGACACCACCTTTCCTAACCCCGTCTTTCTTTTTTCAAAAACAGCCTTGTTCCTGTAATCCCAAATAACCCACACAACCGCCCGGAAAACGACGTCCACCATAGCCTCTTTATTCTTAACCTTCGACCCATCCGGAAATGGCCGAAAAATATCCTTAACCTCGAACAAGATAGGATCCGCAATTTTACACCATTGGCTAATGATCGCCCAAACCATTGAGACAAAGGCACACCCAGTAAATAAATGGTCCTCTGATTCTTCTTGCAGCTCACAAATCGGACACATCGTTGACAGCATCGGGATTCCTCTCGTAACTAACCCCGACTTCGTGGGAAGCCTCTTCCATAACAGCCTCCAAATCAGGATATTAACCTTCGGCGGGACAAGGTTGTTCCATATGATATTCATGCCCTCCTCTCCACGATTAGCCTTCATAATCACCTTTGTCATACCTTTTACCGTGAAAGCACCTGTCGAGTCCCCCTTCCAAACCCAGCCATTCTCTTGGACAGCAAAGAGGTCAGCCACCTTAATATGTTTCTTCAACAGCACCTTTTCCACACTTGCCACACTCCTCCAAACCCCTGCCATTCCTGTCTTCAATGGGATAAAGCCATCGGACCTCCCATTTCCATGGATCCCCTCTAACACCTTCCTCCACAGCCTGTCCTTTTCCGTTAAAAACCTCCAAACCCATTTCGAGATCAGCGCAAGATTCTTTACGTCAAGGGGAACGATTCCCAAACCTCCCTCCTTAATCGGCAACATAGCAATATCCCTTTTGATCCAATGAATCCTTCTTTTGTCCCTACTTCCGCCCCATAGGAAGTTAAAACGAATCGTCTCGAGCTTCTTAATCACCTTAGCAGGGGCTTTAAACAAAGAGAAAAAGTAGAGAGGAACACAATCCAGGACCGACTTCACAAGAGTCACCCTCCCTGCCATCGAGAGCCTCTCCGCCTTCCAACCGGACAGTTTAGCTTCAAACGCATCTATGACCGGTTTCCAGCTAGCCACTTTGTTCATGTTATCGCACACCCGAAGCCCCAAATGCGAGAAGGGCAGCTTGTCACCTTTAGATCTCAGCAGCCCCGCCATCCTCACAACCTCCTCGTCCTCACAGTTTATACCAAACAGCGAACACTTCTTAAGGTTAACCTTTAAGCCGGAGGCAAGGAAGAAAGCCCGAAGCATTCTTGCTAAATTCACGGCGTTCAACTCCGACCATAGCCCCACCACAATGACATCATCCGCAAACAAGAAAGAGGACAGCTTCGGACCATTATTAGGCAGAGGTAAACCATCAAAAACCCCAACAGAATTCGCACGCTCCATCATCCACGTAAACGCCTCCATTAAGATGATGAACAGGAACGGAGAGATCGGATCCCCTTGCCTAAGTCCTCTCGAGCATTGAAACTCAAAGGACGGGGCTCCATTAACCAAAACCGAAGCTCTCGAGGCAAAAAGACACCCTTCAACCCAATCACGCCATTTCCGGGGGAACTCCATTTGTTCCAAAATCGAAAGCAAAAACCTCCAATCAACAGTGTCGTACGCCTTTTCAAAGTCTATTTTAAAAAACATAGACTTACGACCCGATCTCTTACACCACGAAATGACTTCATTGAGCACAAGAGGCCCATCAATAATGTTTCGTTTGGCCACAAAGGCCATTTGGTTCTCCGAAACCAAAGAACCCACCACCACTTTTAGACGATTAGCCAACACCTTAGAGATGAATTTGGAAATACACCCCACCAAACTAATGGGACGGAAATCATTAAACTCTTGAGGGTCACGGACTTTGGGGACAAGATGAATAAAGGAAGAGCCGCATCCCTTACTAATCCTGCCTTCCTCATAAAAATTATTCATTATATCCATAAAATCTCCTTCAAAAAGATCCCAATATCTCTTAAAAAAACCAAAATTAAAACCGTCCGGACCGGGCGTCTTATCACTCCCGCAGCCCCAAACAGCTTCCTTCACCTCAGATTTGGAGAACGGTGCCGTTAAAAACACTTTCTCATTCTCTTTCAGCGTTTTAATACCCTCACAATTCATCACCGGACGACGTTCCCCACTACAATTGAAGCGATCTTTAAAGAACCTCCAAGCTTCTTTCTTCAACCTTCCCGGATCTTCAACCCATTGCCCGTTTATCCTTAATCCATTAATCCTCCCACACGATAATCGTTGTTTTACCATACCATGGAAAAACGCAGAATTCTCGTCCCCCTCTAAGCACCATCTCATTCTAGCTTTAGTTTTAACCTCTTCCAAAGCTCCCAAGTCGATCTCTTTAAGCCTAGCTTTTTTACAGGCCCATTCGTCCACCTCCTCAATCCCCAGATCCCTGTACTCCCCCATAGCGTCGTAGAAATTGCATTCATATTCCAGCCGTTCTCTTTCACCTTCACATTCCTCTTTACACTTTCTAATCCAATTTTTAACTTTCTCTTTAACCACCCTCAATTTTGCCATCAGAATACAGTCAGGCTTTGAGCCACTCCAATTCCCCACCAACGCACCACTAACCACATCATCTAAACCATCCCTCTTAAGCCACGAATGAAAAAATCTAAAGGGACGGGGGCCAAAATCCGGCGAGGATGTCCTCAGGACGAGCGGCGCATGGTCCGACCAAAGCCTCGGCAAAGCCACCAAAGAAGCACACGGCCACACTGACTTGAACCCCGCGCAGACCAAAACCCGATCAATTTTACTAAAAGACTTCCCATTACCGTGCGAGTACGTGAATCTTAGCCCTCCCATGTGATACTCCGAAAGACCGGCTCGATCAATGAACGCATTAAACGCCATAGCCCCAGCCGGCTGAAATTCAGATTTGAGACGCTCATCTTCAGAACGGACTTCATTAAAATCACCAGAGAACACCCATATCCCTTCCTTTGCCCATCTAATCTCAACTAATTTGTTCCACAACCTACGCTTGAGCCTCAGATCATGAGGAGAATAGACATTCACAATGTTCACCAAGCCCTCCCTCCCCTTCACATAACCAGAGACAACCATGAAAAAGTCTTCTATCTATTGAAATTGATTCGCCTACCATCCAAGAACTGCGTCTCCTGAACACATAAGAATTGAACCCGGTACTTCGATCTGATTTTGGAGATCCACAACAATTTGTTGTCATCACCAACCCCACGGATATTAATAGATAAGAGATCCATTATTGGGCAATTACAGACTCCTCTCCCTCAACACGGCCGACGTCTCGTTCCTCCCCTTCAATCTGCTTCTCCACAAGATCTCTGAAACAATCAAGCTCGATATTTATAACCCTTGCCACCTCCACTGTGTCGAAAACCTCCTTTGTTCTCGCCATCCGTCTTTCCTGGATTTCCGCCTCAGCACAGGCTCTGAGTCTTAGATCTTCCAAGACTTCATCCGCCAACATCAAGTCGCAAGCCTCCTGTTCTGAGGTTGTGCATCTCCCTTTTTTAACCCTAGCAGATCGGGGCCCCCCATTTTTTTTAAGCTTGAAAGGAGGGCTGTTGAGATCCAAGGACTGACCCACCGAAGATTCTGCTGGACCAGGAGACCCAGGCCCAGAAATGCCCGGCCCACCATCAACTTCTTGAGCCCCATTCACACCCGACTCCTTATCCACGTGCGCCGCCTTTTTTGAAAAAACATCATTTTGTATGTTATGGATATTTCCCATGCAATCCATCTCCCCATGCACCGGTGACCCTTCTGATTCCCCCGTCCCCAGAGAAGACTCCCCCCCTCCCGCCGCCGGCACTTTTAAAATTTCCGATCGGATTATCCGAGCTTGAACTCCGCTGTTAATTTTTCCGATGAATTCCGGCACCCATTCTTCTTGGAACTCAGAGACTCTGCAGATAAAAAGTTTATCTTTCCAACCCACCGAGACTTTACACTCAATCCTACTACAATCATTCACCAGAATGCCGATTTTTGACGCATTCATGATCCCGTCATTAACATCCGCATCAGAGTTTTGAATGACCGTCCCGAATTTTCTCCGATCATGTCAAACACTTTCCCATCCCAGAGCTGGGGTGGCACCCCAAAGATTCGCACCCAAGCAATCCTCTCAAAACCAAAGGATTGCCCACGCCAAACGGATAACTTAGAAAACCAGGGAATCCAACGAGACTCGTTTTCCAGGAAAGCCATCGCCTCACCGTTATTGATAAACGTAAGCAACACCGACAATCCTCCCAAGAATCTGATCTCAAACTCTCTGAACCCATCATTACCCGGGAATTTATCAAGGTTGCTGAGGTGAGTGAGGTCCGACACCCGTCCCAACAACGCCGATCCCAACCACTCGCTATACGCCGGAGTAATCATATCCCCCAGCTCAATAGATTTTTCAACCTCACTAACCTTATCACCACCCTTAGCCGTTCCGCCAGCCACCACCCTCGCAAAGGACACTCCTGCCTCTCTGAATCCCCCACCAGACCAAGGCTTAGCCGCGACTTTAGGAGTAGCCACTGAATGGACCCGAGGCTTATTCAACACCACCGGAGCTCCATTTCTCCCGTATTTTTCCAGATTAACAGAAATTTTCGTACTCCCAATCTTTATTCTTTTCAGCACCCTTTCGAGTTCCCATTTATCCTTCACCCCTGAAAACTTGACAAAACCAAAGCTTTCGCCACCCTTGTTCCTCCTTCTCGAGATAAACACATCTTCCACCTTCCCAAATTGTTTGCATTCCCTCTCGATATCTCTACAGGCACAGCCCTCAGGCAGACTGCTCACATAATACACCACCAAGTTACCCTTCGCTGATCCACCAGCTCCATTGAAAGCTCCCTTATTGCCCCTCCGATTCACTAGGTTCCAACCGAGATCGTTCATCTGAGCACCTCTTTCACTCATCGCTTCACACTCAACCATCCAAAAGATGCTAGCAAAACTTGTAAGACACCACTCGAATCGAACACCCGGAGGATGCAATCACCAGTGAGGATGGGATAACCCTAGCAAGACCCACTAGTGAGATCACTACCCGGACGATGATGAACGATGCTTACCGGTAAGCTAGAAACGAGGATGAACTTGAGCAGAGAGCATTTTATATAATATGTGGTGAGGATAAATGTACCAAGATAATTTGATAAATATACCAACTTTAGTCAAAAAGCATTTAATTATGAGGTAATGATTACATTTTTCTTAAAAGTTTTATTTCTCACTCTAATTTTTATTGGATAGATGCTTCTTTTATTTTAATGTTTTACAAAAGGATTTTTATAAATATTATCTAATTTTTTTAGTAGCAAGTTATTGAAAAACTCTAGAAATTTCTTTTTATTATATATTTTTTTACAAATGTTTTTTTTAATTAAAAATTAACTACTTGTTTTGACGTGGAAGTGTACGTCCACCTAAAATTAAAAACTAAAATCTCGACAAAAGCTAAACTGGACAAACTAATGAACTAAGCTTATTGATAAGACTAATTCATGGAAAGCAAATTAAGAACAAAAATTTTGACAAAAAGCTAAAATGCTAAATGGACAAAAACTAATATGAACCAAAATTCGACAGAGGCAATCGCATATTTTGATATTGAGATGGCAATCTTTTTCCATCATCACGATAGATTTAATATAAAGAAATATAGAAAAAGAATAAATATAGAAAACTAACATAGAAGATAGTAAAGTAATTAAAAATAAAAAACATTAAAAAAATACCCATTTTGACAAATAAATTTTCAACTACACTATAATAATAAATAAATTTTAAAATTACACTCTTTTGGTTGAAGTTTCTAAATAAGTTTTAAAAAAAGAGGGGGTTTTAATGCTTTATTAATTAATATAAATATAAATGATTAGTTTAGTATTTAATATATATAGAGTAGGGTGTGATGTAAATAACAACACCCAATCACATTTTGTTGATACTAAAAACAATAACAAAAAAGTAAAAAAGTAGTTGACCTCTTGGTATATTTAACAATACCCGCCGACTAAATACCGCACCATAGTCCATGAATCCCTATCAAATGCCACGTGGCCCCTGTTCCCAATTATTGGCTATTTTCTGGCTTTCTTACCCAAATCTATATTAGAGCAAGATTCGTTGTATAAGTATAACGGTAAGAGACAATGTTTTTTATATGGAGACAAAGTTTAAAACTTTAGGTTGATATAATTAATGTGTAATTTAGCTGGTAAAAAATGTTTTTATTTTTAGACATCTTAATTTTTACTAGACACATCAGACTTGATGTCCCACTAAAGGTTTAATGGGCCATTAAGCTTTAAGTTTCTTTCCTCCGATCATTTGCACGGATCATCATTGTCAATTATTGAGGCTTAATGCCCCATTAAGGGTTTAATGAGGCATTAAACTTAAAGGTTCTTCTCTCCAATCATTAAGGTATTAACTTTACAACTGACAATTGACAGGAAATAAAGTGGACATGACAATAAGTTTATTAATAATAATAATAATAATAATAATAATAATAATAATAATAATAATAATAATAATAATAATAATAATAATAATAATAATAATAATAATAAATGCCTCATTAAACCCTTTTTGATGAAGACCAAAGTTTAAAACTTGAGATTGATATAATTAATGTGTAATCTTTGGTGACGTTAAGGTGTGCACCTTCTTGTGGGTTAGGACAACATGGGCAGATTATTTAGTATTAGTTGAGAGGAGTGGTGTAATTTTTTTATTCATCTTTATAATCTAATTTAACGTCTTGCTAATTTATTGGTTTTTAACTGAGTGGCCGTTAAAAGAAAAACAATCATGATTATTTTTTCTTAAGGCCAAAAATCTAAAGGCGACTTTGAAGCGGGCGAAATTCGAAGTACAAAACATCAAAATGACACATTACGTCCATCACCCTCGTCCTAGTCCCGTGCGCAGACGCTTTTCGGCCCTTCCAGTTGCCTCTGGGTGTGTCTAGTTATATGAGAATAAAGTTTCATATAAAACTCCTACTTATAAACCACAGGTTATCAATTTATCAACGTGGGATAAGTTTAGCTAGACAAAGTCTAATTGTTTAAGCTTAAACCATAACACAATTGTAAGCATCGATATCTCATTCATCTTAGCTCCGATTTAGACAGCGCTTAGTTCTTTATAATCCTATCTTACATAGACGAATACAACGAAGCTAATTAATAATAATATTAGTAACAAATACTAATTATTATTTGTGTCCAAAATAAATAAAAAACCAATTTTTCACTAATTTAACAATATTTTTTTATTAATATATTATCATACTCGTTATCTTTTACTCTCTAAACATAAATATAAATAATATTTAATATTTTTAATATACTATATATAAAGGACGAAATATTATATATTATTGTTCTTTTTACTTTATAATTTATTTTCTTAATTGTTCTCTTTTAGTTTTTTCAATTTTTTTTCTTTTACATATTTTCTTTTAATTTTATCATAATTTTTTTATTAAATTACAATTTCTTTTAATTAAATTGAAGCTTAAATTAATAAGTATTATAACCGTGTCGCGATAACTTCATACATTTCTCTTTACCTATGTACTCTGCGCTGTTCTCTACTTGAGACACATTGTGATGTAGTGGTAAGAAGCATATGTTCTCTACTTGAGACACATGTTCGATTCTTACGGGCAACACTTTAGAAGGGGCATTGGCGATGAGGGGAGACTTGGGGCTGTAAGGTCACAAGTTCGATCCCTGAGCTCCCAGGTTTTACCACCCGGCTGCTCACGGAGGTGGATTTTTCCTGGAATGAGCTCAACTGGTGTAAATAGTCCCCGGGTTTTCCGGGGCATTTGTTGGCCGTTCAAAAAATAAATAAATAAATAAAATAAAATAAAAAAAAACTTTGCGCTCTCTTTTTTAAAATGGTTTGATTTTCAAACGGCGCATTAAAGACCCATAGCAACGCGTGTTTGATAATTTTCTAATCATTTAAACCCAAACAATGGCAGTTAGCAATTTCTAGCTTATTGTTGAAAGTTCTGTAGTGACAATTGTTGCCATTCGTGAAAATCAAATCTATGATTAAAGTTAAGTTAATTTATTTAATTTTTTTTTTAGTTTTCATGAATTTTATATCAATGTTTATTTAAGAACAGAGATTTCAAAATTGAACCAAAGGGAGGCTATTTGTTTTTTTAAACATGTTCATATTGCATTATCTAAACTTTTTACAAGTGGGCTCTTATTATTTCTTACCATTAGAGGTCACGTTTTTGGTATGTTTTAATGAATATGAATAACTTTCGGTAAGAGTGTTTATATATTATTACAAAAAGCACAAAACCCTTTTATCTTGTAGGGAAACTGGAGAAATTGATAGGACGAGAATTGTTGTACATTTACAAAATAAAAAATATTGTTAAGTAGTATTAGATCTAATTACATAAAAGTTATGCAAAAGATATATTCAAAAATTCCTTAAAAAAAATATACGCAAGAATTTATGAAAGGATAATCAAATCAGACTAAATTTAAAATGTAGATAAAGATAAACTGGTTGTCAAAGTATATTAAAAACTAGATTAAAACCCATGTATTATATGAGTTGAATAAATGCAAATCATTATAAACAATAGTTTTTATGAAGATTTGTCTATTATATGTTATCGGCGATGAGGGGAGACTTGGGACTGAGAGGAGACTTGGGACTGAGAGGTCACAAGTTCGATCCATGAGCTCTCAGGTTTTACCACCCGACCGCTTGCGGAGATGGTTTTTTTCTGGAATAAGCTCAACTGGTGTAAATACTCCCGGGGTTTTTCGTGGGATTCGTTGGCCGTTCAAAAAAAAATAATATGTTATCAACCATTTGTGAAATAAGATATAATCATAATTTAAAAATTGTAAAATAAAAATAATAAAGATTTAAACAATATAAAATTATATTTTAAGATAACATATAATTAAAATTTATTCTAATTTATTATATTTTAATAAATTATTAGAATAAGAAGATTTTTATTTTTTATATTTAATTATATAATATATTTTTTTTTGAACAACAATATATTCACCAAACAAAAAGCATACACCAAACCCACACCTCAACGAGGGGCTGAGGACACAAACCAAAACACCACAGCAACCAAAACAAAGAAAAACCAAAACACCAAAACTCAACCCAGCTACATCAGCAACAAACTAACCCCCCACCCCCATACCCAACACAGCCCCAAATCTAACTCCAAACCAAAAACAACTCAGACTCCTAATATTACGGAGAATATTAGAAATGGACATCCTTTTATTGTCGAAAATAATCTCGTTTCTCTCTTTCCATAAACACCAAATGGCCGTGAAAATCAACGCTTGAACCCATTTACCCTTCGCCGACCCCTTCTCGAACTCCCTATACAAACCCAATAGATGCTGCACCGAGATCACCCAAAATCTAGACAACCCACACCAAGAGGCCACACCTTGCCACACCACCGAAGCCACCAAGCAACCCGTAAATAAATGCTCAACCGTTTCCTCCACCTCCCCACAAAACGCACAACACGACGACGGAATCTGCACCTTTCTCTGCACCAAAGCACTCCTCGTAGCCACTTTTCCAAGACACACCTTCCACACCAGAACATTCACTTTAAGAGGAACCTGTCTACACCAATCCATCAACTTGGCATCCACCACCTCCCCACTTTCCTCCACAATCTTTCTCAATCATTTAACCGTGAACACCCCAGAATCATCCCCCTTCCACAACATATCCCCCCCTCCACATCCTCAAATAACTCCTCCCATCTAACACCATGACTTCCCAATTTTCTAAAATTTTTTACAATATTATTCCAAACCCCCGGCCTCCCCTGCCTTAACGGAAGCAAACCATTCTGCTGCCCATTACCGTGAAGGCAAACCACTACCCTTCTCCATAATTTATCCAGGTTAACCAAGAACTTCCATCCCCATTTAGCAAGCAAACACTCGTTCATATTCTTCGACGGAACAAGACCCAAACCCCCTTTCACCTTGTCCCGACACACTAACTCCTTATTAACCCAATGAATCTTCTTATTGACCCCATTACCACCCCATAAAAAATTCATTCTAATCCCTTCCAATTTTTTCAAGACCGCAACCGGGGCTACATAAATAGAAAACATGTAAGACGGAAGAGATTCAAGCACCGACTTAGCCAAAGTCAACCTTCCCCCCATAGACAAAGACCTAGCCTTCCATAGCGCCAATCTATTTTGAAAGATCTCCACCACCGGATACCAACTCTTGACCCTATTCATATTCATTCCAACCGGAATCCCCAGATAATTAAACGGAAATACAACCTCCTTGCAGCCAAGTTTCCTGATCCAAAAATCCACCTCATTCGACTGCACATTAATCCCAAATAAACCACATTTTTCCAAATTAATCTTAAGGCCGGATGAAAGAAAGAACGCTCTAAGCAACCGATTAAGATTTAGAATGTTCCTCCTTGACCAACTTCCCATAATAATCGCATCGTCCGCAAAGAAGAGATGCGACATCATAGGACCACCATTAGGCAACCTTAACCCATCGAACAACCCACACGTAACAGCTTTAGATAACATACATTGAAGCGCCTCCATAACAATAACAAAAATAAAAGGCGATATAGGATCTCCCTGCCGAATGCCTCTATGACATTGAAACTCCGAAGTGGGAGAGTCGTTGACTAAAACCGACACCCGGGAAGCTTCCAAAATACCCTTATCCACTTCCTCCATAACGAAGGAAAACCCATTTGCTCAAAAACAGCATCGATAAATCTCTAATCTATAGAATCATAAGCCTTAAAAAAGTCCACTTTAAAAAAGAGACCTTCCTTCTTTTCTTTTTTCAACCAAGAAATCAACTCATTAATAATAAAAGGACCCTCTAAAATACTTCTATTTTCCACAAAGGCCATTTGACACTCGGAAACGACAGAATTTAGCACCGTTTTTAATCTCAAAGCCAACAATTTTAAGACCACTTTGGCAATGCACCCCATCAAACATATAGGCCTAAACTCCTTCAGAGAAGCAGGGTTCTTATTTTTAGGAATCAAGTGTAAAAAACTCGAACCACATCCTTTCCCTAACTTCCCTTCCTTATAAAATATCTTGAAAATTTGCACAAAATCACTCTCCATCCACCCCCATTGACTTTTAACAAAGTCAAAATTAAAACCATCCGGCCCCGGGGATTTATTCCCCCCACAATCCCAGACAGCCCTTTTAATCTCTTCCTTCGAAAAAGGAGCCGTAAGCATCCCACAATCCAAGGCTGTAATTGATTAAATTATTATTATTTAGTAGATAAGAAAGTTAGTAATTAAAAGGAGAGAGAGAGACGGGAAAATTGATATGAAAATAAATGTGGGACTGACATGTGATAACAAATGTAATCATTTATTATAGTAGAAAGAGATAGATGTTATAAAACATTATGTTTTATTAATGATAGGAAAAAACTATATTTAAAATTATTTGAAAATATTAATCAAATTGGAAAAAGATAAGAAAAAAAAATGCGGAAGGATTACTATTCATATTGACATGTGGAAATGTGTTATAACTCGTATTCAATTATTAACGTGTTGTTGTTAGGCTAACACAGGTATATGAAAACGTTTCATTGTTATGACCCAACGTAAAGAAAACATAAACAAAAAAACTGGCCGTTAAAATTAGAAACCAAAGGCTCAAAGTACTTAGCTTAGTAGCTAAAAGTTATGTTACACTAATTTTTTTGGAACAACATTTGGAACTACTTCTAAATCTCTAATATCCATGTGAGCCTTCCTGAGACGGGATTGCAATTGTTCATACTGGATTTGATACTCCAGGCTTTACACACCCATGAACACCATCAAGGAATGAAACTCACCACTTAGAAAAAACCCCCTTAAGTCAGGTTTGAACTTGAGACCTTAAGGGTCCCCAAGCTCTAACCATTATCCACATACTATTAGGCCAAATTCCCTTTGGTTATGTTACACTACTATAATATAAAAAGTAATGCGCATGCCTAATGCAGGTCCCACAAAGCAGTTACATTGTTATAACGCAACGTAAAGAAAATAGAAGCACGAAAAAACTGCGTAATGATGTTAAAATTAAAACCAAACGCTTAAAGTACTAAGCCTAAGAACTAAAAGTTATGTTACACGATTGTAATATATAAAAAATTTAAAACAATAAAGACTATCACGCATAGTTGCATTGTTATAACGTAACGTAAAGAAAACAAAATCATGAACAGACTGCGTAAAGATGCTAAAATTAAACCTAAACGCTCAAAGTATTAAGCTTAACAACTAAAAGTTATGTTACACGATTGTAATATATAAAAAATTAAAAACAATGAAGACTATCATGCTAACTATAAAAAAATAAACACTTAAAAGGAACGTTATAAAACTAAAATACTAAACTATAAAAGTTAGACACTTAAAAATAACGATGTAAAACTAAAGTACTAAACTAAAAAGAAAAATTAGACACCTAAAATCACCGGCGTCAAAGTAAACTACTTAAATAAAAAAAAGTTAAATAAAAGACAAATAGAAAACCAAATAAAAAAGTAAGAAAGAGAATATCACTATGTGGCCTACTAATATAATGCCACATGACAAAATAAAGTTCGTGTAGCAAAAGAACGTCAACTTTGTTTAGATAGTTACTATGGGCCAACAAGGCAACAATGGTGTGCAAATCGACATTGAGCTTGGATAGAATAACCCACAAAGTGACTCGATTATTTATAGTAGCTGTTTTCATCATTCTGGTCATACTATTAAAAACATATCACATAAGATATCAGTATGATGCTTAATTATTGAAAAGTTAAAAAAAATAAAGGGTGTGAACTTTTTTTAGGGGGTCCGTTTATTTTGAATATGCGAAAAAATGGTTTATTGTAAAGAAAAAAAATGATGAGATTATCATGGGCAATAGGCAATAATTGAGAATATTAAAATCCAATAATCATTTTAGATGGATGTGAATGTATTTGCTTATGTAATTGTCACGTGTCAATGTGACTAAAAATTGTTAGTCCTATTGTAAACAGGTTGCCCATCGTAAAGTGCGAGCGTGTCAACCCCTCATTTTTATTATAATTTCCCCTCATTTTTATTATAATCGGGTTTATTTGAATTAAACATGTGGTCCTTAGGGATTTAAATCATTTAACTTATATTGTGCAAAGATTTTACTATTTTCGCAATGATGCAACGTAAAAATTAAAAAGTAGGGCCATCATTTAAAAAAATGATGGGATTGATAGTGACGGAGTTATAATTTCCT
Source organism: Deinandra increscens subsp. villosa (assembly GCA_039602395.1). NCBI lineage: Eukaryota > Viridiplantae > Streptophyta > Magnoliopsida > Asterales > Asteraceae > Deinandra > Deinandra increscens. Next base: position 109,602,165 of record JBCNJP010000007.1, on the reverse strand, counting down.
TCATGAACCAATTGCGGACCTGCGATCGTACCTCCAAAACTCCTTTATTAGTTTTTATTTTTTTGAACTCATCTATAAGTAATTTTTTTTTGTGTGTCACAGTCATTATAAATAAAGATGTTTAAAAATATCTATAAAATATCAAAACTTGTTTAATCCGACCCATCTTCAACCCGAATAGGACCAGGTTTAAATTAAATCTAATCATATTCGGGTTTAGAAACGCTAAATAAAATCATCAAAAGTTATTTGATTAGAAATCATTTAGTTTAAATTATAACCAAGAAATCAAGTTTAAATGCATGATTATTATGCCACTAGATTGCTCGAGACTACTCTTAGGATTGAATCATTGCCATTCTCATTAATTTACAATCAATATATAATTACATCATTTACATTTAGCACCTTCACACTAAACATATTTACAATATATAACTCTATTCTAATATACCTCCTCAGCCTAAGGTGGAGGGCAACGAAGACTTAGACTGTTACGAAAGTCATCAAATAGAACGTGCGGTAAGCCTTTGGTAAAGATGTCCGCGAACTGAAAACGAGACGGCACATGGTAGACCCAAACCAAGCCGCGTTGAACCTTTACCCGGACAAAGTGTAAATCGATTTCAATATGGTTGGTCACTGGTGTTGGATCGGATTTTTAAACATGAAAATGGCATTGACATTGTCATAATAGACAATGGAGGCTCGAGTCGGTGGGTGACCTAACTCGAGTAAGAGATTGTGAAGCCAACATATCTCAGCAACCACATGTGCAACTCCTCTATATTTAGCTTCTGCACTAGAACGAGAGATAGTGGTTTGCCGTTTCAAAGACCAGGAGACCAAATTAGCACCAAAGAAGACACAATAACCCGAAGTGGATCGACGGGTGTCAAGACAACCCGCCCAATCAGCATCAGTGTAGGATATAAAACTGTTATCACCTATGCCACGCATGAAGAGACCCAACTGCAGTGTACCTTTGACATACCGAAGAATGCGTTTCAAGGCATTTAAATGACCAACCCTGGGATCATGCATGTGCCTGCAGACCTGCTGAACAACCTAACAGATGTCCAGGCGAGTAAACGTCAAGTATTGGAGAGCCCCTGCAAGACTGCGAAATTGGGTTGGATCCTCAACTGCGTTACCCGCTGCTGAACTTAATTTTCTCATTAGTGTCAACAGGTGTGGAGCAGGAGTTGCAGTGAGACATATTTGCTCAATCCAGAATTTCTTTAGTATATTTACTTTGGTGTAAGAACATCCCATGGTCAGACCGGGTGACAGAAACCCCTAGGAAGTACGACAAAGGGCTTAAGTCTTTCATATCAAGTACAAGACAAGATGATGCAAGTTTACTATGGGTCGAACCCTAGGCGAACTCAGAGTTCGGACCCAGACGAACCTGGTCCGAACCTAAGGTTCGGTTGGTCGTGTTCTTGTCTAGTATAAATAGTTTGTCTTGTGTTATGTTTAGATGCTTCTTGGTCAGATCTTGTATGTGTACTCTATGGTGTTTCTCAGTGGTCTAATACAAATCATTTGTATTTACTCTCGTGTTCTTACTCGTTTTACATTGATTTCATCACGACCGAGTAGGTGATCCACCGCTCACGCACTTCCAGTTTCATTAAAAAATCTAATTAATAATTTATTTATATGCTCATTAATATTAGAATTATGTGTTAAACTAATTAAAGAAATAAATAACTTTTTAATTGATTTGCTATTTTACTATTCAATAAATTATATATATAGACAAAGATGTGAAAACAAAATCTTTAAAATTATAAATTTAAAGATAATTATATGAATTGAAGTGAATTGGTTTAGATGGAAAACTTTGTTAAAAAAAGGTGATAGTGACAAGTGTTCAATATTATAATGATTATTTATTAGGTAATGAAAGTAGATTATTAAAATTGAGTTGTGTTTTAAAAATATTTGAATTCGAAATATATGTATAGAAAATCTATTTATTACAAGAATATCTATGTTTATTTTGTCGGTATGTTATTTTTTATTTTTGTTTATTTTTTACCATACGAACCTCTATATAACTGTTATTATAATTTTTAAACATAAGTTTGAACGTAAGCATGTAAGTATAATGAAACTTTTATATACGATATATTTTAAGATAATATATAATGGAATTCTTATTACAATTTATTAAGTTTAGAAAAAAAGAATATTTATATTTTGATATTTAATTATTAAAAATCATTAGTTTGTTTTTTTTAAACAGCAAATTTGGATCACTGACGGGGGCATTACCCACCCACTCGATCATCTCCATTTCCCATCAAGAGGAAACTCACAATAGGTGAAAATACCCTTTGACCCAACCTCGAGTCCCATTTATTTTTTTTTTGTCACGGGTAAAACTTCAACCCAAGACCTCCCACTTTTAATATGATTAGTAGTGAATATAACCAATGATCTCTAGTCTTATTGGCTAGTGTGAGGTACTCAAAGACATTATAAATGAGAGGTTTCAAGTCTCCTTTGTAACAAAAAAAAAATAGAGGTTACAGGCTGGGCTAGTGGGTTTTCTCACCTATAGTGAGTTTCATCCTGATGGGGATTGGAGATCATCGGGTAGGTGGGTAAAGACTCCGTCAGTGATCCAAATGTGTTGTTAAAAAAATAGTATTGAATAGAATTATATAGAAGATATGGTTAGTATTTAATAGGAGAGAGACATAAGATTTTAATGAAGTGAATATGAGATGACGGGTGGTATTGAAGATTTTTGTTTATTAAGGTAATTCTAATACCCTCCTATTCACTTTCACACCTTTCACATTTTTTTTTGCCAACTCAGCACCACGTCACCACTCACACTCCCCTCACTTTTACTCGCAGTGTCTTCCTATCACTTTTTTAACCCCTCACTTTACTTTTATTATTATTTTAATCAATTTAAATAATTTAAAAATAAAAAAAAACATTAAGAGGATATTGGGAGAGAGAGAGAGATTGAGGGTCCACACAACTCAAAAAAATAGCAAGGGAAGGAGGTCGGGGAGCGGTGTCCACCGTCTGCACTTTTTCCTCCACAATCAGACCACCGCAACGGTGGCCCTAGCGCCCTGCTGCCACGTCAAGTTCACCGAGCCCTTCAAGGCATGTATTGCTATCACCCTTAGGGTGAAGGGGAGTGGCTCAGCTTCACCCACCTGCTTGCTCTACTAATTCTACTACTCCTTGCAGCTACCAATCCATCCCACAACTCCAGCTTCGCAGCTTCTTTTGCTGCTTTTTCAAGCCGGTGGCAGTCGAGAGGATGTGAGTGCAAATGCTTGACCTTTTTAATTTAAAAAAAAAACTTATGTTTTCCACTACCACCTCATCCTTTATTCTACTTTTCTACTTTATTGGGTGAGGCTTCAAACTAGGGATGGCAATGGGACGGGTTTGAGTAATCTGAACCCCATACCCGATTATTAAAGTGCGTTACATACCCGTCGGGTTTCTAGTGGATATTTACCCATCGAATATCGGGTATACCTGCGAGTTTCGGGCATACCGATTGAGTCTATATTGGCTAACTATTAATTTATAATTCTCATAGCTATAATAAAATATCTCAAATTGCTAAACATATATGAAATTTATAATATGTAAATCAATATAATTTTAACAAAATACTTAGTATTATAGATAAAAATAAAAAACAGATAAATAAAATCATACAATATATACTTAAAATAAATAAATAAAACAAAGAAAACTATAGCTGGTATATAATCGGGTAAACGTGTATATATTATCGGGTAATCGGGACGGGTAAACAGGTATATCATCAAATCTCATACCCGTCCCATGGCCATACCCACGAAAAAAAATCAAAAGTATTCCCATATCCGATCTCATACCTGATTAGCCGACCTCATAACGGTCCATGTGTTTTGGGTTTTCCTGTCGGGTTCGGGTTTTATTGTCATCCCTACTTCAAACACTTCTACCACCACCCCTGTACCCTTATATAGTATATTATTATAATCGGGGTTTTTCGAACTAACGGTCCATAGCTATTTTACTTAGAGCGTTCGTAATGCATCCACAATACATTGGGGGTGTGCTAAGATGAAGATGGAGCACCACGCGACCTTGGGCAACTACACCACTACGAGTGTGGTTTGACCGTATTTTTTGGAGTGGGTGAGCACCACACATAACCCCTCTCTCTTCTCTCTATTTATCTCTTATTATCTTACCTCTCTTCTTTTTCTCCTACCTCTTATACTTTTTAATTTTTATCATTAAATAAAGTGAAAAGATTTACGATGTGGGTATTACGAAGGTAAAATATAAAAATGAAAGATGATTTGACACAACCTGTAGCTTAGCATAGTGGCAAAGATGTATGGCCCTTTACCATGAGGTCTTGGGTTCAAATCCAATTTGTTACAAAAAAAAATGGAGGTTACAAGTTGGGACAATGGATTTTCTCATAAATGGTGAGTTTCTTCCTGATGAGGATTGGAGATTATCGGGTGGGTAGTGTAATGTTCCCGTGGATGATCCAAATTTACAGTTAAAAGGAAAGAAAGATGATTTGACGCTCAATTGTAAACAAATTAATGAAAATCATACGGCTTGTCTTATGATTGGAGAATATTTTAGTATTTTCACAATGATTACAACCTAAAAAGTAAGGTAATTTATTTTGAAAAGAAACAATGTCATTGCTAGTGACAGAATTATAATTTCCAAAATGAAACAACCGCGGTCGTACCTCCACAACTAATCTATTTTTTTTTTTTGAACGGCTAAACTATTACAAACTCCTATTCTAACCCATAAATCATCAAATAACTGTCAATGTATGGGTTTGAACCCAAGACCTCCAGGTAGGCAAAGCCTTACCACCTCCCCCTTGACCACTAGGACAATGGCTCATTGGCTCCACAACTAATCTATTTAATAGCCCTGTTTTATTCGCACCGGATTTTTTTTCCTTGCACCGGTCCTAAACGGGGCATTGAGGCCTCCACGCCCATTTAGGTCCTAAACGGGGCATTGAGGCCTCCACGCCCCATTTAAGGCTTAAAATAAAATTCATGTTAAATTAAGTAGTTTTATTATTTAAAAAGGCAAACGGGCAATACGACTAACGAGTAACATATAACGAGTTTTTTTTTTTAAATGTCAAACGAGCAAAGAGTAACGAGTAACGAGTATTATTTAAAAAAGTCAAACGAGTAACGAGTAACAAATAACTAGTTTTATTATTTAAAAAAGGCAAACAAGCAAAGAGTACGACTAACGAGTAACATATAACGCGTATTTTTTTTTTAAAAGGTCAAACGAGCAACGAGCAAAGAGTAACGAGTAACGAGTATGTTACTCGTTAGACTTTTTAAAATAATACTCGTTACTCGTTACTCTTTGCTCGTTGCTCGTTTGAGGTTTAAAAAAAATAATACTCGTTATATGTTACTCGTTAGTCGTACTCTTTGCTTGTTTGTCTTTTTTTAAATAATAAAACTAGTTAATTTAACATGAATTTTATTTTAAAACTTAAATGGGGCTTGGAGGCCTCAATGCCCCGCATAGGACCGGTGCAGATCAATAAATGACCCGGTGCGAATAGCAGGACCCATTTAATATTCTTTTATCCGTCGTAATTCCGTACACATTGATAATTTTTGGTGCGGGCCACAATCGATTTCAATGTAAATAAGTTGTCGAAAATATCTAAACTCTGCAATTAATTTGTTAATACTTTCTTTTAACCGTTACAATTTAGAGCGCATTGAAACTTTTTTTTGTTAAACACGATTGGTTTGAATATAGATAAGGTGTCGAAAATATCTAAACTTCATAACTATTTTATTATCACTTTCTTTCATCTATCACAATTCAGAACGTATTAATAACTTTTGGTGTGGACCAAGATCGGCTTCGATGTAAATAAGACGTCAGAAGTATTTAAACTCCACAACTAATCTATTAGTACTTTCTTTCACCTGTCATAATTCAAAACACATTGATAACTTTTGGTGCGGAAGACGATTGGTTTGATGTAAATAAGGTGTCGAAAATATCTAAACTCCACAAACTAATCTATTGGTACCTTTATCATTTGTCACAATTCAAAACACATTGATAACTTTGGTGCGGACCATGATTGGTTTCGATGTAAATAAATGGTCGAAAATATCTAAATTCCACAACTAATATATTCGTATTTTCTCTCATCAGTCACAATTCATAACGCATTGGTAACTTTTGATGCAAACCACGATTGGTTTTAATGTAAATTAGGTGTTGTAAATATCTAAACTTGTTTAACTTTATCGAACCTAAACTGAATAGGGTCGGGTTTAATACGTTAAAAAATTAAACGCTAAATAAATATAAAAGGTTGTTTGACTAAAAATCATTCGGTTTAAATTCTAACCCAAAAATCAAGTTTAGATTATACGAAGATTATGCTATCAGATTGTCTTAGAGAACAAAAATAAAAGTTGAAATTAGTAATGAAGAAACTAATAATATGGATTACTATCAGTCAGTTAATTATAATTTAATTATAATTTGAATATTTAAAATTCAGTTTCCCTTAAACTAGAGTCACTTGATATAACTGTAACTAATTACGATGCGCGACTCAACATTTTTGCTTGATTAGGGCGAACGATTAAAATGGGCCTTTCTTATATAAGTTATTAGTTTCCTTAATTTATATATATTACAAAAATGATTGGGGTCACACTCACACATTTTACTACTCCTTACAATGTAAATAAGGTGTCGAAAATATCTAAATAGTGCTAGAATATTTTAAAAACTTTTTCTTACTAATTGCTCAAGTAATGGACTTGTTTTGGTTTTTTTTTTTCCATTTGAGCTCGTTGTCTTCTTTTGTTTTTAAATTTCTTCATTCACCATATTTCATGTAACTAAGGTGTCGAAATATCTAAACTTCACAAACTAATCTATTAGTGTTTTTTTCATTTGTCACAATTGAGAATGAAATTATAACTTTAGTGCGGACAATGATTGGTTTCGATGTAAATAAGTGGTTAGAAATATTTAAACTCCACAACTAATATATTCGTACTTTCTATCATTAGTAACTTTTGGTGCAAACTACGATTAATTTTAATGTAAATAAGGTGTCATAAATATCTAAAGTTATCTAACCCTATCCAACCTAAATCTGAATAGGGTCAGGTTTAGTATGTTTAACAAAAAAATAAATAAACATTATTTAAAATTATCAAAAGCTGTTTGATTAGAAATCATTTAGTATAAATTATAACCCAGAAATCAAGTTTAAATATACAATAATTATGCTACCAATTTGTTCAAAAGAAAAAATTATCGGGGATTCTATTCAGACACCCCAAAATTTTATTTTTACATCCCAAACCGCCCCCGTTTGATCAAACCGTCCCGGTTTGAATAAAGACAAACCCAAACCGCCCCGGTTTAACTTTTTTTTTTTTTAAATTTCTGATCACAAAATGAAATTAAAATTAAGTGTGTACGATTATGAAATATGAATGACGACTTGTTAGTTCATCGTTTGCTTTACTCCTTTTCAAATTGAACCCTTTGTCTTGTTTTGTTTTTTTGGTTTTTGACTTGAGATTTTAAATGAAATTTAATTTTGAAAAGTTTTGTGATATGGAAGACGAGAAATCGCAATCTCCTAATCCATATTAGTTAAAATATTAAAAAGTTACAGTCTTTCACCCTTTGTGTTGATATTATAATTATAATTAGTTTATAAAAAATGTTGGGTTTGGTTGAGTTGTTTAATTAACCTGATATTTTACTGAGTAAATAAATATTGCAAAAATGTTAATATTTAAAAAAATGATCCTTTTTTGTATTTAAACTTTGTATTTTTTTTATAAGGGCTATTAAAAAAATACCATTTCAAAAATGAAAAAAAAAAAGGAAAAACAAACCGGGCCGGTTTGCCCGAAAAGCCCCGGTTTGAACCTCGTATTCTGGGTTCTGACGTGAAATGACTTTTTTGTTTTTTTCGAACCGGGCCTGTTTGCCCAATCAGCCCCGGTTTGAGGTGTGAAATCTGGAGAGGGGTGTCTGTACAGCAGGTCCCAAAATTATTAATGAACAAACTAATAGTTCAATAGGGTTCCAACAATTGTTTTTTTTAATTTTGCTACAGCGCTACAATATTTTTAATTTTTTTTTTACTATTTGCGTAAGTGATGGGTTTGTTTTTTGGATTTTTTTCTCCCATTCGAGCTCAGTGTCTTCTTTTGTTTTTAAATTTCTTAATTCGCCTACAAAATAGGTTTTTATTAGTTTTTTTTCCTTATTATTTGCAAAAGTAATGATTTGTTTTTGTTTTTTTTCCTTTTTCCATTCAAGCTGGAACAATATAGCACATAAGTTGGTGGTGTGATATATATAGTCGTGTAACATATGATTTTTTTTCTTTTACATATTTTTCATCTCAAAAAAATTAGCAAGGGAGCTTGTGGTGTTATAAGTAGAGACGTGTAATGAAATTTTTAGGTCGTACGCTCGATACTTTAAGCTTTCGGTCATTACGCTTTTTTGAATTCTATTTTCTTTCAGTGACGTTATAGTAATGTAACTTTTTTGTGTGACCACACTATCCCAGAGGTAACACATGTGTGATAAATTTTATTTTAAAAAAGATGGTTATATATAATGTTCGTTGCTACATACGAGTTATACTAAAGACATTCATGACGTTTGCTTGTCGCAACGCACAGAGTCGACTTCTAGTAAATTATAATTCGAGAGTTGCATATAACTTTAAACATGTTGTTTTAGTTTTTCGGCCTTTTTTTATATATCATATTAAAATAAAATTAAAATTGAGTTGCAACTCTAGATAATATTTTTCGGTATCCATATACATCTAGGATTTACTAGAAAGAACAATGAACCATATACATGAAACAATATACATGGAAATAGGGAATTAGGTTGTTCATCCAATCGAATTTGAGTTATTCAAATTAAATTATTTAAATTTTAAAATTTATATTCGAATTCGAATAAAATTAGTCGAATACAAATTGAATTCGGATCTATATCTAACTAATATCTAATTTATGTATAGTCTATATATATATAATTCAATGGCATTTTCATTTAAATTAAGTACTCCCGAAAGTCAAAACCAACTTGAACACAACAGTGAAGGAGAAACTAAACCAAAGAACCAGCGATAGAGTGACTAAGTTATGAACCACTGAGAAAGTCGATCAGATGGATGAAGATGAACTGATGAGCCGAAAGCTGCTAGGTTATCCTATGGAATGGTGAATCAATTGCCGTTCAATTATTTTTTTGCTAAAACTAAAGTCAACTAGGTTAAAACTTAAAAGAAAGTGAACTATTAGAGTATTGTATTTATTATCATAGATAGAGGTCCCATTGTGTAGATTGTATTGTTGTAAATATATTCTCAATGAGAAGGGGGGAACCGATGCTTTCACAATATTGCATGGTATCAAGAGACTAGGTAACCCTAGTCATCGCAGCCTCCCCTCCTTCGAAATCTCTTCCCTCGATCCCCCCATCTCCTTCAATGGCCTGTGATGACGCAAAGAAAAACTCGTCATCGTCTCCTTTCCATCCAGCCACAACAGTCACTAACATCAAAAAGAGCACATCCCCTTAACCCTAGGCTCCGAAGCAAGTAATTATGCATCCTGGGTTGCCCTTTTCAAGACTTAGTGCACTGCTTACACAGTTCTTGATCACAAATCCCACCCGCTACTGCTACCTCTGAACATGTTGATGATTGGAAACGTATTGACGCAATTGTTCTCCAATGGAGCTATGGTACTATTACCACCGATCTCCTCACTACCATCCTTCACCCTGATAACACAACCGCTCGTGCCTGGAAGTTTTTAGAACGGATTTACATCGATAGCAAGCCTACCCGTGCTATCTATTTGCAAAACAAGTTTACCAGCACGAAGCTTGTTGGATTAGGTGTCTAAGCCTATAACTATAATTGATAGCAGCACAGTCCTTTTGGGTTGCCCTCGAGACTCAGCAAATGGAGAATTAATTAAAAGGGAAAAAGTAATAGTGTTGTTAATTATTATAGTCTAATAATTAACTAAACAAAACTATTTGGGAGGATAATTAACAGTTTGTTAATTAAAGGAGATAAATAATAAATCAATAGTTGATTTATATTAGGAATGGGTTTATCCCATATTGGAATTTTCGAAATCCCTTCTTTGTCTAGGAGGATTTCGAAAATTCTCATAATCCCACATTGGTGGAATTGTTAAATGAGGAGGTTACTCAAACCTATAAATAGGGGCCTTGAGATCTCATTCCAATTTGCACCAAAGGGTTGAGTATTCCCCATTCTCTTTCTCCCTCCTTTGTGGTTTAACCAAATTCGATTTTGGACTAAACACTTCTAGTTTAATATTCTCCCTTTGGAGTTCTTGGGTGTGATCCCATTAGAGGCACGACGCTTGTGGTGCTAGCTTCCCGACATCGAAGGGGTTTGTTTAGTTGTTTACTATAACAACTAAAAGGTATGTAACTCTGTCTATTTTATTTACTTGGGTATTTATTTTTCGCAATAGACTAGGGTTTATTATTTGTTCTTAGTTGTAGGTTCAATAGAGAAAACATAGATCCTGGTTTTAGGTTGCATGCACCCTTAAGAGTTTAAGTATGCTTGTAGTGCCTGAAATCCATCAGTGGTATCAGAGCGTAAGGCTTGTTTTCTATTGAATTTGCTATGACTAGGAATGAATTCTGTTTTGAGGCTTAGAAATTTCGAAATTTTGGTTAGGAGGCTATAAAAATTCGATTTTGATATTAGGGTTTTAGTTAACCTAATTTTGCTTTCTAGAATTTCGAATGCCTTTTGATAAATTAATTAGATTAATAGTTATCCTATAATATATATATGTATATAATAGTTAACAGATAATTAATGGTATTTGATATATATGTATATTAAATTCGTAAACTATATATGTATTTGATACATATGCAAATTCGTAATATATATATATGATATATATATATACGAATTTTTACTCCATGGGTTTATTTCCTAATAAACCTAGTATTTTGAAAAAAGTTTTAAAATACACCTTATACTATATGTAAAAGATTAATAATTACTATATGTATAAGAATAAAGTCAGTCAACCAATACTAGGCCTCATTCACGAAGCTGGTCTATAAGGGGGTATAAGGAGATTGCCTATAAAATGGCAGTTGAATGGGTGTACATTCCTCACCCACCGCTCCCTTGACTAGTGGAGGGTCGTTAGCCGAACGGGTTTGATAGGACTAAATTAATAACATTAAAAGTATAATGATATTGAAAGTAACTAAACCTATATTTACTATTCCTAGTTACTTTTAGGAAAAATGTGAAATTGTATGCTAACCCATGAAATTGCACATTACACTTTATAAGTCGTTAGTGGAGCGTGCGTGGTTAACCAGCACACTAATAGGGACTAATAAAGAGTGGTAATGGGTATCTCAAGAATTATCATTGTTGATGGAGCGCGTGTGTTTAACCAGCACATCATTTGAGATGATAAATGGCATTGAGGTTGCCAAGCAGATTTGCATGGTTATTCACATCTTGTTTGTGATCCTCGGTATCCCAGTCACAAATGGAAGAGCATATTCCGAGATTAAACATGCCATTGAATAGTTTCAATGAATCTCAAAAGAATAATCCTACATTATATAATTTGCAATTAGATTACGGCATCCCTTCTCTAAGTTGTGAATTTTATAAGTTGTACTCCTAATTATTCTTATCTAACTTATCTACCCTCTACTTTCAGAAATGACCACTCCAATGGATACTACTGCTTCCTCCTCCTCCTCCACCCACAACTTCTCCTTACTGAATATCTACTCCAAAGTCATATTGGATGGTGCCAATTATAGTGACTGGATGCGCAACATAAAGATGGCCCTTCGTTTTGAAGACAAGGAGTATGTCCTCGAAGAAGAACTTGTAGAAGTAAACGAAGAGACCGCCACTGCTGATGAATTAGCCGCGTACGAGCAACACAAGAAGGATGCATCAAAGGTTGCTTGCGTCATGGTTGCCACTATGATCCCTGAATTGCAAAGGTACTATGAGGACTACTGGGCGTACGAGATGAACAAGGACCTTATGGAAAAGTTCCATAAGCGAGCTCGTCAAGAGAAGTACGAGATAGTGAGGTCCCTCATATCTAGCAAGATGAAAGAAGGGGAGTCAGTTAGCGCTCACGTGCAAAAGATGCAACGTTACGTGGAACGCCTTGAGAAGCTGAATGTGCAAATCGATCAGGAGTTGGCTATTGACATAGTCCTGAACTCCTTACCTAGTTGTTATGATCAGTTCATATTGACCTATCATTTGAACAACAGTGAGACCACTTTGGCTCAATTGCACAATCTTCTAAGAACGACTGAAGCAGGAATGAAGGGGAAGAATGTTGTTCCCGCTCTTGCTAATACTCCTGTTCTAGCCATTGGTCAGGGAAAGGGGAAGAAGAGGAAAGGTCCTCCTAAACAGAACTGGAAGGGAAAGTCTCAGCCAAAGCAAAGTTCTGATGTTGCCCCTGTCTCTGATCCCAAAGAGGCTACTTGTTTTTATTGCAATGAGAAGGGTCATTGGAAAAGAAGCTGCCCAAAGTATCTGCAGGACATTAAGGATGGAAAAGTGAAGCCATCGTCTGCAGGTACGTACACTATTTGTTCTGATAACTCATTATCTTCTGGTTCTTGGGTTCTTGATACAGGATGTGGTTTTCACATTTGCTCTGTTGTGCAGGGACTAAGAAAAAGTAAAGATATGGAGCGTGGAAGGATGAACCTGATCATGGGGAATAGGTGATCTTCACCTGTTACCAAGATTGGAGTTTATAGTCTTGTGCTTAGTAATGGTGTTACTTTAGAGTTATTGAATTGTTGCTACTCGTCAGAAATGACACGAAACATTATTTCTTTTCATGCATTGTTTAAACAAGGTTTTAGTTTTTCTTTTAATGATGAGAATGGTTCCATTTCTGCTTATAAGAATGGTGTTTTCTATTTTGAAGCTTTACCTTGTAATGGTGTGTATGAAACTGTGACATGTGTAGACAACTTAGGCAATAGTGTATTTCAAATTGATTCGTCTAATGGTATAGACAAAGCATGTTTGTGGCATTGTCGTCTGTTGATGCATGAACCTTGTGTGGCCGTTACTGTTCGAATTGTCAAACAGACTGAGTTGTTGAAGACAAGAACTGTGCTCCGAACTCCCGCCGAACTCCGTGTTCGGCGGTGTCCGAGGGTGGTCCGAACCTCAGGTTCGGAGGAAGCTCGGACAGAGTTCGGAGGTACCGAGTTCGGACCTTATGAAGAAGTATAAATAGTTTCGTCTTTGTATTTCTTTGTAAGCTTTTGTCCAGTGTCTTTTCAGATCAATGTGTTGAGAGGGGAGGTTCTGTCCGACCTCCCCCGGAGCTAAATTGTTTGTATATTCCTTCGGTTTATGTAACCTTTCAACACAATATATGACAAAACTTCCGTCTCGTTATTATCTACCATAGAATCGATCCTTAAACGGTTTTTCAAGTGGTATCAGAGCTGTTGGCTCTTTCTATGGTCGAAATCTATCGTTTTTCTTCATTTCGAGACGTTAAACCTTCGGTTAGGGGTGATTGGAAGTATTTCTGTTTGGTTTTTAATCAATCGAGTCTTCCTGAGTCATGTTTTTACCTAACAGAAGCATCTGGTTGTTCAAATTCGATCAAATTCTGAATCTAGTGCGTTTTTCCGCGTTCGGCCGAACTCCACGTTCGGTGTAACTGCTCCGAACTCCAGGTTCGGAGTACGCTCGGTGTAACCGCTCCGAACTCCAGGTTCGGAGTACGCTCGGCATAACCGCTCCGAACTACAGGTTCGGAGGTCCCGAAGGTCAGATTCGGAGGTGGTTCGGAGGAGTTTCGGAGGTGGTTCGGAGGAGGTTCGGCGGAGGTTCAGCTCGATCCCAGCCAGGGGCTCTGCCCCTTGGACCCCGCCAGGGGCTGCCGCCCCTTGGACCCCGCTTCTCAGGGGCGCTGCCCCCGAACCCCCGTTAGGTGGGAATTTCAAAGAAGCGGATCAGTTATCGAGTTTACCCTTGATTCGGTAGTTGTGGGGTGTTATGTTTGAAGATAATCCAGATCATGATATTTGTTACGAGCTAGTGATCGAATTTCAAGAAATGGGTTTGTGGGTAGTCATTGTTCTTGATGATGGACAGAGATTCATGAACGGGTGTTTCTGATGATGGACAGAGATTCGGAGACATGGATATGATTACTTTGAGGCGATTGTTTGAATTCTGAGAAATTAAGTCTTTGTGATGGCGTTTATCAGAGTTTATTTGTCTACACAAACTGAAGAATATTGAAGATTTGAATATGTCACTTGTTTAGGGGGAAATGGGGACCCTAAAAACTTTCAAAGTTTCATAATTGAAAAAGTGAATATTCAAAAGCAATCAGTTCAGGGATGATGGTGGTTTTTGATCTTCATGGAAATGTGGTATATTCTGATGTTCGTGCGAACAGATATGTCAAAGTTTTCAATTATGGTTTGGAACTCTCTATCTTATGCCCGATACTTTCTTGAGTTGTCGAAAGACTTGGTCAGATTCCAGTCTGCAACGAGATATACGTTTACCGGAGTAATATATTGGGATGGATTTGATGCTGAGAGGGAATTTTTGTGATTGAAGATGCTGATCGTGTTTGTTTTCATAAAGATCGGAATGGATTACAATTCGGTGAAGATTGAAGATTATTATCAAGATGCAGTGATGTTCGTGTGTCTTTACAATTTCCGGATACAACTTATGAAGTGAACCATTATCATACATGCCGGTTCCAATTGGATGGTTGTGCTTGAAGCTAGGGGGAATTTTATTGATTGTTGTGATTGTACAAGATTGCAAGCTGTTTCCTGCATACCTGATGATTCGGTCAAGGGGAGTTTGTTAAAGATAGAGGCGTCTGCAACAAGCTGACTGAAGATTGCTAGAAGATCAATGTCTGGATTCGACAGTAACGTCCAAGGGGGAATTTGTTGATGCATGAACCTTGTGTGGCCGTTACTGTTCGAATTGTCAAACAGACTGAGTTGTTGAAGACAAGAACTGTGCTCCGAACTCCCGCCGAACTCCGTGTTCGGCGGTGTCCGAGGGTGGTCCGAACCTCAGGTTCGGAGGAAGCTCGGACAGAGTTCGGAGGTACCGAGTTCGGACCTTATGAAGAAGTATAAATAGTTTCGTCTTTGTATTTCTTTGTAAGCTTTTGTCCAGTGTCTTTTCAGATCAATGTGTTGAGAGGGGAGGTTCTGTCCGACCTCCCCCGGAGCTAAATTGTTTGTATACTCCTTCGGTTTATGTAACCTTTCAACACAATATATGACAAAACTTCCGTCTCGTTATTATCTACCATAGAATCGATCCTTAAACGGTTTTTCATCGTCTTGGACACATTAGCAAGAAACGCATGGAACAGCTCCAAAAGTATAGGGTGTTAGAGTTTTTTGACTTGAGGTCAGAAGATACATGCGAGTCTTGTCTTCTGGGTAAGATGACAAAATCACCTTTCACTGGATCTTGTGAAAGAGGTGAAGGTTTGTTGGATCTCATACACACGGATGTGTGTGGGCCCTTCAGATCAGCCACAAGAGATGCTAATCGATTCTATGTGACTTTCACTGATGATTATAGTAGATATGGATATGTCTACCTAATCAAGCATAAGTCAGAAACTTTTGAAAGGTTCAAAGAGTTCAAGCAAGAAGCCGAGAATCAACTAGGCAGGAAGATAAAAATGCTCAGGTCGGATAGAGGCGGAGAGTATCTTAGTATCGAGTTCCTCGACTATCTTAAGGAATGTGGAATAGTTTCACAAATTGACACCTCCTAGGACACCACAACTTAATGGTGTAGCTGAGAGACGCAATCGAACCTTGTTAGATATGGTTCGTTCCATGATGGGTCGAGCTTCACTTCCAATCACATTCTGGGGGTATGCCTTAGAGACTGCCGCCCATATCCTTAATCTTGTCCCAACAAAGAAAGTTGCCAAAACACCTCACGAAATGTGGACGGGAAAAGTTCCCTCACTAGCACATATCAAGGTTTGGGGTTGTGAGGTTTTCGTTAGACGAGAGACTCACGACAAGCTTGAACCTCGAAGTGAGAGGTGTGTTTTCATCGGTTATCCACAGAAGTCTTTTGGATATTTGTTCTACAGACCAAGTGAGAACGTGGTTTTTGTAGCACGAAGAGGAGTCTTTCGCGAGAAAGAGTTCATATGCAAAGAAGACAGTGGGAGCCATGTTGATCTTGAAGAGATTCAAGAGTCAACCGATGAAGGAACTTCTGAGACCGCTAGGGTTCAACCAGAGGAAGAGATTCCAGTTGAACCAGTTGACAATTCATTACCTCTTAGGCGTTCTGAAAGAGTTAGCGTCCGACCTGAGTTCTATGGTTTCCATATAACTGCAGATAGTGACACATTTATCAGTGATAACACACTAGTAAATTTGGATGAGCCAGCTAACTACAAGGAAGCCGTGGCGGGCCCTGAGGCTGCAAAATGGAAAGAGGCAATGGATAGCGAGATACAGTCCATGTATGACAATCAAGTTTGGAACTTGATTGATGAACAGCCTGGTCGAAAGACAGTTGGTTGTAAATGGATCTTCAAAAAGAAGACCGATATGCATGGTAATGTAAGCACATTCAAAGCACGACTGGTGGCGAAGGGATTTACTCAAACCCCAGGGATTGACTATGATGAGACCTTCTCACCAGTAGCTAAGATAAAGTCTATTAGGATAATGCTGGCCATAGCTGCGTTTCATGACTATGAAATCTGACAGATGAATGTCAAAACTGCCTTCCTAAATGGGAAGCTGGCTGAGGATGTTTACATGAGTCAGCCAGAAGGTTTTGTAGATGCAAAGTTTCCTAATAGAGTGTGCAAGCTTGAGAAGTCCATCTATGGATTAAAACAAGCATCTCGCAGTTGGAATCTTTGCTTCGATGAGAAAATCAAAGAGCTTGGATTCTCTAGAAGTGAGGATGAGTCCTGTGTATATGTCAAAGCTAGTGGGAGTATAGTAACCTTCCTAGTGTTGTATGTTGATGACATACTCCTTATAGGAAATGACATTCCAACCTTGCAGGAGGTTAAGTCCTGGCTTGGAAAGTGTTTCGCTATGAAGGATCTAGGAGAGGCTGCTTATATTCTGGGGACAAAGATTTCAAGGGATAGAAGTAAAAGGCTAATTGGACTGAATCAAAGTACATACTTGGATAAAGTAATGAAGCGATTCTGTATGGAAAATTCAAAGAAAGGAGATTTACCCATCCAGAGCAATACCAAACTGAGTAAGACTCAGAGCCCGAGTACAGATGAAGATTTAGCAGAAATGAGTAGAGTTCCATATGCTTCCGCCGTTGGATCTATTATGTATGCTATGACATGTACTCGTCCTGATGTGTCTTTTGCCTTGAGCATGGTTAGTCGTTATCAGGGAAATCCAGGTAAGGCTCATTGGGTTGCGGTAAAGAATATTCTCAAGTATCTGCGAAGGACTAAGGACTGGGTCCTAGTACTTGGTGGCAGTGATACATTGAAAGTGACTGGGTATAGTGACGCCAGCTTTCAGACAGACAGAGACAACTTTCGATCTCAATCTGGCTGGGTCTTTACCTTGAATGGAGGAGCAGTGACTTGGAAGAGTTCCAAGCAAGAAACGGTGGCTGATTCTACTTGTGAATCAGAGTACATAGCAGCGAGCGAAGCGTCAAAGGAGGCTATCTGGTTAAAGAACTTCATCGGAGATCTTGGAGTTGTGCCAACCATTAAGGAGCCGATTGAACTTTTCTGTGATAATGAAAGTGCAGTTGCTTTGGCAAAGGATGCAAGAAGTGATCGCAATTCAAAGCATATCGACAGAAAGTATCATTTCATCAGACATAAAGTAGAAGAAGGGTACCTCGTCGTGAAGAGGATATCATCAAAGGAGAATCCTGCAGATCCACTTACGAAGGGTCTGAGTAGGATTCGACACCATCAGCATGCTAGGGGCATTGGTCTGAAGGATGATGTAGTTTTTGGTAGTTAGATTGAAACTTGTAACAAAGTAAATGTAATTGACTTTTGGTGATTGAATAATGGAGATTTATTTATGAGTTTGACTACCTTTTGTCAATTATTTATTATTGCGTTTCATTTTTGCATGTTTTACTTCCTGAATGATTAGATTATTCAAAGCTCCACAGTCGGTCATACTTTTGGAAGTAAGTATGAATTAAGACTGTCATGAATGAGATCGTAGATTGTCTAAAGAGTGTTAGACATAGCAATAGAATTGCTGCAATATTCATGAGTACTTTGAAATGGAGAATTTAAGTATTGGATAAACCCACGCTCAGAGAATTACTTCATGGAATTTATCACGAGTAATTCTGAGACGATAATATCTTATAATCTTAAAGCTGAGATATATGAGTTGTGGTTTACAAGTCAGTTGTGCATTGATGATATGTAAACGCATTGGTAACTCGATGTTATAAAACGTATTGTTGTGCATGATTTGATGAGTAGATGGTACAAGCATATAAGTCAAAGTTTATTCGTTCCTTTTGCCCTAACGGGAAAAGCGATATCTTTGGGCCCCTCGGTGATTTGATGTTGACTTATAGTGCCGGGCCCGGTCAGGACTAAATTGATGTGTTCAATTGGAAGTTCTAAAGTCATTACAAATCGGAAATCGAGAAACAAAGTACTGAACAATGAGATTGATTATATTCCATGTCTCATGTTCGAATGATATCTTGTAGAATGAAGGATTATATGATCTCTTATCTTAGGACACATAACTGACTAGGTCAGAGTTCGGCAGCGTTCGTTGGAAGCTAGAATTTGCTGATCAATTAAGAAGTTACAAAGGCAATAATAGTTATTAGACTTATCCAAGTGGGAGACTGTTGGATTAGGTGTCTAAGCCTATAACTATAATTGATAGCAGCAGAGTCCTTTTGGGTTGCCCTCGAGACTCAGCAAATGGAGAATTAATTAAAAGGGAAAAAGTAATAGTGTTGTTAATTATTATAGTCTAATAATTAACTAGACAAAACTATTTGGGAGGATAATTAACAGTTTGTTAATTAAAGGAGATAAATAATAAATCAATAGTTGATTTATATTAGGAATGGGTTTATCCCATATTGGAATTTTCGAAATCCCTTCTTTGTCTAGGAGGATTTCGAAAATTCTCATAATCCCACATTGGTGGAATTGTTAAATGAGGAGGTTACTCAAACCTATAAATAGGGGCCTTGAGATCTCATTCCAATTTGCACCAAAGGGTTAAGTATTCCCCATTCTATTTCTCCCTCCTTTGTGGTTTAACCAAATTCGATTTTGGACTAACCACTTCTAGTTTAATATTCTCCCTTTGGAGTTCTTGGGTGTGATCCCATTAGAGGCACGACGCTTGTGGTGCTAGCTTCCCGACATCGAAGGGGTTTGTTTAGTTGTTTACTATAACAACTAAAAGGTATGTAACTCTGTCTATTTTATTTACTTGGGTATTTATTTTTCGCAATAGACTAGGGTTTATTATTTGTTCTTAGTTGTAGGTTCAATAGAGAAAACATAGATCCTGGTTTTAGGTTGCATGCACCCTTAAGAGTTTAAGTATGCTTGTAGTGCCTGAAATCCATCAAAGCTATATGCGTTCACATCTGCTGCCGCTTACTGTCAAAAATTAAAGTCCCTCTTAGATCAGTTAGCAAACGTTAATGCTCCAGTTATGAATAAGAATTTGGTTCTTCAGTTAATCGCAGGGTTGAGCATGGAATACGACAACTTAGCAACAACATGCAACAAGCTGATGTGCTGCCTAATTTTCAAGCTGCCCGATCTAAACTCATACTCGAAGAAAGCCGCAAAGCCCAACAGAATCCAGCGGAGGCCGCCTTACATGTTGCAGCGGCGTCGCCGCCTCTTGCCGCATCTGCGATTTCCGCTGTTGCCGAGGATCATAACATAAACACTCACCTCCAGTTAGACAATTCGCACGGACGTGCACGTGGGCCTCGTGGCCGTAGTCGTGGTTGTAGCCATGGTCGCAATGGATTTTACACACCGACAGGTCCCTATGGTTTCCTACCACCTTGGATGCATGCTTCTGCCCCATGGAACCAACCTTGGCAGGTTCCACCATGCCCTTATCCGACAACCGCAGCCACCGTCCTACCTTCCATGGTGCCCCCGACATTCTTAGTCCAACCCCCTTCGCCAACTACGCTTCCTCGGACTACGGGTATGCACGAACGAACATCAAGCAGGCTCTCCACACGATGACTCTAAACCCCGATCAGTCTTGGTACTTGGAAACTGTAGCCACTAATCTCATGGCCAACGACGCAGGTAAACTCTCATCTTATGTCGATAATAGTTCTAAATTCATCGTTGTTGGTAACAAGATGGATGACCACCCCCGCGCGTTGCTGCGGGGGTGACTACTAAACGTTAGCATGACAGAATGTTAACGATATTGATTTGAGTAAAAACATAGTCTAAAAACACGAATATTGTTTAGCACACATGTGTAGTCCCTCCTGTTGGCTCTGATCAGACACAAAGCGCTCAGATTCCGGCGTTGTCACCGCCGGGTACATCATCACATAATAGCTACAAAATACACACATCTAAAAACGGACATCAAATTTTGTAAATGCATAACAAAAATGAAAATATCATTGTCAAAATTACAAATTCACATATACACATTTACTTAACCTGGTAATATACTTTATTGCAAAAGCAAATTGATAATTTTCTATATTTGGGCTTCTTTTAGCCACCTTTTCCCATCTTTCAAATACCTCAATTTTAACAACCAAGAAAGAGAACAAAAATAAAAACCCAAGAATACCCTATGAAATTATCATTACAACCAAGAAACATAGGCAAACAAGATTAAAAAAAATGCAAATTATAAAACTATTAGAAGAAAACAAAACGTCAAAACAAAAAATCTATCAAAGTGAGCTCAGATATATACTAAATTGATCATCATAGCCTTAGAGACTAAGATCAGACAGAAGGCTGCGGTCAAGCCCTCGGCTGCGATAAACAAAGTGTTTATCGCCACGCCGGAAAGACGACCGTCATAGCCAAAGAAGGAATCATCATTGCTCTATCCAAACAAAGCAAACTAAAATCATCAACGCCCAAATCAGATTTTTACTCGAGACACAACACAACCATAACAGCTTACAACTCCGGCAACACATGAAAATCCATAAGACTTTAGGATTTCATTCGGTACCAAAGAGGATCCATCCGAAACCCTAACAACCGTCACCATCACCGCCTAACAGGCTCAGGTTAGGGCATGAATAATTTATCACATGCTACAATGAATAACCCCAGATTCACAGTGACCTGTGGCCGGAAAAACCCATAATTGTAAATAACAGAGGAACAGCAACGGAATCGGTGTTCCAGATGTATACCTTAGCGAAAGTCACCCACTGGCCAAAGCTGAATCTTTCCTGTCATTTTTAGATGTGGATTACAGAAAACCCTAATCGGCACCAAATCCCACCGCCACCACACAAATCGATGCTTCGATAAACAAATTTGGCAAAAGCCCAGGATCGGCATAGGCAAAAACCCAGCAACAACATTAGGCAACAATAACAACAGATCCAAGATAAACGATGGTTAAACAACTCATCGTAAACCAAGCAGACAAAAATAAACCAAACAAAACACAATTTGGTCAGATCTGTAAAAGATCTTCATATCTTTAGAAAAAGCAACAAAGCAAAACCCACTGATTCTCCTTACAAATCCATAACTGTCACCTGAAACCTCGCCGCCGTATATCACAGCGCAAGATCTTTGGCTGCGCAGTGGCGTCACCTGCCGTCAGAAACGGCGGCGTCGCCAGTCGTGAGTAACGGCAGCGTCATGTGCTGTGAATCTTACCTGAAACCCTAATCCCATCGTCGTCGTATATCACAGCGCAAGATCTTTGGCTGCGCAGCGGCGTCACCAGCCGTCAGAAACAGTGGCGTCGCCGGTCGTGAGTAACGGCAGTCTCACCGACCATCAGAAACGACGGCGTCGCCGGCCGAAGTCTCAGATCGATGGCAGCGAAAGTGGGGTCTCGAGAGAGAATCGGTGATAAAGTAGAGAGATAGAGATATGTATGTGCTGTGTAGGTAAGGATTTAGATAGAGAGTACCAAATCCAAGGCACCGCCCACAATAAAATCCTCGGAGGAGAAGACGGTGGTAATTAAAAATTCTGTGGGCAGGGACTAAAATGCAAAAGGAGTAAAAATGTTCTGGCCAAAACCTAAGAATCTTAAAATTCACTATTCATTAACAAATTTGTATTGTATATTATATAAATAGTTCAAAAATACAGAATACTGGCATTGGTAGCACCACACATAAACCACCTTTTCCACACTTAAAACTACCAAACATTCTAGTTTCAAATGCTTTAATAAAAAATCTGTTATCTGTTAGACGACTTACTACTGATAACGATATATCAATTGAAGTTGACCGTTTCGGTTTTCTTGTGAAGGATTTCCAAACCAGGCAACCTATCCTTAGATGCAATAGCTCCGGGGATCTCTACCTTCTCACACTTCCTGCTTCTCCACCAGCTGCATTTACTACTATCTCTCAAGATCTATGGCATCACTAATTGGGTCACCCGGGCTCCGATTTACTTCATGTTTAAGTCAAAATAAGTCTATTTCAGTTTCTATTGTTAAAAATTAAGGATTGTGTCAATCCTGTGCGTTTGGAAAATTTGTTAAACTTCCGTTTCGTGAATCGTTATCTATTATTTATTTGCCTTTTGATATTGTTCACAACGATTTATGTATCCCATACTTAGTACGGGCGGCCATCGGTATTACATCTTATTTCTCGATGATTTTATCAATTTTTTATGGACTTATCCAATTGCAAATAAATTTAATTTATTCTCGGTTTTTCTTCAATTTCAAACGTTAATCAAGACTCAATTCGCAACACTAATTAAAACTTTTTAATGAGACAACGGAACTGAGTACAATAATTGTAAATTCCTAAAAATTTGTCAACAAAACGGTATGCAGTTTCGTTTTTTGTGTCCGCACACATCACCTCAAAACGAGAAAGCAGAACGAAGAATCCGTTCCATTAATAATATCATTCGCACTCTCCTAACACATGCCTCACTTCCCCCTACTTTTTGACAGCATGCTCTCGAGATGGCTACCTATCTCTTAAACATTTTTCCCTCCAAACTCAAATCCAACCATACACCTACTAATTTTCCCTAGAAAAAGTCTCCTTCTTATTCTCATTTACGCACCTTCATGTGTCTATGCTACCCTTTATTTCCATCTACCATGATCAACAAGTTGCAAAATTGGTCTTCTCTGTGTGTCTTTTTTGGGTACCCTCCAAACCATCGGGGATATAAATGCCTTCAGCTCTCTTCTCAAAAGATTATCATTTCCCGTCATGTTCTTTTTTATGAAAATGTTTATCCCTTTCGGTCATTAGTCCCTCCGCCCTCGTATGGCTTCCTTCACATGGATCCCGACAACGGTCTCCACCCGACCATTCGTCACCATCTCCACCAAAACCAGTCTCCCATCACACAACCATCTCGGTTTGGGGTCACGTATCGAAGAGCCCGACCATGATCTACACCTTCTGTTCATCCTAGTACCCAACAACAAGAAAACCAACTGACAGAACCACATAGCCCTCCTCACACACCGGCCACCCAACCACCGTCCCCGCCACCTACAGCAACTCCCATCTCACCCAAGACTGCCTCCCCACCACAACCGCCTCCGCCACCACCATTTCGCACCGTTGTGACTCGTAGCATGACAGGTCATTCCAAGCCAAAAATACCCTTTAACCTTACTGTTGTCGTAATTGAACCTTTGCCTAAGAACCTTCAGAATGCCATTAGTAGTTGGGTTTGGAACCAAGCCATGACTGAAGAATTTCAGCTCTTATCGATAATTATACATGGGAGCTTATACCTCGTAGTCCGGATATTATCAGATGTATGTGGATATTTAAACACAAATTAAAGTCGGATGGTACTTTGGAGCGCTATAAAGCGCGTTTAGTCAGGGATGGCAAGTCGCAACAGGTTGGTGTCTATTGAGATGACACTTTCAGTCCGGTTGTTAAACCTGCCACTATCCGGACAGTTCTCTCCTTAGCTCTATCTAGAAACTGGGATATCGCACAACTAGATGTCAAAAATGCTTCTCTTCATGTGCATTTATCAGAGACAATTTTTATGCACTAGCCGAACGGTTTTCGGGATCCTAATTTTCCGAACCACGTTTGTCATCTAAAGAAGTCTTTATATGGCCTGAAACAGGCGCCACAGGCGTGGTATCAACGGTTTACTGATTATGTTCATGGGCTTGGTTTTCATCATAACAAGAATGATCATTTTGTCTTCATTTACCATCATGGAGTCGACACTGCTTACATTTTGCTATATGTGGATGATATTATCATGGTCGGTTCTTCATTGCAGCTAAAGCGCCCGTTTATGAAGCAGCTGTCACATGAGTTTGCCAAGAAAGACTTAGGTCCCCTCAACTATTTTCTAGGAGTGTTTGTGACCCGCACCAAAGACGGGTTATTCTTATCCCAGTCTCGCTATGCATCTGATCTTCTCGAACGTGCAAAGATGTAACATTGTAATCCGGTTCAAACGCCCGTTGACACGGCCAGGAAGCTTGGGGCTGACTCGGGATCAGCGTTTGAAGATCCCACACTACTGTATCGGAGTTTAGCCGGGGCATTACAGTATATGACTTTTACCCGCCCAGACATATCCTATGTCGTTCAGCAGGTTTGCATGTACATGCATGCTCCGTGTCAAGATCATTTTATAGCACTTAAAATAAATTTAGGGTATGTGAAGGGCACAATCGGTATGGGTTTGTTAATGTGTTCATCATCGATTCAGTCGCTGATTGCTTATACCGATGCGGACTGGGCCGGATGTCCGGATACTCACCGATCCACTTCAGTTTATTGTGTCTTTTTCCGGGATAATTTGTTATCATGGTCTTCCAAGCGTCGGTCCACGGTTTCTCGTTTCATTACCGAAGCTGAATATCGTGGAGTTGTAAATGTGGTTGGTGAAATCTGTTGGCTTTACAATTTTCTCATTGAGCTCGGCTTCCCTCTCAAACGAGCCTCCTTAGTCTATACCGATAATGTCAGTGCTATGTACTTATCTGGTAACCCTGTTCAGCATCAACACTTCAAGGTTAATGTGTCTTCCAATGTGGGATAAGCTCAACTACACTACTAAGCTTAAACCAGAACATAACTCTGAGCATCGATATCTCATTCAACTTAGCTTAGTTTTGGACACCGTTTAGTTCCTGTACTCCCCTCACATAGGAGACGCAAACGAACTAAAAGATAATTATAATAATTATTATTATTTTTAGTCCAAAATTTCCAACAGGTTGTACTTGCTGACTGTTCATTTGTGTATTTCTATACTTGAAAATTTTGTACATATAGTAGCATGTGTCAAGGCGTATGTATGTGTGCATGGTAGTGTAGCCTCGTTGTGGTACCGACTTAGGATCATGCTAGACACAAATGACATGTGATTTCTTGACAACTTTTTCTATATGACTGCATGAACTGTAACAATAAGCTTAATGGCACTACTCTAATATAATATCAACTATCGGGTCCTCGGGTCCTCGGGTCATCGTGTCGGGTATATGTCCCTATTACTAATTGATCAAGTCACCTAGACGAATCTGAATTTCTAAGTTGTAGTTAAACAACATGTCTTAGTGACAACCTCTAATTGACTAGAATATACTCGTATATTAGGTCACGCGTAACAGTTTTGCACTGGGTCAAGTGCGGTTAGTAACAGTGCAACCAAATGTGAGTATCACAACACCTGTTTATGTTATATCCGGTTAAAGATGGCAACACGCAAATGATAAACTGTTTTCTCTCAGATTAAAGTAAATTCCACTATATATCACAACTTCACTAGAATGTTACACCAACTTAAGTCCTTACAAATCGAGCCGTTAGTAGTTATAGCGAGGTGATATTGAGTAGTACTTACTGGGGTTTGACAAATCCCATTCAGCGGGCACGTGATGCACCACCCGACTGGCGGTCGGACTGAGGATAATGTCGGCCTAAACGTACTGTGTTCTGGTGGACACGGGGAGGGCAAAACGCGCAGGTTAATCCTATGTGCATTAGTCAGCTTTGGTTACCAACCATTTAGTGACATGAACATAGGCTAGCTACCTACAATATGGATTATGTTTTATATCTTACAATACTATTTACGGATAATAACTACCGTATTCGTATGTCTCCACTATACAATTGAGTATACATTACTTGTGTGAACTCAGCAACTTCAGTTGACACTCCTTTCTTATGCATGCTTTACAGGTTGCTAGAAGTATCAGGTTTTGAACGCGTACGTTGGCTAAAACGTTTTGTTTTGGGAATAAATTTTAATTTGTTTTTAAAAAAAAACTTTAAACTAGTTATTTAAATAACGGGCTCCTTGTTTGCGGAACATTTACTTCCTAATGCTTCCGCTAAATTGTAGACTCTGGTTTTGGCATTTTCATTTTGAAAACGTATTTAAATTTTAAACCCTTAACTTATGTTTGATGTAATTAATGACTCGGGTCCTGGTCTACTCACATCCCACACTATAAAAATACGTCAGTGAAAATTGGGGGTGTGACAACAGCGGATACAATTTTGTTTATAATAAAGGTTTAGTAAATAAAAAACAAATAGATTATAATATAGAATATTAGTAATTATATTAGCCTGTGTATTACACGAATTAATAATTTCGTATATAATTATTATTATATATATTTAAGCATAAGTTTAAACTTAAATATATAAGAAATAATAAAAAAAAACTAAATATACACTTGTGAAATAAAAAATAATGAATATTTAAATTATAAATAAAAATAATAAAGATTTAAGAATTATAGAATTATATATATATATATATTTTTTATATATAATTAAAATCTTATTATAATTTATTAAGTTTTTTTTTTAAATAATTAGAATAAAAAGATTTAAATTTTTTATATTTAATTATATAAAATCATTACTATTAGATATGAGAGGGTGTTGATATTTCATAAAAAAAAAAGAGAGATATAAACTTTTTATAAGAATGAATGTGAGATAACAAGTGATAGGTGAATCTTTTGGTTTATAAATTTAGTATAGAAATATAAATTTAGGCAAGTAATATAAAAATAATATAAAATTTTCTAAATATAATGACAGAAAAAACAAAAAGTTAAAAGGTACCCCATAGTGTTCTCGTACATCTATCACCCTCTTCAACCATCATCTTCTCTAACATTCTAACAAACACCATTCTCGACCAAAAACAGAGCATCTAAAAAAATAATTCATTATGTACGTGAAAAATGTGATCTAAAGGAAACAAATCTATTATGTAAATATATATACAATAATAAATGAAAACCTTTAAAAAACATGTCAAAAGCATGAGGAGGATGATAAGCCATTCGGAGTGTGCAATGAGATTCTTAACATACGAGGTTAAAAACATTTTGTATTTATCCTCAAAATACACACCCAAATGTTGCAATTTTTAAAGAAATAAAAATCTATATGATTCATTGGAAGGATTTCAAATGCCACATTTGTATATTCATGAGCTTTAGTGAAGGGTAGTTTAGTTACAAGAGAATAATATGGAATGCAAGAAATGAGATTATAGTGCATAATAATAGAAAGAACATTATCGTTAGCAATATTTTGAGAAATGCGGTCAATTTAGAGGTAAGAAATGAGATTATTGTGCATAATAAATTAATAATAGAAAGAACATTATCGGAAGCAATATTTTGAGAAATGCAGTCAATTTAGAGGTGTACAAAACGTTTTTTTTACAAACCGGTTCGGGTTGTGAAATGAAACCCGTTTGATCAACTTTGGTCAAAACTGGTTTGGCCAAAACTGGTTCGGCCAAAACTGGTTTGGGTTACAAATCGATTTGAAGCAACAAAACCCTAACCCTATAGAATCAAATCGGTTCACTTTGAAACCGGTTTGTAAAAAAAACATTCTTTTTTCTAAACTCTCAAATAACTAACATACTAAAGCTTAAAAGAAATAATGAGCTAATAATGAATTATAATAAAAGTTCAAAAAATTTTAACTTTAAGGCTAAATAAGTAAACTGTAAAAAAATATTAATTAATGACTTCATTTTATAAACAACGACTCATTGTTTGAAATTGTAATTAATGGCACCAAGGATTGATTGAAAATGTAATTAATTACACATATCAATAGCTAATCTCATGTAACTAATGGGTGCAATTTGCAAACTGCTAGTTTCAGGAAACCGGTTTTAAACCGGTTCGATAACAGGTTCCAGAAACAACCCGGCTAAATTAAGAAAAATGTTAAACCGAATACGAACCGACACTTTATATACAAACCAAACCGGTTTACTTAAAACCGGTTTGTATCACAAACCAGTTCCGGTTTTAAATCTCGGTTTTAGTTTGCAAACCGCTCTGAATGTACACCTCTAAGTCAATTATTAAATGGTGCGTTACAATTTTATGGATTGTTGCCTTTGGCACATATGATTGATTGGGCACAAAAAGTAAAAGATTTGAATATTATTGATTATTAAATGGTGCGTCACAATATATTTATATTATGGGTAGAAGGATCTACTAATCAAGACGGACCGATGGCTCGTTGAAAAAGAAAGACAATGATGATAAACAACCGATACATGTCTTCGAGATCGCAATTAACTAGTTAGGCAAAAATAGTTTTCCACAATATTTGATGTTTAATTGCTGTATCACGTGAATTATGAAGGAAGAAAAAAATTTGCAACAAAAATTGTAATTGTTTTATCCACGTGAACAAGAAGACAAATAAATTGAGGATTTTTGCTCCTTAATTTGTCGTGAGGAATTGCAAGACACCTTAAATAAATTTATATATATGATAAATGACAGTCAAATTTGAAAATTGAGTAGTATACTTTTTATTTTTATTTTTTATATTTTGGTCATAATATTTTTGGGCTTTAATGTTTTATACTCTTTAAAGTTTTACAATTTGTTCTTTTAACGAGATAGTAAACTTTTGGCTTTTAAAGTTTGGTCACATGTGTTTCATACTCTTACGTTTTGTATCCTTTAACTTTCAAAACTTTTTTTGTTTTAAGTTTTGTTGTCTTCTACTTTGGCCACCAAACTTTTAACTTTTCTACTTTTGCTTTTAGTATATTTTTATAGTTTTATATACTTTCACTACAAGACTTTTAAACTTTTATGTTTTATACCCATTAACTTTTTTAACCTCTAACTTCTAAAGTTTTTTTTTTGTTTTAAATTTTGTTTTCTTCTACTTTGGCCACAAAACTTTAAACTTTTCTACTTTTGTTTTTAGTATATTTATAGTTTTATACTTTCACCATGAGACTTTTAGACTTTTACGTTTTATACCCCTTAACTTAGTGTATTTTTATAGTTTTATACTTTCACCACGAGACTTTTAGACTTTTACGTTTTATACTCCTTAGCTTTTTAACCATCTAATTTTTAAGGTTTTTATTTTTGTTTTAAGTTTTTTTCTCTTCTACTTTTGTCATGAAACTTTTAACTTTTCTATTTTCACTTTTAATATACTTCTATAGTTTTATACTTTCACCACGAGACTTTTAAACTTTTACGTTTTAGACCACTTAACTTTTGACTTTCTTTCAGTATAGAAATTCAACCCCGCAACAATGCGCGAGATGGTAAACATCTCGTTAAGATACAAAAATCATTATTGACTAATTAAGAAGACAAGATAACAGCAGTGGTGATACTTAACGATCCTTCCCATAAAATTAGATAAGTGGCTTGCGTATTTAATCTTTATTCAATGGAAACTAGAAAATAGAAATAAAATGAAGCAAATGATTGAGTTGGGACTGGGCGGCGGCAGCTACAGTGGCAGCACTCCGCCCTGTTTAGGGTGGAACTCGGTAGCGACGGCTAGGGTTGGTACATTGTGTGGTGGCTCGGCGAGAAAAAATAACCAAAATCCTAAGACTCTTAGGGTGGTGGTAATACCTTCACCGCATTATTTCAACCCCACATTTTGTTTTGTCACTTCAACGCCACATAATGACACCACACTTTCATACTTTACCACTCGTAATACTCACCCCACACCACCATACATTTTTTTATTATTAAAAAAGGGAGAAAGTAAGATAGAGAGTAACTAGATGAGAGAGAGAGAGAGAGTGAATAAGTGTGGAGCTCGGTGGCCGAACACCAAAGTGGGAGTGGATTGCTCGGCGCCACGGGGGGTCATTATGGTGTTTTCGCGCAACACCGAGCTCCACATTAATACATCATCACCACTGAGATGCTCGACTTGTATTACTACCAAACTTATGTCATATGAGATAATAATGAATAGTGAATGAATATTATTAAACTAGGATAGAACCCGTATATTATACGGGTTGAATCAATAAAAGTATATATACAATTAATAATTCATAGAAAGTTAGGTGAGTTTATAGTTTTATTAAAGTTATAATAAACACATTATGATTATTAAGCATAAAATCTAAATTATTATCATAATATTAAAATGTTATTGCTATTAAAAAAATTGTTATCTTGGTATACATTAGGAAACTTACAATTCTTTTTGTCATGATGTTTAAAATTTCTATATTGGATGAACATGGATCATTTGATATGGTAGAAAAATTATTTAATACTGGATATTATGAATATGATTTTTGCCGTTTATGAAATTCTCTATAAATAGTATCATCCACAATGTTGATTGAATTTGTAAAATAATATTAGATACTTATTAATTAAAATATTAAATATGATTTGCTCAATTATATTTGAAAACACACTAAATAAATGTTAAGTTTTTTAAATATTTATAAAAATAAAAAAATCGTTTAAAAATAATTTTAAATATATATACGATGTCAATCAATATATGATTGTCATAATTCCATAAATATATAATATATGATTCTCATAATTCCATAAATATAAATAAATAAAAATATAATGATTATAAAATAAGAAATAATTTCCAATCAAATATAATTTATTAGGGAGTAGATTTGTAAGGGAAATTTTTTGTGAGATTGAATCTAGTATTGACATGTGTTAACAATTATAATTGTTTATTAGAGTAGGAAGATTGTGTGTTATAGTACACATAGAGAGAGAATAGAATCTAAACCTTAGAAACTTAATGAGTTATCAGCTAATAATAATAAACCTAATATCTAATAGATGAATTGCGCGGTAGGAGGCCGATCCATGTCGGAAGCCCATTTGTATTTTCTTGTTCTGTTTCCATAACTTTTTTCTCTCTATATATTTGGCTCTTGTACTTGCAAATTTCTTGTAATAAATAACTAACGAGTTAGTTAGAAAGCAATAAAGAGTTTCTGGTTGGAACAGCCCCTGGACGAAAGTAAAAGTATACCGAACCACGTTAAATCTCGTCTTCTTCATACTTCGTTTTCTATATCGTAGTTATGTGTGTTGTTCGTATACCCAAATCCCATCATGGATCACAAAATCACTATGCAAACAAAATAAAAGTGAAATGGATTGATTGGGTTTCTTCCAATATTATGGTGTAATGTTAATTAGGTTGGTTGGAAAATAACTATCGGTACTTAAGTCTGATTTGACACACCGTTATTATAAGTAGCACAATCATACAATTCGTACGTTGATTAGACTTTAAAAGTTAGGGTTATTGTTGTAATTAGTTTAGATACACATTTATAGCAATTTTGGACGTGACTTTGTAATGAAAACAGGCAGAGTGGCTCGTTGAAACTGTCCCCGACCTAGATTTCAAATCAGTTTTGATGAAATTGAACTTGTTTTATTTTCAGTGACGAATTTAAGATTTTTTTTTATGGGGTCGGAATTTTTTTCTAGCCGTCCACCGCTATATATAAAAGTTTATTAGACTGATTCAGTTCGATTTATGTCAGGTCACACTACATGATAAAAAAAACAAACTAAAATCTAAAAACGCATAAAAAAGTAGTAGCGTAGGCCATTCGTCGTCATTATAAAATAGAATTATAAAACACCTAAAGTTGCTCTCTACGAGTTTTTTATAAACATATCCATCACATTGTTGCTTGTTCGGTTAGGTTTTTCTAACCGGCTCGCTTGTTATTAGTATCTTTGCTGTTCAAAAAAAAAATAACATTTTAAGCAACTCTTTGTTAATATAACATATACAACTATCAATAAAAAAAGGAAAATTGGATTTGAATAATCCCAACTTTTGAGTGTTGGCCGGCAATAATCCCACTTTTAATAATAACTCTCAGTGGTCCCAACTTCTAACCTATTTATTGATATTGGTCCTGACGTTAAAAAACTTAACACCGTTAAGTTTCTCGCTGACGTGGCACATGAGTTGGAATTTTTTTTATTTCTTTTTTTTTTGTTTAATTCCACCTAGACGACTAATCACCCAACCATCACCCCTGCTTCCCCCCTCCAGCTCCGTCAATCTTTCCGCCGGTGCCACCCCACATCCACCGCCTCAGCCCCTCCCACCATCTCTCCGTCGGGTCCCTCCACAATCCACCGGAACCCAAACAATAACCCTTCACACTTTTGCGGAACTCCGGCGGAACTCCGGTGAGCTTCTGCTACCTCCACAATCCACCGGCAACCCAAACAACCACCCTCCGATCAATAATCAGTCGCCTTCTCATCAACAAAGATCAGTTGTACCAAACTTCATATATATACATCCCAATATCCCATGAATGAACCTTCTAGAACTAAAAACAATGTCAAATGCAAATTTGCAGCTTTTCAAACTTCGTTTTCTAAACAATAATCAATCCAAAAACTTAAAACTATTACTTGATATTGTGACAAAGATCGAAATCTTTTGTATAAAGTCTCCGTGCTATGAAGTCGTCGTACGCATAAGAATCAACAGAGTAGGTGTAATAACCGATGTCCAGAGAGCTTCTGTCGTCAACGTCTCCGGCACCGTGTTCTTCATGATCTTCAGAACATCACCAAAACACATCAACAATGGATCTAGATTGAATCGTTGTTCAATTTCCACCGCAACGGTGTGATCAATTTCGTATTTCGATTAGATTTGAAAGAGGATTGATCGAATAAAGTGTAGGGTTTGTCGTCGGAGATGTTGACGACGATGATTTCAGATCTGTAGTTTATCACAACTGTCAAATGGTTTAACTTGAGAGTTTCATCAAGTGATTAGCGACGTAGAGGAAGAACCAGGGGTGCTTGCGACGGTGGCATAGAAGGAGGGGGCGGTGGTGAGGACTGGAGTAGATGACGGAAGGGTTAAATGGGTTTTAAAAAAAATGGTGGTTATTTTGACTTGGGTTTTAAAAAGGGGGTTATTTTGACTTGAGTGGCAAATGGGTGCCATGTGTAATTAAAGATGGGTTAAAAAAAAAAGAAAAAAGAAAATAAATTTCAACTTAGGTGCCACGTCAGCGAAATACTTAACGGTGTTAAGTTTTTTAACGACGGGACCAATATTAGTAAATATGTTAGAAGTTGGGACCACTGAGAGTTATTATTAAAAGTGGGATTATTGCCGGCCAACATTCAAAAGTTGGGATTATTTAAATCTAATTTTCCATAAAAAAATTTCTTAACCGTGTTTATTGTTTAGAATTAGAATTTGATTTAGGTTTTTTATTTATTAAGTAGGCGATTGGTATTGGGTTTAGGTAAATGGGTTAGAAATGTTAATATTGTTGGGTTTCATTAGTCTTGGATCATTGATCAAATATTCAAATGTATTGTGTATTACACTATTAATAATAAGTTTTGTTATAGATTTATCTTATTTTATAAATTTGTTTGTAATACGATTAAATTAATAAAATTTTTATTTTCTAAAACTAGAAGTTAAATTTTAGGAGTTTAGGATCGGTATAAAATCTTATGGGGGTCAGTTGAGATAAAATCGTATATATACTAGTACGAATTTTTTTTATGAGGTCCCCCTTGGTTACGCCCCTATTCATTCAATATGATTATTTTAACTTGTTTTGATGAAATTGAAATTGATTCACGAAAAATCGATTTCCAAACCAAACGATTTATAACCCGAATGGATTTGAAAAAGAAAAACCCGGTTTGTACACCTCTATTTGTGTGCTCTTTGCACATTTTGGACCCAATGGTGCTCTATTCATTATAAAATTCGAATTTTCGGCTAGGATTTTAGTGCCCAGATGTGTGTTCTATACTACATAATTGTCTCACATGATGAACAAAACTTTTAAAACTATTGTCATTCAAATATTATATATATTAACAAAATGAATTTGTTGGTTGTGAGGGCTTATACTGTACATGCTTTGCTCCAATTACAGTTTGACAATAATTTTATTCCGCCAATAAAACGGTGTCAGGTTTTTTTTTTTCACACGTAGTATTCTTGAACACATGCCTTTGAATCTCTCATTTGTACATCATCTCTCCTCTTTCTCGAGTACATCATCTATGGGAATTTTACCAATATGGCCCTGGACCAACCTCAAATTACTTTAATGATCATTGACCCACCGTTTTACAATAGTAGCCTTTGACTGAGATTTTAGTGCGAAGGTAGAGCGCGAAGGGAAAAGTAGAGCGCGAAGTGCGTGAATTGAGTGTAATTCATTTTTTATTTTATATTTTTTTATTTTTATTCATCTTAGTTAATTAAGCACATCAATGTGTTTTGTGTTAATAACTTATATTTAGTGATCTTTTAAGAAAATCTAAATACACTGTCGTTTATAATTATTTTTTCTGAATATTTTGACTTAAGTTTTATTAAAAACGGATGTCTTTTTGAAAAAAAAAACATTTAAGTCTCGTAACCAGTTGTTTACGTTCGACGGGAACGTATTCTTCAACACCAATGACATACTGTCATTTACCTCTACTACATACAATGATATTACAAACCATTTGGTGAGTGAAAAGTGGTGGATGATTATTGGGTGAAGTTGTGAGGATAGGATATGCATTGGTCCCATATCTATTTATAGTTGAAAAATATGCAAGATTCCATCAAATAAAAAAAATTAAAA
The DNA here is from genome assembly GCA_039602395.1 of Deinandra increscens subsp. villosa. NCBI lineage: Eukaryota > Viridiplantae > Streptophyta > Magnoliopsida > Asterales > Asteraceae > Deinandra > Deinandra increscens. The sequence continues at coordinate 109,566,886 of JBCNJP010000007.1, read as the reverse complement.
CATAAAAAACGTTAAAAATATACGTGGGTTAGATTGTTGATTTATTTTAAAACAACAATAAAAAAATAATTCTATAGAATTATTAACGTTAAAACAACAATAAAAAAACGTTAAAAATAATTTATGATTTTTTAAAACAACAATAAAAATATAGTTGCCGTTCAAAAAAATTAAAATATATAGTTCTACAGAATTAAAAAAGTTATAGAATTCTATATGAAAAAGAATTAAATAGTTTAATAAATTATATAAAAAAATTAAAAAATAATATATAAAAATTTTAAAAATTAAAACGTTTTTTTTAAATAATTTTTTTTAAATAGTTAATAAATTAGGTTAAAAATGAAATATAAAAAGTTAAATCAATTAGAAAATTTAAGTTTTAAAATAAATATAAAATTTATAAGGTTAAAAACAACGATCTATAAATTTAAACCAATAATATAAAAAAATTAATAACTTAAAAGATTAAATAAATATAAAAAAGGCTTACTTTATTCCATTTAATTTTCAATTTTTATTTTTAGTGGGCGTGAAATTACCATGTACAGCATTTATACTGGGTGCGAGTAAAAAAATTGATTTTTTATATATATTTTTTTTATTGAGCGCGAAATTTTGTAATAAAGCGTGAAATTTTCATAAACAGCGTTTGTACTGCCGAACTGATGAAAATAATGAGGTGGCAGGATTTCATTGGCTAGGTTATTGTTGTAGAAAGGAAAGTCAATGGTTATTTGAGGTGAGAATTCCCATCATCTATCATCTCTCTGCAAACTTCTTTCTACCGCCATGTCCAAATCGAAGTACAAAATGATAAAATCCCAAACCAAAAAAACGCAAAGGAATATATCTAAGCAACAAATCAAACTTATTCCAAACCAACATGAAAATAACATATCCAGCATCAAAATATCTAATGGCCGACATATTTTATTTGTTCTTCAGCTTAGGAGAAAGCTCTATACATATAGAAGGTAGAGAAGATGATTCAGAGTACGACAGAACTCTCCTGCCCTACGACAAGAAATTGGTAATTCAAAAATAAAACCCTAGAAATCTAAAGAAGAGGACGAAAACCTCAAATCTCGGGAACCTGACATTTTTTTTTTTTGACAAAATTAGGCGAATGGAAAGAAATCTGAAGAGGAAGAAGAGGGGTCTGATAAATTGAAGTCAGAAGTCCATGATGATGAGAAGGGCATGGTGATGATAGTGCAGAGGTTAATTAGTTGATTGCATACCTAATTTGTTTTGATCTGAAACTAAGGCTAATTTGCACTTGATATTTTGTTTAATTTATTGCAGGATGATGATGACGATAGTGAAGGGGACGAAGCCGACGACAGTAGGTGGCGATGGTGGTTTCTTCACAGAAGAGATGAAGTATGAAGGTTGTCTTGAGAGACGTGAATTAGGTTTTTCTAGAGATATTCATTGTTCTTGAACAATCTTTATTAAATAAAATTCAAGTATATTTCATTACGGACTTATTAACCTTATAAGTTTTTATAAACATTTTTAACTCAAATTTTTAGTGATCTAACCCCCTTTTTTCTTTTTTTCTTTTTTTTAGTGTAAGTTGGTATGGTAATTTTCAAATACTACGACATGAGAATTTTAAATTTCAAATATTACCAAACTGAGGTTTTGTAGTTTTATATATCTCTAGACGACTTAATTACACATTTTTCATGTGTGAGTTTGGTTTACATAAATTTTTGGTTTTATTCAATAAACTTATAACAACGTTAAATTGGTGGTCCATCACGAAGCGCAAACGATTAACTAACTTCAATTAACATGCAGATTACAAAAGGACCACCCCCAAAAAACAATTTGACATATATTAGGCAAATAGCCATCATTTTGTAAAGCTAGAGGTTCAAAACCATTTACTAAACATTAAACTTATGTTATGCACGTGGATGTGTAAATAGTGGAAATGTCAAATTAAAAGCCATAATATTGTACAAGAAAAAGAACATATAAAACGTTACCTGCAGTAACACGCGAGTTACTAAACATCTCGTTAAGACTATGTGAAATGTTTAATTATTCCTTTTGTCAATTACAATTTAAGAAGTTGGTGTGCTGCTTTTTAAAGGATCCATAATTCAAAAAGAGTAATAATACCAGTGAATCAGTGATAGTGAAAGATTTAACATCCCTCCTTTGTAGTCCCTACACAATATGTACGTTTCATTTGAGTCCTTTCGTAAATTAGAATGCAAAAAGCACCACCAATAACTTGTGGTGGGGTCAATTCAGAGATAGTTAGGTATAAAAGTACAAGAGTATATTTCTTGGGGGATGAATGTGAAATATGTTCTAATCGAGTAAAATTACAACAAAATGAACCAACCATAAACAATTTAATTAAATAAAAAATCACAACAAAATACGTGATTATTTTCTATACATTATGAACAATTATATTATATTACTAGGTTAGTAACACGTGTATTACACGGACTGAATTTAGGTTCATAATATCTAATAAATATAAAAAAACGATTGAGAGATTTAAAAATTATGATTGACGTAAAATCATTATAAAACAATAAATGATAATTTAATAAATTAAAAAAATTATAATTGACTAATTGTTGATTCATTTTTTTAAGAAAGACTCAAATTATTGAGTAAATTTATCAAATCTACCTTAATTTTGTTATTTTTATTTGAAATAAAAATTTAATTTGGACAAATTGGTAATTAGTCTTAATTGATGATTTACTAAATTTATAATTGATTTTGAGTTTGACATGTGTCAGTGATGATGTGGACTCTCTAAAATAAAAACATGTGGCAAAAATTTTAGTGCTTTATTAGGATTAGGATCCTATATAAAATTTCCAAGATCTTATATATAACAATTTCAAAATCTTATAAATAGCATTGTGGTGTTGTCATGTGTTAGTTTATAATATATTAGATTAGATTAGATTAGATTAGTAACTCGTGTATTATCCGAGTTGAATTTAAGTTCACAATATTAGACAAATACAATATAAAAATGTTAAGAAATTTAAAAGGTATGATTGACGTAAAATCATTATAAAACATTAATTGATGATTTTATACATTAAAGAAAAAATTGACTATGTTGGACAAATTGTTAATTAGTTTCCTTAAAAAGACTCAAATTATTAAGGCTGTGTTTAACGCGCCATAAGCTAGCTTTTTGACGTGTACCAAACGGAGCTTTTTTTAAAAAGCTAGCTTTTTTAAAAAACCCCGTTTGGTAACATCAAAAAACTAGCTTATAAGCTAATTTTTGAAAAACTAGTTGGAGTAGTGTTTTAACTAACTTTTATAATATTTTCACTTTTACCATTTCCTAACTTATAAATAAATATTTTTATTTGCATTTATGACATATACTTTTATGTCATTTAATATTTTTCAGCTAATTTATCAGCTAGTTTTTACCAAACGTTATTTTTTATCAGCTAGCAGCCAGCTTATCAGCTAATAAGCTAGCAGCTAGTTTATCAGCTTTTAAGCTAGGAGCTGCTTTTCAGCTAGTACGCAAACACAACCTAAGTAAAAAAAATTAAAAGAAAATGTAGTTTAGATAAAATTGGTAATTAGTCTTAATTGGTAATTTAATAAATTAGTAATTAATTGTGACTTTGACATGTGACCGTGCTAGTGTGGACTACCTAAAAATGAGACATGTGGCAACCATTTTAATATTTTAATGAGACATGTGGCAACCATTTTAATATTTTATTATGATTATTAAAAATAAGACATGTGACAATCATTTTAACGTTTTATTATTATTATTAGGATATGATAGGATATATTTTCTATCCAAACACATGTAAGAGTTGATTGTAACATCTTTTTTGTTTTATTTATTTTTACATTGTTACTTTTAAGTTTTAAGTGTCTAATTTTGTTTGTTTTAACTTTTTTTTTACATCTTTCATTAGTTTTTTTTTTGTGTGTGTGCTATAGTCTAATACTTTCTAGTGTTATAAGCCTCTTATTTAACGTCGTACGTGGTAATTTTTTTTTAATTGTGTTTTAGCAGTACTATTGTTTTATGTACCCATGTTATCCACGCGACAACGCGCGAATAATAAGATCTAGTTATTTATACAATTTACATAAATTATTACAATATTACTTAAAACCAAATTGATTTTTAATTTTATTTTTATATAATTTAATATTTACTTTATTTTATAAAATTTTATAAAACATTCAAATCATTATAATATTTCACACATTAATTGTTTAAGCACTTTATTAGTGTCTGTGTTATTATATTGTGTTTCCCGCCTCATCGTGCAGGTACCCCTCTTTTTTTTTAAATAAAGCTAATTTTGTTTTAGTTCGCTTTTTTCCTTAAATGGAATTTATTTGTATTTAACATCAAAAATTATTGTCGGAATTAACATAAGTAGTTTTGATATTTACATGTTTAAAAACCGCGTCACTTTTAGATAAGCAAAACCCCCAACGCGAACCTAATTATTCGTGTTGGATAAGAGTATAAGACGTTGTTTTTTAAATAGAAAAGATTTGTTTTGTTCCTTTCTTATGCGATTTCCCTGATCGTTCTGCAACAAGTTAGATTCTATTCTATCTCTTAGTCGTTAATTAAAAGTAGGATTATGAATAATAAGTTGCCTAATTTGTGTTTTTTCTCATGCTCTCGCATGATATATATTCTACTAGGAGTATTCTCCTATACGTATATATGTGGGGGTCGGTAGTGGGTGGATGAGTGGGTGAGTATGTATGCATATTAAGTTTTTAATATAATTTTGCAGAGAATATACTCAATATCAAATGATCGCTTGAAATGACGTACTTAAGTTATTAGTTATTTACAATTTAATATAATAAAATTGTTAACATTTTAAATATTTAATAAAACTTTAATTAGGGAAGTAATTATCTTATAGAATAGTTAACATTTTAAATATTTAATAAAACTTTAATTATTGAAGTAATTATCTTATAAAATAGTTAACATTTTAGATATTTAATAAAGCTTTAATTATTTAAGTAATTATCTTATAAACAAAGTAGAACATCAAATGAATAGTATCTTTATATAACTATTTTAACGTTGTTGCGGAGTCCTTTTGTATTTTCATTATCTTTACGTTACATTTTAACAATGCAACTTTTTGTGTTCGTGTTATTCGTGTGGCAACACGTGGGGTAATAAATTATAATAATAAATAAAATGTTAAGGAAATTCTACGATGTTACGTGTTGAATATGGTAAATATAAAAATTAATCATCAGTTTAAGTTTACTATAATAATTTTAACAATATTATTTTATTGTCACATATATTACTAGGGTTATCTACCCATCTCTTATACAGGAAGAAAAAATAATATAAATTAAGTTTTTTCGTATGTAACTATAATAACTTTTAATTTTTGTGTTAATAGCATTAATGGATATATCATTTTTATGACAATCTAATTTTGATAGCAATTAAACTTATTACAAAACTGAAATAAGAAATAAGTTTGAAATGCAAACGTAAAATAAATAAATAAATAAATAAGAAACATGAGTAGAAATTAGTTTCTCTGTAAATTTAAAGAGAGTATTAATATTATATCTAATAATATATATATTTTTAATATCATTATAATTTTATATATATATATATATATATATATATTATATATATATATATGTGTGTGTGTGTGTTTAACAGAAAAGAGAAGACACCATAGGTAATAAGTAATAAGTGTCACAAAATTATTTTATTTATTAGAATAAGATTACAAGTTATTAATCTTACCGTATTTATATATATATATATATAGTGAAAAGTTCATTGTAGACACCCCAATAAGTGTAGACAGGTAGACACCCTTTTTCACCATTAGATCTCTTGATCTAATGGTTGTGATTAATTTTCTTTTTTCTTTTTTTCTTTTTTCTCATTACTTAGAAACTTTCACATGTGAAAAAGAGCTATTTCACGTGCGAAAGTGTCTACAATGAACCTCACCCTATATATATATATATATATATATATATATATATATATATATGAAAAAGGATCATTGGAAAACCTTATAAATATTGGAAAACCCGGAAAATCTTAGCATTTTAGTAATATACCTATATAATATTTTTTGGTTGTCCAACTTTAATTTAAATTTCATTATTTATCTCTCCATTTTATCTCTCTTTTATGTTTAGCACCAGAAAAACTAGTTATTATTGTTAGACATATGTAACTATAGCGATGATGGTTACACATGTGTAACAAAATTGACTATGTTACGCCTGTTGTAACATGTAAAAATAAGGTGTAATATATTGTTTAGAACTAATGTTACACATGTGTAACTGGTTTTTCCAGGTTTTCTAAAAAGGTGGGGTTTTCCATTGAACATGTATATATAGGGAGAGGTTCATTTGAGAACCATTTTATTCTAAGAACTTTTGAAAACCATAATGAGCCACTAATTATTAAAAGTAAATCCCCCCCCCCCCCCCCCCCCGTAATGAATTTGAGTGGTCCTCCCTGAAAATGAGTGGCTCATAATGATTCTCAAAATAAAAAGTTTTCGAATACCCTATATATATACATATATATATATATATATATATATATATATATATGAAGGTTTAAATGCGAACATGTGTTTTGCCTAAGACCGGTGCGAACACGCGTTACAATCTGTTTTCTTGGTCATCGACAGGGCCGGTCCTGAGAATTTGGATGCTCAGGGCGCGAGTCGAAAATTTGCCCCTGTTAAAAACTTTAAATAGTACAACACAAAGTTTTAAGGGTTTGGAACCTAGTCAAGCTAGGCGGCTCATCCCCACGCCGATAATTTCGTGTTTGGCGTTTGGTTTCCCACGATGTATTGAGTTTTGACGTACGTAATTACATTAAAAAAAATTGATCGGCCATCCACTGCCCACTATGTCTAATTATATTGGGCTCAAAACCCTTTCCCACTATGTCTAAGTATACTGGGCTTAGACACCCTCCTAGCTTGCTGGCCCCTTCAAGTATGATGCCCTGGGCTGGAGCCCAGCTGGCCCAGGCCCAGGGCCGGCCCTGGTCATCGATGTAGTTTTAATGCTGGTATACGATCAGGAGTGGTGTTGATACATATATATGATCAGAATTGGTGCTCATATATGATTAGAAGTGGTGCTGGCTCATGCAAAAAAGAAATATATAATGGTATATGCTTTTATGTGTTGGTATATGTAAAAATTCAAAAAACATCAAGGAGCGGATCAAGAAACTATATTGGTACATGTATACATTTACATAGCACCATTTCTAATAATATACTAGCACTAAATCTACATTGTAGGACCAAGAAACGGAATTTTATGCATGTTCGTACGGATCTTAGGCAAAACGTCTGCCCGCACGGGAACCACACCCTATATATATATATATATATATATATATATATATATATATATATATATATATATATATAGTGAAAATTTCATTGTAGGCACCCCCATAAGTGTAGACAGGTAGACACCCTTTTTCACCATTAGATCTCTTGATCTAATGGTTGTGATTAATTTTCTTTTTTCTTTTTTTCTTTTTTCTCATTAATTAGAAACTTTCACATGTGAAAAAGAGCTATTTCACATGCGAAAGTGTCTACAATGAACCTCACCATATATATATATATATAGGGAGAGGATCATTTGAGAACCAATTTGATTTGAGAACTAAAAAGACCTAATTTGAGCCACATGTTTATTACATGTATCCCCCTCCCATGAATTGTAGTGGTCCCCCTGAAATTTGTGGTTGAGATTTAGTTCTCAAAAGTTCTCAAAATAAAAAGTTCTCATATATATATATATATATATATATATATATATATATATATATATATATATATATATATATATATAGGGTAGGGATCTATGGAAAACCACTCTGAGTTGGAAAAACTTTGAAAACTCTTAAAAAACGGGATCAAAAAGTTTTTTTTTTCTTTAATTTTTTTATGGTGATTCTTTAGGTTATAGGCTATCCATAGATGGGAAAAAATCAAAAAAACGCCTCGGGATTTTTTTTAAAAAATATAACAAGTTTTGTTGTTACATATGTAACAAACATATGTAAACATATGTACAGAGTGTTACATATGTAACAAGGCCCTTTTTTTAGATTTTTTTAAAAAATATCTCCGAGGCGTTTTTTTTGATTTTTTTCCACTTAGGGGTAGCCTATAACCTAAAGAATCACCATAAAAAAATTAAAGGAAAAAAAAATTTTGACCCCGTTTTTAAAGAGTTTTCAAAGTTTTCCCAACTCGGAGTGGTTTTCATTTTATCCTTTCTCTCTCTATATATATATATATAGGGTTAGGTTCAAATGAGAACTTTTTGTTTTGAGAACTTTTGAGAACTAAATCTCAACCACACATTTCAGGGGGACCACTACAATTCATGGGAGGGGGGATACATGTAAATCAAATTAGTTCTTTTTAATTCTCAAATCAAATTGGTTCTCAAATGATCCTCTCTCTCTCTCTCTCTCCCTCTCTCTCTCTCTCTCTCTCTCTCTATATATATATATATATATATATATATATATATATATATATAGTGAAAAGTTCATTGTAGGCACCCCCATAAGTGTAGACAGGTAGACACCATTTTTCACCATTAGATCCCTTGATCTAATGGTTGTGATTAATTTTCTTTTTTCTTTTTTTCTTTTTTCTCATTAATTAGAAACTTTCACATGTGAAAAAGAGCTATTTCACATGCGAAAGTGTCTACAATGAACCTAACCATATATATATATATATATATATATATATATATATATATATATGGTTAGGTTCAAATGAGAACTTTTTCTTTTGAGAACTTTTGAGAACCATTCTGAGCCACTAATTTTCAGGGGGGAAACATTCAAATTCATGGGGGGTTTCCATATATATAAACTAGTGGCTTAGAATGGTTCTCGAAAGTTCTCGAACCGAATTGGTTCTCAAATGATCCTCCCCCTATATATATATATATATATATATATATATATATATATATATATATATATATATATAGGGTAGGGAATATATAATAACCAATGCTTGATGGAATAACTAATTAACCTCCATCTAATGGTTGTAAAAAATCAGATTTCACTAGATTATGACATGTGTCAATTTCTTTTTTTTTAATTAAAAAGGGCAAATCAGACTTTTACACAACCATATAAAACACCCCCTTTCATTTTAAAAACCTTATAACTTTTTTATACTTTGTCGGAATTTTATAAAAATTGCACCATTAAACTCGTCGCATTTTTATCTTTAATTCAAGTATAATCTCGACGTTTTTTATTATCGTTTTCTCAGACGTGCGATGTAGCACTAGTGTCACAACTACTAACATCACTGTCATAACTATTAACAATGAACACAATTAACATCCATACACTCATGACCAGTAGCATTGATGTTTCTACCAAGTACGGCTGCATATGCATATATTACACCTTACAAATGCATTAATATGCATATAACATTGATGCTATAAACATTAACAATTGAGTGATGATCAGTAACACCGGTGCTATCAAGATTCAACACCGGTGCAGTTCAAAAATTTCTAAAAAAATACAAATGTACATGTTCTGATGCATAAAATACAAGTCAACAATGCTCTTTAACACTGATGTTATGCCTATTAACATCAATGTTGTAACTAAAATATACACAAATTACAAAGATAAAGATTAAAAAAAAAACATTTGAATTCTAAGATGAAACACATCAATCGCCCGTAAATAGTGATGCTACTACATAAAAGTCACCAAATGTACAACAAAATATACAAAGATTAAAACCCGCAAAGCATCCAAAAGTCATCGGAGCTATCAAGATTCAACAAAAAAAAATCAAATATATAAATAAATATACACAAATTCTATAATACAAAGCATCAAGATTAAAAAAAAACAAATATATGTATAACAGTAATACAATTTACTTCAAAGAACCATAAATTTACTATAATCTCATAAAAATATAGATCACAAAAATCTCGATTACTTCATTAAAATCTTGATTCATACATTTACTTCATAAAAATCTCAACTAAATACACAAAACTAAGCATGGGTCACAAAATATACAGAGATCACAAAATTCTTGATAGACCCGGAACTGACTCCGCCACCGCCACCGTCTCCGACGCCGGCTACCGGAACAACATCAACTCTCAAGAACAATCACATAATCACCATATCAACAACAATCGGATCTACTAGACGCGAATATGGATCGAGAGCGTACCTTGATCGGGATTTACAGGGGTTATCTTCATAAAATCTAATCCTCAAAAACGGAAATTTTACCTTGAAAAGGTCGAGCTCGAGGCCACTGCCGGCGCCTGAGACAAGCGGGACGGTGGCCGTCGCGAATCAATAAGAAAAGGAAGGAACTCGTCGGAGGGTGAATGACCACAAAAAAGGCAGGAGACAGTCGAACTGGGGAAGGGAGGAGATGCTCGGCCGGAGAGAGGTTGCAAGGGTCACCGGAATCGATACAAGGTCGCCGGATGGGTCGAACTGGGGGAAGGGTTCAGAGAAAATGGTGGCAGCTGGGTTTTTTTTAGATGCAAGAAAAGAAATGTGAGATCTTTAGGGTTATAAGAACAAGACAAAATGGTGTATTTTACTTAAATACCCCCCAGATCATCACAACCATTGATTCAAAATCTGGTTACTTTATATTAATTTATATTAAATCAATGGTTGATGTTGAGTTATTTGGTTATGACACTAAGGAGGGGTTAATATTTATTCCCACTCCTATATATATATATATATATATATATATATATATATATATATATATATATTACATAATGCATGTTATTAAATTTTACACTAAGGCTATATGTAATGGGCGTGAATGGGACTAAATGGCGTCTTCATAGCGCTTCAACACCGCCCACGTGGGCTCTTTCTGGCAAATTTTTTGTTCTCGCATTAGACTATGTGTAGTCATAATCCCCCCCCTCCCCCGCGCGCGCGCGCGCGGGATGGGAGTTATGCGACACTTGTCGTCACATCATCAAGGAGCTTTATCATTGGAGATGATCGGGTAGGTGGTGTAATGTCTTCGTTAATGATCCAAACATGTCGTTAGAAAAATTAAAATATATTTTTTATTTTTAAACAAGCAATTATATTACATCAAATCCGTTTTTGACCGGCCGTTAAATTCTTTGCCTTCTAAAAAGGAGCAAAACCAGACCAAAAATTAATTCGGATTAAAACCTAACCCACCAATGCTTCTCAAAATACATGGTCGGAGATAAGGAGATTCTAACCCTTTCTCTTCTGTTATAAACTTTGTGGGCCCAGGTCAAAAAACCTCAACTAAAACTTTCAAAAAAAAAAAAAAAAAAAAGTACACACTCACACACAGTCGCACACCGTCCTCTTTTTTCTCTCTCCAAATCTCCTTTTCTCTCCACCTTTTCTCAAACTACAACTATAAAATGCATCCTCAACATTCAAACTTCTGTCAACTCAATTGCAACACCTCCCTCTACTCTCCAGCTTCCAAACAAACGACAAACACATAGATATAATATAGAGAGAGATATTGATACAAATAATACTCACTCATCAAAATCATATAATATATAGAGAGAGAGATATTGATACAAATAATACTCGCTCATCAAAATCATGAAGGGTCTGATTGGCATGGTGAAACCATGCGACTTAGCCACACCCATAACTCATGTGGCTGATCAGATCTCGCACTGCACCACCGCTCGCACCACCCATCATCGAACCCGGCACTTACGAGTCAAGAGTTCCTGGAACAGCGAGTCGGGTCAGACCCGGGTCGCAAACCGCGTGGCTAATTTGGACCAGAAGTGGAGGGAGTACCAGGGGATCAAGAATTGGGAAGGGTTGCTTGACCCGCTAGACGACGGTCTCCGCCACGAGATTCTCCGGTATGGCGATTTCGTCGAAGCCGCGTACCGGAGTTTCGAGTTTGACACGTCATCACCGGAGTATGGGAACTGTAAGTTCGATGAAAGCACAATGTTGGATGGGTGTGGATTAGGGGGGAGTGGTTATAAGGTGACTAAAAGTTTGCATGCCACGTGTGGGGTCCCGCTGCCAGGTTGGACTGACCGGATGCCGAGATGGACCTCGGCGAATTCCAGCTGGATTGGTTACGTGGCGGTTTGCAATGACGAAAAAGAGATCGCGCGATTGGGTCGGAGGGACGTGGTGATTGCCTATAGAGGGACTGCCACGTGTCTTGAGTGGATTGAGAACTTGCGTGCCACGTTGACGGCATTGCCGAATGACGTGGCACCTGACAGGAAAAGAGCAAAGGTACAGAAAGGGTTTCTTAGTATGTACACGTCAGCAACCACCACGTGTCCAAGCTTACGAGACATGGTGAGGGAGGAGATATCGAGGATCATCGAGACCTATGGTGACGAGCCGCTTAGCGTGACGATAACCGGTCATAGCCTTGGTGCGGCATTAGCCACCCTCACTGCCTATGACATAACCTCGACGTTTAAGCACTCGCCGATGGTGACTGTAGTGTCGTTTGGTGGGCCACGTGTCGGAAACCGAAATTTCCGATCACAGCTCGAGAACAGCAGGACACGAGTTCTTAGAATCGTGAACTCGACGGACTTGATCACGAAAGTCCCTGGGTTCTTGGTTGATGGTAGCAACGAAATGACAAAAGGAAGAGCGGGGTTGCAAAGATGGCTACGAGAACGGGTCGATGAAACCGATTGGTTCAAATATGCGGACGTTGGCAAAGAACTTCGGCTCTGTAGCGACGCGTCTCCATACCTAACCAAAACTGATATAGCCACGTGTCATGACCTGAAAACGTATCTCCACCTGGTTGATGGCTACGTGAGTTCCTCGTGTCCATTCCGAACAACAGCAAAAAGACTATTGTCCGGGGTGAAACACGAGAAACAACAAATTTTGGTTAGATGATAACACATGTTGTAGCTAGTGAGTAAAGTTAATGTTACAAAACTTGTATAGATTCAGTGTTCCAAGAAAACAGGGAATACATAACATTTAATTGTTAGTCAAATAATTATATTATTAAAAAAGGAGATTATTTTTTTAAATGCTCCTAAACTTATTCTCAATTTTTATAGCCAATGTCCACTAATTAAGAGACATGAATCTTTATCAGGTGAGTTAGTCCCATTAAAAGTAAAAATTTATCCTTAAAAATGTTAAATGATATGAAGAATGAGAGTTATAACATAAGGCATTTTGAGCAATGTATTTATGTGACATTTTTTGAGAAACTGAAGTCATCGTGAAATTTGTGATGTGACAAAATTTACGATGAAATTTTTACTACTGATTTTGCAAATGACTATATTGCGATGAACGACAAACTTAAATGGTCCATCGTATTTTGTTTTCATTTTTGTTAAAGTTTCATCACTAAAGCCGCTTTCTTTGGTAGTAGTCACATAGAAACATATATATGTACATAAAGATACACATACACTAACATACATGTATATGTTTGTTTATGAAAATCCTTGCCATTCTCATTAATATGCAACCCTATATATATACAATACATTTACACAACGCACCCTTTGACTATCTATACAAATACATAATAACACACACTAATACACCCCCTCAGTTGGAGCGGGAGGAGGGCGGACGCGCAAACTGTCACGAAAACTGGTAAATAACTGTCGAGGAAGCCCTTTCGTAAAAATGTCGGCGTACTGAAACTCAGAAGGAACATGTAGAACTCGAATGTCACCAACTCGAACCTTCTCTCGAACAAAATGAATGTCAATCTCGACATGTTTCGTGCCCTGAATATAGCGCAAGATGCGCTTCAAAAACTGATAATGAGCCTCCCGAGGTGCGTGCATGAATAAACATACCTGCTGAAGTGCATAAGAAATATCCGGACGGGTAAAGGTCAAGTACTGAAGGGCCCCTGCCAAACTACGATATAGAGTATCATCTGAAAATAACGGGCCATCCGTAGCACTGAGCTTGGAGTTCGTGTCAACCGGTGTAGCAGACGGTTTACACGAACTCATGGAAGCACGATGAAGTATATCACGAGCATACTGAGACTGGTGTAAAAATAATCCGGAGGCGTCCCGAGTAACCGTAATGCCCAAGAAATGATGTAGCGGCCCCAAATCCGTCATAGCAAACTCGGACGACAGTGTGGTAATAAGAGACTGGAGAAAACCAGAGTCAGAGGCAGTGATAACAATGTCATCCACATACACTAATAAATATGCAGTATGTATGCCGTGGCGATACACAAATAAGGACGAGTCTGAAATACTGCTCCTGAAACCTTTAGTAGTGAGAAACGTAGAGAAACGAGTGTACCATGCCCGTGGTGCCTGCTTAAGACCATACAAAGAACGCTTTAGGCGACATACGTGATCAGGAAACTGAGCATCATAAAAGCCAGGAGGTTGCTGCATGTAAACGGTTTCCTCTAAGTCACCATGTAAAAAAGCGTTCTTAACGTCCAACTGGTGTATGTGCCACTGACGAGATACGGCCAATGATAGTACGGTGCGAATGGTGGCCGGTTTGACGACCGGACTAAAAGTATCCATACAATCAATCCCCACCGTTTGGGATTTACCATTCACAACAAGCCGTGCTTTATACCGTTCCAATGACCCGTCCGACTTGAACTTATGCCGAAACAACCATATGCATCGAATAATCGGTTGCCCTGGCGGCCGAGGTACCAACTCCCACGTATCATTATCCTTCAATGCCTTAAATTCATCAGCCATGGCCTGTCGCCAGTATGGATCAAGTAATGCTTTATTATAGGCTGTGGGAACCGGCGAAATGGGTGGCTGGGTCTGGGCGTGGAGATTTAGTCGATGAACCGGTTTAAAAACCTCGGCCCGAGCACGGGTGGTCATGGGGTGTTGGTTCGGGTGGATGGTAGGTTGAGCCGGGGGAGTGGGTGGATGTGTTTGGGCCGAAGGGGAGGCATGTGGAGGTTGGGCCGTGGTTAAGGGAGTTTGGGCCGAGGGTGATGTGGGTTGGACAGTGGCGGGTGTTGGGGCTAGGGGTGTTAATCGGGTTAACCCGTTCGGGTTTCGGGTTATTAGGGTCGGGTTAGTCGGGTTTTCTAAATAAAAAATCATACCCGCAACCCGACCCTATTAAGGTTCGGGTTAGTAGGGTTCGGGTTAGTCGGGTTTCGGGTTATTAGGGTCGGGTGAGTCGGGTTACTCGGGTTTTACACACAAACACATTCTCACTATAATTTAGAGGTGGAGTTCTGATATCACTTTCATCATTAACACAACGTTACAACTTGTACATCGAATAAAACAATTAATGCTCGTATTCTATTTTTTGATCACTGATTATTTGTTAAAAAATGCAAATGAGCGTTGAAATTGCAAACGACATAATGTTAAATAAAACTAAAAAATTGGACAGTGCATGTATGGTGATGCGCTTATTGCTTATGTAACTAAAAATGTTATAACAAGGATAGCGAACATATTTAAGATATTTATTTTATAACATTTGATATATTCATAATATATATAATATATTGAGTCAACGACTTACCGCTTAACATATCATTGTTCGGGTTATTCGGGTTAACCCGAACCCGAATTTTTTTTCTAAACTTAACCCGAAACCCGACCCTAATTACAATTCGGGTTTTTCGGGTTAACCCGATTGACCCTATTAAGCCTTTTAGACCCTATTAGACCCGACCCGAATTATCTTATTCGGGTTCGGGTTGGGTCGGGTTAATCGGGTTCGGGTATTTTCGACACCCCTAGTTGGGGCTGAAGGGGAAGGTGGCGGACCGGGCATGGGAGATGGAATGGGTGTGGGTATCGAGTTGAAAGTAGGGGACGGTTCATGCGTTGGATAAAACACGGGGTACGGATCCGAGGCTGGAACGGTAGGAGATGAGGTGGAGGGTTCGCCAAACGGGAAGACATGTTCATCAAAGATGACGTGTCTCGAAATGTGGACCTTATCGGTGTCTGGATCGTAGCACCGATATCCGCGAAAATTAGTTGGGTATCCCAAGAAAATACATCTTTTAGACCGGGGGGAAAGTTTGTTTGGTTGGGTAGCGGACATGTTAGGATAACAGGCACAACCAAACGTGCGAAGATGATCATAAGTGGGATGGCGGAGGTAAAGGATAAATGCCGGTGTGTTGAAGTTTAGGCGATGAACGGGAATAATGTTGTGCAGGTAGGCTGCAGTGTGAAGGGCTTCCACCCAGAAGGGCGGTGGAAGTCTAGCTTGCATGAGCATGGCACGTATGATGTCATTTAGGCGACGAATCATACGTTCGGCCTTACCATTTTGAGGAGACGTTTGAGGACACGAGAAACGAAAGATAAGGCCATTTTGATTTGCAAAGTTATGAAATTCCCTATTGTCAAACTCACCCCCTAGGTCACATTGGAATTGTTTGATTGGTTTATTGAACTGAGTTTGAATAAATTTATGGAATTTCGCGAATTTGGAAAAGTTTCAGATTTGAATTTCAGTGGGTATACCCAAACATAATTCGAAAAATTGTCAATTAAGACCAAATAATATTTATAACCGGATTTACTCGCAATAGGTGAGGTCCACAGGTCACAATGAATAATATCAAACGACTGAAATGTAATAGAATTAGATTCATTAAAGGGCAATCGTTTGCTATTCGAAACTTGACAAGTATGGCAAACAGATAAACACTTGTCTTTATTACATGTAATAAATTTGCGAGAATTTAAAAAATCTAAGACTTGAGCTCCTGGGTGGCCAAGTCGATTATGCCATAAATGAGAGGAAGATGTAGTCATGCAAGCTAGTCCATGTGTCGTCGGTGATGTGAACGGGTAGAGATCCCCCAAGCTATTGTGGCGGTAAAGGAGCCTGCCAGTTTGGAGTTCCTTCACAGAAAAACCAAAGGGATCAAATTCGACACTAACATTGTTATCTTTGGTGAATTGGCGAACCGACAATAAATTTTGGACAATGTTAAGGGTGAACAAAATGTTTTTCAGTTTATAGGTATGGGGAGGTATGTGGTGTAAAGCATCACCTGATCCATAAACGGGCAACGTATTGCCATTACTGACAAATATATAAGGAATTTTGGATTTTGAAACGAGAGAATTAAAAATACCTTGGTTTGCAGTGAGGTGTTGCGAGGCTCCAGAATCCATGACCCATTGACCAGTGGGCTGCGTGAACTGTTGGGCTTGATACGCAGCGTGACTCAGATCCGTGGGGCTTAGCGCGTCAAGGCTAGCGGCGTATTGGGCTTGGGCTGGGGGCTGTCCGTAGGTATTGGGCTGGGCAGAATAATGGACAGTGGCCTGTGGGGGTGGGGCGGTATATGGGGTGGGCTGATAAGGGTAGGGGTTTGGGCCGTAAGGTTGGGATGGGTAGGGAGATGGGGGAGGGTGATTGGGCTGATTGGGCCAGGCGTTATTTGGGGTTGGGTAGTAAGGGGTTGGCGGGTTTGGGGCAGGAGCATAGGAGGAATTTGGATTTGGAGGGTAGCGGCTACGGGAATTGTAGGACCGACCGCCACGGTTGTTGCGACGGCCACCCCTGCCTCCACGATTGTTGTAACGTGGATATGAGTTGTCATAGGGACGGTTTTGGTATTGCATGGAGGGGTCCGGGTTTCGGATTTGGGAGGTGTTAGGGGGAGGGTTCGGCGGGTTTTGGGAGGAGACCAAAGCAGATTGGGTGGGGTTTTGACGCGCCGCCAAACGTTGAACTTCAAGGAGCACCATATTTCTTGCATCATCCCACGATGGACTACTTTGGTTGATGAAACTAGCCACCGTATCATATTCTTGAGGGAGCCCTCGAACCAATTGCAACACTTTGCGATTCTCGTCAACGATGCGGCCGAGATCATTGAGTTGAACCGCAAGATCATGAATGCGTTGAAAGTACGCGTCCATAGACGAGCATGCGGCGACAGTAAGAGTTGAGAATTCTTGTTCCAAGGCCGCCGCGCGAGAACCTTTGTTGTTCTGGAATATAGCCTGCAATTTAATCCAAACATCTCTAGCAGTGGAATTAGTATCAATGACACGAGCAAGAAACTCATCACTGATGGACCCGTAGATCCATTGAAGAACGACATAATCAATTTCCGACCACACCTTGAAGGTGGGATCGGTTTCAACCGGTGGTGCAGTACCATCGATGTGGTTTGCAACCTGGTACGCTTTTACCTGAATCTGAAAGAGTTTCACCCATTGGGTGTAGGTGATTTTAACACCGTCCAAAAGGCGTACCTTTTGTTGAATATTTGTTACCGAATATGCATGGCGGAGTTTTTCCGTCAAGTCTTTAACCGCGTCTGCCATGAGGTTGGATGAGCGATCGTCTGCGGAAGAGAAACCGGTGGAGGGAGGGCTGTCGACAACGGAGGAGAGGCTGTCAGCGGTGGACTGCGTGTCCGATGAGGGGGGACAGCCGACGACGCCACCTAGGGCCGGCGGTGAGCAACCCGTGGGTTGAGAGGATCGAATAAAGAGAAAAAATTGGAGATTTTGTTATAATGGCTGTGATACCATGTTTGTTTATGAAAATCCTTGCCATTCTCATTAATATGCAACCCTATATATATACAATACATTTACACAACGCACCCTTTGACTATCTATACAAATACATAATAACACACACTAATAGTATATACGCATATGCATAATATACACAAGGCAACCCTAAAAAAGATGGAGTCTTCGAAAACCAGCTTAAACGAACTTCAATTCAACTCATTTTAGCGGTTTTGGAATCAGTTCGTAAAAAATTAAATAGTTAAAATTATCTAGTGTCTAGCTAACTAAATGTTTTAAAAATGTTTTTTTATAAAAATTGATTAGTAACCGAACCGCTTATATAGACCAGAGATTTCAGATACCTATAATATATAGTTACTAAAATTAAATGGTTCCTGTGATCAACTTTTAACAATAATGTTTTTGTCCACCATAGAATTTGAACCGTCACCACTTGAAAAGACAAAGTCTTATCCAACACCAAGATACCATTAGACCAAAGGTCATTTGGTTCAAGAATCAGTTATAACCATGTGATTAGTACATTAATTAGGAGATGACTTATTGTAAGAAGTTTGGTTTGGGAAAGAATGGTAAGAAGGAATCTAACGCCAAGATACATTTATAACTCTTAGATACGACATTATTTTTTAAAAAAATTACACCATAAAAATGATTATTTTTTATCTTTAAAATGCGTACAGTGTTGTTATATATAAAATAAATAAATATTACTCTTTCGATGGTATTAAAATGTTCTGATCATTGTGTTATATTGTGTCAAAATGTTCAGATAATTATGTCAAAATGTTTACATAATTGTGTCATATTGCATCAAAATCCTCAGATTATTGTGTCATATTGTATTAAAAATCGAAAAATATATTTTTTTAATTTTATATATAGCAACACTATACTCGTTTTAAAGTTAAAAAACGCTTTTTTCTATGGTCTAATTTTTTATAAAAAAATAATGTCGTATGTGAAAGTTATAAATGTTTAAAAAAATAAGCAAATTTAATTAAAAGTTAACAAAGATGGCTAAAAGCAAATTACTTCTTTTTTTTATTAGATAAAGATCAAATAGCTGAAATATTTTCTTATATTTCTTACAACTTCTCATTTGAACCTTTATCTATTAACTAGTTATCATAATAGCCCATTTGTAGATAAATAATGTTTGAATAAAAATATCAATAATCAAACTTTAAAACCACTTAAAAACTTTTAACATTTTTTATCGCTTTATACAATGGATCCAACTAACTATTTATTTCAAAGTATATTTTTTTCAATTTAATAGCTTAAAAATAATATATATATTTTTTAATTTAGTATGAAAATATATAATGGACCAATTTAAAAAGTTACAAGATAACTTTATTAGAGCTTGAAATTTGGTAGAGACGTGTATATATGATTGTCAAGGTTTATTCTTTCGCACCAACCACATGATTCACAAGTCACACCACAAAAGGTTCGTTAGTGATTTTGTGGTTCCTTTTTGATTTCAAGATGGTTGTGAACAAGATCGTGGAAAATATATATATTTGTGGTGTATTATTTTGACAAAATAATAATTAAACGAAATTAAATTAAATGCTTGAATCCCTATAAACTCTATAAAGTATAAAGTCAAAATATAAAGTAGAGAAAAAACGCCTACGTGTATATGTATTTATATTCTTTGATTTGCATTAACTAATGAGACGTTGACATTCATCTAAATACAAAAAGCGTTCAAACTTCAAATAAAACCAGAATAGTTAAAGAAGTCAATTATTATTGTACTCACAATTTAAGGCAATTGAATTAAAATAATTATTCACATTGGCCGGCGTTTTCAATACATTACCCAATTAAACGTAATAACGTGGTCACACCCTATATAAATATTTACCGTTCAAACAAAAATATGAGGATAAAATTTGTAAAAAGAATCGTATTAAATTGTTACTTTGTTTTAAACATTAAAAGATAAGTAAAAAACACATTGTGACGGTAATCCGATGAAATAAAATTGAAAAGAAACATGATGAAAGGTAGATAAAAAAGCATTTGGCAACAAGTTTAGAGTTTTATATGACGTATTTAGAAGGTGAAAAAAATATAAAAGAAATGAAACTAGAAAAAGCTGTTAGCTTCTACGTTTGTGCTTGATGACTCGAACATTACTATGTATAATTCATGGAGATGATCGGGTGGGTGGGGTAATGTCTAACTCAGTAATCCAAATATGTCGTTCAAGAAAATATATATATACAAATCTGCTTTAATTCATTGAAATTTACGCCGACATGTAGATATAAAAAAGTAAGCAACTTTAATGTATATAATTAAAATTGGTTAGGATAAAAAAAATTCTCATCTTAAAAACATTACTTATCTTATTTGTTATTGGTGTAATTTAATTATGATGATGTGAATATTAAGATAAATATTAATGCTTAAACACTGATTTCTTTTTTTAATTTCAAATTTGTATCACTAACTGGCCCTCCATAATTCCTTGGTATATTATTGTTGTTATATACAAAAATATATTACAGATTAGGAGTTATTATTGTTGTTACCTACAAAAACATTGTAGCGGGTACATCCCACTTGCATGAGACTGAAGAACACCAAGACAGCATTCTCATCCCTGCGAAGCCACCACTGGAACCTGGCCCTCAAAAATCAGTTCTCATTGGAGAATGCCTTGACATTGACAAAGTGTGCAAAGCCAGACACTTGCTTAGTCTTGAGGGTCACTGCAACTTTAAAATAAACTACATTGGAGGTCTCTCCCTCATCCTAAAGTTTGACTCCTCAATGGAAGCAAAGAAGTTCCTGACTGATCATGAACCCACTTGGCGCAGAACTTTCAAAAGTTTGTCGCAATGGGAGGATCGAGAAACTGAGAATAACCGCATCGCCCTCCTCACAATCCGGGGAGTGCCGTTTCATCTACGAGATGAATCCACTTTTGCCATAATAGGGAAAAAGTTTGGTACTGTCATCGAATCGACAGATTTCGATTGGCATCTATACGACGTTACAGTGGGTTCATGTTTTGTCCTCACCAGACGAATTCAGAGAATTGAAGAGGAAGCTACGATTAGGTGGGCAAACAAAAAGTATAAAATATGGATATGTGAAAGCACTGAACATTGGTCCCCACCGGAATTATCCTTCTCTACCCAAGATGATGAGGACGAGGATAAGGACCTAGATTCACTATACTCAGATCAAAACCTTGAAGATAGTGATAGTTACAGCTCATATAGCCCTCCGAACACCGTCTCAGGCAAAGGAATACTAACGCCGGAGAAAGAAATATCGCCGGAAAAATTCCGGTCGGACACTCCGGAAACTGAAAAGTCGCGTGAATCTTGCATGGCCGGGATGGTAGGAGAAACGTTTGGGTTCCCGGAACCGCCCATCTCCCCAAATGCGGCGCCACCCCCCCCTCTGGATCAATTCCCACAAAACAACTCGCCATCCCATGTGTCAGAAACAATTATTACCCCAAATGTCGGTGACCCCAGCCCAGGAAAAAAATTGGGAAACAATGAACCCCTCACGAATCTCCAGGATCCTGCTGTTGGGTCTAACCAACATAACTCAGCCCAATCCAATACCTCTTCATTAAATGTTAGCCCTAATAGCCCTTCCCCTAACCGGCCCACATCGCGACACTCACCATGCTCCCCCACCAAACACAACTGCCCCCCCAAACCTCGATGTCTTACCTACCCTGGCCAAGCTCCCTCCTCCGGTCATACTAGATCCATCCAATTACTGAAAAGAAGCTCAATAGCCCCGAATAAGCTCCAATTCACATCCTCTACCCCTGTCTGCCCCAAATCCAAGAAAATTCTTGACCTAAATTGCACTGCCAAAGACTCATCTTCATCTATTAACCAGAGCCAATCCCACTCCCAACCACCCTCCGTCGCCATGCCCTGCTACTCAAAAACCCAATTGCGACAAACCTTTTCCCAACCCATTCGCCTGAGCCAATCCCTATGTCCCACCTCATTGGGTTACCTAACCCATTTATCCCAGATACAGAAAAGGAGCAGAAAATCGAAGCAGGGACCTAAAGGTCATGTCCCGAGAAGTGGCGCTACTGGAAACGAAGCAAACTATACGATTGAAGTTGGACAGAACCTCGGCTTCAAGATGAATGGATGCAATAACCTGGTTGAAGACCTGATCTCCGGAAAAAGGTAAATCGTATCGGAAATCCTGAATTCCTGTTGCTATAAATTGTCAATGGCTTTTCTATCCGTTAATTCAAGAGGAATTGGGGTAGCAAAGAGAAATTGGATCCGGAAACTAAAAACCTCAAATAAAGTCAGTTTCATTGCAATCCAAGAGACACAAGTTAGCTCGGAAAACATACCGATCCAATCCATCTGGGGCAATTGCAGTTTTGGGTCGGAATGTGTAGACGCATCCGGGAGATCAGGCGGGCTCCTTAGTGTTTGGGACCCAACTTTTTTCAACATGACTGCCTCTGTCAAAAACCGACACTTCCTATTAACCTTTGGAACCCTTTCTGCCACACAAAAACCTCTCCTTGTGATTAACGTGTATGGGCCTCAAGACACACAATCCAAACTCTCCCTCTGGTCGGATCTGGGACGAATGCTAGCCTGTTATCCGGATATCCCTGCCTTGCTGCTTGGAGATTTTAACGTAGTCAGGTACCCTTTTGAGCGGCTTAATTCTGAGTTTTCTAGCATAGATGCAACAAATTTCAATTCTTTCATACGTGATTTTGGGTTAAGGGAATACAATATGGGGGGGCGAAAATTTACCTATATGCAAGGAGATAAACTTAGTAAAATTGACCGTATTTTGGTCTCCTGCGATTTCATGGCGCAATGGCCGGATGCCTCCCTCACTGCACTACCGAGAGAACATTCGGACCATTGTCCACTTCTTCTTTGCACTAACCGGGCGGATTTCGGGGCATATCCGTTCAGATTTTTCAACTCCTGGACAAGCATTGCAGGTTATACAGATGTGGTCACAGAAGCACTTAAAGAATCAGATAACGTCACCCACTCCAGAGCGGACAAAAGATTAGCTCTCAAACTAAAAAAGGTCAAAACTGCCTTGAAAAAATGGAATGGTGAAAACCGAATGAAGCAAGACCAGGAGGAGAAGGTACTAAAAGATACCATTGACGGGCTCGAATTGAAGGCAGAAACAATAGGTCTTTCAGACGATGACAAAAGGAGAAGATTGGAAGCAAGAAGGAAGCTCAGTGAAATGCAGGAACTAAAAGCCAAGGATATGCTACAAAAGTCAAAGATCAAATGGGCAATTGAGGGAGATGAAAACACTAGATTCTTCCATGGTTCTATTAAAAACAGAGTGGCTAAAAATAAAATAAATGGACTCATGAGTGATGGTACATGGATTGCAGACCCGGCAGAAATCAAAGAGACGGTTTTTCAATTTTTCAAAACAAAATTTGAAGAGCATGACATGGACCGGCCAGAATTTATCTCATCAGATTTCAAGCATGTATCCTCCATTGATGCGGAAAATCTGATCCGACCCTTCACGATTGAAGAGATTAAAAAGGCAGTTTGGGAGATCAATGTCAACAAAGCCCCTGGACCAGACGGCTTCAACTCAAAATTTTTGAAGACCCACTGGGATATCATAGGACCCTTGTTGTTAGATGCATTCACTGAATTCCATGAATCGGGTCAGATCAGTTGGGGATGTAATGCTTCTTTCATCACTCTAATCCCAAAGAAAGAAAACCCCTTGCACTTGTCACAATTCAGGCCGATAAGTCTAGTTGGCAGCATCTACAAGGCGCTCTCAAAGGTCCTTGCAAATAGACTAAAATTGATAATGAACAAGGTGGTAAGCGAAACACAATCGGCCTATATCAGTGGAAGATCTATCCTTGATGGGGCTCTTATTCTTAATGAGACGATTGCGTGGACGAAAAGAAACAAAAAGCAGGCTTTCGTTTTTAAGGTTGACTTTGAGAAAGCCTTTGATAGTATAAATTGGAAGTTCTTGGACTCTATTTTGGCCCAAATGCACTTTCCGGAAAAGTGGAGGTGCTGGATCAGGGGGTGTCTCGCCTCAGCACGATCCTCAGTCCTGGTAAATGGTTCTCCAACTGCAGAATTTCAACATTATCGTGGGGTTAGGCAGGGAGATCCACTGTCCCCTCTCCTCTTCATATTGGGCATGGAAACACTGCATATTGCCACACAAAAGGCAGTGTCCATGGGCATGTTCAAAGGCATTCAACTCCCGAACAATGGTCCGATTATCTCCCACCTACTATATGCAGACGATGTTATTTTCATTGGAGACGGATTGATCTCAAATGCCTTGTACCTCACAAGATTTCTCAGATGCTTCCATCTAACCACGGGGCTCAAAATAAATTTTGAGAAATGCAAATTGTTTGGAATTGGGCTCGAGCAAAGCCTGGAGGTGCAGCTGGCCTACACATTGAAATGTCAAATAGGTGCAATGCCTTTCACTTACCTTGGAATCCCTGTTGGAGCAAATATGGGATTGATAAAAAACTGGACCCCGGTTATTGACAAACTTAATGCAAGATTAAATCATTGGAAATCCAACAGTTTATCACAAGGAGGCAAGTCAATTCTAATAAAGTCAGTTCTGGGCAGCCTCCCACTATATTACCTATCATTGTTTAGAGCACCGGCTGCTGTGATCAAGCGATTGGAAGCTATCCGTAGGGATTTCTTCTGGGGCAGTTCCAATGAGTCTAAGAAAATAGCATGGATTGCTTGGGATAAAATTATTGCCCCAAAAGATTGTGGTGGGTTGGGTATTGGTGGTTTTCGTGCTGCAAACGTCGCCTTACTAACTAAGTGGGGCTGGAAATTCAAAACAGAAAACTTGTCCTTGTGGTGCAAAGTGGTTAAGGCAATTCATCAATCTGTTAGGAAGCATGACTTTCTCCCTGTACGGAAGTCAATTGCGGGCTGTTGGAAATCAATCGTCCACACAATTCACGGCCTTGTTGAAGATGGAATAGACTTTACTGAATACATCAAAGGAGCAGTTGGATTTGGAAATACCATCAGTTTCTGGCAAGACTCGTGGCTACCAGCAGGTCCATTAAAACATCAGTACCCCAGTCTATATCAAATGGAAAAGCATAAATCTTGCTCAGTTGCGGAGCGTATTAGTTTGGAGAATCAGGCAAGAATACCGTCATGGAAATGGAATAAAAGAACACTAAACATAAGCGAACAGTCCCTGGTGGATCAGCTTTCTCATCGAATACAGACACATAACTTTCTGAACGGGTCGGACAGGTGGTTTTGGTTGGGTAGCGACAATGGGGAGTTCTCTTCATCCTCGGTTCGACGCATCATCGAAAATGGTTCTGCACACCACAGTTACAAACATCACTGGCTAAATTGGATTCCAAGGAAAGTCAATATCTTTGCTTGGAAGGCTGCGATGCATCGGATCCCGGCAAAAATTGAATTGAGAAAACGGGGAATTGAAACAGAGAACATAATGTGCTCCTGGTGTAGTGTGCAGGAAGAATCTGTCCCTCACTTGCTGTTACGGTGTGAAATGGCTTCCAATACATGGGATCTAGTATCACGATGGTGCAGGTCAGATCTACAAGAAAGAAGCTCAGTTGCACAACTACTTTCCTCGGTAAACCCCAATAACCATGCGAGCAAACTGAACAACGTCATGACCCTTATAATCACTGCCGGGCTATGGAACATCTGGAAATCAAGGAATGCAAAGGAGTTTGAGAGTAGAAATACACACCCAGAAAGAATCTTGGAAGCAATAAAACTGGATGCTTACATATGGCTGAAATATAAAGCCAAATATTCTGATCTAGAATGGTCTAGTTTTTCCAGCTATAGCAGATGTATGTTGTAATTTGCTTTTGATGTACTGTTGTTTTTGCCACATGCCTCTCGCTGTGGCTTTCTTATATATATTATCTTTTGCCGTTCAAAAAAAAAAAAAAACTGCTGTTATAAAAAATGGTTAAATATAACTATTAAACTGATATAGATTTAAAAATAAATTTATATTGTAATTTAGTCGTTCACTCTTTCTAACGAACGCAATAAATATATAAATAAATAAATAATACCGTATTTTACGAGTCAACATTATAGGCTCTTCACTCACTGCGTCCCCTTTACAAAAGTTTTGGTACCAGTTTTCAAAGAAAATTTTGGGGCAGTTTCCTATTTTCAAACATCAAGGGTCAACGATGATACAAAATTTTTACACTAGTTATATTTTCCGCAATTAAAGCAACAAGATTGTATTTATATGTTAACACGTTATATTTAAAAATCCAGTTCATTTTGCGGTACCCTTTAGGCGTTATGTGAGACGAAATAACATTTATATCATGGTGATTAAGTGGTATGCTTCAATTGTGAAGTGTTCTTGGTCAGCCCAGTTGTGGAATAGCATTTTGGATTGACAAAAGTCAGACCGATCTATGCGTTTTCAGCTATTGAGTTGGTTGATAAGGAGACGATTCCGTACACAAGGCTGCATCAGAAGAAGTTAATGCAAGGTATTGTCATGACTGCATGCTGGCATATGGAATGCAAGGAACAATAAAATCGTTAACGGTTAGAGTACAATACAGACAAAAATATTCGATAATGTCTAAGACATTGTCGTAAATTTGGGTCGAGCACATATCGAAGAATTTTGCTAGAAACTAGGAAGATTGGGTCGTTAACACTTTGTAATTGCTGCTGCCGTTCCAAAAAATAATGGCCTCTTGCTAGAGTGGTCGGTTTTGAATAAAATTGAATAAAAATAGTGTGTTTTATAACCAAGAGATTTTAGAGTTTAAATCTTGCAATGTGCATATAATGATATATTTATGATAGAAAATCTATAAATTTATAAATTGCTCTTTAAAAAATAAAATTCATATGTAAAAAAGCTTGAAGAAAGGCCAATATCACACCAATACACATACACCCCAGCGGCCCAGCGTTGGGAAATATTAACAAAATCTAGATTGGGCTAGGGGAGGTTTAAGTAGACGAGCTTGTATTGGGCTAAGTTGTGAGTTGTAAAGGAGCCCAGTAAAATGATTGGATTTTGTTAAATAATTTTAGTCTTTTATAAATGATATTTAATTAATTATTTTTAGTAAAAAAATAAGAATTTTAGTTATTTCACCCACTTCCTAACTGTAAAAACTGATGTCCAATAATTCTGGGACGGTTTCTACAATAATTTGTAAACTCATAGACTGTCCTTACACTTTATAAAAATAGGAATAAAAACTACAATCTGGATTAACCGCAACTACCTTTTTTAGGTTACTCTTTTAATATTGAGAGTTCAATGTCACTAGTTTAATTGTAGTTTATAGCACTGAGCACAGAGTCATTAAATACATAATCAACATTAAGAAAAATATTTTAAAATAAAATTAATAGAAAACATATAAACATAATTTCTATATGTAGAAAAGAAAACTTTATAAATAGTAATACGTAGTTTTTTTTTTGTTAAAATATATATGTTTCTCCGTGTTTATCCAACGTCCAGGTGACGGTGCTTGTCCTGAAAAATTTACACGTTTGGTGGTTTGGGCGATGCATTACTTAGGATCACACAAGTTCGAATCTTGAGGACTCTGATTTGTATCTTTTCTTTGTTAGTAGATTTTGATTGTTTTATATATGTTTCTTTTTAAGTTAGATGAGATGAAGAAAAATACTTTTTTTTAAGTGTTTATATTATTCTTCTACTACTTCATGTCTTCAATAAGAATTAAATCCAATGTTTTAAAAAACCGGTTTTTTAGTTGAATCGGAAAACCTTTTGGGACTGGTTAGACCGGCTGGTTGAACCGGTTAGGGGATTTATATATATTTTTTTATAAATATGCTAATAAACTTGTACACCCCAACAAAAGTAGTTAAAATACAATTATAATCCACTCAAAAATAATATCAAATATGTATTTCATAAGAAATATAAGTTTTAAACTTTAAAAAATAATAAAAAAAAGTTAAAAAAAAGTTAAAAAAAAAATTAAAAAAAAATCAGAAAACCGATTGAACCGGAAAAAACCGGAAAACCGGCCGGTCTAACCCGGTCCGGTTATTGCCAAAAAACCGGGATATAAAAAACCGGTGAGAAGGGCGGTTCGCGGTTGAACCGGTTGAACCGGCCGATTCGAACCGGTTTTTAAAACATTGATTAAATCTAACACCTTAAAGAAGATAATCATACATCTTTGCAGTACGCTAAGCTAGTGCTTACACTTTAATTTTAACATGTAACCATACTATTTGTTTATTTTAATATATTGTTTATGTTTAGTTTAATATGTAACCATACTCTTTCGAATTGGCTTATCCTAGTCGTCACATGTAGATGCATAAGTC
>JBCNJP010000007.1:109496817-109537380 GCA_039602395.1 Deinandra increscens subsp. villosa | reverse complement strand
AACGACCCCCCATGGAAAGGCGGGAGGCCTTCCAAGAGGAGAGACGGATTTTGAAAGTGTCGATAACCTTACTCCAGTTGTTTTTCAAATTCATATTAGCGCCAACTTTAAGACCAAGATATTCAAACGGAAAAGAGCGAATCTTACAACCGAATGAAGAGGCCATAAAGTTAATCTCCTCCGAGTGAACATTGACGCAGGTAATGCCACACTTTTGAATGTTAACACGAAGCCCGAAAACAAGAAAGAAACTCCATAAAAGACGTCTAAGATTAAGAACGTTCCCTTTAGACCATTTCCCCAATATCATCACATTATCCGCGAAGAGAAAATGGTAGAGATGAGGGCCCTCGTTTGGAAGTTTCAAGGGATGGAAAATACCCATACAAACCGCCTTGGAGATGATCCAATGCAACGGCTCCATCGCGATAATGAAAAGATAAGGAGATAGGGGATCCCCTTGTCGCACCCCTTTGAAACAATCGAACTCTTCAGTGGGGGACCCATTCACAAGGATCGAGGATCTAGACGCATTTAAGATCCCTTTAACCCACTTTCTCCACAACTCCGGGAAGTTCATTTGAAGGAGGATTGAATCGATGAATTCCCACTCTAACGAATCGTAAGCCTTGTTGAAATCGGTTTTAAAGAACATAGCTTGACCCTTGGATCTTTTCAACCAAGAAAGCACCTCGTTGAAGACGAGAGGCCCGTTCACAATGTATCGATCCTCCACAAAAGCCATTTGGGTCTCCGATATAATGGAGTTCATAACGCCTTTAATTCGATTGGCTAAGACTTTGGAAATCACTTTGGAAATACAACCTTGGAGCGTGATAGGTCTAAAATCCCTAAAATCTTGAGGGCTCGCAGATTTGGGAATGAGGCAAATAAAAGAGGACGCACAACCTCTACTAATGGTCCCCTCTAAGTAGAACTTATCCACCACTTTTTTTTATAAATCAGTCCCAAAAATGACGAATAAAATTGAAATTGAACCCATCTGGCCCCGGCGCCTTGTCTCCGCCACAGTCTCACACCGCCTTTATGATCTCATCCAAAGAAAACGGAATAGTGAGTGAATAAGCTTCATCCTCAGATAAACGGTTGATACCAAGACACTCAATCGAAGGCCTACGCAGTGACGACGCCCGGAATTTATCCTTAAAGAAATGAACAACCTGTTGTTTAATCAAAGCTGGATCCGTAACCCAACAGTTATCAAGATTAATACCAAGAAATGAACAGCCTGTTGTTTAAACTAGCTAGGTTTACGACGTATGAAATAAACAGTAAGCTCTAAATCAACACTAGACCCATGTTCGATAGTATTTCTCACCATGTTTCGCGACCATAGCGACTGATCAATGAGTACGGGTGGTCAACCCCAGTAGATCTACCAATACTTCTCACGCTACTCTAATGATCTAGAAGGCATTGTTCTAAATTATCCAAATTCTAAATTTCAATATAGGCCTTGCTCATCTTATATGAGCGTGCGCCGACACTTACGTTTAATTCATACCCACAATATTCTCATTCAATGGTTTCAAAACTCATATATTTTCAGCCCAAAACATATAAATTTATTTAGGGCATTTAGTAGTGAACTCACATTTGCTTTTTATTACGGTTTTGCTCCTAATCAAGAGGTTTCGAGTGCCTTGGTCCTAATTTTCATTATGATCAGATCAGTTATGAAGTTATGTTAACTATGGTGGACAATTTCTGGATTTTTAGAAAATTTGGGCAAAATGACGATTTTGCCCTTTTTCGGTTAATTTGTCAATAATGGTGAAAGGAGTTGAGCTTAGCCCATGAATTTTTATTCTAAAGCCTACTAAGCATTATCAAACCCAACTAAAATTATTACAAAATTTATATGATTTATTTTCTTATTTTCCTTATTTTCTTGTTAAAATACCTATTTTACGACTTTTCAATATCGGTTTTTAGCCTAGTTTCTTCTATGCTTTAGTTTTCACTTCTACAAAATTTTTATATGTTTCATATGTTTTAATAATTTGTTTAAGTTCATTTAGTTACTGATCTCAATTATTTTTATGTTTTATACTCTATTTTTACCGAATTTTATGTTTTTAACGCATAGTTTTACCATTTTAAGGGTTCGGGTCTCGTTTTCACCTGAGGTTTCGATTATTTTCACTTATTCTAGTTAGTTACTGTATAAATTATGTTTAAAAAATTATTTTACATCAGTTTCATAATTTATTCTATTTTTGTATATTTTTAAGTATTTTTAACCACTTTTAAGCCAATATTTATACTTTAATTCCTCTATTTTATTCTTAAATTTTTAGAATATTTTTTTTCTTAACTTTTTCTACTGATTTGGGGCTATTATCTACTGATTGATTTTAAATTTTCGGATTTTTAATGAATTTTTACTTTTTAACACATTTAAAGTACATTAAATGTACTATTAGTTCAAGACTTTACATTAAGGAAAATTGGCGCCATATAATCCTATGTTTTCACTATTGGCAAATAATAATCCATATTTTCATTTTGGCAACTAGCAGTCCCATTTTGTCATGTATTTGTTCTTAACGGTCCCTCCGTTAAAAAACTTAACGGTGTTAAGTTTTTGCTGACGTGGCTGGTGACGTGGCATTTGTTTTTAATTTTTTTTTAAATAATCCCAGTCATCATCCTAGTCACTGCTCCACCACCCCCACTACCACCATCATCTCCGGCCACCATCAACACCACCCCAGCCCATCATCCGTCCCCACCACCACCATCATCTCCGGCCACCACCACCACCATCCCAACCCATCATCCACCGACACCCTTCTCGCCGGAAATAAAAAAAAACAATCGGAGCTTACGACATATTCTAGAGATCTCGCCGGAGGTTTGTAACCCGTTATTTTCATGGCCGGGGAGCCTCATCTTAAAAACCTAGAATACCCATTGTCTCAAATCATACCACCTCCGGACAAATCACCTAGTCCATCTCCTGATTTCTTTTTTAAGTTTTTTTACGAGAATCATTCTTAACTTCCGGCAACCGCAACCAACTCCGACCGTCACGTTTCGCTGCACCAAACCCAAAACTGAAGTCACCATCGTCACTAGATACCGACTCCGACCGACTCTATCTACCATCGTCATCACTCGTCGCCGCTTCTAGCCACCGCGATTCTCCGACAACACCCCTAAAAGTTTCTAGATCTACATCTTTGAAGCCTTCTACATGGTGATTTAGGTACTAATCAAGTCCTTGCACAAGTTATATACATCTTTTTGTACGTATGTGTGGGTTTTGTTGGATAATTATAGATACAACGTGCCTCTTTCATCTCCCATTTTCCAGCCCTAATCGCGACCTCAGCAGCCGGAAAAAAGGAAGAGACGGCAGAGCCGTCACCATCAGCGGCCGTTCACCACAAAAAGGGGCGTCGATGTTCAACTTTTGGTCGTGAACTAATAGAAAAGTGGCGCCACCATTCACCGCCGTAGCTCCGCTCTGAGTCGCCGCTGCTTGGCCGGCAGTCCCCGCCGGAAAAACGAGAGGCCACCTGCTCACTCTTGAATCAACGGATTTTGAAAGGAGAGGCTGTTGTCGGCTATGTTGATAGTGGTGGTAGTGGCGGCCGGAGATGATGGTGGTGGTGGGGGTGGTGAAGCGGTGACTAGGATG
The DNA here is from genome assembly GCA_039602395.1 of Deinandra increscens subsp. villosa. Lineage (NCBI taxonomy): Eukaryota > Viridiplantae > Streptophyta > Magnoliopsida > Asterales > Asteraceae > Deinandra > Deinandra increscens. The sequence continues at coordinate 109,533,713 of JBCNJP010000007.1, read as the reverse complement.
ATGACTGGGATTATTTGAAAATAAAAATAAAAAACAAATGCCATGTCACCAGCCACGTCAGCAAAAACTTAACACTGTTAAGTTTTTTTAACGGATGAACCGTTAAAAACAAATACATGACAACATGGGACTGCCAGTTGCCAAAGTGAAAAGATGGATTATTATTTGCCAATAGTGAAAACATGGGATTAAATAACGTCAATTTTCCTTACATTAATTATGTTTCTACTCATGATGAGCATTTATTTTTAAACTTATTATAAGATTCATTGTCTTTTATATCTATTTTTTCTATTTTCATCTATTTTTTATAATTTTTATTCTAATTATTATAAACTTCGCATTTTTCATCTTATATTTTTTCAAGTCTTTGATTCTTTAGTGTTTACCACTCGTGTTTCCTCATGACCGACCATTTAGGCAGAATTACTATGAGAAATAGTCACGGGGTTTTGGTTTGGTGACGATTATTACCGACCGTGTAGGCATCTTTGACGACCATGGAGGCAGAATTACTATAATCGTTGCACCAAGTTTTGTGTTCTTCATCCTTTTTTGTTCAATCTTTATATATATATATATAGGGTAAGGATCATGCGAAAACATTTTTTATTGCGAAAAAGCGTAAACACATATTAAAACTTACATAACTTCTTCATACGTTAATGTTTTTTCATAAAATTTGTACCAAAAGTCTTATAAAGATGTTATCTTTAATTCTGGAAAAAAGTAGAAAAGAATTAACGTTTCGTGATTTTTTCGTGTGCTGCACATGTGCATCATTATCATTAGTACTGCACAAAGACGAATTATCATGCGAAAAACCACTCCTTATGTTAAAAACTTATAAAAACAGTAAAACATTTATTGTACTAATGATAATGGTACATAGTTGTAACGCCCCAAACCCTCTTATATGATTTTTATGTGAAAATGTCTTGTTTTGTATGGGACGGGTCGGGTTTTGCGTGGTTAATGAACGCACCCCGACGGGCTTGGCAAATACTAACATAGCTAATAAGTTGTGTTTTGTGACTAGATGAATTTTTACTAAAAGTTACAGGTTAGATGGGTAAATTTAAAAGTTAAACATGAATTAAATGATGTAGTAAAGTATGGGGACTGATTATGTAACATTTGAATTAAAGATCAAACAAAAGAAAAGTCTGGGGTTTTACCCCAGACGTGGTTCGGGACAGAGAGAAAGGAGAGGGGGAGACTAGGGTTCCAACTCAAATCCACCTCAAATTTGTGAGTGTAAGTGAAATTTTAATAAGAGGGGGGCTGGAATTCGACTAAGAAGGGAGTCTAAGCTACGATTCTACCACCTATTTCTGATTTCTTGCACCAAGTAAGTGTGTTTGATGTTAGGTGATTTTATGGAAAATCAAAGATAGGTCAAATTGATGTTAAAGGATGTTATGTAGGAACTTGTATGCTTAATTGACGTATGATTTTACCCTTGCATGTTATATTTTATCATGATTGTTAGAAAGATGATAATGGGGTTAAAACCCACCTCATGTGAATCGGAATTAGGAATAGATGGGAGGTTGTGTTGGGTTTCTGGATCATAAGAGCTTGATTCTTATGAAAAATTAGTAATTCCTCATGAAATTTGATAAATGTATGCATCTATAGTTAATGATGGGTTGAATGGAATGAAGGAATACTTCATACAAGTAAGAATATTGATTGTGCACACTAAGTGTTCGCTGAAATGCCTAGGTGAAGATTTATTAAGTTTGAGGCATGAATTATTGCATAAATTGAAGTATTGTGTCATGAGATATGAAAGTGTGTATGTGTTTATGATAAAAGTCTAGAAATGTCTAGACTTTGGTCTTCTTATTCATGAGGCTTGCGTGTGTATGAAAATTTAGAGTCAAGTGTGCCAACACTTGACATGGGTTCATTATGTACATTTGTATTTGCACAAATGTGGATATTTATGATTAATTAATAATCGTGGTAATATAGGTGAATCTGGTGGAAGCTCAAGCCACCAACGTGAAGGAAAAGCTAAAAGTTAAATGCTCAAGGTAACGTAAGATATGTTTAGTGACCTCATATTAAACATGAGTGATCATACTCTATTAGTATTGTACTTGCATTGAATTGAATGGCATAGTTAATGATTCGGTAGAATATAGGTTGGTGTAACCATCCTAGAAAGCAACAAGAGGTAGAATTCAAATTTGACCCGTTTGGGTAAGAGGGTATTTGACCCGTTTGGGTAAGAGGGAATTTGACCCGTTTGGGTAAGGTGGAATTTGACCCGTTTGGGTATGATAGAATTTGACCCGTTTAGGTAAGTTGGAATTCGACCCGTTTGGGTAAGATGGAAATTTTTGATGCTACCAAATCAAGTTAGATATCTAGTTGATAATCAACCATGTTCTAAGTATGTGCATCCAAAAGAGGTATGTTATGATGTATGTAATGGGTTAAACGGGTTGGGAGATGTTCTCTAACACCTTCTAACTTGTTATTTGACACTTAGTGCGAATAGAAATCGAATTTCATTTTATAGAACGATTTCATGATTGTATGACATCTAAAGAGGTGGTGGGAATTGAGATTTGTGGAAGTTTGGGGTAAAGGGGGCAGAATCTGTGATTCGTAGGCTACGAATCAGGGCAGCCTACGAATCTTGAAAGCTGTATTTTTATGGAAGTTTGGGGTGAAGGGGGTAGAATCTATGATTCGTAGGCTACGAATCAGGGCAGCCTACGAATCTTGAAAGTTGTCTTTTAGTTGAGATGGTGATTTGTAGGCTACGAAATCAGGGTAGCCAACGGATTTTGCAAGTTGTCTTTTTTTTACAGAAATTATGTTTCGTGCTGATTGGTTACTATTATGCCATTAATACTAATACGTTACTAGTATTGGTGACAGGTAATAAGAATGAAGTGCAAGCGGGTCCAGGTTGAGCATTTTGAAGAATGAACCGAACACCTAAGGATGGGTTGTATTAGATGGAGACAATCGTCGTCCTATTTTGATATTCGACTGTGTACTCTGATATGATGTTTTTAAGATATCAAACTTATAACTTTATGAATGCTAATGGTTTGATGGTCATGAATGGATCCGTTTTTATAAAAAAAATAAAATCGGGGACTACTTTTTATATAAGATAACTGATTAAGAGATGTAGTGGGGTGCCACAATAGTGCACATGTGCAACATAGAATAAAAAAATTATAAAATGTTATTTTTTTTTCTTTAGATCTAAAAATAACACAACTATAAGATTTAGGGTGAAATTTCTTATTAAAGATAGAGTAAATTACACATAAGGTCCTTTATGTTTTACGTAGATTTCGGGTTAGGTCCTTTAAGTAAAGTTGTTGCACCCGACATCCTTTATGTTTTAAACATGTTTCATAGAAGGTCCTTTATCACTAACGGTGTTAAAAGCTACCGTTAAGTCAGGGGTAGTTTAGTCATTTTATAAATTTATTTAATAAAGACACAAAAATAAAAAATCCCAATTAATATATTAACGTCTTTCTTCTAGGGCTCCTCAAAAAGGTTTTTTACTGGGGTCTGTTAGAGACACCCCCTTAAATTTTGGCTGGCACCCCTTATATAGGTGACTCTGAGGTCTAAGAGTCACCTCCAGATTTAAAAAGCTCACATAATGGCCTAAGAGTCACCTATAAAAAGGTGTCAGCCAAATTTTTATTATTATAATAAAAAATATTATTGATAATAATAATAATAATAATAATAATAATAATAATAATAATAATAATAATAATAATAATAATTATTATTATTATTATTATTATTATTATTATTAATACATATAAATAAATAAGACAAATGAAATATGAAAAAATTAACCTTTAAGGTGACATAAATGGCTGGAGGTGAGATATGAGACTCCTTATATGAGATTCAGCTCACCTCTTCAACTAAGAGGTCACCTACAAGGAGAAATTAAAGGTGACGTTAAGGTCTCAGAGTGACCTAAAGGGCTCATATCTTACCATCCAGGCTCCTTCTAAGGTCTCTGTGTGACCTATATTATCGCATCTCCTACGTATTATTACATCGTTACTTGCATACACACACACATACAAACACATAGTAATACGTTATCAAACCACATACATATATACATACATACATGATAGATTTTGACTTAATATATGTTTATATATACATACATATGGTCACGTGGATACAACCTTATATAAGAACTTCGTTGGTATATTGTATGTACTACATACATATGTACATACACATACCAACACACTTACATGCACACACATATGTACATACAATATCAATATGAATAAACTTAATATGTGTTCATATATGCATACATTACACTTTTATATGTATATAAACATGCATAGCGCACGTACACATATAAAATTATTATTGTTATATTAATAATAATAATTGTTATTATTATAATAATACTAATTATAATAACACTATTTATTATTATTATTATTATTATTATTATTATTATTATTATTATTATTATTATTATTACATATAAATAAATAATACAAATAAAATATGAAAAAACTTTCAGGGTGACATAAAGGACTGGAGGTGAGATATGGGACTCCTTATATGAGATTCAGCTCGCCTTTTCAACCAAGAGGTCACCTACAAGGAGAAATTAAAGGTGACGCTAAGGTTTCGGAGTGACCTAAAAGGCTCACATCTTACCATCCAGGCTCCCTCTAAGGTCTCTGTGTGACCTATATTATCGCATCTCCTACGTATTATTACACCGTTACGTGCATACACACACGCATACAAACACATACTAATACGTTATCAAACCACACACATATATACATACCTACATGATAGATTTTGACTTAATATATGTTTATATATACATACATATGGTCACGTGGATACAACTTCATACAAGAACTCCGTTGATATATTGTACGTACTATATGCATATGCAAATACACATACCAACACACTTACATGCACACAGATATGTACATACAATATCAATATGAATAAGCTTAATATACGTTCATATATGCATACATTACACTTTTACATGTATATAAACATGCATACCGCACGTACACATATAAAATAATTATTATTATATTAATAATAATAATAATAATTATTATTATTATTATTATTATTATTATTATTCATATAAATAAATAATACAAATAAAATATGGAAAAAAACTTTATGGGTGACATAAAGGGCTAGAGGTGAGATATAGTGACCCCTTATATGAGATTTAGTTTAGAGACACCCCTCATATAGGTGAAAGTTTGGGCTTAAGGTGAGGTTCCCTTAGGAACACCCCTCATATAGGTGACCTCAAGACCTACGAGTGACCTCTAGATGGGGTGTATTTTAAAAAAAAGGGAGTGTCTCTAAGATTTTCCTTTTTAATTCGTAAACAATGGCTGCAATGCAATCGTCACCAAATTCTACTTACAAACACTTACAGATCAAAGTTTCTTCTTTATTTTTTTCTTTTACTTATTATTTTATCATCATTAAACACCCACTAAAGAATCCTCAATTCTCTCCTTTCTCAAAAATGACGTTCAGAAGATCAGGTCAACATTGTTGGACTTCAAGCTCGAGTCAAAATTGAACTTCGTGGATCCGAGAGGTTTTTGATTTGATTTTGTTAAAGAGTTGGCAAGAGAGGGAAGGGGATGAGAGAGACATCGAGATTGGGGGAGTGGGTGAGGGAGGGACGATGGTTGGTGATGTCGTTGGTGATGAAGGGGGTGATGACATGGTAGTGCTCGGAGGAGACGGCGGCTAAGAGGAAGGATTGGAGGAGGGGGGGGGGATGCGAAAGGGAAGGAGGAGGGAGGGCCGACGAGTTTGATGTGGACGGGGAAGGATACTTGGAGAGACATAAGTGAAGCGGTGGTTGGTGGCGGCCGGAGGGTGGACGAAAGGGAGAGGTGGGTGTCGTTTGTGGCGTGTGGATCGGAGCGAGATTGCTGAGATAGGAAAAGTCTAAACCTAGAATTGCAGTGGAAGTGGTGGCGGTAATCAGTAGGAGGAAGAAGAGGGAGGAAAATGAAAACAGTGGTGGTGGCGACGGAGGTAGCGGTGGTTGTCATTTTGGGGGCGAAAGAACGTCGACCGAAAAAAATGATTTTGAGCAGAAGACGACAATGAGGTTCTGTATATTAATGAGGATTCTTTATTTTTGTGTTTTATTAAATGAATTTATAAAATGTCTAAACTACCCCTGACTTAACGGTGGTTTTTAACACCGTTGATAATAAAGGACCTTCTATGAAACAGGTTTAAAACATAAAGGATGTCGGGCGTAACAACTTTACTTAAAGTACCTAACCCGAAATTTCTATAAAACATAAAGGACCTTACTTAGGCTGTGTTTGGCGCGCCATAAGCTTAGCTTTTTTGACGTTACCAAACGGGGCTTTTTTAATAAGCTAGCTTTTTTTTAAAGCCCCGTTTGGTAACGTCAAAAAGCTAGCTTATAAGCTAGCTTTTGAAAAGCTAGTTGGAGTAGCTTTTCAACTAGCTTTTATAATATTTCCAATTTTACCCTTCCCTAACTTATAAATAAATATCTTTATTTACATTTATGACATGTACTTTTATGTCATTTTATATTTGTAAGCTAGTTTATCAGCTAGTTTTTACCAAACGTTATTTTTTATCAGCTAGCTTATAATTTATCAGCTAGCAGCTAGCTTATCAGCTAGCAGCTAGCTTGTCAGCTAGCTTATCAGCTAACAGCTAGCTTATCAGCTAGCAGCTAGCTTTTCAGCTAGTGCGCCAAACACAGCCTTAAAGGACCTAACCCGAAATCTCTATAAAACATAAAGGACCTTAAAGGGCGTAACAACTTTACTTAATGTATACCACACGCATGAGGTTTTTTTTTGGTGTGATGCACATGTGCATCATTCAAAAAAATACAAAAAAATACGAAAAAATAACAGAAATATAAGATATATGGTGCGACTTAGGATAAAATATATTAACTTATGCTAAAAGTATGAGTTTTTTTTTGCTTCATATGTGCATCACACGAAAAAAACCGAAACGTTAAAAAAATTTAAAAATTTCCAGAATTAAAGATAACATAATTCTAAGACTTTTGGTGCAATTTTTTTTTAAAATGTTAACGTATTAAGAAGTTATAGAGGTTTTAATATGTGCTTACGCGTTTTCGCAATATATATGTGTTTACGCATGATCTTTCCCCTATATATATATATATATATATATATATATATATATATATATATATATATATATATATATATTCAGGTTTTTAGATAAAAACCCAATGATTTCATAATCCATATTCATATGTTTACTTTTATATTATTTATTTGTTACATAATATATATTTATATAAATCATAAACAAATATCCATAAACCATAAGTAAATTTTTGGATTTATTACCCATCGAATATATAAATCATAAAATCATCAAATCTAACACATGCATGTATCATCTAACACTTTTACATCCATTTTGAATCATAAAACTTGAAGATTTTTGAGTTTCAAGTTAGGGTTTTCATGTTCTTAACTTTTCTTTTGTAAAACCTCTTGTTTTTGTTAGATTCAAGCATGCATGTTGTTATTATCATCATCAACAACTAAAATCGAACCCAAACCTTAACCCCAAGCAAGAAGAACACATAAACACACACACACATACTCACGCTGTGAGTATGTGTGGGGGTTTTCCCATATTTTTCTTGTGTTTCTTGCTTGTATTCACATTCTTTCACCATTTCAAGATTAGAACTTTGTTTTGAAAGTGTTTCTTCTTTGAAAATCGGGTTTTAAAAAAAGGGTTTTGGTGTTTTTGAAGATTCAAAGATGAAGAGAAAGAGTGCTCATACCTTGAGCTTGTGTTAGTGTTCTTGAAGAAAAACTTGGATTTTTCTCTTGAATCTTCAAAACTTGAGTGTTTGTGTGTGTTTTTGAGAGAAAGAAGAAAAGAAGTTAAATTGTGGTGTATGGAAGAGGGGGGGGGGGGGGGGGGGGGGGGGGGTTCCTGAAAATAAGAAGGGAGAGGGGGATATATATATATATATATATATATATTAAAGATTTTGGAAGGTTGGAGAAGTGTGGTGTGTGTCTCAAGGTGATGTGTAATCATCACACTTCTCTACCCAATCAATCTCATGTTTAAATGCATGCATACATATATATACATACATATACACGATACACACATAAATGCATACATTTTTTTTTATAAATTTTCACCAATACAAGTCATTTGCAGGTAAAGTTCAGTAAAAATGCGTTTTACAGATAATTTTTCGGATTCAATAAATTATAATAATTACATGAAAATTCATGAAATTAAATTACGCTTCAAACCGTATAATTATTTTTCAGTCTCGTCACACTTGGTCGGGCAACCCAGTGTTGTGACATTTTATACGGGTCGTTTCCTTAAATCGCGTAACTTATATTAAACTTATTATTTCAACATAACTAAATATTTTATTCGTTCCGTTGGTCGGTTCATAGTGACGGGGGTTTAAATAATAATTAAATATTCAAATAATTCATATAATCACAATTAATTCTAAATAAATCCTAATAAAATCCTAAAATATTATTCTTAATCTAAAATTAAAGTGACGGGTGTCACACAATCCTCGATACGCAGCAGGTCCTGTTTAGTAGTGAACCACTCTTGCAACTCATGATCGTAAAGGGGACGGGATTCTGATAAAGAGTCCCAAATATTGCATTCCAAAATCAATTCCTTCTTGCGCTGCTCTTCATTCGATTTGTGGTTTCGATTCCAAACCTTCACAGCATCTTTAATGGCTTTGAGTTTCTTAAGAAGGGTAAGATCCGGCCTGACACAATCATGCCCAGGAGACAGCGCGTCTTCAACCACTCTTCTTAAATCTTGATGGGATAACCAGAAGGAAAAAAAACGAAAGGGTATCGGACCGAAATCCTGTTGAGAGCATTTAAGAAAAACGGGATTGTGATCCGACCATAGCCTGGGAAGTGCAAGAAGCGACACATTCGTCCATTTGGAGATAAAACACACCACGGCGTGATCGATTTACTGAAGTTAACGCCTTTACCGTAAGAGAAGGTGAACCGCGACCCCCCCCCCCATTTGGTACTCGAAAAGACCAGCCTTATCTATGAACTCATTGAAAGCTGCAGCCCTCCGAGCGTTGAACGAAGAATGAAGCCGATCTTCGGGACACCGAACTTCATTAAAATCTCCGATAACCAACCATAAGCCCGATCGGGACTCCTTGGCTGTCAAGATTTCGTTCCAAACTGCCCATTTTTCGTTGATGGATTGAGGAGCATACACATTAACGAAATTAACCTCCATATGCAAACCAATCAACACACCAGAAAGAAGTAAAAAATTAGGATGTTTAAGAGAGGAATGAATAGAAATCACCGCCGGATTCCAAAGGGATAAAAGCCCGCCAGAACGTCTGCTCGCCGGAACCCAGTCCTATTCACACGCATGTTGACCCCAAATACCCCGGGCAGGAATACGACCATTGTTATCAATTTTAGTCTTCTGGAGAGCAATAAACGCAGGTCTGTTATCCCGTTTCATTTAATTGATCCAATTGATTTTCGTCCCCCCGAGCCCCTAGCTTTTTAAACAAAGACAATCCACCATTAAGATAAGAAGTTCGCGTTCTCCTGGACCACTCCAACCACCTGCTCCTCACAACCTTCAAAGTCTATACCGACACATGATCCCACCGGAATCGTGTTTGTAACTTCTTCTTGCAACCAAATCTTCGATTCCATCGTGGATTCTGCCGACTTCTGAGCGGAATCGGAACAAGAAGCCTCCCATCGGGCCGAGGAAGAAGGAATATCAACAGATTGATTGCGACCATGAATTGGGTGTCCTTTAGCAATCGAATTCCAAAAAATATACTTGTCCCCTCCTCTCTGCACTCTACCCATCGGCCCCTGAGAATTCTTCCTCGATTTATTTGAGGCCTTGTTCATTAGGGGCAGAAAGATGTTACCTTCCTGAAAAGATGAGGTAGACGACGAAACCCTAGCATTCAAGTATGGTATAGCAGGCCGAGGATCAGAATTAAATAACCCAACCAGGCCCACATGCCCCTCCGCCATCCCATCTTCAAAATGATCCATAGACTCAATTGGTTGGGCCCCACCTGCCAAAAGAACATTGAGATTATTCTGGCTGAGATCCGCATGCGTCGAAAAGTTGTACACCTTTTTTATCCCACGGATTTGACACATTGATCTGGGGAGAGAAGTCAGCGTCAACTCTGCCTTTTTCGAGAGGTGTTCTCCGATCGAGACCGATCAACGATTCAATCTCCTCGGCCTCCCAATCCTCACGGAACTCACCGTCTTCCCATTCATCTTCCTCCTCGAACTCCGGCGACAATTCCGGTGACTTCAACGGCGTCGAGATTTTCTCTTCTTCGATGAAACTAGGGTACCAGACTTCCTTATCTTCCTTTACCATGACTGTGTAAGAGGAGCCTTTCCATGTTATAACCAAGAACTCGTCGATTGTTTTCCAGGAATCGGACAGAACATGAACCGTGCATGCGATGGCGTTGTAGGTAATGTCGTCGCGAAGATGGAGAGGGACTCCCAAGATTTTCAGGCCCACGATACGGATACGAGGGAAAGCTTGTCCGGTCCACAGTACCAGCGATAGGAAATACTTTCGCCACCAACACTCCATATTGATAAGAAAATCATCTGCTCTAGCCTTTTGATTGAACACTAAAAGAACATGAAGACCCCCCACGTAGACGACGTCGAAATCGGAGCTATCACCTTCATTCCACAGAAATTTGACACTGCTTAACATAGCTCCATCCACAGCTTCACCCAAAAGTGATCAGCCATAAAATGATGAAGGATAAGTAGCACGATCTTCCAGAATAGAAATGGATTTCCATTTGGGAATGGGTGTTTCAATCAACCTAGTGTGCATTAAGGGACCACCAGAGACAACGTCTCTAAAGGTTTTTCCATAATTAACCGTCGACGTCGTGCCGACTATCTCCGACCGAATGCCCTGCTTCAGATGAGCGGACGACATCCTCTTACTCCAACTGGAGTCAGGTCGAGGCACCTGGGAAAGGTTGGCTCTTAGCTTAAGACCCCGTATAGCGATTCCGTTGAGTCGCCTTTCCATCAGACCCACATGATTGTTACCCAAGTGAAGAAGCTGCCAAGAAGGTTTATTTTCCAATTAAGTTAACCAATTCCTATATTATGTAATTCATTAATTTGATCAGAATACATTGTTGGAGTACATGATGTTCAAAGGGTTAGAGTCTTGGCTTAATCTGGATGTCGCAACGTTTTCCACGCTAGAAACAAACCTGGTAGATACTTGGATGTTTGCTTCCAAAGGTATTGTCATGATTTCAATATAATAGACAAGTTATTTTCTAACTAACATTAGGAGTGGAGCAGGGAAGTTTTCAGTGACAAAGCACATTTTGTACATCTTATTTAAGACATGAAAAGCTAATGTAGCAGTTTGAATGATAATATATTTTGAAACTAACATTTGAGGTTAAGGTTTTGAATTTTATTAACAGCCTCAAACTGTAGATAAAACGGGTGGCCCGCCGCAACGCGCGAGCGGGTCACCATCTCGTTACATATATGAACGGTCTTGAAACGTCATATATACAAGTGCATACTTCATTTAGAGGGATGGATGCTACTAACTTAGGGGCTGTTTGGTTCGTCTTTTTCGTTCAGCAACAAATGAATAAGAGGCTGTATGGTAAAAACGATATTGTCTTTTTCGTTCAGCAACAAATCTGGGGCATGATGAAACAGACAAAAATGTCTTTTTCGGTCAGACAATTTCCATTCAGACATTCGAACCAAACAACACCATATGACAAAAATATCTTATTCGGTCAGATTAAGCCAAAAATAAGCTGAACCAAACAGGACCTTAGTCTTATAGGAATCCACAATCCACTTATAGGACCACTAATTTGGTTTAATTTTTAATGATAATGTTCTCTTTAATTATTATTATTGTTTTATCAACACTACCTGACCCGGACCAACTAAACCGAAAATCTTGACGTTTAGTTGTTAGATTACGACCACCGAAAAATAAGTGAATCCACTAGAACAAAATCTTAAATCCGTTCATGTGTCATGTTTATAAACACTTTTATGTTACGTAAGACCCAGAAAAACAACACTAAAACAACCCTAGTTATTTTCAATACACATAATATGCAAACGACCTAAGGGTAATGGTAATACCCACCCCGCGACCCCGCGACCCCAAGCATCCCGAGCAACCTCCCCGAGCCACACTTTTTACCCGTCATGGTGTTCCCGAGCATCCCAAGACCCCAAACTCTTTAAAAAGTAGGGGGACCCACACTTTTTACCCCTCTCCCGAGCTCTCTTCTCTCGGTGCCCCAGCCCCGAGCACCTCTCCCGCGCACCTCTCCCGAGCACTCCGTCATGGTGTTCCCGCGATCCCGAGCCTCCCAAACCCTCTCCCGAGCTAGCTCGGGGTGGGTATTACAATCACCCTAACCAATCTAGTTTCGCTCCAACTTCCTAATCTACAAAGAATCAAAGAATCAAATTAATTGTAGGATTTAGGTTATGGAATAGGATATTTTCGTGACACCAAAAAGAGAAAAGCTATAGACGACTAAAACAGGCTTTTTTTGTATTATGAACAGGAAAAGGTACCGCCCATGAATCATTCGCCTTTCATCGCAAGTTCGTCGTATATAAGTTTTAACGAATAAAAACCACAAAATTCCACTCGAACACTTTTTCCTTACTTTGCTATTACTCTAAAACAAAATAAAAAAGATGGCCGCAATTTTGGGCGTTGAATTTCCTATTTCAATGTATATTATTCTATTTGCAACTTTGTACCTACAAGCCGCCATCGCAACAATATATATCTTTAGCAACAAATTATAAAAATCTGTCACTAAGTGACTGTTGACACTATTTGTGACATTTTTGTTATATAGTTTGAGGAAACCTTACACTACTACTTTTCATCCTTTGTTTTCTAGAAATGTGTGAGAAAAAATATAAATTATTAAGACGGTTAATGTTTAACAAACGGAGTGTTTATATAGCGAATGAGCTGAAAGTTCGTTTACGTTCTTATGTTTACTGTCGTTCGTTTAATAAATGAATGAAACGTTAAAATGAATAAGAAATTCTGTTCGTTTAGTTAAATGAACAAACATGAACAAACGAGTTCATTCATTTATTTATTTTCGTGAATGCTTGGAAAGATATTCGTTTTTCATAAGTTTACCTAACATCTAAACTAGATACCGAGAACGTTTGAAACTTGTACCTCGTCAAAACTTAGTCATTGAAACTTAGATTTTGTGATATTATTCATTGATATCTATGTTTATGATTATTAATTCTAAATTGTCTTTCATTTTGGATAATTATGTTTATGTATATAATGTCATATTGTCAAGTGCTTAACTATATATTTATTTAAGGCGATTATGTCCAATATTTAGGATCAATAATGTTGATTTTTATTTATTGAAAAAATATACATTCGTTTTCGTTCATGAACAAGTTCAACTCCTTAAGAAACAATTACGAATAAAAGTTTTCGTTCACTATTTGTTCGTGAACCTTTATATACACGTTCATTAGTAAACAAATGGACATGAACAAAACTTTGTTCGATTCATTCAGTGTGGTTCGTTTACAACCTTATAAATTATTATTGGTGTCACTAAAAGTGAATTAGTATGACGAGTTTTATTGTCTGGTCGGTCTCGCTACAAAAATAAGTGTGGTTACTCTTTATCGAAACCGAAACTGTTTGCCTGTTTGGCCCAAGATAGATTTGGGCACCTCCAGCCACTATGTTTATATATTAACACCATGGGTTACTATGAAGCCTTCTAAATACCAACATTTTCAAATTCAAGTATTGATTTTAATATTTGAAGGTAACTAACTACCAACTAGATTAACTACTCGCTCAATGGGATATTGTTGACACACAAAACCATCTCATTGTATAACGGTATGTAAATAATACAGAAATAAAAAATGTGTAATGACCAAAACACTTCAAACCACAAATTATGTTACACTTCTGTACATAAGAAAATTTATACGTGCCTATTGCACCACCAATAAAACATCAAATCTTTTACAAAGCTCAAACGACTCAATTGTAAATAAAAAAGACCACGTTACAATGTTGAAATTGGAAACTGAACGCTCAAAGTATTCAACCTATAACCTAAAAGTTATGATACACGACTCAATTGTTACAACACAAAACAAACTTATGTATTAAGTTCGTTGCGTTTGTATAAAAACAATAGAAAACAGAAAAAAAAAGTCTAAAAAGTTTAGGAGAATAAGCAAAAGAAGAATTTCTTATTTTTCTGGAAAAACACTCTCTCTTCTTTAGCTCACATGAAGGAAAAAAAAAAGAAATGTTGAAGCATTGTAAAAAAAGAAGGAATATTGAAACATTGTAGCACATGAAGAAAAAACAAGAGTAAAATTGTCAAAAAACATATTTACTTTTTGTAAAACACTGTAGCATATAAAGGAAAAAAATGGGTAAAATTCGCAAAAATACTAATTATGTTTTGTAGATAGGTAAGGTAGTCCACTAGGATAAGTCGTAGTGGTAGCTGGTAATAAAGGGAATACTCAGGACTGAAAGATCACAAGTTCGATCCCTAAGCTTAACAAGTTTTACCATCCGGCTGCCCGTAAAGGTGCTTCTTTTCTGAAATAGACTCAACAACTGCTTGTGGGTCGGACTCATGTAGGGATCTCTATTTGCCGAATAGGCTTACTATAAAGGTTAGGGCTCTTTGATGGTCGTTAAAAAATTAAGTAAGGTAATTGCACTGTTTGGGCCCGACAGCATAATTGGGCTTACACGTTCTTTTCTGTAACCCGTTAGCCCATCTCCGAATCCTAAGCACAAAAAACCCTAGATTTCGCTAGATCATCATCTTAGCAGGCGCGCAGCTCTTCACACACAAAAGAAGAAAAAATTTCTCGGTTTCACAAGTACGATCATCATCTTTTCATTCTGAATCTCGATCGAGATCATTAGAGTTCGTACTTTTGTTAATTTCTATCGTCGAATTGATTAAATCCGATAGTTTTGATTTTTGAAGATCTCGTTTCGTATTTTGCAGGGAGATATGTCGATCGGAGAGCTTGCTTGCTCTTATGCTACCTTGATCCTCACCGACGATGGCATCCCTGTCACGGTGATCAGTTTTACTTAATTTTTTACTTCTTTTTTTTCTTCTTCGTTTCTTCGTTTCTTCAGCATCATCCTGCGTTCTATATTTTCGTAATTGAAGATTTTTATTTGTTCCTTTTCTGGTGATAAATTTCTCAAATCTGCCAAAAAAATATGTAGACGAAATTACGATTTGATAGAGATGTAAGGAATCTGAAATTTGGCGATAGATTTCTGAAATTTTGTAGTGTCTGTAGTTTGCATACGAATTTGATAGACATGCTAGTAACCTGAAATCTGGTCATATTTTTCTGAATATTTGTAGAATTTTCTAGTTTGCTTACGAATTTGATAGAAATGCAAGTAACTGTTCAGATTTCTAAATCATTTCTTATCATTTTAGCTATTGATTCGACATGTTTGTGATAAAATGCTTTACATGCATATAAGTAGTTTAGGATAAAATATTTTACTTGTTGATTATTTTGGAGTATATGCTCAAGTTTGTAGTAAAATTTGCTAGTTTGCTAGTGGCAATAAACTTCTTACTCATCCACACAATTTGGATTTCTGCATTTTTATTTGTGATGGAATGCTTTACAAATTACAGAGATAATTGTATACACATTTAGTTATATATTCATTCATTGACAAGGATAGTATATCATTGTTATCATAAACTCTTTTGGTTAAGTTCGGGGATGCTAGCTATTTTAATCTTTTCATTTCTACATAAGCTTAAACTTAGCGCATAGATATTGTTAATATATCATGTTATTTGCACAATTTTCTCAATCCTGCAACAGTAAGCACTACTAGTAAATTGTATATCTAACATCTAAGCACGATTTAGTGACCACCGATGTTAACCTGTTACTGTAGGCTGAGAAGATTGCTACTATTTTGAAAGCAGCCAATGTTGAATGTGAATCATACTGGCCAGGCTTGTTTGCCAAACTTGCAGAGAAGAAAAACATCGAGGATCTCATTGTTAATGTTGGTGCTGGCGGTGGTGCTGCTCCAGCTGTTTCCGCCCCTGTTGCTGGTGGAGGTGCAGCGGCTGCTGCTCCTCCTCCAGAGGAAAAGAAGGTAAACATTCATGACATTCTTTTTCATGGTATTAGGGTATTTATTTGATTAGGTTACTTACATTTTGTTTCTCATTATTGTGGTAATGCAGGAAGAACCCAAGGAAGAGAGTGATGACGATATGGGATTCAGTTTATTCGACTAGATGCCTTCTTTAGTAAGATTAAATACCCCTATTGGTCGAAATAGTTTGAGGAATGCATCTAGTGGTGCCCTCATGATTTATATATACCCGTGTTAGGTTATGATTATGGCTTATTGGCTTGTTTTGGTTGTGTGTTATGCTAGTTACCGGATCGCAGTTTCGTAGTTGCTGTATTATGCGACGTCTATTATGTTATCTATATGTTGCTAATTGCTTGTATGGCTTGTTCATCATGGTGTTAGTGCTGTACAAAGCTGTTCACTTTATGTGCAAAATGTCTATTCTGAATTTAGTTATCTTTGTAAGGAAAATTAGCTCCTATTAATCCCAGTTATTACACATTGGCCGATAATAATCACATATTAGATTTCTTCCCACGATAATCCCAATTATTAAACCATTGGTCTACATTGAACCTTACATGTTTTTAAACGTGTTACACGACATGATTGACATTAGTTGTACACACAATGAATTCATTATTAAACCATTGGTCTACATTGAACCACTCGACTTACCAACCTCGATTGTGATGCTCTCATTCTCGAGACGTATTGTGATTCTACCCTCAAATACATCTATAGAAGCTCTAGCAGTATGAAGAAAGGGTCGACCAAGGATGAATGAACATTTTGCTCAAACTCCGTGTCCAAGATCACGAAATCAACGGGGAAAACAAATCTACCAACTTTGACAAGCACGTTCTCCACAACCCATCGTGGTTGCTTCATTGAACGATCAGCAATATAAATGCTCATGTGCGTTGGGACCGGATCTCCAAGCCCAAGGTGCTTGTAGATGGAATAAGGCATGAGATTATTAGAAGCGTCGAGATCCGGCAATGTGTGTGTCGCAAATGAGCTACCAAACATACATGATATAGTGAAAGTTCCCGGATCAGTGAGTTTCTCGGGTAGCTTATTCTAGACCACCGCTGAGCATTGTTCATCAAGGACTATGGATGGCATGGACAACTTCTTCTTACTACTCAACATATCATTTAGAAGTTTTGCATATTTAGGCATTTGTTGAAGTACTTCTATGAAGGGAAGGTTGATTTTTAACTACTTAAACAATTCTAAGAAGTGACCATATTCCTGCGCATAATTTTGTTGTATTAAACGCTGAGAAAAATGGCACACGTTTAAGATCTTTGGCAGTGATTGGTCTCTCTTCAAATCGAACCTTCTTCTTCTTCTCCTCATCCGCAACTGGCTTCTTCGGGTGAGGCTCAGAGGTTGGTGCGGTACTTGCTGGGACTAGCCTTGGTTGCACCCTCCCATTCGGAGTCTCCATCTCTATCTCCTCATCAACCGGTTCCTCATCATATACTACCGGTGATGGCCTCTCAACTCCTCCCTTACCACTTCTCGTGGTCATTACATTTACCGCGACGTTTGGATTCTTTAGCGTACTCCCTAAAACTACGCCTCTGTGATTTGCCAGCTCCTTTACTTGCTTGGCAATGTCACCCACTAAACGCTACAGATCAAGAAAAGTTGCTTGTTGATTCCCTCGTGTTCAAGCAACTTTTTACAAAAAACACCCATAGCGCCCCGGGAGTGGTGACCCGGGTGCTATGGGGCGCCATATCGCAAAAAAAAAAAAAACCCTCCAACGCTCATTACGTTCAGCCTAATAATGATGGATCTCAGATTTTTGATCGCGTAGACAAAATAAACATGCTCTTTAAAATAGGATTGGAGTATGTATATAAAAAGATTAGACTTAGGTGTTGCTTGTTTTAAAAAATAACCTCTTCTAACCTCTTATGTCTGCGCGGCGCAGACCACGCACAGACATTTGGGTCTACATGGTGTTTGTTTTTTCTCGAAGACGTTTCTTTAGAAAACCTCTTTCCGTCCTCTTCTTGAAACAGACTTGGTTTTGCCTCTTCATACCTATTCTAACTTTATTTTGTTTCTCCACAAGTCCATCAGACAAAAAAAAAAACACGTTCACAAAAGAAACCCTACCTACCTATCGTCCACCGCCTAACCCACCGGCGCTGCCTTCCTCAGTTGCAAACGCAGGTACCATTGACATGTTCTGCATTTTCTTCTTTTATCCAAATTTGTGTTCCGTTTTGAGCATTTTGTATGTTGGATAATTATTATTATTAATTATTATTTGTGTTTGTTACAAATATAATTATAATAATTATAATATTGGTGAATGTGATATCAATATGTGATAATTAGTATTTATATTTATTACAAATATGATTACTATTATTTTAGGTGGCATGACACATGTTATGTTCTAAAGAGAACATGAGACACATGTAATGTGGTGTATTCTTCTTAAGACACTTGTCATGTTCAAGAACACATGTTATGTTCTAAAGACACATGTAATGTGGTGCATTCTCTTGAAAACACATGTCCTATGAGGTGTCCAAAAGTTGTCTATATAAGAGACATGCATTGATTGGTTTTAGAACATCAAAAAGATATCACACCAAAAATTCACACAAGAACACTGGCAGATTTTCAAGACGAGTTTCCAGCCTTCGGTCCACTACGCGCTCTCGTTTCAGGTATACTTCCGGGTGCTAGGTTAACTCCGGCAGTACACACTGCTCCGGCTGTTGTACCCTGGGAGACAGACGGGTTTACTTGGGTAGCCCGAAATCTGTTTTAAGGGACCTCTGTTGAACAGAAAGCCTCAGCCACCCTTTTATGTTTTCTGTTATTGTTTTGCTTTTGTTCTTCTTCTCTGGTTGTAATTCGTAATTTTATTTAGCATTTTAATTGTTTTGTGAACGGTGTTCCTACAATCTTAAAACAGACCTTTCTTTTGATCACCGTTCAGTTTAAAATCATTTTCAAAATCGATTTAATCATTTGGTGGTTCAACTTTTTGTAAGTTGTTACACATTTTATTATTATCTCAAATTCGTGAACTTAGCAACCTTGTGTAGGTTTGCTCATTGGTTTTTAGTAAACCAACTTTTTCTGATTTTGATTTCAGAAATGTCTACTACAGTGGCTAATTCGTCTTCCACGATGGGACCTCTCGAATCCACGACTATGGGACCATTAGTTGGTACCCAAGCGGCTCAAGCTGTAGCCAACCATGCTGAAAAACCAGAAAAGTTTTCTGGTCTGAACTTCAAAAGATGGCAGCAGAAGATGTTGTTTTACTTGACCACTCTGAATCTTGCGAGATTCTTGACTGAGTCACCCCCTGAAGTTGCTGAAGAAAATGCAGACACTCAATCTGTGAGTGCTTTTCAGGCTTGGAAGCACTCCGAGTATTTGTGTCGTAACTATGTGCTAAATGGTCTTGTTGATACTTTGTATAATGTGTACTGAAAAATATCGACTGCCAAAGAATTATGGGAGTCGTTGGAACACAAGTACAAAACAGAAGATGCTGGGACAAAGAAGTTTGTTGTGGCAAAATTCTTGGACTATAAAATGGTTGACTCCAAAACTGTTATTAACCAAGTTCAAGAATTGCAGGTCATTCTTAGTGACATTCTGTCTGAGGGGATGGTTCTTGGTGAAACCTTCCAGGTTGCTGCCATGATTGAAAAACTTCCACCAACTTGGGTGGATTTCAAGAATTACCTTAAGCATAAGCGAAAGGAAATGACTATGGAGGACCTGGTGGTCCGTCTTCGAATTGAAGAAGACAATAGGTTGGCACAAAAAGGAAGCCAAGTGGAAGCCTATGCTAAGGCTAATGTTGTGGAATATGGCCAGTCTTCCAGGTTTAACAAAAACAATAAAGTCCATAAGTCTAACAGCAAAGGGAAAGGTAAAGGTGTGAACCTAGGTCCAAAGAAAGGTGGTGTGAAGAAAAAGGTTGGTCCTTTTAAAGGGAGATGCTACAACTGTGGAGAAACTGGTCACCGTGCTGATCAATGTAAGGCTCCTAAAAAGGAGAAGGCCCATATGATCGATGATGACACGCCTCTTGTGGCTATGATCACTGATCACACGGACATGATGGAGGAGGTAAACACGGTGTCTAACAAACCTAAGGGGTGGTGGGTTGACACCGGTGCTACCCGTCATGTCTGCCCTGATAAGACTCTCTTTAACTCGTTTAAGGAGATGGTGGGAAATGAAAAGCTATACATGGGCAATGGGGCTACAGCTGATATCAAGGGTGAAGGGGATGTGATCCTCAAGTGGACTTCGGGGAAGGAGCTCGCTTTAAGCAACGTGTTGTATGTTCCTGAGTTACGCAAGAGTCTTGTGTCAGGATGGTTGCTTAATAAGTTTGGTTTTCGTCTGGTATTTGAAAGTGACAAATTTGTTTTGTCTAAACGTGGTATGTTTGTTGGCAAGGGCTATGCCCAGAATGGTATGTTTAAACTCAATGTAATGACTGTGAAAAAGAACATCAATAAGAATGCTTCTACTTCTGCTTACTTGATTGAGTCTTCTAATGTTTGGCATGGTCGTCTTGGTCATGTTAACTTTAATTCATTGCGTCGTTTGATTAAATTAAATCACATACCAGCTTCTGCGATTGAGCCAAATTCAAAATGTAAAACTTGTGTTGAAGCCAAACAAACAAGATCATCGTTTAAATCAATAGAACGAAAAACCGAACCCCTTGATATGATTCACACTGACGTGTGTGATTTAAAATCGGTTCCCACTAGAGGTGGTAACAAGTACTTCATCACCTTCATTGATGATAGTACTAGATATTGCTATGTGTACTTACTCAAGAGTAAGGATGAGGCAATAGACAAGTTTGACTTGTACAAAACTGAGGTTGAGAACCAACTCAACAAAAAGATAAAAGTAATAAGGAGTGATAGAGGTGGTGAATACGTTTCGCCATTTGCTGAGGTATGTGCTCAAAATGGTATCATCCATGAGTGCACTGCTCCTTATTCCCCACAACAAAATGGCATTGCAGAACGTAAGAACCGAACGTTAAAAGAAATGATGAATGCCATGTTGATAAGTTCTGGGTTGAGCCAGGACATGTGGGGGGAAGCCATTTTGTCGGCTAATTATCTTTTGAATAAGATACCTCTCAAGAATAAGGATGTGACACCTTACGAGTTGTGGATGGGAAGAGAACCATCTTATAAATACTTGAGAGTGTGGGGGTGTCTAGCCAAAGTGGTTGTGCCACCACCAAAGGCACAAAAGATAGGACCCAAAACTGTGGATTGTGTATTCATAGGTTATGCCCAACATAGTAGTGCACATCGGTTTCTTGTACATGAGTCTAAGAATCCCGATGTACACGTGGATACTATAATGGAATCAAGGAATGCATCATTCTTTGAAGATGTTTTCCCATGTTTGGAAAAGGGCAAGGCTAGTTCATCAACTCCCGTTGATGAGATTGTTCAAGATGAGTCTCGAGAACAATCAGAGGATGAAGAGGTTGAGCCAAGAAGAAGCAAAAGGCAAAGGACTGAAAAATCTTTTGGGCCTGATTTTCTTACTTATATGGTTGAGGGTGATCCCCAAACATATAAAGAAGCGGTCACCTCATCAGAAGGACCTCAATGGAAAGAAGCCATCAAGAGTGAAATTGATTCTATCCTACAGAATCACACTTGGGAACTTGTAGATCTTCCACCAGGTTGTAAACCACTTGGGTATCGTTGGTTATTCAAAAGGAAGATGAATCATGATGGCTCCATTGACAAGTACAAGGCAAGGTTAGTGATCAAAGGGTATAGACAAAAAGAAGGCCTAGACTACTTTGATACTTATTCGCCTGTGACTAGAATAACCTCAGTCAGGTTGGTGCTTGCAATCGCAGCTTTGAGAAAGCTAGAAGTACATCAAATGGATGTAAAAACCGCATTTCTAAATGGAGAGTTAGATGAAGAGATTTATATGGAGCAACCTGAGGGTTTCTCTGCTCCTGGCCAGGAGGGAAAAGTTTGCAAACTCGTGAAATCTCTATATGGTTTGAAGCAAGCTCCAAAACAGTGGCACCAAAAGTTTGATCAAGTTATGATTAATAATGGTTTCAAAATAAATGAGTGTGACAAGTGTGTCTATGTAAAAGACACATCAAGAGGTTATGTGATGTTATGCCTTTATGTAGATGATATGCTTATCATTGGAAGTAATGATCACATGATCAGATCTACTAAAGACATGTTGAAAGCGAGATTTGACATGAAAGACATGGGTCTAGCCGATGTGATTCTTGGAGTAAAGATCATTAGAACCCAAAATGGTCTCGTGTTAAGTCAATCTCACTATGTGGATAAGATTCTTGAGAAATTCAATTCGAATGATACGAGTATAGCTCAAACTCCAATTGATACGTCACACCATTTGACAAAAAATAGAGGAGAAGGTGTAGCTCAATTGGAGTACTCAAGGGTGATTGGCAGTCTTATGTATCTCATGACATCCACCAGGCCAGACTTAGCATATGCTGTGAGCAGGCTAAGTAGATATACTAGTAACCCAAGTTCTGAGCATTGGAAAAGTATGACAAGATTACTAAGGTATTTGAGATACACAAGAAATTATGGGCTGCATTATGGCCAAGATCCAGCTGTTGTGGAGGGATACAATGACGCCAACTGGATATCCGACATAAAAGATTCAAAATCCACAAGTGGTTATGTGTTTACCCTTGGGGGAGCGGCTATATCATGGAAATCTTCCAAACAAACGATTATAGCTAGATCCACGATGGAATCTGAGTTCATTGCATTGGATAAAGCTGGAGAAGAGGCAGAGTGGCTACGACAATTTCTAGAATATGTTCCAAAATGGCCGAAGCCGGTGACAGCCATATGCATACATTGTGATTGCCAATCGGCTATTAGTAGAGCTCAAATTGCAATGTATAATGGTAAATCACGGCATATACGTCGTAGACATAATACGTTACGACAACTGCTCTCAACGGGAGTTATCACGATTGACTATGTGAAGTCAAAAGATAACATTGCGGATCCACTTACAAAAGGCTTAAGCAGAGAGGCAGTACACAAGTCATCTAGAGGAATGGGACTAAAGCCCTTGGAGTAAATTTGTGCGAAGGAAAACCTAACCTAGAAGATTGGAGATCCCATGACCTAGGTTCAATAGGACAACCTAATTGTACGAATTGAGGTCACTGTGGAGGGAGTACCCCAACATACAAAAGGGAGTTGCACACTTCCTAGTCCATTCCTATAATAAATCAGTGATATCAAGGAGGTTAAGCATATAGCTTTTAATGATTTATAGAAAATCACCTATGTGAGAGAGAAGTGGGGTCGCTTCGAATGGAATTGTGGGGTGCGCAATTCCTAGAGCTCTTGCAGAACCAGGCAAGTGTCCATGACCACTACGGACACGACAATGAGGGGTTAACCAGACCAGGAAGAGTTTTGTGTGAAGTGTAATAACGTCTACATCAAAAGGGGTTAGTTCAAGGACATCACAGCCTACTAATCGCTAGGAGACCAAGTATACATCACAAAGGAGGGTTCAAAGGGAACACCTACTTCTCCTGCAAAACTCAACCGTTGGAACTATATCTTGACACTAGAGCGTTGAAATTGATCTCCATTCATGTGGAGGATTGTTGGATAATTATTATTATTAATTATTATTTGTGTTTGTTACAAATATAATTATAATAATTATAATATTGGTGAATGTGATATCAATATGTGATAATTAGTATTTATATTTATTACAAATATGATTACTATTATTTTAGGTGGCATGACACATGTTATGTTCTAAAGAGAACATGAGACACATGTAATGTGGTGTATTCTTCTTAAGACACTTGTCATGTTCAAGAACACATGTTATGTTCTAAAGACACATGTAATGTGGTGCATTCTCTTGAAAACACATGTCCTATGAGGTGTCCAAAAGTTGTCTATATAAGAGACATGCATTGATTGGTTTTAGAACATCAAAAAGATATCACACCAAAAATTCACACAAGAACACTGGCAGATTTTCAAGACGAGTTTCCAGCCTTCGGTCCACTACGCGCTCTCGTTTCAGGTATACTTCCGGGTGCTAGGTTAACTCCGGCAGTACACACTGCTCCGGCTGTTGTACCCTGGGAGACAAACGGGTTTACTTGGGTAGCCCGAAATCTGTTTTAAGGGACCTCTGTTGAACAGAAAGCCTCAGCCACCCTTTTATGTTTTCTGTTATTGTTTTGCTTTTGTTCTTCTTCTCTGGTTGTAATTCGTAATTTTATTTAGCATTTTAATTGTTTTGTGAACGGTGTTCCTACATTGTAGTTATATATTATGGTTTCCTTAGTTAATTTTAGTATCTAGAGTAGTCCACTGAAGAAAATTTGTCACAGAGATGCCTTTGTAAGGCCCGTTGAAAGATTTTTTCATCAAATTCCCACAATGCCCGTTTGAAAGATTTTCTCATCAAATTCCCACAATGTTGGTTGCTGCTTGATGTTATGAACAGATTTATATCATTTAGATGTTATGAACAGATTTATATCATTTAATACAGTAGATTTGAAATTTCTAGAAGGTTATACACTATCTTTGATATAGAATATGTAAATTTGGAATTTGAGGAGACTCGGTTGTAAAGTCAATGCCATGTTGATATTCATTTTGTTTATTTAAATTTTAGTTTTTTTTAACGGTCTGCGGTTTGCAGTCTGCAGAAGTTAAAAAACCAAAACTTTTTTTCTTACAAACTGCAGAGGTTTGGTCCACCTCTTCTTCTGTAGATGTCTGTAGATGTGGTCTGTAAACTGCAGATATTTTACCTCTGCAAAAACAAACAACACCTTAGTTTTTTTATTAAGTAGGATTGAACTTTTTAAAACCTATACAAATTTAAATTGAACCATACATAAATATTTTTCTTTTATAAATATGGACCCTAATAATTTAGGGTATAGGGATGGTCTAAAAATTTTAGATTAAACAATAGGTACATCACACCCGAAGCGGTTTGTGTTTTTGGTGTTTCAGTAATGCCATCTATGTGTCACAATCTGCTTACTATAATAATGATAATTTCATTATTTTTGGTGTATGCCAAAATTGTGGATAAGCACTAAACTTTGACACTGCCTGACAAAAGTTAGTTTATCGGTGGATTTATAGATTTTAAAACGTAACGTTTGCAGCACGTGATAACCTAGTTAGTAAAGGAGTTTATAATTAAAAGTTGTGTAGTTATGAAGCTCCATAAAACATATGTAATTATAATTATAATTATTATTATTATTATTATTATTATTATTATTATTATTATTATTATTATTATTATTATTATTATTATTATTATTATTATTATTATTATTATTAAAAAAGTCTGGACCAATGGATATATTTATCCATCAATAAGAACCTTATTATAAGGTGTGAGGATGAATTTTCAAAGGGGCGCTATAGATATAAAGCCCCAACCCTTTTTTACCCCATAGCGTCCTTGGATTGGTGTACGGGGGGACTATAAGACGCCATAAATGACATATAACGCCGTACGGATAACCTTAGGTCATAACTCATAAGGTATGAGTTCTGACCAGTAGATAGTGACTAAGTTCACGTAAAAGTTTAAAAGGAAAGGCTACACCCTTGAGTTTGTAGGTTAAATTAAATGAAAAAAAAAAGTTTCTAAAAGGAATTTTACAAATACAAGTTGCGCCGTTAAACATTTTTGTATATCAAAATTAGGCCTTTTAAAAACTACATAACAGATCTTGGCATCATAACATTACCTTGCATTACATGTTGGACTCTACAAAATAGCTCGACGACCTCACCTCAGGTGTGAGAAAATCAAAAGTATCAAATGCAAATGGTATAAACATGTGTTGGTTGTCAAAACACGCATTTTCGTATTTGACCACTTTGTAAGAAACAACTTGATTTGTCGTGAAAGAACTGTACCCTAAGCCCACGAGAGAGAAACCTGTCAGATAATAAAAGACAGAGTAATAAACTTTGAAGGACCCGTATTATAATTCAGAAAACTAACAAGGGGTCAACACAATATATCTAAATACAAGAGGTATGAAAGTGTAACATATCCCCATTAGCAGACACCAAGCTCCCTCGACAAAAATAAATAGGGATTTTGGGATTAGGTTGCAGCATCTTCTCAACACTCACACTCCCCTGCGGCTAGGGTTTCATCAATCACTTCCAACTATCTCACTCTATCTTTAATTCTTTACCTAATTTTACCGGTTAATCAATCTCCATTAGATATGTCGATTTCTAATCGGAATTAAGCGTTAGCTGTTGCAGAAGAATCGAACTTCTTATCGAAGGGTTTTCTACTATTACAAAAAGGAGAAAAAATGGCGACAGCGAACCCTTTCGATTTGCTCGTGGACGACGATAACGATGACCTTTCGCAGCTTGTGCAGAAGGTCGTTTCTGCGCCGGTGAAGAAGGCTCAAGCGGCTCCACCTGCCGGTAAAACGGCGCCGCCGCCGGCTAAGCTTCCGTCCAAGCCGCTTCCTCCGGCTCAGGCCGGTGAGTCTCCTGGTTTTCTTTCCGTTATTTCTACTCGATTTGTTATTAGTTTATTATTGGTTGGTGTTTGACTGTTTTCAATCCATATCTATGCCTTTATTAGTCTGTTTACATTTTGTTTTCATTGATTGGTAGTTATATGTTTACGTATATACTTTTTGCTGATTGGATATGCTTTATGTTTTTAGTGATCTACAAACTTTAGATACCACTGATTTGTAAATAAGATGTTTCATATATTTAAAAAGTTTCTTCTGTATGTGTATGCTGCTGCTATCAGATTTATTGGATTGCATTCACCTTTCTTTTATATTTTATAAATGTGTTATCTAGAATTATAATTTTGTTAACTTCCTGAGAAAAGGGTCTATATAGGCCGAATAGTTATCAAAGGCGCACCGGGCGGCTGCAACATACATTAGCCATCCAGGCGCTCTGGTGTGCTTCTGGCCGAATCCTGTAAACTCTGTCCAAATGTTGTGGAACATCTGAAAATGGCTAGAAGTCTGGAACCAGGCTAGAACAGCCTAAACTAGGCCTAAACAAGCCTAAAAGTTGTGTAAAACCTCTTAAACAGTATGTTTATGCTTGATAGGCATTCAAAATTGAAACTTATGTTTAATCTGCATTGTGATCAAGTAACCTGTATTGTGTTCTTAGTTTTAAGTTTATGCAATGTAAAAAAGAACAGAGTAAAGTGGAAGACAATAAGACATATAGCGGAAGCAAATCTTGTACCAATTGGAGTAAATGGGTAATTGGGATACCCTTTGATCTAAACTTTTATATTTCCATCATGAGTTGTAGAACTAATGTGCAAGTCTGTATTTTCATAAAAAAAGCAAATTTAATCTTTATGTCGTAAGGAATAGATTCTCTTCTACATCTCTGCAGAATATCATGCTTTTGATTTTCACATGTAGCTTGACTGGCATCTGATTTTGCTTTAACATTATTTGATACATAACATTGGTCGGCAGATATACAGAATTTAAAGTTCATGAATGTGAATCAGATAATGGAAACGAAATAATTTTTTTAAGCTTCTTAATAATAATGTCACATTAAGAGGGAATGAATTGTTGACCTTTATTCCTTGTCTTATTTTTTGTCTAAATCTTTTTTTCTTGTGTAAGTGAAGTTGATGTTATGTTTGGCATGAAGGTGACTAAATTTACTTTATTTGCACAATGTTAAATTTTTCCTTGGTGTCAAATGACAACATTATATGTATTTGAAGAAATTAAAAAATGGGGAACTTTATATGCAATGTTATTTTTTCCTCATATGGCATTTGTTTTCTTTATTCTCATCTAAAAGTATTACTTTTGAGCAGTAAAAGAGGCTAGAAATGAAGGCACGCGTGGAGGACGTGGTGGTGGCCGTGGGTACGGACGGGGTCGTGGTGGTGGTGGGGCTAATAGAGACTCAGGCAGCAATGAGCATTCATTTGGTAACCGAGGGTTATCTGGTGATCAGGGTGTCATTGAGGAGTCTAATGGTGGGAGAAGTTATGAGAAACGCGGTGGTGGTGGTTATGGTGGTCCTCGTGGAGGTTTTCGTGGTGGTCGCCGTGGCGGATTTGCTAATGGAGATGCTGAGGAAGGAGATCGTCCTCGCCGTCCCTATGAACGTCGTAGCGGGACAGGTTACGGGTATATTTTTTTAGTCTGCTTGATACATTTTAGACTTGTTTAATTTTATTAATTTGGTTCATTGGCTTGGAAGTTATACTCGTCCTTTTCTTAAGTTATATCAATTAGTTGTTATCTCATGTGTAGGAATGATTTCAAACGCGAGGGAGCAGGTCGTGGTAACTGGGGAAGTCAGGCTGATGAAATTGCTCGGTATCCTTTTCCTTTTTCCTCCATATATATATTGGAATTACAGGAGGGAAAATGGGTGGCTTGGGTAATGGATTGAAGCGGGTTTGGGTCAAAGCATGTAAGTTTTCAGTGCTTGAAATGGTTTGGGTGGGACGGATTGACCTGCAAACGCTTTTTACCCATATTCTTATGTGTTATAAATAATTAACGTGTTAAGTATGATGGTAAAAGCATCATTATTTCAATAATATGATTATTAAGTAGGGTGACTAGTTAAGGAGACTTTGGTCTTATACTCTTTTATTGATTATTTTGAAATTAAAAGTTTAATCCATCTTTTGTAAATGCTTTGAAAGTTTCTCTTATGCTTATTATATTATTTTCTAGGAGTTAATAATGTTTGCTATGCTTCCTCACAGGGAGACTGAGGAAGTGGTGAATGAAGAGGAGAAAGCTGTGGTTTCTGATAAGCCATTGGCTGAAGAAGAATCAAAGGATGAGAAAAAGGAGAACGCGGTAAATGAATCTGAGGAGAAGGAAGCTGAGGATAAGGTACATGAAAGGCTATATTGGCTTGATGTGGTTAACAGATCAAAATTAGTAGTTTTTGTGATGGTCTATATTGGCTTTGAGTTGGTTGGGTTGTATTGATGACTTGACAATGCTTTTTTGTATCTTTCAAATTCTATAAATAGTTAATGTTTTACACATGATTACAAATAGCATACCATTAAAACAATGGTAATCCAATTCTTTTGATTAGACAAATACAGAATGCCCTTTGGGCTTTGACTGACTTTTGACCCTCATGTTTAGGCTATTTTATACAATATTTATCCGTTTTTATCAGCTAGGGATAAAGTTTAAGCCAAATCTTAATCAACCCTTGTTAGATTAATTAAGCATGTTTACTGACATTTTTCAATTCAGGAGATGACTCTTGAAGAATATCAAAAGGTTCTTGAGGAAAAGAGGAAAGCTTTAGAGGCACTTAAGACTGAAGAAAGGAAGGTGGAGGTTGACAAAGAGCTTGCATCCATGCAACCGCTCTTTAACAAGAAGAGTAGTGATGAAATCTTTGTAAAATTGGTGATGATTTTCATATTTTTAATAAATTTTTCGGATTCTTTGAAGCTACATTCTTTAATCATTTTGGTTGTTATTAACTGGTGTGTTTAATGTCCGTTTTCATAGGGGTCTGACAAGGACAAGCGCAAAGAGATTGCAGAGAAAGAAGAGAAAACTAAGAAGGTAAGGCCCCCGACTCTTGGCATGCTTCTTGGGTAACAGATCAAAAAAGTTTAAATCATGTATCATTTGAAACTGTTCAGGCTGAGTTCCAGAAATCTAAAAAACATCATGTCTTGAAATATCAATCACATTTTTTTCTTTAGAATCAAGTGAAGCGATTTAGGAGGCTGTGTTACCTGCAAAATTATACTTTCTCGTATTTTTGCTCGCGTCTCTTTTTAGTGAAATTGTTTAAATAATACCCATTTGACATGTGATAATCGACCATTTGAGTAAATGTGTCAAAATTACCAGCTGTCGAGTCTAAAGCTCAAATGTCAATTTTTATTTATGTGTAGGCACTCAGTATCAACGAGTTTTTGAAGCCAGCTGGCGGTGGAAGAAACTACACTCCTGGCGGGCGTGGGCGTGGTGGCCGAGGAGGTGGTGGTGGACGTTATAACCAAGGTTCCTCAAGCTATGCTCCTGAAGCCCCAAAGATTGAAGACCCGAGTCACTTTCCTACATTAGGTGGCAAGTGAACCATTCTGACCCGTTTTCATCTTTTCAGCACCTTAAGGGATGGCGGAAACATAATAACGTAGTTTTATGTATTCGAAAACGTCTCAAAGTGTAAATTTCTTTTTGTTTTTCCATGTGTCCCCTTGTATTTGTTAAAGTCTTCTATTTAGAGGTTTGTTGGATTTTTTTTTCTTTCTTTTTTATAAAGCATTTTAGGAAATTTAAGACATGTAGGCCGTTTATTCTGTTATTTTGAGACGCCTTTTTTCTCATTTACCTGTGCAATAGACAGTTTTAGTTTTCTGAACCCTCTAAAAGCAGTTAACATTTATGCTCTTTTTAATGCAATCTATTCTACTTCTGTAATATACCCTAATATTTACAATGGTTAAGGTTTGAACTCAAAATATTTTCACATATCATGTATTTTTTCAATGATCCTTCCTAAATACCCTAATATTTATAATGGTTAATATTTATAATGGTTAAGGTTTGAACTCAAAATATTTTCACATATCATGTATTTTGTTAATGATTCTTCCTAAATTTGTGCAATTGTAAGTGTAGTTATCAAGTCCTATCATGGCGCATTATATGTCATGTAGTGATGACATTGCAAAGGGGGTTATAGCATTTCAATTGTGCAACCATAAAGCCCAACTAATAATTACTTCATTTATTATCATTTTTTTAGTCAACTAATAACATAAAATAAATTATAAAACCAATGATCGGGTTTTCCGAGCAATCGAGCCAAGCTCGAGCTAGCGCCACCTCCTCCTCCTCCGTCCATGGTTGCACTTGTTTCTTCTCCATCGGGTCGTCGGGTGCCTTCTTTTTGTGTGACCGTTTCTTCCTACCCACATTTTTCTTCGGTTGTGTCTCGGGTACGACATCATCGTCAAGCGGTATGGCATCGTCTACGGGAGATGGTGTCGGTCGAGACGAGGGCGATGGTCGAGACGATTGAGAAGCTTGAAACGGATTGTTTTGTTGAAACGTTTGTTGTTGAAATGAGTTTTGTTGTTGAAATGCTTGAAACGGAGAAAAAGAATGTTGAGCAAAGGGATTAAACCCCATGCCTTGCGGGAATTTTTGTTGAAACGGTTGAAACAGTGGTTGGTTGAATTGTTGTTGCGTTGTCGGTGATCCTAAACTCGCCATGTACGCGAACAACCCGTCATCGTCGGGGTTACCATTCGTACGACGGGGAGGTTGGAAAGGCGAGTTTGATGATGAACCTTGACCTTGCATTTTTTTTTAAAAAAAATTGAAGAAGTATAGAAGAAGATGAGAGTGAGATAGAAGAAGTGGTGTAAAAAAAGTGGGGGGTACCACTCCTTTTATAGCTTTAAAATATAACATTTAGATTAAAAAAAATTAAATGGCCAACGGATATTTTAACGGCTAGTTTGAAAAAGTCAAGGGGGCAAGAGGACGCCATGCCCGTCATGCTCACGGACGAAAAATTGCAACATAGCGCCCCGGGGGTGCCCAGGGGGTGGTGTATTTGAGGCTATAACGCTCGATTATACACAGCCTAAGTGGCATGTCTTAAATGTTGTATGTTATTGGTTTTTGTAAATATGTTTTCTATATCTTTATAGAATTTGTAAACAGTTTCTTAAAGGACTCACTATCAATCAATAGTAAGAACGGTTTTCGGCTCTTCCGAAAACGGCTAAGCATTTCACTAGTAGATCTAGGGTTAGCAGAAAAATGTTCATGTATGATGTATCAAGAGTTCATTAGCAGCTTTATGATCATTATTGAGATGAACCTTTTAGGTTCTTATATGTGAAGAAAATCTCATCTGACATCGGATGATAATGGTGATTAAAAAGTTTTAAAAATTTTCAAATAAGTGGGAGTTGTGTATTTGAGCTGTGAACAAAAATAGTGTTAAAATGTTGGTATTTATAATTAAAAAGTTGATTTTAATGGTATAATTAAGCTCCAACGTTTTAATTTTAATTGTAAAAATGATTTCATGATTTGGGCTTACATGTGACCCTCACGGTAACCATTCACTCTCTCACGTGACCTTGGTCTTTAAATTAATAAATAAAATCATATTTGAGGCATTTTCTCTCTCAAAGCTCTCTGTACATAGACCGATTCTACGCCGAATGGTCGTTACATGGACCATCTCCTTCTTGTGACGCCTAAAAGTGTTGTTATTGTGTGAAGGTCCACCATTTTATTTCATCGGAGATGCTAGGGTTTTCCCAATATGTAATTTTTTTATGTGGAAGGATCATGAACATATTTACCAAAAGCATAGTTAGCATGAGCCATTTTGGTGAAATAATCAATAGTTTAATACATTACTAATAATTATAATTAACCATACCCGCATACCAAGAATTTTTTGTTGCAAAGGTGATCGTGTGTGTTGCACAAAATCGGAAACAGGAGGAGATAGTCAAACTCTATAAAAGGATTTATTAGACAATAACAAAGAATCTACAAACCATTAAGACCGAATCGAAATTAAATCTTGGTAGCGTTTGGTATGTAGAAATGAGGGTGGAATGGAATGGAATGCAATAGACCATTATATAAGGATGAGATTCCTTCTATTTTTGAAGATTTTCATTCCATGGGAGAGGGGTGTTTTTTTCGATTCCCTCGAGGAATGGAATGAAAAAGAAAATTACCATTATATTTTTTCTTAAATTTTTATGAGAAAAATAAAGAGCAAAAAGTAAAAAATAAAAAAAAAATAAAAATAAAAATATAAACCGAAAATGAAACATTAAATAAATATAAAATAAAAATAAATTAATAAATGAAAACAAAGCAAAAAATATAAAATAAACGTAAATTAGAAAATAAAAAATAACTACGAATTAAATAAAAAAATATAAATATAAATTAATAAAAAATTAAAACATTAAAAAATATAAATATAAAACAAATATATTAATTTTAAATGAAAATATTAGGAAATTGTATTCGATTACTTCGTTTGTACTACCATCAAACAATGTGAATTAATGATTTATTTAATTCCCATATGGTAACCAAACATGACGATAGAATGATAATGATCCATTTCATTCCCTCGACCATTCTATTCCGTCGCTCATTCCATTCAATCGTTCATTTCATTACCTCACACCAAACAGACCCCTAGTTTGGTAAGTGAATAAACTTCTTATACTACCTTACCTCATCTAAATATCAGCTTTTCCTTGCAAAATTGTTAGCCAAATAAGAGTCCTTCCGGTAAATAAAATTAGAGCGGATTGATTTATTACTTTTAGTAATCTCTATTGTAAGATAATGTTTTATGGCGAATTTAAAGATATACACGTTTAGGGAATTCTCTAGTTTATAAAAAATTATGAATTTAAGCTCATCTTTTAGATTATTTTTAGATTATATGAATGCTTCCATTAATGATTTAGCGTTAGCCTCTAATTCTCAACAATCTTGAGAATACTCCTCGAATCCAACCAGATCATTTTTATTCTTAACAAATCTTTAATAATTTCCCCCCTAACCTCTTTTCCAAAATGAAAACAATTACCATCAACTTAATCTATTTTAAAACTAAATGTATACCTACAAAATTGTTCATTTATTTTTATTCGACATTTTATTTATTAAACTTGTGAAGAGAGAAGTCGTTGGAGTCTAGGGTGTTCATCGGATCGAATTTCGGTTTATTCGGATTGGAAATTTTAGTCAAATCCGAATCCGATCAGATCCGATCCGAATAAGCTACACATCTGAACCAATCCGAATCAATCCAAATCGATCAAATCCGATTCAGTCCCGATAAACCGATTTCAACCCTAATAATCCGAAATAAATCGAATTCGGTTTTCGGTTTTCGGTTTCCAATCGCAAAGTCAAATAAATAACAAAGCATATTTTCCAACATGTCCTCAAAACATCAGTTCACATTCACAATTGAAAACAAAAAAAATCTTAAACATAACCAGAAAAAAGTATTAAACATAATTGTAAAACTTGAAACCGAGAGTTTCCAAATCCCAACCACATAAGCTCCTTCGCCTGACGGATTAAGGCACCCACTTTTTCTAATTCCATTGTTATTCGGATAATCGAATGAATGACAAAAACATATATATATATATAGGGAGAGGATCATTTGAGAACTAATTGGGTTTGAGAACTAAAAAGAACTAATCTTAGCCACTAGTTTATATATATGGAAAACCCCTCCATGAATTTGAATGCTCCCCCTTGAAAATTAGTGGCCCAAATTGGTTCTCAAAAGTTCTCAAAAGAAAAAGTTTTCATTTGAACCTAACCCTATATATATATATATATATATATATATATATATATATAGGGTGAGGTTCATTGTAGACACTTTCACATGTGAAATAGCTCTTTTTCACATGTGAAATGCTCTGAACAATTAGAAAAAGGAAAAAAATGAAAAAATGAAATTATCACAACCACTAGATCAAGAGATCTATTGGTGAAATAGGGTGTCTACATGTCTACACTTATGAGGGTGTCTACAATGAACTTTTTACTATATATATATATATATATATATATATATATATATATATATATATATATATATAGGGAAGGGTTCCGTGTAGACCCCTTAAATTTTGTAGACCCATAGACCCTATTTTTAGTCGTCCGATCATGAAACACGCGTTTTAAATGTTAGGGGTAC
The DNA here is from genome assembly GCA_039602395.1 of Deinandra increscens subsp. villosa. Taxonomy (NCBI): domain Eukaryota; kingdom Viridiplantae; phylum Streptophyta; class Magnoliopsida; order Asterales; family Asteraceae; genus Deinandra; species Deinandra increscens. The sequence continues at coordinate 109,498,560 of JBCNJP010000007.1, read as the reverse complement.
GATCGTCAAAAGTGAATTTTCATCAAATCATCTCCTATCTTCACCCCCTGTCTACCTGGAATCATTCAAATCAACTTCCTAATTCCGCAAATGGAGTGACAAAGAAGATGACGAGCTAGTTGCATATGGTGTTGACGGATCAATCGCAGGCAGATATGAACTACGCAAGAACAACTCTATCCAGATCCTCAAAACCCGTAGTCAATTTTGTTCAACCTCCGTCAAATCGCAGGTCTGCCAAAAACCCTAAACCAACAAGGACGATGAGGATACTGATGTGGAGATGCTAAGTTTATGGAAACTAACCAACACCGCAATCTTGCTGGGACTCCCTCTACCAATCTCCGGTAATTTGTGTTTATGGTTGCTTTATCTCGTCCCTTTTTCTTTCATCTTTCGTGCCCTAATTTTTTTCGCTATAGATAAATTCAGTTTCCATATTAGCACGGTTACGATTAGGGAACATAAAGATCGATGTAGTTACGTGCTTTTGATTGTCAATTTCAATGTTAGAACGTTTAAGTTCAATCTTGCAGAGAATAATACTTTCTTCCTTCACTGAAATCAAAGAAAGAAAAATAAGTAGGAACTATAGGATTTAAATGAAACATTCGATAGCCATAGTTCTTTCTTCAAGTCAATCTGGATTATGTCTTACATTAATATATTAAAGAAACATAATTGTGGGAGAATTTGGGGTTTTCATAACTTTTCTTTCAAAGGTTGAATCCCTGCAACCACTATTGTAGATAATAATGTTAACCAGTATGCCATTGTCAGCCAACTATGTGTCTTGATTAGTTAAGGACTTATGGTTGTTGAAAAAGTAATGGTGTGTTTAAATGTTTGAGAAGTTTGGTTTAAGTAGCCAAGGATTGGTCTATGGGCATGATTTCACTTTTGTAGTGTTTTGAAAAAAGCAGCTTGGAGGACACTCTGTTGAATTCGGTTTTAGCTGATGTAAGATTAATCAAAATCATTGAAAAGTTAGTGGTTGTCTCTTAGGTGTGTTGTGTTTGTAGTTTATTGTTGTCTTCTGGATAAAAGTTATGTCTTGAACAAAACCATCTTATGGTTCCTTAATTATTGTAGGGTATTAGACAGATTTGCATCTTTGCTATTGTCATAATATGTGTTTTCCATAGTTGATTGGCCATATATGCATTATGGTTCCCTTTATACAAAAATACTATTGAAATGAAGCATGATATTACTTTCTATTCATGGCATAATGAATAGCCTATAGACCTTACAAAAATTAAAAAAAAAAGTATTCTTCATCATCATTGTTTCACCAACGTGGATTCGAATGTAAAGATAAAGAGGTTTACCACTAAAGAAATCAGCCATTAATCCAACAAAAAACCGGGCCCTTAAAAAAGTTAAAAATAATTGGTAAAATGTTCACGAGTCAAATTATAAAACTCACCGTTGAGTTTTTATACTCACTGCAAATTATAAAACTCACTGCAAATTATAAAACTCACTACTGAGTTTAATTCCGGTGAGTGTTACACTTAATGTTGAGTTCTAAAACCTCAAAATTGTCATAGAAACTCAACAGTGAGTTTTATAGAACATCAATTTTTAAATAATGAGTTTTAAACTTAACAGTGAGTTTCTAAAACTAACTGTTGAGTTTCTATGACAATTTTGAGTTTTAAAACTCAACATTGAGTGTAAAACTCACCGAAATTAAACTCAGTGGTGAGCTTTAATTTAAAACTCAGTAGTTAGTTTAAT
>JBCNJP010000007.1:109397208-109496317 GCA_039602395.1 Deinandra increscens subsp. villosa | reverse complement strand
GATTAGACAATAACAAAGAATCTACAAACCATTAAGACCGAATCGAAATTAAATCTTGGTAGCGTTTGGTATGTAGAAATGAGGGTGGAATGGAATGGAATGCAATAGACCATTATATAAGGATGAGATTCCTTCTATTTTTGAAGATTTTCATTCCATGGGAGAGGGGTGTTTTTTTTCGATTCCCTCGAGGAATGGAATGAAAAAGAAAATTACCATTATATTTTTTCTTAAATTTTTATGAGAAAAATAAAGAGCAAAAAGTAAAAAATAAAAAAAAAATAAAAATAAAAATATAAACCGAAAATGAAACATTAAATAAATATAAAATAAAAATAAATTAATAAATGAAAACAAAGCAAAAAATATAAAATAAACGTAAATTAGAAAATAAAAAATAACTACGAATTAAATAAAAAAATATAAATATAAATTAATAAAAAATTAAAACATTAAAAAATATAAATATAAAACAAATATATTAATTTTAAATGAAAATATTAGGAAATTGTATTCGATTACTTCGTTTGTACTACCATCAAACAATGTGAATTAATGATTTATTTAATTCCCATATGGTAACCAAACATGACGATAGAATGATAATGATCCATTTCATTCCCTCGACCATTCTATTCCGTCGCTCATTCCATTCAATCGTTCATTTCATTACCTCACACCAAACAGACCCCTAGTTTGGTAAGTGAATAAACTTCTTATACTACCTTACCTCATCTAAATATCAGCTTTTCCTTGCAAAATTGTTAGCCAAATAAGAGTCCTTCCGGTAAATAAAATTAGAGCGGATTGATTTATTACTTTTAGTAATCTCTATTGTAAGATAATGTTTTATGGCGAATTTAAAGATATACACGTTTAGGGAATTCTCTAGTTTATAAAAAATTATGAATTTAAGCTCATCTTTTAGATTATTTTTAGATTATATGAATGCTTCCATTAATGATTTAGCGTTAGCCTCTAATTCTCAACAATCTTGAGAATACTCCTCGACCAACCAGATCATTTTTATTCTTAACAAATCTTTAATAATTTCCCCCCTAACCTCTTTTCCAAAATGAAAACAATTACCATCAACTTAATCTATTTTAAAACTAAATGTATACCTACAAAATTGTTCATTTATTTTTATTCGACATTTTATTTATTAAACTTGTGAAGAGAGAAGTCGTTGGAGTCTAGGGTGTTCATCGGATCGAATTTCGGTTTATTCGGATTGGAAATTTTAGTCAAATCCGAATCCGATCAGATCCGATCCGAATAAGCTACACATCTGAACCAATCCGAATCAATCCAAATCTGATTCAATCCCGATAAACCGATTTCAACCCTAATAATCGAAATAAATCGAATTCGGTTTTCGGTTTTCGGTTTCCAATCGCAAAGTCAAATAAATAACAAACATATTTTCCAATATGTCCTCAAAACATCAGTTCACATTCACAATGAAAACAAAAAAAATCTTAAACATAACCAGAAAAAAGTATTAAACATAATTGTAAAACTTGAAACTGAGAGTTTCCAAATCCCAACCACATAAGCTCCTTTGCCTGACGGATTAAGGCACCCACTTTTTCTAATTCCATTGTTATTCGGATAATCGAATGAATGACAAAAAACACATATATATAATATAAATATAAATTATATTTCAGTTAAATTAATCGGATATCTATATAACCCGAATACTTTTTTTTAGCTATATTCGAATCCGATCCGAATCCAAATAAAAAATTTAGGTTCGGTTTAGAATCCGATTTGAAATCCGAATAAGGATTTCAGTTGGGTTTTTCGGCGGTTCGAATTTCGGTTTTAATGGGATTTCTGATTTTTAACACTCTGGGTAACTTCGTGTTTCTAGAATGATCTATTTCGCTCCTTGATTCACCGCGTAATTTTGCACACAGTTTTTCATCAATGACAAATCATAAACCGCCTAAATTACCTACCCCGATTTGAATCATCCAACAGTGCCGTTCATCGGCCGGAGTTTATAGTTTATACCGCCGTTGACGGAACTTTCATGACCGGAGAGACAATCAGGCAAGATATATGATTCTATCCGGGCCCCCGGCGGTCTGCAAAAGCTATCACAGGACGCTCAAAGAGTAAGTTCAATGTTGGAAGTGAACAATCATAATCTTCTACTTTTATCCTGACATTTATTTAAAATTGGAACCAATGATATCAAATTTCTGAATAAATGCATTTTGTTGTTTGATATTCTAGCCCTAATTTGATGGATGATAGCCGTTTAAATTTGATCAAAATCTAACTGTTATTTATCTTTACCAGATCAAGTAGTTAGTATATTTGTTGCGTTGTTTGACATGCTAGCCCTAATTTGATGGATGCTTAACTATTGTTATGATTGACTACTATCTGAAAGAGTATTGGTCCAATTGGAGACCAATTGTTGTCTAAATACGGATATAAATTGCATTTACAGTCGTTTGACTGTGTACTCATGCTAGGATTAACTACAACAGGCTGAAAAGAGAGTTATGTTTAGGGAAACATGGCAGAAAAGGATCATATATTTGTGATTACTTGTTATGAAAAACTTGTGGCAAAAGAATAGAAGGATTAGGTCCTCAAACTTGATTTTTTTACATTAATCTGTTAATTTGAATCTAGCAATGTGTAAATGCATTGGGAAGAAGAAATGTGGGCTGAAAGGAACTGAAATTCTGCTCTTATGCTTATCAATATGAATTAATTCTACAGTGAAAGGCATTCCCGAAGTCATAGGACAGGAAACAACTTGACTACTTCCTGGTGTGGATTTGAAATAATATTTTGATTTTCACGGACATCGTAATTTCTAGTGGCATAGTCACTGTCTCACTGATTTGGTGATTTGATTTGATTATACGCCAATACGCCATTGTACCCTTTGTTTAGGAAATTGATTGAACATACAGTTAATAGGAATTGACAGTTAAGCATGTAATAAATAAGTTGGCCTAGAAATTATTGTTTTGTTAGGGTTCAGTGTCCATCACTTTGTTTTGGATTTCTGGAAAACAAGGTTTGACTTTGATCTTTGATCTTTGATCGTCACTATGTCCCACAGAATCACATTGTATCTTCGTCATCTAACATTTCCGATGAATTCTTGTTTTGTTGGGTGGTTTTGGACTTTTGGGGTTGGGCCAGTAAGAGGGTTCACAATTTTTAAACGGATCCTCAACCAATCAAATATGGACATATAAATGATATAATAGAACATTTGGTGGCATGTAACGTATATGAAATAATTAATGCATTTTGTATATGGAACTCTGTTTATCAACTTTTGTGATTAAGGTTTTGGTTCATGAAGACATGTAAGTGATTAATCACGCTTATCCAGAAAGAATTTTTTATTGAGCAAAATACAGAAAGAACATATGAGAAAAAACTAAACATTAGGGCCTAGTATATTTGGAAATCATTCAATAAAACATAATTTGATCACTGAACTAAATCATGAACTTAAATGCTTAACTATAAGCTAGTGTTGTTAAAACGGTTTGTAATATATTCTATCATTGATGTATTCCTTAACCATAAGAGATGTACTTGTTTTGATGCTTGTTTATTTTAAACTTCACTCAGGTTTGACCTTTCATGGATTTTCAAAGTGTCAATGTACTTGCCTTCTGTTAGTGATTTAGCGGAGATGTACGCAAGAAATTCACCAAAGCTCCCTTCTTTGTAGGAAACCGGGTGTTGTTCATCAACTACCTCTGGAGCGGGTCCAACCTTTTTGTCTAAGTGCATACTATGAATACTTGCAATTGAGAACCGCTTCTTTTGGACGTTTAGAATTACTCTATGTGGGATACTCTTGTATCTGCCATTGCTCATCACTTCAAATTGATCCCCCACCTGAACTATTAGGGCATCTTTTATAAATGGAACAGGGTGCCATTTTTTGTTATGGTCCATGATTTCAAGTCCTTGCTGACTTTGATATAATATGGTTAGGGTGCCATAATCTGTGTGTGGTGGCATCCCTAGCGCGAGATCTGGTTCAGGGCAAGATGGGTAGCAGTTCACGGCCATCACTTGAGAACCTTCTTTAATGTCATCATGTAAGTAATTACCATTCAGGCCTAGGCCTTCTAGAACAACTTCCATTAACTTCTTCTGTAATACATTCACCGCCTCTGCATAGCTTCCCATCTTCTCTCTGCATGAAAATAAGTAATCCAAAGTTAATGTTACCCTTTTTGGCGAAACAAGAATAGAATTTGATAAGTTTAGTTACTTGTAATTTGTAGGTTTGGATGGCCATAAATGGATCCATTGCGATAAGGGATTAGCATAATGCTTAATGAAGTCTCTCCAGTAGAACACTTGATCCAACTCATGATTCATACTTGTGCCATATCTTACAGGCTTGTGAACATCAGCTGAAGCAAAACACATCTTCTCATCACTTGGCAAAGTAAAGAATTCTTCAGCAGAGTCTAGTGCATCTTTCATGACCAAGGTAGGAATTCCATGGTTTATTACCTTCAATACACAGTGTTCTTTATCCGAGCAAAATATAACATCAAAGATAAATGCATGCACTATATTACGTCTAAAATTCTTCTCAGCCGTCTCTTTTTGTCAATAATATTTTAAAAAAAGATGTAAATCCACTCCGCCTTGTTATCTCGACCAAAATAGCTTTCTTTACCTTTTTGGTATCATGATAAATGAAAATTTGACACGTGTCTAGCGTGGAAAGCTCATGCAAATAAAACCGATAAATCATCTTATATGCCCATGTATACTCTTGCTATATGCAAGTTGTTTTTCTCTATAAATTGATACCTGAAAGAAGCCAAGTTGGTTGCATGCAGCATAGACTTTATCAATCAGTTGGCACCTATGTGTAGGGTGGTTCATCATGGAAAGGTCAATAACTGGGAGGCTGGTAGAAATGTTGTCAACATGGCTAGTGTTTGGTCGTTGGGAAGGAGGAAGAATGTACTGTTCAGGTATATTATGTTGGCATTTTTGGGTAAGTTCCACGACACTGGTAAATGAAGTATCTGATATTTCTCTATTTGCCTCCATTCTCTCTGTTTCTCTTCTTGCTAAAGGTTGGTTAAATTTGAAGATTTGAAATATTTGCTATCAATCTCGTGTTTTTATAAGCGAAAATAGTTTGATAACGATCTCTTTGATATTCATTTAACTTTATGGTTGTATACTATTTGTGTACTAGTACAATGAATGTCAAAGCAGAATGTATATTACGAATTTTGGGGGGAAGTATCCTTATCATCTTTTATTTGGTGTGGTGGGGTCCAATTAGTTATATTTAGGCAATTCAAATTCTTTCCCTTTTCACCTTTAGTTGCTGTCACACTGAATTGTTGTTGCGTTTTAGTCAATTTGGTCAACATATTTCTTAATCATCTTACTTGATCACCCATCTAAAATTAGCCTTTTCTGTCAGTTTTCATCTGTCTTTTTGCTGATGCAAGTTCAAGGTAGTTGTTTGGTATGCATGAATGAAAGATGGAATGGAATGGGTCATTACATCGGAATGAAATGGACCATTCTTCCATTTCTAAAAATTTTCATTCCTTAGGGGAGGGGTATTTTTTTTTGGATTCCTTCAAGTAATGGAATGAAAATTTTATTCAATTTAATTTTTTCTCAAAATTTTATGAAAACAAAGAAAACAAGAATAAAATGTAAAAAAGAAAATACGAACAAAAACGTAAAACTAAAATTAAAATTAAAATAAAATAAAAATGAAAAAATAATAAAATTAATATAAAATAAAACTAAATAATAAATAAAATAAATAAAACCAAAAATAATAAAGTTAGAAAATAAAAATTAAAAATTAAAAAATGAAAATTTATAATAAAATAAACCAATAAATATTTTTAAGAAACAATTAACAAAAAATTCAAAAAGTTCAAAAAAATATATATATATAAATATAAAATAGATCTATTAATTTTAAATGAAAATGTCGGTAAAATTGTAATTTTAAATGAAAATGTCGGTAAAATTGTGTTCGATTACTTCGTGTTTTACTAACTATCAAACAACACAAAATAATTATTTATTTCATTCTCACATGGTAACCAAAGAGTAAGATAGAATGGTAATGATCCATTTCATTCCCACGACACTCCATTCCATTCCCCCGTTCATTCCATTACCTCATACCAAACGTTTGACCTAGTGTTTGTTTTTTGTGTCTTATTTTGTTTTAGCTTTATCCTGTAGGAATAATAGTAATAACAATCTTGATTCCATTACCTCATACCAACGTTTGACCCCAATAACAACTAGGCATGTGGTGCCATGGTTAAGAAAGGTGTTTTGGCACGTAGTGCCATGGGCAAAGGTTTTGGACCTAGGGTCCAAGGAATTGTGTTTTAAACGAGTTCAGTAAGAAAAAGGGTTAAGTGAGTTAAAATGAGTCTTGACTGAAAGGTTTGGCTTAAATTGACTAAAAGGGAAAGGTTTTTGTTAAAAACCTGGTAAGGGTAAAGCTATATACCTCAGCTTAATAACAAGCATGGGTTGATTGCTTGAGAGACAGTACGAAAGTTGCTTGACGGGGTTAATATGACCCCAGGTAAAAGTATAAAGCCGGGTGATGACGATCTCTGGTGTTAGCGAAGGCTATCTTAGTAACAAGCATGGGTTGATTCAGTAAACAGTAAAAAAGTTGACCTTTTGCAGGAATGATCAAGTCATCAATGAAAAGGTGGTATGTTAAGTTGCTGTTGGAAAATATTCCTGGTGGTATTTCACAAACTCAGAGATAAGCCAATATGATTTCAGATAAGTGAGTGTTCATTCTTTGGTTATTCTTTCATGTGTTTAAAGTTAATAACTGCAAATACTTGTGTGCGCCCAGGGTGCTATGTTATAGTTAGGCTGACATTTTATTTGGCCCCTAACAACCTATTTAACTGAAATATTTAGTATATGGTTTTAAGCAATTTTGATATTTTTAATCAGAGATGCTACATCACTTTACAGTTTTCGCAAGTAACATAATATTTTTTTTTTGCCAGCTTGCCTTAAAAAAGGAAAAGAAGTTAATATCATGCTAGGAGTGGTTTTCCAAATTCCCTAGTTTTTCAACATTTTGTTCAACTTGAATAATAAATTATATTTATATTTTTGATCTATAACAAAACAACCATTCAAATCTTGACACCCGCATCACGAGTGCACTTTTTTCCCCGCAGTTGTAAGAATCCTGTTAAACATTAAAACAGAATGACCACCTGAATCATGAAACATTCGTTGAGATCACATAAATTTTGTACTGGTTTTCCCCTTCTAAAGATTTTACTAATTTTTTTTTCGATATTTAGCTATTTTCAAAAATGCCTTTTGGTGAATTGACCTTTTTCGAGATTTTTGTGGCCATTTTGTTATACGTTTGGGAGGTTACTGATAATCACGGGAAAAAAGGGTACAATCTCAAGGCACATGTCATGATTTATTTGATCAAATTGTTATAATCCAAAAAACAATGGTCTCAGTTTATACATACTTGGTCAGGTGGTTAATATGGTAATGTTCCTTTTATTAAATGGCTGGACCAAATAAAAACAAAATTCTTTTCTCAGAGCCGAATTTTCAAATTGGGGAAAGGGGCTAGCCCAGTTGGTACCTATATATAGACAATTCTATCCCCCTTTTGAGGCTGAATTCACTCAAGAACACCAACATGTATGCATTCAATTTCCTTCCCATTTTTTTTATATAATTTTTAATTCTAACACTATGGCGGCATGCCATGTTAAAACCGTTGTTTGCTCGTCTAATACTTTGGACCTGCCCAAATACCGCTTGCCTCTTTGTGTGTGGTATTCAAAACTAAAAACTAGATAAAGTTCTAACAAGTTGTACAGAAAAAGATAGAAATGGTAACCATTCAAATTATTAGACAAGCATGCAGTGGTTTTCAGTAATTTTTTAATGTGCTCACTAATTTTATTAAAAATACACAAAGAACCTATGTAAGAAGTATTCATGTCATATGTTCATCAGTGTTTAATACTTATTAAAAAAAATTCTCAGTTAGTCATATAAGATCAAACATACTTGGATAGTTGGATTATCGCTAAACCTTTAAAAAAAACGGGCTGCTGTAGTTGGGTCAGTTATTGAACATATTTTTTCTCTAGTAGTTTTGATTTCATAAATAAGTTTGTGTTAAGTTCGATTTCAATAATTACTTGATTCTAATATCAACCTTATTTTTTGAATAATATCACTTATGAGTTTTTGTACATTATACTATATAACAATTGTGTCCTTTTATTTAATCCAAAATCAACACATTTAACATAGGAGTTGGTGGTGCAATGGGTAGAGTCGTGTAACATAATCTTATAGTCCTATGCTCAATACTTTGAGTATTTGGGTTCTAACTGGTTACACAGTTTTTTTTGTATTTCTATTTTATATACTTTACGTTGTAGTAATGTAACTGATTTGTGTGTCCATGTTATCATCACGGTGGCGGATAGTAGTTCTAGTATTAATACATTTTGAGTGACATTTTATCTGTATCTATTTCAACTCTGTTTTCCCTAACTTTCATTTGATACACGAAAGATAATGGTATAGTTAGGGTGATATTGTCATATAGTTAGAACAACTAATTCTTACACACAAAAACAACACGGGTTATGAGATTTTCTTCTAAGTTTCATAAATTACTATTCAAACATCATCATTAAGTAGGTAAACCCATATTTAGGAAGATGATGTCATAACTTTTCCTAAATGTCAGGGACACTGGATATATAAGGTGAATTTCTTAAGACAGAATTTGCCTAACCTCCCAAAACTCAGGTTCTCATATTTGACAACAGCAACCTCTCATATGACGATATGATGATCCCAGCCACCGAGGAGGGCCGATACTGTGCCGAAGGCTGAAAGTGGGTTCGGAGAAATGAAAGGTAGATCTAAAACAACCAGATGGCCCTAGAGAGCTGCGTGAAAGGAAATCTGTAATAGTCATCTCAAGGAGTGGTAAGTAAACATTATGATATTACTTAGACTCGCATTCCCTAATTTTGCTTGCCGTTTTGATATCTAACTAACTTTAGCATCCGAGTTGTTTCCCAGGATACATAACCTCAAGAAGCTGCTAACCGATTTCTCTAAGTTCTTCCGGGAGGTTTGTATTGCTCTCGTCGATTCTGCTTCATGTATTCTACTCGAGATCTATTTATTGGTTTGGTATTAATAACACATATTCTACACAAGGAAAATATCTAATAGCTGTGCACCTTAGAATGGAAGGAGAAACGTGATTACTGTCTAAATGTTTTATGGTGGTATTCTTGATCATTTAAAAAGTCCTAGCCACTTTATATAGTCACCAAAAGTAGTGTGATGGCTACCAACAATCACCAAGTCTCCAGTGAGGAAAAATGTCAACGCTTCACGTTTTGGTTCTGTGAAACGGTCACAACTCGTGACTGGCAATGGCCCTGTCGAAATTGAGCAATCCAAGTACTAGTGTGCCATGAAAGCACATTTTATGTCCACACCCATGGTTATTGACACTTGAGTGTAAGAGTAACGTTAGAGATGCAACTATCTATAAGACAATGTGATATACTCACTCTATATCATTTTAACATTACATAACCCCCCACCATTCATCTTTCATTCCTACTATCCTACCATTAAATCCATATTACATCCGTTTTCTCTTCTTTTTTATTATTATTATTATTTTTATAACTGTTTAGCATGGGCGTGTGTGTGTCGAAACTGTGTGAATTGGGTCGAGTCTCTTGCGGGGTGATGCCACCGATGAGGTTTGAAAGTAACAGTACTAGTGAAGAGGTGTGGTGTTCTCTCCTGGAGCTGAAAGCTCACATTTGATCCGTATGTGGTGCGGAAAAAGTATAATACATCACCCATGGTTGTCAGAGTATTTGTAATGTAACCACCGCACGCACTCTATGGCCTTGGCGGGGTGGACCGTGGCCACTTGTGGAAACGTCATTACGGGTGTGGGAGAGCCATACTTTTTTGAGTTCCTACGACCCTTCCCATTTCTTTCTCTATCTTACTTTTTTTTAGTTAAATATTATTAAAAAGGTGAAAGGTAGTGTGAGTGGGTGTTATACTGTTATAGGGTAAAATATGAAAGTAAAAGGTGACGATGTGGTAACAAATAAATATGAGCTGCTAGAGGAAATAAAGTCAAAGTTTTTTGCAACAGAGATCAAAGTTACAAGCCCTAGAGTGGAGCAATTAGTATGATTGCTCACTTCCCATGTAACTTTTTTTTTTGTGTTTGATTTATTTGTCTGGGAATTCTGGTGTAACAACTAGTTTATTGCTAGAGTTTATTTTTGGTGATAATAAAAGTACTACTTTAAAAAAAGACTCACATAACACAACAAACACCATCTGACACCACTTTAAGTGTCATATGACTCGTAATCAAAATCACCTAAAATTAATTTATTGGTCCACTTGGCCTATTTAGATGGTTGTTACGTGGTAGTCACTATGTATTTTTTCTTCTTCTTTTTAAACGCAACATATTTAGCACATGATTTGGTGGTGTAATGAGTAGAGCCATGTAACATAACCTTTAGGTCCTATGTTTGTTACTTTGAGCATTTGGTTTCTAATTTTAACTGTAGTTTGTGGTATAATGGATAGAGCCGTGTAACATAACGTTTTAGGTTATAGGTTTAATAGTTTGAATGTTTGACTTCTAATTTCAACATCGTTAATCAGTCTCTTTGTATTTTCGTTTTTTACGTTACGCTTTAGCGATGCAACTCTTTTGTGTGACCGCGTTATTCTTGTGGCAATGCTCAGATAGTAGATTTAGTTTACTATATAATAATGTTAAATGTATAGGAATAGTTCCTAGAGCTAATTGATCCACATGTATGCTTAGGTGATTGTCACGTGTCAGCTATGTATATTTATTATTTTTATTTTGTTTTTTCATCTAAAAGCAACACATAAACACATCAATTGCTAGTTTAAGGAATCCAGTTGTTTAACATAACCCGTAGGTCTTAGGTTCGATACTTTGAACGTTTGGCTTCTATTTTTAACGTCGTTAAGCGATATTTTTGTTTTTTACGTTACGTTTTAACAATGCAATTGTTTTGTGTACCCGCTTTCCCGTAGCAACGCATATAAGTCTAGTTACATATATTTTGAAACACCAAAAAGTAGTAATTAGTATATAAAATATTATTAATATGTGAGAGAGTGAATCACTTGATTCACCTTAGAGTAGCCCTAAACCCTAACTCATCCTTCTCACATACACAATATTTTTCCCCAACACTATCATTCACACAATATTTTTCCCCAACACTATTATTCCCATAAATAGTCTCATTATATTCAAGATTAAATAACTTGAAAAAAAATAATTAAAATCTTAATTAAAGAACATAAATAAATAATTATATAATTAAAGAAATAACTAAATAAATAATTAATTAGTATATAACGGTTAGTTTTAAAGATTATATATTTTAAAGACTATATATTATATAAAAAAAAAACCTTATAGATATCAAAATTTGAGATTCCATTCATTGCATAATTTACTTCTCAACATTCATTTCAGAGGCTTAACCTATGTCAAACAAACGAGGGAATATCTTTTTCGTTCCAAAACCACCTCCAGAGGATGTATCGGAACCTGTTCAACTTACGACGCCTGAAAGTCGTGGGTTGTTGATCCCGCACCACCTTCGTAGCCTGAAAACCCACCGGTTGTAGACCTGTGGGGTGATGGTGCTGACGATATCTTCTGGAACTGAGCATTTGATCAAGTGTCACTTGAAAACCCACCTGAAGAGTCACCATCGGAAGATTATTACTTGTCGGAAGATTATGTCCCACTTAAAGACGAAGAACCATCGGACAAAAAACGACCGAAAGAGGAATAAGTGGCTTGTGATATATGGCAAAATGAACCAAAATCACCCATTCTATAGGAAGATGGGCATAACAACGACTCTGATTACGAGGATGTATAGGTTTAGTTACGTTTGGTTATATAACTTTAAATGTAATAATTTAAGTGTTTGGTTATGTAATTTTTTATTAGTTATAAAGATGTTTACTTCCCCACGCGTTGCTGCGGGGTTGAATTTCTATAATAAACGAAAATAAAAAAAGTTAAGTGGTATAAAACGTAAAAGTTTAAAAGTCTAATGGTGAAAGTATAAAACTATAGAAGTATACTAAAAGCGAAAGTAGAAAAGTTAAAAGTTTCGTAGCCAAAGTAGAAGACAAAAATACTTAAAATAAAAAAAAAACTTTAAAAGTTAGATGGTTAAAAAATCAAGGAGAATAAAACGTAAAAGTCTGAAAGTCTTGTGGTGAAAGTATAAAACTATAAAAATATATTAAGTTAAGTGGTATAAAATGTAAAAGTCTAAAAGTCTCGTGGTGAAAGTATAAATCTATTAAAATATATTAAAAACGAAAGTAGAAAAGTTAAAAGTTTCGTGAATAAAGTAGAAGACAACAAAACCTAAAACAAAAAGAAAAAGTTTAAAAGCTAGAGTGTAAAAAAGTTAAGGGGTATAAAACGTAAAAGTCTAAAAGTCTTGTGGTGAATGTATAAAACTATAAAAATATACTAAAAACGAAAGTAAAAAAGTTAACAGTTTCGTGACCAAAATAGAAGACAACAAAACTTAAAAAAAAAACTTTAAAAGTTAAACAGTACAAAACGTAAGAGTATGAAATACATCTGGCCAAACTATGAAAACCAAAAGTTTACTATTTAATTTTAAAAAAGAAATTATAAAAGTTTAGGGGTAAAAAGCGTCAAAGCACCAAAGTCACGTGACCAAAATTTAAAAAACAAAAAGTATACTATTAATCTATCAAATTTCATTGTATTATTTATAAATAATGGAATTTTTTTTAAAGAAAATTCTTGTCCCACGTCGCAACGAAAGAAGGTGCATCTTCGCCGCATGTCTAGCGTGCAGCCCCTACGTCGGCGAATGGCGCCTCACCTGGTGTACGTTTGAGCCCATCGAGATGGCGGAAAATGTCTTAAAATCTTACATTTTAAAAAAATACTTTTTCACTATTAAGAACAAATTTCTTAGATTTTTTTTAACGGTCATTCATTAAGAAGAAAAACACAAAACCAACCTAGCAAGGAGCTAAACATGCGTGAAAATATAGTACTAATCCAATTACAACCCACGAAAGAAAGAAAACAAGAACAAAACATGCACATCAAAATAAAACTCGAACAAAACGTTTTAGCAAGTTGCCAAGTTGATGGTTATATATAGACTATAACATCAAAGACTCAAAGTAAAACCCGATCAAAATTTAGAATATAACGGCTACTTTTAATTGGCAAGTTGCCAAGTTGATGGTTATATATAGTCGATATATGTCCCTGAAATCACTCAACAACATCAACATGTATATATTCAATTTCTTGCTTCCCCTTGTAATTGAACTTAAACATTTTTTATACTTTTTTATTCAAACTTGATGTTGTATGCCACGTTAAAATCATTGCATTCAAGTGGCCAAAACCACTTATCTATCTGTATGCGATATTCAAAACTAAATTATATTTAGAAACATGATGTCATAACTTTCTTAAATGTTAGTGACACTAAGTATATAAGGTAAGTAAAGATTTTGCCCTAACCTCTAAAGAAACTTGTTCTCGTATTAAAAACACACCTCTCATTAGACGTGGTATCTAGTACGATTTGACGATCCAGAAGAGGCTAATTCTAGGCCAACGACTAAGGGCGGATTTAGAGAAACGAAAGGTAGACCACCAGTGGATGTTTGATGAAACGTGTGTTCAGAAAGGAAATTGCGTCGAAGATTCTTGTTTAAAGACTCTAACTCAATACTTGTTTGGAGCTTTTTGTATCACATATTCTATATAAGTAAGGTTAGTGTGATTTATCTTTTTCTTTTTAACAGCAAAGACACCACTAAAATACACCTATTACCCACTATACGGGATTTGAACTTGCACCACTATATGTGGTCTATCTATTTAACCAAGTCAAGTAACAAATCACTTGTTTTGACAATAAAAATAAAAAAAAAGAAGAGGTTTTTGGTTATGACACTACAAAGTTAGACTTATACATCAATCTAATTTATAGTTAAAACTAGCAATTATACTAGCAATAATAGCTCAATGTAAATTTTATTTAAAACCCAACCACTAATCTAACTTTGTTTTTGGTCATGACACTAGAAAGTTAGATTTACACATCAATCTAATTTATAGTTTAAACTAGCAATTATACTCGTTATAATAGAGTTTGAGTTTAACCTTGATTAAGTTTGAGCTTCACTAATAAATACTAAGAGTGCTTAAAGTCATGAATTTGTATCACTTATGTACGTTGTTAGGTGTCCTTGAATTCATAAGGACTAGCCATTCAATTCTGTAAATGATTAGTTTCGTCTTATATTAAAGAGTAACAAAATTAAGCTCTTTATATTTAGGTAAATTATGGATTGTAATATTTATGAAACTAAATTACAGTTTATGTCCTTTTTTTGGAAGTTGTTACGGATTGTCATTTTTACTAATAAAAGTTAACTTTTTCTATTATCTTTTTATAAATCATCATTTTCCCCTTACTTTTTAAAGGACCAAATGTGTGATTCTAATTATTCTTTTTCTATCAAGGGGCATTTGGTCTAATGGTATGGGGATGGTGGTTAGAGTTTGGATACCGTGAGGTTTCAAGTTCAAACCTGACTTAATGGGAGTTTTTTCAAGTATTGAGTTTTCTCATTGATAGGGTTCCTTAAGTGAGTCAGACCTGAGTGTCAAATCTAGTAAATCTCGTTTCAGGAAGACTCACTTGAATATTGAAGATTTGAGCGTAGTCCAAACCACGTTCAAAAAATTATTCTTTTTCTCTTTTCACTTTATTTTCCTCCTTGATAGGGTTCCTTAAGTGAGTCAGACCTGAGTGTCAAATCTAGAAAATTCCGTTTCAGGAAGACTCACTTGAATATTGAAGATTTGAGGGTCGTCCAAACCCCGTTCAAAAATTTATTCCTTTTCTCTTTTTCACTTTATGTTTCTTAAAACCATTAATTAATTAACTTTCATTTTATTTTATTTATAAAATATATTTTCTTAATAAAACCAATAAAATTTATAATACATAAATATATTTTTAAATATTAAACTTGTATACTTTAATTAACTTTAAATATTGTTTGCATGTTTTATTATTTAATTCTTTAATTCTTTAAATTTTACTATATTTGCAAGAGTTATATTCCAAGAAAGTAAAATTCATACATATTTTAAGAACCGAAGGCGGTATCTTAACTACGTGAGCATGTTTGATTTTGTCTTTTTTAAGAAAGAAAAAAAATCCTGAAAACAAAGCAATCATGACTTTTCAATCTCTTTTTAATAGTTTAAAAGAAGAGTTAATTACATTTTGCGTCCCTGTGGTTTGCGGGTTTTTGCCACCTGAGTCCATTTTTTAGATTATTAACAAATCTAACCTGAGGTTTGCATTTTGTTGCCAACTGAGTCCCTTGGACTAACGAAGTTAACTTTTTCTGTTAAATAGAAGGGCAATTAAGTCAATTTACATATGAGGGGTTGGTTATGTAAATTAATAAATTACTAAAGAGGAGGGACTAGTTTTGTTATTTATTTAAACATGAATACCCTCACTAAAAATACCATCTCATAACTTGATCTTCCTTCCTCATCACCCACCTGCAAAAACTCACCTTCAAAACCCATCACATGAACACCCTCTTCAAAGTGTCATATCTTCTTACAGATTCGTGACGACGAGACGGTTCAAGAGAGCACCATTGTTGATACGTTTTGTTTCCTGTTGACTAACCGAAAAACAACCCGACGTGTTCTTCAAGCTCAACTATGGTGATTTTCGAATTTCTTGATGTTTTTTTAGTGAAATCAGTTACAACATGTTTAGTTTGATCTCACAAAACTACTGCAACAATCTGATTTCGATTTCGTTAAGTTTTGAGTGATTCACAAATTCAAGTTTGAATCGGTTTCAGTTCTCGTTGCTCAAATCATCATAAAACCTAATGACAATGGTGCTAGTTTGAATCGGTTTCTCGTTACGAGTTCAACGCAAGTTACGGATTGGATTTTCGTCGAGAATTGAGGAAGATACAATCATTTAAAGTAATTGGTTGCTTTTTTTTTGTTCGCCGGAGTTGATGATGGTTGCCGGAGCCAGCGAACAACAAGTTTAATTCTTCTTTACCTTTTTTTTTTAATTATATTTTAATATTATAATTTAACTTTTAAGCATTGTACATAATTGCCCCTTTAACTTTTAATTTAAAGAACTAGTCCCTCATATGTGATATGACTTAAATACCCTTCTATTTAACTGAAAATTTTAACCTTCGTTAGTGCGAGGGATTCAAATGGCAACAAATCGCAAACCTCAGGCTAGATTTGTTAATAATCTGAAAAATGGACTCAGGTGGCAAAAACCCGCAAACCTCAGGGACGCAAAATGTAATTAACTCTTAAAAGAAACTACTAATACATCTTCGTTTAACCTTATATCATGTAAGTCATTTTTAGTCATTTACATATATAACAATCAATCTCATCATAAAATCTTAAATACTTTTATAAAAACTCTTTTTAAAATGATTATAAATCAATAAACACTTTTATTCGAAATTCGAAAGCACTTTTGCATTCGAATAAAAACACCTAAACATACCCTAATTTCAGTTATTGGAAACAGGTTATACAATTAATGTTTATGTGTCCGATCTCCGTTTCAATTCAGCATATCTATATTGATGAATTTTTGTTTTCCATAGCTTTAATTTTGTAAGATTACAGTTTTATGATTATATGTTTCAGTTTAATCTCTTCAAACTTGTGATGAAATGTATGTTTCCAAGGATGATAGACCTCTATTTGAACATGAGTTAATCATTGTATTTATCGCCATAGCTCAAGTAATTTGTTAATTTGTTGCTTAGATCATCATTGCAATAGATCTTGACTGCGATCTGAAAAAGAACTCCCAAACATACCCTAATTTAAAGGAGTTGTTATATAGAAATCCAAGGTTTTACTAAATTTACCCATTTCCTACGGTCGTTTTGGTTGAAACTGTCGTTTCAAGGTCGTTTCAGTTGAAACGGCCGCCACGTGTCGCGACGACGAAACCTTAAAATTCAGGGGGCCCCCTTTATATTGACCGTTTCAAGGTCCTTTTGGTTGAAATTGTCGTTTCAAGGTCGTTTCACTTGAAATGACCGTTTGATTTTGGTGTTTTTAGTAAAATTCTCGGGTGGATATAACAGGAGCCATTTAAAGGTCACTCTTTTGTTTAAGGATTAGTATTTGACACTTTATTTCATTGTTCACAAACAAAGGAAGTTTAGACTTTGATCTTTAGTTGGCTGTTTTAATGGCTGGTCAAGTGGGCAACCAACTTAAGTGCCTCAAAAGGATAACTTATTCTTTTGTATAACTTGTAACTACGTAATTTATATGAAATTTTTAATGCATCCACATTTTAAACTTTCCCATTGTCCAACTTCAAACGGACATTAGACTTATATACAGTAATTAATGTATTAAGAAGAAAAAAACTAAATAAATTGCAGGATATTGTAAATTGATCAATAAAACACAAGTTGGCCACTGAACAACTAGTAGTCACATACAACTATATAGCAGTAAATCAAAAATAGTAATAGTAATAATGCAATCTTTATGTGTAACTGTTTGGATGCTTGTTTATTTTTATACTTCACCAACGTTCCTTCTTTCATGAATTTTCAAAATGTCCATGTACTTGCCTTCTGTTGGAGATTTAACAGAAATGTAATCAAGAAATTCCCCAAAGCTCCCTTCTTTGTAGGCAACAGGGTTCTGTTCATCAACCAGCTCCGGTGCGGGTCCCACCTTTTTCTCTAACCGCATACTGTGAAGACTCGCAATTGAAAACCGCTTCTTTTGCACGTTTACAACTGCTCTGTGTGGGATACTCTTGTATCTACCATTGCTTATCACTTCAAATTGGTCTCCCAACTGAACTATAAGGGCACCTTCTATAAACGGGACAGGGTGCCATTTTTTTTCATGATCCATGATCTCGAGTCCTTGGTGGCTTTGATTCAGTATAGTCAGGGTACCGTAATCCGTGTGTGGCGGCATCCCTAGTGCAAGATCTGGTTCAGGGCAAGACGGGTAACAGTTGACAGCCATGACTTGAGAACCTTCTTTGATGTCATCTTGTAAGTAATTGGCATTCAGGCCTAAGCTTTCCAGAACCACTTCTATTAACTTTTTCTGCAATAAGTTCATCAGCATTCCATAGTTTCCCATCTTTTCTCTGTATGAAATATAAGTAATCAACCCAATGGTTAAATGTTGCCATTTTCTGTGAGAGAAGAATAGGACTTGATAAGTTCATAAATTTACTTGTAAGTTGGAGGACTGGAAGGCCATAAATCGATCCATTCTGATATGGGATTAGCGTAATGCTTGATGAAGTCTCTCCAGTAGAACACTTGATCCAACTCATGATTCATACTTGTGCCATATCTTACAGGCTTGTGAACATCAGCTGAAGCAAAACACATCTTCTCATCACTTGGCAAATCAAAGAACTCTTCAGCAGAGTCTAGTGCGCCTTTCATGACCATGGTCGAGATTCCATGGTTTATCACCTTCAATACACAATTTTCTTTATCCGAGCAAAATATAACATCAAAGATAAATGCATGCACTATATATTCGTCGAAAGTCCTTCTCAACTGTCCCCTTTTGTAAATAACATTTTAAAGGAAAATGAACTCATGAAGCAAGTCCACCCTGCCTTGGTAGTTGGTATGGTGAGAATTGAAATTTTGACACATTTTATAGCCTGGAAAGCTCATGCAAACAAAGCCAATAAGTCATCTTATATACTGATGTATGTATACATTTCTATATGCAACTTTTCTTATATATATTGATACCTGAAAGAAGCCAAGCTGGTTGCAGGCAGTATGAACTTGAAGAATTAGTTGGGACCTGTGTGCAGGGTGGTCCAGCATGGAAAGGTCAATGACAGGGAGGCTGGTGGAAATTTGGTCAACAAGGGTAGTGTTTGGTCGTTGGGAACGCGGAAGAACATACTGTTGAGGTATGTTTTGTTGGCATGTTTCGGTAATCGCCATGACACTGGTAAATGAGGTATCTCCCTTTGCTTCCATTCTCTCTTTTTCTCTTCTTAGTTTCTGTTCTTAGTAAAGGTTGGTTAAATTTGAAGATTTGAATATTTTGGTACCAATCTTTTGTTTTTATATGATAAAAAAAGTTTGATAATAACTAGTTTAATATTCATTAAAGGATACAGTTAGTTGCATGCTATTTATGTAGTGGTACAATGAATGTCAAAGCAGAAGTTGTTTATATTTAGGCCATTCAAATACCGCCTCTTTCACTTTTCCTGGGTGCTTATGTTGTTTTAGTCAATTTGGTTAAGAAAACAAGATATATCTCATCCATGTTACTTGGATCACACTTCTTTTATCTCTATATATCTGCTGATGCAAGTAATCTTTTTTGTAATCAGATAATGTTTTAACAGATATCTTAACCGGATACCAACCGTGGAATTTGTTCCTCATCCACATCCAGTACACCCAAAACACGTCTTTGATATTTGTGGCGTGACATTTATTTGAGAACACTTTGCATTTTGCAAGAGTGCTTACAAAGTGGTTTGCTAATGGTGGTTCGGCTAGATGAGACCTTTAGGGTGCGTTTGGTTGTGGAAAACGTAAACGTTTTCAGTTTTCCATTTTCAGTTTTCTAGAAAATGAAATGGGTTTTCCATCTCTAGAAAACACATGGAAATTTTTTAAAACGCGTTTGTAAACCAAAAGATGAGTTTTCCATTTTCCAAAAATAGAAATCTGTGGAAATCTGGAAAACGAAAACGGAAAATGGAAAAGAAAAAAAAAATGTTTTCCAGTTTTAGTTTAAAAGTTAGAAAATACCGTTTTCTGTTTTTCTGGAAAACTACAATAGAAATGGAAAACAGGATGTGTTTTCCACAACCAAACGCACCCTTAGCTAATTATGCTAATAGTTCTAGTTTAAAATCTTCCATTGTGTAGTTTTCTTTAGGGTGATGGAGCGTATCCTGATAAATTTTATTTAAAATGATTGAGGTCATTTAACAAATCAAGATTTAATAAAACTAAATACCTTTGGATTACCAAATATCTTCTTGCTTGCCATAGATGTAAATGTTATAAAATAGCATAATACACCTCTATTTGGGGAGCCAGCCATTTTCCAGCTTTCCGAACACATTTTCAGCATCACGTGTAAGGTTTAATGCAAGATAATATAATTGATCGCCGTCATACGCCTTCGATTTCATTGCTTCCCTCCTTTTCATTATTTAATTCAAACAAAATCTTTTTATATATAATTTATTGTATATTTTTTTTTTGTGCTAACGTTATTGAAATAGAAACATGCTATCCCTCGGTTATTAGGCTGTTTCCTTCCCGCAATTTTTTGTTTTATTGAGACCATTTTTGCTTACAGCTCTCATTTTGTTTTATACAATAAGTCTTTGACCCTCAAAAGATCTTCAGTAGAGTGGTTGAGGTAAAAGAAGAAAGGAACTTGATCGAGTTTTCTTTTTCCGGTCGACAACGGGAGGCTCTGCAAATGGGCTTTTTTTTTTATGGAAAAAGATGAAGAATAAATGAGTTTTATTTATTCCAATTTACTTTTAGCTAGTTACCAGGTTACCTAGTTAAGCTAGCTTGATAATTTGATTGATATCTGTGCTATTAAACTTTTTTTTTTAAAGCAGGTAATTGTGACATTACAATGCACTGCTCACCAATCTAAGGCTAAGTGTAGTGGATAAGGTCCCAAATGAGGCGTTATTGTTAGACATAATTTATATATATCTAAATATATATATATATTACGTATATATATATGTATATATAAATCTTATTTATGTCCTTTAATCATTTATCTTAAATAATCAATTACGTATTTGACCCTATCTGGTATTACTTGATGGACGTAATTACCCTTTCTAGATAGACTAGGGTTTCCCCTTGGGTGTATAAATAGAGCCCTTTGGGAGAGATTAAAAGGTTAATCACCACCACAAAACTTTCGACCTCTCTCTTCTCTCTCGGCTCTCTCTGTTTCGTGAACCCTCACGAAGCCTTACACCATCATTAGCTATACACCCTAAAGGGGAACCAAGGCTACTCACAGGATGGACAACCTAACTACTGCTGATCTCAACCAGATGCTTACAGGTAATCTTTATTATTATTATCTGTTTATTATATTAACGATTCAGGATTCGATCAACATGTGGTATCAGAGCATATGTTGCTCAATCGAATCATTAATCTGAATTCGTTAAGAAACCCTAATCTCGAAATCAATATGGGTTTTTCGATTCTGTCTAAAAATCTCGAAACCCTAATTCGTCTTTAAGCAAATAAATTAAATCGGTTTTAAAATCAAACCCTCACTGATTTCGAGAGGTTATTGTCTTTTCGATCGAGATACCAATTCTCGATCGAAAAGTCCACTTTTCGATCCGATAGAAAAGTCCGCTTTACTACCGGCTTTACTACCGGCTTTTCTACCGGCTTTACTACCGGCTTTCCTACCGGCTTTACTACCGGCTTTTCTACCGGCTTTACTACCGGCTTTACTACCGGCTTTCCTACCGGCTTTTCTACCGGTCCCTTTTTTTATTGGCTTTTCGATCGAATCATATGGCTTAGACCCTGCTCTTCGATTGAAAAGCTTACTTTCCGACCATGTGGCTTTTCGATCGACTTTTCGATCGGGCCATGTGGCTTTTCGACTTACTTTACGATCGAATCATGTGGCTTTGACCCTGCTCTTCGATCGAAAAGCTTACTTTCCGATCATATGGCTTCGCGATCGACTTCTCGATCGGACCATTGCACTTTTCGATCCGATCGAAAAGTCCACCTTTTGATCGAAAACCTGCTTTTCGATTGACTTTTCGATGGACTTTTCGACCGGCCTTTTCGATGGATTTTTCGATCGACTTTTCGATCGGGCCATGTGGCTTTTCGACATACTTTTCGATCGGGCCATACGGTTTTTCGACCGGCTTTTCTATCCGATCGAAAAGTCTACTTTTCGATCGACTACTTTCCGATCGGATACCCGCTTTTCGATCGGGTATCCCTTCGCGATCGGATACCGGCTTTTCGATCGGATACCCGTTTTTCGATCGGGTATCCCTTTACGATCGGAAACCCCTTTTCGACCGGATATTAGATTTGTTTTGTTTAAAACCTTAAATTTTATGTTTTACAAAACCTAATAAAATTTAGATTAGTTTCCCTACCTTGTATTAGTTAATGACAAGTAGTAATTCTGGCCAACGCTGTTTTGCTACCTTAATTAATGTCACTAATCCTTTCTAATACTAGGCAATTTATTTTAATTTAAACTAATCTATTAGCCTAAATTGATAACTAATTGACTTGTGTTATTCACAGTTAATAATAGACATCTAAAAAGGTTCCAATTCTGGCCAACGCTGATTTGTTACCTATATAATGTCATTTAACTTCTTCTCACAAGTAAACTTATTATCACTGATTTAAAATAAAATTAGATTAATTTATTAACTTGTATTAGTTATTGACATGTAGTAATTCTGGCCAACGCTGATTTGCTACCTTAATCAATGTCATTATTATTTCTAATACTAGTTAACTTATTTTAAATTAAACTAATTTATTTGCTTAAATTGATAACATCTTTAAAACCTCGATTCTGGCCAACGCTGATTCGTTGTTTTTGCAATGATTATCAACTAAGAATTAAGCATTCGCCTTTCGTATACAAGTGTTTCTCTTCTGGCCAACGCTGATGAGTTGCACATGTATTCAGCGAAACTAACTTGTACATAAAGCTTATGGTGTATCATTTCTGGCCAACGCTGATGTGATACATCACTTTATGCACATACCCTTATCTAGTTCATAATGCTTAGGTGATAGGCAAGTAACCAACGCGAAAGCTGATTCATTTAAGTAGAACCTAACTAGTCTGTTGTTTTGGTGATATAACAGACTATATCACATCTTCTTTTGTTTTATATTTGCACATTATTATTAATTATAAGAATGCCTTATTATTGCGCCTTAATTTAAATTTGTGCATTCTTTATTATTATGCCTTAGTTAATGATTGTACATTATCTTCGTATATCATTATGCATTATTATTGTGCCTTAGTTTTAAGTACCCCTTAGACTCACTCTTAGATCTTCTTCTGAACTAATTTAACCTTTAATCTCCATAAAATTATCCACTCTAAATATATAATCACTAAACGTTTCGATAAAGATTTTCCTCTCATCAAAATAATTTTGATTATCTCTTAAGACAAAGACTCTTAATTACTCTCTCTCATAAGAGGTTTTACAATGAAAACATTAAAAGCGAGTAAAAGTCTATTCGAATTGTCTATCATGATAATCAAAATCCCTTTAAACAGAGGATATCAGGGGAGATGTTTCAGATTTCCTAATCTAAACATCGCGTGAGTAATAGAAATTCAAAAGGACTTCTTAAATGTATGCAAACACTTTACAAAATGTAAATTAGGTTAATGATTTAGTGAACATATCATAATAAATGAAAAACATGACCCTTACAGGGCTTACACATGTTTCGAGTTAAACTTTTCTAGTGCATTTCTTAGTAAATTCTTTCTTAGCACAATCAAATGCTACTTAAAATTAGTCATCATGAAAATGAGTGCTTTATAGCATTGTGCATAAAGGATAAATAATGCCTTAAACTAGAAAAGCAGATTTGTTCACCTCACTATCACTAACCCTTATACAATAAAATAGCTTAAATAAGGAGGATAGTTCTAATTTCTATTATAAGATACAAGAAAGAATCCAGTTCTAATTCCTTAATGGAACAACTGGCTATAAAGGATAATCAATAATGATAATTGTGCCCATTAATTTTCAAACTAACACAGTGAACTAAAACTAGTATTATAAAGATCTATTACAATCAATACACTAGAAATAAACCCTAAAACAACTATAATGAGAGTAAGTGACAAAATAAATGTCATAGTTGTATAAACCATGAAAAACTGTCATTGTATTACACTTTATGATACCTTATTATGATCCAACATCACTTGGAACTTAGTATCATTACTAAAGTAAGACATTGACGGTTATAAGTTTTCACATGGCTATGACAATGTCACATTTACCTTGAATTCTCAAAGTTGTTGGTTCTTCTTATCTAGTTGTCCTTACGTGGATTGAAATCTTTATAACTTATAACTAGATAATAAATGTTCACAATCTTTGTTATCACATAAGTGAGAACTTAACAAAGAAAATACATGTGTTAAGGGAATAAATAAGGTTCCACTAGAGTTCTAACTTACCAAAACTCAAACATATTGGTGAACCTTATCCTAGAATGAAATATCTGGGCATACAACATTTATCACTCAAATAACTGATTATTTATTCTTGTATCTAATTAAACCTTAAAAATCCTCCACACTAAGCATGTTGCATACCAAGTCCCTAAGGAATTCTAAGATTAGTGGGAGTAGTCCAAGTCCTTATTTATGACTTGTCCCTTAAGGTCAGTGGGAGCAGTGTAAGTCCTTATCCATGACTTGCCTGAAGTACAAAAGGCGGGGGGAGAGATAAAGTTAAATGTAACTCTGAATTTAACTCTAATTACACCTCTTGTACACCACGCTGCGATAACATTGATCCACTTCCACACACTTAGAAAATAATGTTACTCCTAATATACCTGACTTAAATGCTCAAGAGGAAATCTATGAAACTATTAATGTTTTGCTTCAACCCGTTAGATCCAGCTTAGTAGGTCATCAAGGCATGAAGCTTCCTATTAACTTTGATGATTATGAACCTACCTTAATAAAGCTTACATGGATATTGGAAAGATTACTAATCGTATCTCTGATTTAAGAGCCATTATTAACAATCAATCATCTGATGGAATAAAGCTATAATGAGCTTAACTCCCTAAATCAGAATAACGTTAGAAGTTTAGTTTTCCATAGCTAAACTGAAATCCGAAAGGAGAAATTAAACGTTATAAATTGTGATTGTTTTCTAAAGGCTATTAACAAGTTAAGAATTCATTTTCTAAATGATTCTTTGAGAGATTATCGTTGTCCTTATTACTCACTCATAATTATGAGTGACATTTAACGGCCTTATAAAATATCTTTCCTTAATACTCACTTAACATGAAGACATGTTCATAAACTAAACTTAAGGTTTCAAGCCTGAAAGTTAAAGAACACTTAGTCTTTAAGATGAGTATATTCAAATAAAGGGTTAATGTAAGCAAAACTCATAAGTGAATTTAAATTTTGATGATGTTACAAATGTAATCATTCTTCATCAAGAATAAGTGGATAAATGGAGCTACCTTAAGATGAGTGGGAGCAACTAATACAACGCTTGCCCTTATATCCATTATTTTAGGCAAGTAATATATTAGTCTTGTTGCATGAGTCAAAGCGACTTATTCTCGCATAATTTTTGACATTAAAATCTTGAAGATGCTTCTTATGCAATAAGCATCAAAATACATCAAGATTAACCTAACGAGACATTAATTAAGTCTCATTAGATTACAACATGCAACGTCACTCTCAATCTGTAACTCTAGGAGACTGATAATAAAGGTTCAAGTAATTAAATCTTATGTTCAAGTCTATACCCGTTTAAGATATTGCCTACATTGCTGAAATACTAGAAATGATTAGAATCATTTCCTAAGTTTAGTAGTTCATTATAAAGCATCTAAAATGGCATTTCAATATCTATAAGAAACGAAAGACTATAATTTGAACTATAGAAGAAGTGAGAAACTTAAAGCAGTTGACTATCTCTAAATTTTGACTTTATTGTATTCAAAAGATATTAAAAGTCAACTCAGGGGTATATCCTTATGTCTGTGGACAGATTTGTCTAATAAATCATGGAAGAGTCATAAGAAAATGATAACAACAAGTTATAAATGACATGCTATGTTTGTCACTAAAACATTGTTGCTAAATTTATCATTAGACTCCTAAACTCCAGATAAATGACATATTGAAGACTCATTGTGATGAAAGTCAGCTACCCTAATTTCTTAAAACAGTAACAGTTTTGAGCGGAGCTGCATTAAATTTTCGATACAAGTTTTGTTCATTCAAGAACAAATAGAGGAAACTAACTTCTTGTATTGAAAACATTCATGATATGCTTAAGGATCCTATAATTTAAGGTCTATCCTCATAAGTCTTTCTAAGAGCTCATAATGAAGACGAGGTTTACTAATGACCAAGCATATCACAATATGAATGACTAATTATAAATTTTCCTCATACGTTTGATTTTGTCTCTTAATATGTTATGCATGCCTTTTGACATATAGACAGTTTTATTATAAATCAACGGAAAGGGCTTACTTTGGTAATTGATTCTGAATTTATGTTGAATTTTAAATTTGGGATTGTAGTATGATTAATGGGGGTCTTGAGTTGGATAATCAACTCTATGACTGTATTTTTCTGCTGCAATTCTGGTTTAAGATTGAAATGAGTATTAAATTCTGATCAGACTTATCTAATACCTCATATAAATGATCATTCGGCCAAGTGGGAGAATGTTAGACATAATTTATATATATCTAAATATATATATATATTACGTATATATATATGTATATATAAATCTTATTTATGTCCTTTAATCATTTATCTTAAATAATCAATTACGTATTTGACCCTATCTGGTATTACTTGATGGACGTAATTACCCTTTCTAGATAGACTAGGGTTTCCCCTTGGGTGTATAAATAGAGCCCTTTGGGAGAGATTAAAAGGTTAATCACCACCACAAAACTTTCGACCTCTCTCTCTCTCTCTCTCTGTTTCGTGAACCCTCACGAAACCTTACACCATCATTAGCTATACACCCTAAAGGGGAACCAAGGCTACTCACAGGATGGACAACCTAACTACTGCTGATCTCAACCAAATGCTTACAGGTAATCTTTATTATTATTATCTGTTTATTATATTAACGATTCAGGATTATCTCCCCCTTTCAGCGTTATCTCCCTCACGCCCCTCTCGAATTTTAGCTTCATAACACCCCATAACGCCCCTGCGTAGTGGGGCGGGGCGTTATCAGGGGCGTTATGGGCTCTTTTTTTGCCCCATAACGCCTCATTACGGGTAGACTAACTAGAAATAAAATTTGAAAATTTTATTTATATTTTAGTGATTTATTTAATTTATTTTATCAGCTACACAAAAAATTATTTAATTTTAGTTGTTTTTAGAGTAAAGAGCATAAACATAATGGTTACAGTTTGGGATATTTGAGATTTCAAGTTCAAACCTTACTCAAGAGGTTATTTTTAAGTGTCGTTTTTTTTTTTTTTTTTTTGGTGTGTTTCTGGGTAACTCAAGTTTAAGTGATAAATCCAGTATAGACGGTTGTAATTCTGTCCTCAGAAGCCTCAATCGGGTATTGAAGATTTGGGATAACTTCAAACGCCAATAAAAATTTATTTCAACTGAAGCTAATCTTCCTTTAACTTTTTATTTAATTTCATTCTTTTTTTTTTTTAATTTTATCATGTAATATTTAAATTAATAAAAAATTATAGACACTGTAGAGAAAATTACTCTGACCCTCTAAACTAAAATGTCTGGTTCTGCCACTGCTCAGGATTTAGAGTTGATTACACATTTACATGCATGTTGTAATTTTAATAATCAGCCTTTATCCTTGATCAATCCTCCAACTTTAATTCCCCAAATCCTTGAGGACTAACTCATATACGATGAAACAAAGATGATAAACTAAAAGAAACCACAAAGGGTGCTGGGAAATAACAGCGAACTTGTAACAGAAACAACAACAAAAATGAGATAGCGGAAGGAGCAAAAACCGGTCTGGATGCGCGAGCACGTCCAAGATTTTTAACCGGGTAGGTTCATTTCGGTATGAACCGGTACGGTGTACCATGCAATCTGGTTCGATGTACCAAAATCAAAACCTGATTATGTATATAAGGTTACATTATATTATTTTAGTAGACTATGTGTATAAATAATCAAAAATATCAACAATACTTTACAGAATACAAAATAGATTTATAAAAGCACTTCTAGTATTCAAAACAGCCATTCTAGCATTCTAATCTAGCCGATTTCTTTTTCCTTTATATGTGCTCAAGATCTTCCAAGATCTTCCTCAAGATCTTCCCAAGCCGTTTCCTCCAAACGAGCACTTCAATCTTCTATATATGTTAAATCAAGATCAATCAAAGTAACCGAAATTGAGATGAGGAAACAATTCTCTTATTGAAATGACAATGATTGTACAAGCGAATTGAAAAGAGATTACACCGATCAAAACGCCTAAAACTACTTCTTATACGACCTAACGAACAATAACAAACTCGGGTCAACACTATGGTTAAAAGACTTAACCCCAGTTAGCTCAAACGGTCCTTGAAACGATATGTTGCAGAAAGCCCCCTGAAGATATAGAATGATGACAACTTGAGCCCAGTAACTTTAATCAACCTTTAACAGCCACTAACTCTTGAACAAACAGAATTATCTCAACATATCTCCACCTTAATTCATTGTTAAAAGAAGTTAACAACCTGCAACATTCACAAACTTTAGAACACTATTAAGAACAAATCAGAATTTAATCTGATAGATGTGTTGGTTTCCTCAAATCAAGAATTCAGAAAACTAAACTAACCAGCTACATGATTATTAACATTAGCACCTGGCAACAGAGGTTCACTGAACTTGAATACCATGGTGTGTTTTCAAATCCATCACTGGCAGTTCACAAAAACTGAATTAACTTGAACTCAGCCAATACCTATTAGCTTTAAACACTTATCAAACTTAGAACCTGGTAGAGACTTTGTCAGCATATCTGAAGCATTGTCATCAGAACTAACATTTCTAACTTTGATCTCACCAGCCTTAATAACATCTCTAATAAAATGCAGTTTGACATTAATATGCTTAGTTTTGTCAAATTTCACATTAAACTTAGAAAGTTGAACAGCTCCTTGATTATCACAGCTAATCACAGCTTCTGTTTGACTCAGCCCCAGTTCACTAACAAAACCTCTAAGCCACATGCCTTCCTTAACTGCCTCAGTTAGAGCAACATATTCTGCTTCAGTTGTACTTAAGGCAACTACACTTTGTAGAGCAGCTCTCCAACTTACTACTCCACCTAAAACTGAGAATATGTAACCAGTCATAGATCTACCCCTGTCAAGATCTTTAGCATAATCAGCATCAACAAAACCTGAGATACACTCTGCTCCATTTCTGAAATTTCCAAACACCAAACCTGTTGACCTGGTTCCATTCAGATACCTAAGTAACCACTTAACTGCTTGCCAATGCATTTTTCCCGGATTGGCAAGATATCTACTGACTACACTCACACCATAGCCTATGTCAGGTCTTGTGCAGACCATAAGATACATAAGACTACCCACAATGTTAGCATAGGGAATTTGATCCATGAAATCCTG
The DNA here is from genome assembly GCA_039602395.1 of Deinandra increscens subsp. villosa. NCBI lineage: Eukaryota > Viridiplantae > Streptophyta > Magnoliopsida > Asterales > Asteraceae > Deinandra > Deinandra increscens. The sequence goes on along the minus strand of JBCNJP010000007.1, from coordinate 109,466,635 downwards.
ATCTTCCACAGTTATAGGACAATCCATTAATGACAATTTGAAATGTTGTGCTATAGGAGTCTTAACAGGCCTACTATTATCAAAACCATATTTAGATAGCAACTTCTCTAAATATCTTGTTTGACTTAGCTTAAGAAGACCCCTTTCTCTGTCTCTTTCAATCATCATACCCAAAATTTTCTTGGCAGCCCCTAAATCTTTCATTTCAAATTCTGAACTCAACATATGTTTAGTTGCTATTATTTCTTCAATATCTTCACATGCTATCAGCATGTCATCAACATAAAGCATCAAGTAAACATATTTTCCTGTTACATACTCTTTAAAATACACACATGAGTCATAATCAGATCTATAAAAACCTTGAGACAGAATATAATCATCAAACCTGATGTACCACTGTCTAGGGGCCTGTTTAAGGCCATAGAGGGATTTTTCAAGCATGCACACTTTGTTTTCACTTCCTTTAACTTCAAATCCCATGGGTTGTGACATATAGATCTCCTCTTCTATATAACCATGCAAAAAAGCAGTCTTTACATCCATTTGTTCTAGCTCCATGTCCTTTACAGCAACAATTGACAAAATTATCCTAATAGATGTATGTTTGACCACAGGTGAGAAAATTTCATTGTAATCAATACCTTCTCTCTGTGTAAACCCTTTGGCAACTAGCCTAGCCTTATACCTAGCTGGCTCACCCCCTTCAGTACCCTCTTTGACTTTATATATCCATTTGCATGGAATGACCTTTTTACCCTTGGGTCTATCTACAATTTTCCATGTCTTATTTTTATGCAGTGAATCAATTTCTTCATTCATAGCAGCCATCCACTTATCTCTTTCCTTGGACATTGCAGCATCCTGATAGGTTTTAGGGACAGAGGAGTCTACAATGTCATCAGCCAAGAATACATAAGCTGATACATTGTCCTCATCATCATCATTTCTGTACCTTATTGGCTTGAATATTTTTCTCCTAGACCTGTCTTGGGCTATAGAATATTCTTGTAAATGACTAGAACTTCCACCACTGGAATGACCAATAGTATCATCATTACCATTGTCATCTTGAACCTGAGTTTTATTTGCTGCCAGCTCCACCTCAATTTGATCTCCACTGTCCTGAAAAACTTTACCTAAATCTTCCTTCTCTTTCTTACCAAGTGTGTCTTTATAGTACACAGTTTCTTGGAATACTACATCTCTACTGAGTATAATCCTGGGACCCTTTCCACTCAGTCTCCATAACTTGTAACCCTTTACCCCTTCAGGATAGCCCAAGAATATACATTTTTGGGCTCTAGGATCAAGTTTACCATCCTTCACATGTGCATAAGCAACTGTTCCAAAAACTCTTAGTGTACAATAATCAGACTTAGATCCTGTCCACATTTCCATTGGTGTCTTTAAAGAGATAGCAGTTGAAGGTGACCTATTAACAAGATAAGCAGTTGTGGTAACAGCTTCAGCCCAAAATGACTTAGGAAGTCCAGAACTGTGTAACATACACCTTACTTTATCCAATAATGTCCTGTTCATTCTTTCCACTAGGCCATTTTGTTGTGGAGTTCCTGGCACTGTTAGATGCCTTTTTACACCACTTTCCTTGCATAATTGCTCAAACTGATAGTTACAGAACTCAAGCCCATTGTCTGTTCTCAACATCTTCAATTTCTTACTGCACTGATTCTCAACTGCTATCTTCCATTCTTTAAACCTTTTGAATGCTTCCTCCTTGTTTTTAAGAATGATAACCCACACCCTTCTACTATAGTCATCTATAATAGACAAAAAAATACCTGGCACCCCCTAATTATTCAGTCCTTGCAGGACCCCATAAATCAGCATGTGCATAATCTAAGATACCCTTAGAATTGTGTTTTCCCTTTGTAAACTTAACCCTGTGTGATTTCCCCATTACACAGTGTTCACAAAATCCTACACCTACACCTTTATATCCCTTTAGCACTTGCTGATTCTTCAATTCCATTAGGCCTTGGTCACTTATGTGACCAAGTCTATTATGCCACAGTTTACTGTCATCATTCTCATTATCTACAACAGCATTATTAACTTCTATATCAGCCCTTCCATCCAAAAGATACACATTGTTCTCACACCTAGTTCCTGAGAGAACAACTATTGACCCTTTAATCACTTTTGCTTTACCATTCTTTAGACTCACATTATAACCATTTTTCTCAAAGGTTCCTAATGACAAAAGATTTCTTGTCAAGTCTGGTATATACCTAACCTTGTCTAGCCTCATATGAGTACCATTATCAAGAGTCAAATCCACAGTCCCCTGACCTAGAATCCTGCATGGCCTACTATCACCTAGTTTGACAGTTCCCAAATCCATCATGTCAATCTTAGAGAAAAACTGTTTGTTTGGTGTCATGTGATAAGAACAACCAGAATCTAATATCCAATTCTTTTCTATATCATCAGAAGACACAGCCAAAACATCAGAACTTTCATAACTATCTAAAGACTCAGAGGTTGATACATTACCTTGGTCTTTAGAGTATGAAAATGACTCAAACCTTTTCTTTCTCTTTGGACAGTCCTTTTTGAGATGCTTGCCTGAATTACACACATAGCATCTTCTCTTCCCTCTTGACTTGGACCTTGCTTGATTCTTGTTTCTATTTCCCCTTTGTTCACTTCTGCCTCTCACATACAGCCCATCACCACTATTTTCCTTAGGTTCAACCTTCCTCTTCAATTCTCTTGAATTGAGAGCAGCCATGACATCTTCCATCGATAACTCCTCCCTGCCATACATTAGAGTTTCTACAAAATGATCATAGGAACTAGGCAAGGAAGTTAAAAACAATATAGCCTGATCTTCATCCTCTACTTTTATATCAATATTCTCAAGACCTAAAATGATTTTATTGAATTCATCGGAGTGTTCATCAAGTGACTTATCTGAATTCATTGAGAATGTGTATAATTTCTTTTTGAGATACAGGCGATTGGCAAGACTCTTGGTCATGTAGAGAGATTCCAACTTTGTCCACATTGAAGAAGCTGATTCTTCACGTGATACTTCTCTCAAAACCTTGTCACCAAGGCTTAGTATGATGGCGCTTTTGGCTTTTGCAAGTTTTTCGATCCATTTCGCATCCGTGATCCCTTCTGGTCGCTCGGACAAGGCTTCGGCAATCCCCTGATACACCAGCAGGGCTTTCATCTTGACTCTCCACAATCCAAAGTCATTTTTTCCGTCAAACTTCTCAATTTCATACTTCGCCGTTGACATGATTGAATCAAGATGATTCAATTCAACTCCTGGTCACAAATTCAAACCAATTGATCTCAATCCCGAGCTAACACCATAGCTCTGATACCAATTGTTAAATCAAGATCAATCAAAGTAACCAAAATTGAGATGAGGAAACAATTCTCTTATTGAAATGACAATGATTGTACAAGCGAATTGAAAAGAGATTACACTGATCAAAACGCCTAAAACTACTTCTTATACGACCTAACGAACAATAACAAACTCGGGTCAACACTATGGTTAAAAGACTTAACCCCAGTTAGCTCAAACGGTCCTTGAAACGATATGTTGCAGAAAGCCCCCTGAAGATATAGAATGATGACAACTTGAGCCCAGTAACTTTAATCAACCTTTAACAGCCACTAACTCTTGAACAAACAGAATTATCTCAACAATATATGTGCTCTCCGGATTCATGTCCCACTTTTTGTGTGGGACTGATTTATAAGACTCATATGAAAACGAGATTGAAGTCTAATATTGGAGTGAATAAAGACTAGTTTATCCACTCTCTTGCAGATTAAACGATTACGCTTGACATTATGGATATACGAGTATGTACTTCAATTTCTCTCCACCGAAAAGCTACTAATCGGTAGGGAGAGTACTTTCTATGTTACTTCCGCCAATTCTGGAGTCCCCGATCCATATGTAGCCCACCAATCAATTGCATCCATTTTCACGACATCGGCTTATATGACAGTCCTAGAATAAGTTTCTTTCTTCATATGAAAGGTCGCAAATTGCTTGATACATAGTAAATAAAGAGTTAATTGGTTATTAGGGGCTTTATGTCATACTATATAATTAGAGGGTATGGCAATGTAAAAGGGATTTATCAAATGAATAAACAAAGTTTCTCTCTAATCTTTCTCTCTCGTTAGTTCATCAAGAACATCAAATCTCAACACAACTCATCAGATTCAATTCTTATTTTCTTGAATCTCTGAATGTTGAAGAACTCAACCATTGTTAATCAATCTTGAGTCCCCGGTCCATATGTAGCTCACCAATCAATTGCATCCAGTTTCAGGACATCGGCTTATGTGGCAGTCCTACAATAAGTTCCTTTCTTCATATGAAAGGTCGCAAATTGCTCTCGTAAAACCTTTTCTTTATCTTCATTTTCTGCTTTAATGAAATGCTTCCATAACACCGAGAGTTACTTCTTTATCTTTGTTAGGAGCTTTACTCGATACACCACCGGGTGCCAACTTCTCTAGGTAATGTTTATCATAAAATTTGGGACTTTAACAAACCCCAAGCAATGAAGTGGGATTGTCATTCTATTCCACCTAGCCACAACAATATTATTAACTTGAGTGTAATAACTTAGGAATTTATTTTCACTCGTAATATCTTTAATTTCACCACGTATGTTATCCATTCTTTCATATATCTCACCAATTTTAGGACCTTATCCTGTTCACCATCACAAAACTTAACCATAAAAAAAATGGATTTTGTAATGGCTAATATATTCTCCACATCTACCCAAAAGTTTTAATCTTTATTAAAATCGGTGACTTCTGTACAACAAGTGTAATTAATTACAGCTAAAATAAGTTTAATGCTTGGTTACAGTGAATTCTTCACATGCCACAGGATTCAAATTCGTATATGTCCAATCAACTTCAGTCAAAATAAGGAACTTTACTGCTTAAACCACAAAGATTAAAGTCATCTTGAATAACTTCACAGAAGAATCAAATGACCCAAAAAACATATGGGGCCAAAACTGTGCTTTACTCTTAATTAAAATAATAAGAGTAACACCAATTAAAATGGGTGCTGCTAATTAAACATCTATATACGCTGCGTATCTGCCAATACGCAGCGTATATAGAACTAATTAATATGTCAGACATTCCATACGCTGCGTTTTAGGACATACGCTGCGTATGGAATGTTTTAATCAAAACATAATCATTTGTCAATCTGGATTAGGGTTTCGTAGGTATTATACGCTGCGTATTTGTATATACGCAGCGTATTCATAACCACAATAAATCCTTTTTTCTCTCTTCAACACTTATCATACCAATTCATAACCCGGTCTTCCGGTAGTCTTTTTCAGTCTTTGCTCCCAGCTCACTGTCAAATTGCAAAACCGCACTGTAGGTAGGCTTTGACATGGCTTTGACATGGCAGTTGCATCGAACAGATTATTTGTCATTGCCCCATACTCAAATTGGATTACTGAGTTCCTAAAATCATTTCTCACAATTTCATCATAGCAGATGACCACGTCTCTTACCCATGGATGAAAACTTAGAATAAATTCAGAGATGGGATTCTTACATGCTCGAAGATTTTTCTCGAGTTGCATGTCAATTACCTCATTGTAATTAGAGCTCAAGTAATAGGTGCAACTTCTAGTAGTTGGTCTTCTATGCTTCTTATAGCATCCTTTGAAATCACAAAATCCTCCAAACTTAGAATAAATTCAGAGATGGGATTCTTACATGCTCGAAGATTTTTCTCGAGTTGCATGTCAATTACCTCATTGTAATTAGAGCTCAAGTAATAGGTGCAACTTCTAGTAGTTGGTCTTCTATGCTTCTTATAGCATCCTTTGAAATCACAAAATCCTCCAAACTTAGACTAAAGCCTTCACTGCATAAAAATAAAAAAAAACATTGGATGCAGGGTGTTAAAAAGCTTCAGATCTTCTCTCGGGCCTTTGCTAAAAAATAGTATGCTAATCATTTCACTAAAGATGGTCTGCAATGCATCCCTACTATAATCCAACTTTAAGATCTTGCTATCCCTAATCACAAACTTATCACCCAAACAGTCAAACCCACGAGGTAGAGCTGTCTCAAAAAGCTCCAAAGATGTATTGAAGGTTTGGGCAATGGATTGGAGGTAAAATGTGCCAACTGTGGACTTGGACTTTAATCAAAGAAATAATTACTGAAAAGTGTTAACTATGAAAATTACAATACGCTCTTCAACCAATTCTTTAACAATACACAACGTATAGGTTGAATATGAAAATTACACTTTGAGTTTCTAGTACGGTGTCATATTAAAATTACTATTTGTTTTTTATTTAAAAAAAATTAATAAACATAACCAAACAAACACAAAGCACACGAATTTATTCAGTTTACTATACGCTGCGTATTGTGTTATACGCAGCGTATAGGTAAATTCCATTTCAGAGAATGTCAGGTCTGTAACTTTGTCGGTAAAAAGTCTTATACGCTGCGTATTGTATCATACGCAGCGTATAGGGATGTCCAAATAGACGCTTCGATTAAAATAACAGCTTCAATGATAATGCTAATAACAATAAAATGCATGACAGATGACAACAAACATTATTGGAGAATTATTGCTTGCTAATTGGAGAATGACAACAAAATTGATGGCAGATGACAGCATGCATTTGTTGGATAATTATTGATTCCTGGATAATTTGGCTTCCAAACACAATTAACATCTTAATCCATGCCAAACACTCCTAATCTTTGGAGACCAACTGATCTACTGTATTTGAATCATTCCATAATCACAATTCACAAATACAATGCTAATTCCTATTTCCAAGATCAAAGTTAAACATCTTTTAAATAAAGGACAAACTTTGACTCAAAATCACCATACCCCACCCCACCCAAACACCAAGTTCCTCATACAATTTCCATTTAATTCCTAAATCAGAATTGGGTCTGATTTAATTTGATATAAATATTTTAGGGAAATTAATTATTATTTTAAGAATTTAGGCCACAAGAGCTTCAGTTTGTATGGTAGAGGATTTCTTGATTTGTGATGTTGGTTTCTTGGAGACTCTTCTGCATCTCTTCTCTCTTGCCTCATCAATTCCAATTTGTTCTTGTCTGCATTCTTGGCTACAAAATGGAGTGTTCCCTCTGTGCACCACATTAAAATAAATCTCAGTAAACAATTCATAGGGCACACAAAATCTTGCACATTGCACAACCCTGTGTGATTAAACTATGTTTTGCCCTTTTCAAAAACCATTAAAAAAAACTTGCTTTTTTAGTACATAAAAAGTTGCATTTTTACTACAAAAATGAATGTGCACAAATGTTAGCTTGATTAGCTTGATATACCAAAAGAATATGAGTTCAAATCCTATAAAATAAAGATATGAGTTCAAATCCTATAAAATAAAGATATGAGTTCAAATCCTATAAAATACAGATATGAGTTCAAATCCTATAAAATACAGATGTAATAATTTTAACCATTAAAAAAACTCTCCATCTAAATCTAAGGTACTCCTAAAATCATCTCACTTGCATATTTGATTTAAGAAAAGCTTTTTACTTTTACTATAAAGTTTTTATTTTGGAACGGCATCGATCAGGCGACTTTGGTTTTACTTTTATTATAAAGTTACCTATTTTACTTTAGGATCAAGTTGTCCCTTAAAACGTCTATTTTCTAATTAAACATGACATCACCAACACCAATAGTCTCATGAGTTTAACAAGACTTCAAGAATCATAAAAAGCTAGCATTTTTAATTTGTTTTTTCTTCCACCGGGTAAGAGATTTAAAAAATTGTAGATCTTGCCACAAGGTACAAGAAACTATGCATATAGTACAATCATTGATTATTAAGGTACAACTATTTCTCCCCCTGGTTGTGTTTTGTCTCATCAATAATTGAAGAACCCCAAGGTACAATCTTTTAATTCATAGATATGAAAACTGAAACCAGAAACAAGTTCAACATAGTACAATAAGTAAAGCACAAGGTACAATCTTTTGAATCATACCTATACATAAAGATGTCACTGTTATGACCCAATGACTTGGTGCAAAGATGGCAAGCTTCAAGAAAATGGGGCTCTTCACACCCGGCGTAAGATAGCGAGGCAGTCCTCATTGCTGTAGGAAATGGAACAAAGAAGCCTGTGATGGGGCGATGGGGGGGATATGGTTGCTAGGATGCGCCTACAGGCAGCGCAGGTTAAGATGAAATGAAAGAGGAAATTAAGGGTTTGTAGGAAGTTCTTGAAGAGATAGTGGGAATATTTATGGGGAAGGGATGATAATTGCGTGAGGTGTAGAATACAAAATATTATTGTTGGTCCCTATTGCATATTCTTGACACGTGGGATAGGTAATGTGACACCCCTATTAAGGTGGGGTGTAGTGTTGGTTATAATAACAATAATTTTTTATTTTTTTTATGGAAATAGTATTAAGGTGGTAGTGAGAATTATAATAAGTTTATACCCATGTATTATTGCCTATACGAAATTATTTTTGTGTACTTAGTTTAATCTTATATTCTATAGTTAAGCATTAAGTCTACTTAAAGGGAATTATAAAAATAAGGTGAGATTATTATGAGAAATTTAGTTTACATAAAAAGGATAAGAAAAAACCATAATCATTAGATCTTCAATTAAATGAAGATCTATGTCTCAAAATTTTCTTAGATATAATCAGAGAGAAAAACTAAATAAAACAATAGATAGAAAGGTATTTTTAATTTTTTTATTAAATTCCTCCCATTTTTTAAACCTTCATAACTCTTAGATACGACATTATTTTTTTTTTAAATTACACCATAAAAACGAGTGTTTTTTATCTTTAAAACGCGTACAGTGTTGTTATATATAAAGTTAAATTTTTTTTACTCTTTCGATTGTATCAAAATGTTCAGATCATTGTGTCATTATATCAAAATGTCTAGATCATTGTGTCATATTGTGTCAAAAGTTCAGATCATCGTGTCATATTGTGTCAAAATGTTCAGATCATTGTTGCATATGTTGCCAAAAACCGAAATAGTATTTAATTTTATATATAGCGACACTATATATACTTTTGACACGACACAATGACACAATAATCTGAACATTTTGACACAATGACGCAATGATCTGAACATTGTGTCAAAAATCGAAAGAGTAATTTTTTTTCATTTTTTATATAGCAACACTATACACATTTTAAAGATAAAAAATGCTCGTTTTTATGGTGTAATTTTTAAAAAAAAATAATGTCGTATGTGAAAGTTATGAATGTTCTAAAAAAATTGGGGAAGTAGATAAAAAGTCAACAAAAGTGGCTAAAACTAAAATAACTCTCCTTTTTTTAGGGTTATTGGCTTCAAATAATCCTAACTATCACCTTTTGGCCAATAACAATCCCAACTAACGAATTTCCCTCTGGCACTCCCAACTATCGACATATTTTCCTCCACCACTCCCTTCGTTAATTTTCTTTAACCATGTTAGTCATCTGTCTACGTGGCCATAAGCCACGTTGACATCCACATAATCATTTTATGCCATGTAGGACAGCCACATAGGCAGATGACTAACGGAGTTAAAGAAAATTAACGGAGGGAGTGGTTGAGGAAAATATGTTGATAGTTGGGAGTGCCAGAAGGAAATTCGTTAGTTGGGAGTGTTATTGGCCAAAAAGTGATAGTTAGGATTATTTGAAGCCAATAACCCTTTTTTTTATTAGATCAAAATCCAATTACTGAAATTTTATCTTATCCTTCTTACTCAAAACAAATATAGTTGAAATATAGTTGAAATAGAGCATGTTAATGAACGTTCAGAGATGCATCATTTTTTTTATTCGTACTGGTATTTCTTTTTTCTATATAAACGTCTTATCTTTCGCTTTCTTTTTCCCGGATCCATCTAAGTTTTCGCTTTCTTTTCTCCTCCATTCTCAAAATCTCTTATGGACGTTCTACTCACAAATACACCTCTTTGTCTCTCATCAGACTGTGGATTAATGTAAAAGTTTTAAAAAAACAAGATTTATTTTACTAAGATGAAAAGTATAATTTTTTTAAGAGTGAAAGTATAATTCTACCTAAATTTTCTTTAAGTTAAGCTCTAGAAAAGACGAATGACACGTTTACACCTACATGGCTAAAGAACTGTATAATTTCTTCTTGCTTAGTAATAACTAAAAGGGATAATTATATATATCTATATGTAAACTTTAAAAATTACATATTTACCCAATATAAAATATAAATTACATATATCCCCTCCCTTATTGAAAAAATATTATGAATTTACTTTGTTTATTTTATTAAAAATAAGTTATAGAATAACTATTTTACCCTTATTTACCAAAACCTTATAAACTGCATATATAATCTTTTATTAAAAACAAATTGTCGAATAACTATTGTATCCTCATTTACCCAACCTTATAAATTGCATATATACTCCTTTATTAAAATTAAATTGTAGATTAACTATTTTACTTTTATTTACTGAAATCTTATAAATTATATGTATACTCTTTTATTCCAAACCCTATAAATTACTTGTTTACAACTTTTCTCTTAAAGTAGGTATTTTTGTTTTTTTTTTTCCATGTTAAGTCTATTTTTTTATTACTAACTTGAACAATCATCAAATGAAAAATAAAAAGTTAAACTCATTACGTTATCAAAATACAAATGCAAAAGTTTTACCAAAAAATTAGAAGTCAAAATCTAAAAAATGCAAAAAAAAAAAAAAAAAAAAAGGAAAGTTTTGCTCGACTTTAGTTAGTTACTTTCTTGAGTTTTTTGTATTGTCTTTTTACTTGTGAATGATTGATCTTAAGATGTTGAACTTTTATATGTTTTTCATGGTGTCAAACTTGATAAGCATCAATTCAAAGTTCTCATGAGGGTCAAACTTGATAAAAGATTGTTTCGTTGCATACTTGTCAACAAAACAATTTGAGAAAACAATATCCCTATTTGTCGAATAGTGATTTGTAACATCTTCAATTAAATCATCAAAGTCATATGTGTACTTGTCAATGTATATACATTTTTATAGCGAAAACAATATCGTCTCCTAGATGATATTTTAGGCTTTTAGCTAACCGAAAGTAACCTCCGTATTTCTATATTATCTTATACTTGATCATTACTTGAACAACATTTGACTCGAGTGTTAATGATTGAGTCATTTTCTCCCATGTTGATATTTCCATAACATCTACATCATTATCTCCCATCTAAAATGAAAGTAAAAATTATATTGAAACTAATAAAACTCTAACAATTACATGTTCAAAATCCTAAATCTCAGGTGTGATCGTGTAAGTAAAATTGCTACCATACTGAAACAAATGGTTATGAGTTCAAATTCTATAAAGTGCAGATGTGATGGTTTTAGCCGTTTAAAAAATATATAAAAATCATTCGAATGTGGTCGTCATTGCTTTTGTTATGAAAGCAACACATGACTTATAGTGGTAAAGGAGTGGGGAATCGATATACATGTGATGAATCAATTCTGTGATAAATAGTTGCTTCTGAAATCCAAAATCCGATGAAAAGGAAGGAAGTGAAAATCAGATAGCAAAGAAGAAGTCCAATGGTCGTGGGGAAGAATGGTTGATTTAACCTAATATAAAAATTTTTCTAGAGCTTTTTAAGGATATATTTGTCCACAAGTCAAAATTCATTAAAGATGGATACATATGCAAGTGATTGTATGGATAGGATAAATATGCAATTAAAGTTTAAAATAGATGAATATATAATTCTACCTAATTAAAAATAGATGCCTTACATTATTTTCAATAATTATATCATCAATAATGCATATATTATAAACATAAGCTCAATTATGTAAATCTATAAAAGCAAGCAAGTTGTACCAACAATTATATATAAATAATAATCAAAATCAAATGACCAAAAAGAATCCAAGTAGTGTTTTGGAATATTTACAAGTATTATTTTAGATGTTAAATCATATGTGTAATCGAGTCATCCAAACGTGTTCACATCAAATATGGCCAATACTATATTTGTACAATAGATATATAACTATATAAGGAAAGTGTTTCTACATTGTCTTTATTGTCACAAATGTATTATATGAGAAACTACATAATACTTATTATATTAGTTTTATCTTTATAAATAAAAAAAATAACTAGATTCTAACCTCCGCGCGTTGCGCGAAGGTGCATAAGCTTGCAAGTCCAACGCGCATCTCAGTGGTCATGGTTTCGTTCATCACAACACGGTCTCGTTTGATTGTGATCTTGTTGCTTTAATCATTTGGACAACACATGTAGATAAAACAAATAAATTGCTACACCACCAACAACATAAATTATTGATGATCAATGGAGGTTAACGTGAGAATAACGCAAACACACAAAACCATTGCATTGCTTTAAGGATACGTGGAGGAAAACGAAAAAAGAAAACATTGAATGACCAAAATTACTTATAAAATTATGACCAAATCATATTTACCAACATAATATAAATTGTTGGTGATCAATGGAGGTTGCCGCTAAGATAACGCGAACACACAAAATTAGTGATTGATGAGGGTTACCACTGAAATAACGCGAACACACAATACCAATTAATAACATTAACCTAATAAAATAATGATCAAAATAACATTAACCTAATAATATAATCAACCAGATTACAATAATACTACAAAATGATTAAAATAATATTAACCTAATAAAATAATCAAAAAATGTTACAATCTTAATATATAAGAATTAGTTTTAAGCTAGATATTAAAATTCACATTACTTAATTTATGTTTATGACACATATCTTCATTCTTATGGGGTTGTGGTTTTCCGGTGTTTATTGAGTTAATTGCATGTGTTTAGTTATGATATCACAATAGAACCCCCATTATTTGTTTACGCGTCGTGTTTACAGGTTGGAAACATAATTGTACGTGTTGATACAAGAAATTATAAGTTTAAGAATGAAGATTACAAGGTAGGTAGGAGGTTGCCGCGTCACGCGACAAGGAAACAAATAGGTCTCTTGATACGCGGCGTGTGAAGAAAATCAGGCGGCAGGCGTGACTATTTTGTCTGCCGCGCCACGCGAAGAATGCTCAAGAACCCATCGCGACACGTGATGGGTTGGAAATTGCAAAAGTAATTAAGTCTTGGATATATATTTAGGGTTTAGGTTATTTTCAAGAATTCTTGCATTCCAGCCGTCCAGGGCACTTCCAGAGGCGATTTGGAGCCAGGGAACATTCTCGTAATCATAGTTTGTCATAACTATTCGTGTAATTCGGTATTTCTTCTTATTCAATGATGAACATGCGTGGCTAAACTTCTTGTAACTACTTTGGGCGAATGATTCATATAGTACCGATTTGATTCTTATTTTCTTGGTGTTGGATTGAGACTTTAAATCGTCATAGGTTTACAATTCAATTGTATGTTCCATCTATTTAATAAACTAGTTGTTTTGCAAGATCACAACAACCATCGTTCCTTGGATTTCTTGCTCTATGAATTATTGGACTATGTGCTTGCTTAATTAACTTAGGTTGGATTGAACACCTTCAAGAGATAGTTAGGTCTATGTAACTTCCTAACTAGGTTAAATCTGAATCAGATTGGTAACTATTGAATCAGGATCCCGAAGTAGTTGTTTTCGCTCATAATTCTTTTACAACCCAAAAATCAGTTTAATTTGCTCAATTCACTTAGTTCACACTAGGTTTCTAATCACAATTCAAAATCAATCTTATTTTAATTTAATTTAGCCGTGTTTTTTTGTTTAATTGCAATTAGCTGTTAGAACTAGAATTAACCATGAATTTTCCTGGATACGTTACCCTACTTGCTTTACTATAGGTAAGTTAGGATTCTGAAGTGGACCACAACATTCGCTATCAATTCTCTACATCTGAACTCCGAGTTTGATGCAATTGTAGTTTGATGCAATTGTATACGTATACAACATGCACATCTAAACACAACCATAGTATCTAAATTTTGAAGATACTAAATGCTATCATCTTTTATATGGCTGATAGCTCCATTTCAGGCCATTGGTTTTCTAGTTATCAAATCTAGAAAATTATTAAGAACAAGATTTCATGCCCACACGTAGTCACGAGGATAATGTTGTTATATAAAATTATCTTATTATATAAAGGTACGTAAATAAAATGGAAATAAAAAACATGTAACGATAAAAAAAAACAATGTTACACGATTGTACATAAGGAAACCTATGTTTTTCTATTACACCACTAAATAACACCAACTTCTGTCTCAAGCTCAAACAACTCAAACGCAAATAAAAAAGACTATGTTACGATATTAGGATTAGAAACCGATCGTTTAAAGTGTTGAACTTATGACCTAAAAATTATATTACACGACTCTACCCGTCACACCGCAAACTAATGTGCTAAACTCGTCGTATATGGATATTAAAAAAAACAAATGACAAAATAATAAAAATAAGAAAATAACATAATGGTAATACGACAAATTACATAATGATAAAAATAAACAAATGACATAATGATAAATATGACATGATAGAGGGACAAAATGGTAATTAAACTTACAAAAGTTGATAATGGTATATAAGAAGGTAATTTAGAAAACGTGTTCCATAGAGAATAAAAAACACACTCCTTAGCTGCATAAAGTCCATAAGTGACTCATAATTAAATGAGTTGATTTAAAAAAAAACATTTAGTTTGATGGTATCTAGAATGAGGTTTTGAGTCTTGCTACAGGGTTTGAGTCTTGTTGTAGACAGTGAAGTAGAATTAAGAAAGTTAACAACAGTCAAGTTATCTTTTTTTTGGAACGATGAGGAAATACACATTTTAAACCTTTTTATAATTTTATCACTAATGTACGTGACACGACTAGAATATCCAACCACTCAAAATAAACACTTTTAGACTATGTGTAGTGGGAGCGTGATGGCTCATACGATGGTGATGGTGATCACATCTGAAACAATCGCCCCTGGCGTGATGGGCCAAGATGTGATGGTGATCACGGTGATTCTGTCAATAGCTCGAGCCCTTGTTTAACGTAAAGAGAACCCTGGTTTAATGGATGAGAGGTTTAGCTTTAATCTTCATTAGCGACTTTCTAATTACTACCTATGTTCCAACTTCCAGCTCACATAGTGTCTCACATACCAGATCGATTCCTCGATGTAATTTCACTTCTGTGTTTCCGAGTTGACTTAAGGAGAGAAAAGAAAAGAAAGGAAAAGAAGAGAAAGTAAAAGAAAAGAAAGGGGGATTCATTTCCTTCAATTTCCTTTCAAATCGAAAGGAAAGAAAAACTTAAAAAATTTGCCTAATTTTCTTTCTCTTTCCCTCCTTAATTTTTATTTTCCTTCTCTTTCGTGCCTTTAATGAAATTTGGGAACACATAATTTAACGCCTAAATCCGCTTCATGTTCCATCGATTAAGCTGAGGGCTACGAAATCTTCTCAAGTTTGACCAATTTCTTTTCTGTTCCTTCTAAATCTGTGGATATTTTTCAGTTTTTAACTTCGTTATTAGTGGTTATGCTCTGTATATTGATAAGTTCAAATCCTGAAGGCTAAAACTTACGATTTTGACAACTTTTACGTTTTTTTGGCCAAACTAAACAGCTGAATTTGTTATTCTCTACCTAGATTGAGTTTCTGTTATTAGCTCTTTAGTTGAAGCATTGTAATTGCTTAATAAACTCAGAGAGTGTTAACTGTTAGAAAACTTCACTTTCCAAGCTAATAAAGTTTTATCATTATCTTGTTTTTTAGATGAACATTTGTTAAGTATTAGTATTAGTATTAGTTAAGGTGTATGATTAAGTTATTTCCTTGAGATTATCTCAGATCAGGATAGTATAGGAACTAGATAGCAATTAGAATCGGTTTTCTATTTCCATATTTACAGGTTCTGATAATCAATAAAAGAGAGCATAATATGATAATTTTCTCAAGTTCTGACAAACTGTAATCTGTTTACCTGAACGCCCAAAACTGAATCTGCTTAAATCCACATCCAACCAGCACATCAGAGCTTAGAGAGCTGCTTTTATGCATGCTTCTTGATTATCACTCATTTATTCACTGGGAAATTGCTTTTTCAGTGTGGTTGGAAATCAGCATATTCGAAAATGGATCCAAAGAGTAGTTTGTCTTTTCAGTCACCGAATTATTCTCACAGGCTTTCAAGGGCTTTGGAGTTAGCAGTTTCCGAATGGATACTCATGTTTTTATTGTTCATTGATGCATGTTTCACGTGCTTGATTACCAAGTTTGCATCATACTGTCAATTTCAAGAACGGTGTGTACTGTGCTCAAGATATGATCATGTTCTAGCCAAGAATAAAACAGGAATATACTTGCATTCAATCTGTAATCATCACAAGTCTGATATTTCTTCTCTAGTTCTTTCCCATGTTCATGGAATCTATGTAAATTGTATTTTATCATTTGCTGGCGAGACTAAGAACAAGCTCGATGATATGATACTATTAGATTGTTAGTGGGAAAAATGGAATCTAGCCTATTAAAAAATCATAATTCTTTGGATTCAAGAGTCTGTTTATGTTGCAATGAGCAGTGTTTTCAAGAGACTGCGCGGAAAATTTGCTTCCTAATAGTTCAACTGATTTCCATGCTTCTGAATCCTTATTTGCGAATGGTGACCATGCTAAGAATGAAAAAAACATTTTTGTGGATGAATCTCTGGAGTCTTATAAATCTTCTCACATTGGAAACAATCAAATGGCTTATTCGTCGAAGTTTGAATATCAGAAAGTAGATGTTGGATCTGATTATGAATTAGAAATCCCTGTTTCTGATACCGTTTTTGAGGTTCATCTGAAGTCAGATTCACAATTTGCAGTTCATGATCTTTACAAGGATTCTACAACCACTGCAACACATGATACAGATAAAATCAAATGGCGGAATGATGAAAATAAGGAAGAATTGTCTCAGATTACTGAAAAAATGCCCTTTAATGAGGTTCCATCATCCAACAACACAGAAACTCGTGCTGGTGCGTTTCTATTCACAAGTAAGTTTGATCTCCTTCTCATAGGGTATTTGGAACTTGGAAGTGCGTAGTCTTTTTATTTCGGTAAACAGACTAGTGCTTCTGATAATGTCATTATTTAGGGATTAAGTAACTAGTTTTGGATAATAAATTTTATTGAAGGTGTAGAAGAACTAATTATCAAATGATAAACTAAAATTAAAATTTCTCTTCTAAGCCTGATATGATAAACTTTTACCTCCATCTCACAAGATGCATATTCTTGTTTCACCAGAATGTCCTTTTATTTATTAATTTGTAAAATAATGAGAGTTATTGGACAACAATTGATTTTGTGATTATTCAACCAGATAAGGGTTTTCCTTAACATTCACAAAAATCATATTCAAGTATCAGAGGTGGCAAATGGGGGCCAGTGAGGCAGGTTGGGTTGAAACAGGTCAGTTGGGTTGATCCGAACACTTTTTGCCCAATTTTGGAACTACTTGTATAGATCAATAATGCATCAAATATAATTGACTAAAACCACTAAAAGTAACTCCAAGAATATTAAAGAAAGTGATAAAGTTGAAAAGAATGATACTAAATACCAGAACCATATTATTACCAGAGTAATCTATAATCTATTTTTAACAAACAAAACGCTCTAGGAGGTTTCGTTTGGTAACCGTGAGAACCTGTTACAAGAAACTAATAAAACCCATCCAATACGATACTAACCAACTTTATCGAGTAAAAGCTGAAAGGGGGGTTAAAAGTTGAAAACTAGTGAAAAGTGGATTCGAACCTGAGACCTCTACTGAAGGGACTCAAGTGTGTACTTCTGAGCCACCCCCTTGAAGGTTACGATTTAGCAGGTTGTATGTGTTATAGGTAGACTTGTGCGAGTTCGGGTGTGCGACTTTAAACCATTTGACCCGTCCCCCACTTCCCCTTTTAGCAAAAAAGAAACATATTGACCCGTTTCAGATAAAACAACACCATTCATAAGTAAAGGTGTTGAGATTTCCCACCAGTACTGAATATGAAATATAAAAAAGTAAATTTGACTCCAAAATCAAATCTCAAAGTCATTATCATAAGTAAACCAGTTACTAAGTATTTGTCTGTTTTGTAGTCAATCTTCCAACTACAAATGGACACCCAGTATCAAACCATTTGGATCTCGGTGATGCATATAAGCTTGCTATAAGCACTAAAGGAAGACAACTCTTTGGGAGGCTTCTAGACCACAAATCCTTTAAAGATTCTTCAACAAGAATCACTGAAGACTTAAAGATCTTATTATCACACAGATCTAATGATAGTCTCTACTAAGTCCTAAATTATCTCTTAACAATGATGAATTAACGGGTATGCAGTTTCTCCAAACTCGAATCTCTTTGGAAAGAAACGAGTCTAAAATTTCATTAGATGGAAGTGTAGTGAGTGAAATGGAAGGGGAAACTGTGGTTGATGGATTGAAAAGACAAGTTGAACATGATAAAAAAGTTATGGGTGTTTTATATAAAGAATTTGAAGAGGAAAGAAACGCTTCGGGTGTTGCTGCTAATCAAGCGATTGCCATGATTACCAGGTTACAAGAAGAAAAGGCTGCACTTTATACAGAAGCTTAACAATGTTTGAGGATGATGGAAGAACAAGCAGATGCAAGATTTGGAAAAGTTACTTAAAAAGACATCAATTTATTTAATCTGTTTAGATGTAGGCGTTGTACAATCATGTTCAGGTTACATATTTTAAATATATCGAATTTTAGGTATCGAATTTAAGGTTGATGTCTTTAAAACAAAGATATACATGGTCGTTTTCAAGCCGATCAACCACATTCATGCAGTGTTTTGGCCAGAGAAGACGGTTTTCACGTGTCAGGAACGTGTTCCTTGCACTTCACCAACCAGTTCTCATATCGCCTCGATACATATGTCTACCGTCTATACGTTTGTATAGAAAAAATCACTTAAAAATAACACCGAGCATACACAACCTTAAATGTTTCTCTGCCTTGATCATAATCGATCACAAATTCCAACTCAAAATTCATGGTCTACAACAAATTGGAGCATCTAACCCACAAAACAGATAAGAAAAGAAGTCAACAATGACATACCTAAGCCTTCACAATCACCTTGCTACAAAAACAACAATGATTAGGAGAATGTGGATGCATGTTTGACCTAAAACTCTAAAACTCGCATTTCGACCATCCCTTCATTCCTCTTTGGGGAATACCAAGCCACCACTTTCCCAGACCCGAGATACCTCATCGAGTAATTCAAGCTATATATTATGTCCTCTATGTGTGGACTCGATGAATCGAATGAAACCTTTGAATTTACTCTAAAAACAAGGGGTCCTGCAATCTGCAAATATAAATGCACACAGTATCATAAAAAGGGTGCTTTTGGCTTTTGGGTCCCAATTTAATAACACATCTACATGATTATGAATTCAATAAATTTCAAAAATTCATATGAAGTTTGACCTAAAGAGTGTAAAAAAAAATAAAAAAAACTTTCTGCAAGCATAAACGTAGACCAGCTTGTTACAGGCCGTGAAAACAGACATCAAATATGCCAACTAATAACAGCTTTGTACAAAAACTAGCAAACTGATTTTAGTTTTATGAGAATGTAAAGCCTTTTTGAAAACAAAGTTCTTTTAGAAGTTCATGAAAAACAAAAAACCAGAGCATTGCTATACCATGATTATTACAGTTAAATTTCAAAGGTGCCCCGCCTTTTTGACCAAAAAGGTAAAAACAAAGAGCATTTTAGTTTCAGGTAAAAAATGGCACCTGTTGCTGCAGAATCAGATTTAGTCTGGGCAAAGCCAAAGAAGACTTTGAAGTGTTTGAAAAACTGTTGACTAAAGCTGAAGCCGACGATATGTCCAAACGGGCATCAAAACGAGTTAGATCACCATAAGGTTTTCTAAATTTCCCGTGCTGAACAGCATAGCAAATTGACCCAAATAAATCTGCACCAAACGGGCTTCTCATCCCACTAAACCATGCCTCACAGGTACCACCTACCATTTAATATTAATATTTGTGTAAGAAACCATAATTTAAATAAATGAAATTAAACAATAGTGAGATCAACAACATAATTTCATAGTACATAGAGCCCACAGTTTTGATCCATTTATTTTGAATAGGTTGTTTCCGGTTAAGTTTTATCTAACATGTAAAACAGGTACAGTTAATAAAAATTTACTCAAATAGAATCGGGTTGAATAGGTCAAAAGTCACCCACGGTGTATTATTGTATAAAACCCCCTGATTGATTAAAAAACCTAGAATATTATTGAAATAATATGAAATGTGTACTCATACTTGACAAAATAAGTTCTTTTAAAAAAATTAGACAAAAAACTGTTTCAGATCAGCCCACGGCCCCTGACCCGTTCCAACCTGGCCATATAGCTAAAAAAAAAAAACACCACTAAAGTTTAATTATTTAAACAATAGCAAAGAAAGTATCTAATTACTAAAATCGAGGGATTTACCAAAAATTCCAGATACTGTAGCATGTGGTTCCTTCATACATATATCATAAGCCGAATTGCGAAATTCACCCCTTTCTCTTTTAACTAAAGCTAAATCCTCTTTTGTTTCGGGTATTCTCCAAAGATCTCTACTTTTTTCATATGAAAAGGCAGCCTTTGCACAAACTCCTGAGCTCAAAGAAGCCGGAGGTTCAGCATCAACAGAGTCAACTGCCTTAGCAGAACCGCCATTTTTATGGATGCCAAAACGATATCTTAAACCAGACTCGGAGACAAGGGACAGACAGTCCAATGATATTGATTCTGGCACTTCCCAATATTTACTGTTACGGTCAACAAAAAGCTCGGGCCAAGCAGCTTCCAAAGTAATATCATGATTGGGAAGCTGAACTATGGATAAAAAGTGATTATATTAGCTAAGCATACAAAAGTGTAGATATTGATTTTAATTCTGATTACTTAGGTGTCAATAATCAGTTATGAGTTTCATATGGGGTCTCTATTATCATTCAAGATTGCAGCCAAAAGATGCACATATATATTTATTAACGACATATAAAAAAGTAACATCATGGCAAAAAAATTGGGAAGGCACCTTTATAAGAAATCAGTAAAGCTCAGTTGTCCTAGAGAAGATGTTGAAAGTGAATCATATAGATTAAAACATGTTTAACTGCTTGACAGAGTGTTCTACCCTGAATATAAGGCCAAAATATAACTTTAAGTTCAACTTTCTTGTTGGTTATTTTATTTAATGGTTTCCTAAAAAACAGAAATTATCGAACACTGAAACAATCACTTATCTAAGTATTACTACTTCAAACAACAAAAGCATGTCGGAATACTAATTCATGCAACACAACCAAATTCAAAACATGCATCCAACACTCCCATATCAATTCAATAATACATTTAGTTACCTCTTAACTCATCTCCGTTATTCATAACATAGAACTAAGTTATAACTGTTTTCATTATATCCACAAGATTGTCGGGTCCTTAAACATATACCAGCTATTTGGGCCTGTGTGATGATATATAAGATAAAAAAGATATACAAAGTAATATATTTCTCAATGTTCTTATCTACTTTCATACACCTCGTCAACTGTAGTCTGTAACAGTGATCATATGGTCAAAAATGCTTGTTCTGAAATCTATCCCATGACTTCACCAAATTCTCACCACAAAAAATTGAATAAAAATAATAAGATATAACTCACTGCTAAAACTTTCAACACAATAAAATAAATAAAAAGATCACTAAACTTTCTAGGTTAGTTTACTTGCATGCATCAAAGAAGTTGTTGGTCAATAACCACTAGAACTTAGCAAATTAAATTAACATGAACCCATCATTTAGTCACTACATTGAAATCATATTCTTGCCAACTAAACCTACAACCTATCAACTGGTGAGCAATTGGCTAGGTGAGATCCCACCTAAAATGAACAATGATATCAAATTGTAACGTGACTACTAAATCCTTGTCTTTAGATATGCAAGTAGGAATATCATGAAAGTTTAATGATCACTTTCTCGATAAAAGATGAAAATGGAATCAAGACTTGCCTTGTGAAACAGAATTCCTTTGGTACGTTTATTCTTGTTTTCACCGTCTTTTTCAACATTTAGCAAAAGGGAAGTTGATTCACTCAAATCCAGGTGGGAACATAAGCCGATCGAATAAAAGGATTTGTCAAAAAACTTCTTGACAGCACGTTTAAACCTAGGCACCGCTGAATCCGCTCTTAAAGCTTCAGCTTTAACCGAAGATAACAACTTTATCGGACGAAGCTGCCCAACAAGTCCAAGCCACCTACACATGATAAAGTTCAACAAAAACTAGAGCAAAAAAGATAAAGACAAATAGCAACATATATGCTCTAAAATTTGGATACAATTTGACCTTTAGAAGTCAATTTATCAAGTCCTCATAATCTTAACTAACATAAATGATAAATCAAATTGATTTAAATACAGACTAATGCCTCAAACTTCATGAAGACAATTTATAATTACTGTTATCATCATTCAAAGAAGCTATTTAGTTCCACATCAAGTTGAACTCTTTGGATTCAAACATTGACTTCACTAGGTCAAAATGCACCTCTACACAATTTCTTGGATTCAAATATTGACTTCACTAGGTCAAAATCACAAATTGTACACAAATTTTTTTTTTAATGTGTATCCATATCAAATTCATCTCAGAAATTAAACACAATGAAGTAAAATATACCAGTTTTCTGCAGGCTGTTTCAACCAAAGAGTCTGAAGAGATAAAGAACCCGAGTCCTTTGATGAAGAAGAGGAAGATAAAGGTGGAGCATAAGAAGGAATTATACCCAACGGAAACCCTTGTCCCAAAAGCGATAATTGTTGCATTCTGAGAAGTTTACTGGCATATGCTCCGTCCAACGGCGTAGGGTCGCCGGGAATTGATCGTGCGGTGGCGTGAAGGGTTTGTGGGGTGGATATATTTAGGTCATAAAATGATGAATCCATTGAAGTTCTCAAATTAGCCATTGTTGGGTTTCTTATCTGTTGATGTGCATTAGGTGTGGGTGAAGAAAGGGGGAAGGAGATGAGGGGTTTGTTTGTTTGATTGTGTATCTACTCTACTCTAGAATCTTGAGGGGGTTTTGTCATAAAAAAATGGAAATTGGGGAAAATAATTGTAAACCCTAGATAGCATATGTTTATGATACAAACAGATTAAATTAAATTAATAACTTTTTTCAAATAACTTTTGAAAAAAGTTGCAGGCCATTTTAAGACTTTGCTTTGGAAGTGTATAATTTTTTTGAGGTGGATTAATGAAGATGATTAAACATAGATTTATTACTCTACCGTGAAATGTAGTACAATTGATATAAAAATTAGACCTTGTTTATTTCAGGTTTACAGTGAGATATATATACTATAGTTATGACCGTGAATCATGAAGACGAAAGGTAATCGCTTGATAACGCCGCGCTCTTGATTGGTTGTCTTCAATCACACCTTCCTTAAGAGACGTGTGGCAGCATTTTATTGAGAGAAAGAGAAGATTATGTGGTCCCTTCATGATGTAATATCTTAACAAATATGAAAAAGAAGGTGCCCAACACCTACTTTTGTTGCTAAACCGGTCTATGTATACCCGGATCGGGTTTAATCCGGTCCGCATAATTATATCTCTTCGTTGAACATCATAGATTATATGAAAAAAGAAGAATTATAATTTTGGTTTTTATAAAAATTAGTCTTGAACTAGATTTGCAACTCGCTTGTTGCCACGGGGTTAACACCGATACACAAAACAGTTGAATTGCTATAACACTATGTAAAGACAACGAAATTAAAAAAGTTGTTCAATGGCCTAAACGCTTCAAATATTGAGCCTACGACCTAAAATCTATTACACGACAGTAAATATTATACCACCAACTCTTGTGCTAAATCACTGAGACTGGAAATAAACAAAATATGTGTTACATGACTATATCTATTAAAACACCAATTCATTTGCTAAATTCACACGACTATAACTATTAGACCATCACATCATGTGTTAAATTTGTTACGTTTTAATAAGAGAAAAACAAATAAAAATAGTATTCATGTCATGTAGCAATAACCGGTGTCGCCACATGGACAAAGAGGCTACTATTCCTATAGAACTTGATTTTGTTTTAGAGGAGAATTGTAGGGTTAATCATGGTATTAAGAATTAGAGTTAACGAGTTGTCTGCCCCGCGCATTGCGGCGGATCATTATCTACTTTTTAAACGCATGAATCTATACTAGTTGGTTAATCATGCGATATAGAGTCATTGTGTTAACACTCTTGTTTCGTGTTGGGTCAAACTGATTTCCAAAAACAAGTAAGCGAAAACTCAAAAGTGATAGTGGGTTGGACCATTCAACTTTTTTAACGCATGAACCTGCACTACCGGGTTGATCATGTGAAAGCGGATTGTCGTGTTAACACTTTTGTTTCGTATTGAGGACACACTGATTTCCAAAAAAAACATAGCCATAAACTCAAACTGAGGTGCAAATACCAACACAAAGATAGAAACAACGTTAAAATACATAGTAAATAAATTGACCAAGACACAACGTTAGTAGAAAATACACACCGATTTCTTTTTAGCATCGATGAATGCTTGCCCTTAAATATTATTAACACATTAGTAATTAAATGAGAGAAATTCATGGATGGATGATCTTTGAAAAGTTTTCACTTTGTCAACCGAAAGCAGATATGTGAGCTACTCAATGAAAGCCAACATTTGTAGGTTTTCAATTCCTTTTTTTTTCTTTTCTAAATTTTAAAGGATGTGAATAGACATTGCATTCAATCATTCCTTATGTTTAAAAGCCTTTAAAAAGTAATGGTTTATTTTATTTGTATGTTCTCCTAAACCCCTAATATATGGATCGGGCCTCAGCATCTGCGTCAGAGAGGAAGAATGTTACCTAGATATTAGAATATTCATCTATGGGGAATTTTAGATTTAGTTCTGAAGCGTCAAATAACTAGAGAAGATTGAAATTCCGTCACATAAATAATAATGAATAGTAGGAAAACGCTATTAAAAGAGATGAAACTAATGTTGGAATTTATGCGTAAAACGATTATGACTAATCGTCACACAATTAGAAGCATACAAAATAAATTGACGATCTAACCGAATCAAAGGCGCGGTGAACCGGATGACGAACTGATGGCAGGAACGATCCCTGAAAGTAGAAGACAAGAAAACGAAGGAACCGGGCTTGTGTTTGACACAATTCCCTTAAACAGATTCGCCGTCTGTTCCCAGGGTACACCGCTCGGACCCGGGTTTCCGAAGCTGGCATTCGTGTCCGCAGGTCGCGCGGGCACGCCTTGGACTTTGACCCATCGAACCACTTTCTACACCCCCCTCCCCCCTGCGCGAGGGTATAAGCCGGAGTAAAACATGAAACATGAGTTATTCAAGGCTTTGAGGGTTATCCTTATAAACTAGAAGAACTTTGGTTCCCCACCAATGTGGGATAGGATACACCACATTCCTAAACTTGAACCAAAAAATTCTTTGAGATTAATATCTCATTCACACACACTTTTTCCAACAACTAAGTTGACGATTGAATTGTTTTCATTACTTATAATATGTTAAAACATTGCTTTTATTATTTTCTGAACTTAGATAAATTTGTAATGATTTTCAAAGAAATAATAATAATAATCGAGTGCTCACTTCTCAAGATCCACAAGTTTGTAGCTTTCCTCCTATCTTTATATAAATCCACTCATTGTTCACCAAGACACCCAACAAAATTCTCCCATGAGGAATTCTTTACCTTTCTCTCTTACCCTCATCTTATTTTTCTTATCATTCTTGTCCATCAATGGGCAAGACCTCATATACAAAACTTGTAAAACCTCTTCACAACAAGATCCAAATGTAAATCTCCAATTTTGCACCACCTCTCTCCAAGCCGCTCCGGCTAGCCACTGCGCTGATCTAGAAGGCCTCGGGATGATGTCCATTCGGCTAACAAGATATAACCTTACGGACACAAGGTGTTACATCAAGCGGTTGCTCAAAAACAACACGAAGATACTTGATCCGTATGTAAAGTCGTGTTTGGATGATTGTTTTGAGCTTTACTCCGACGCTATTTTGGGTATCAAACACGCTATGAAGAGTTATAATTCGAAGCGTTATTTTGATGCAAATGTGCAAATAAGTTCGATCATGGATGCCACCACCACTTGTGAGGATGGGTTTAGAGAGAAAAAGGGTGTGGTTTCACCGTTAAGCAGGAGAAATAGTGCGACTTTTCAACTATCTGCTATAACACTTTCGATTATGAATATTATTCAGAGTAGTTTGAAATGATTTCAAACCAATTAATTATTATGTATAAGTTCATATCATAATTTTAACTCAAAGGTTATTTCTAGTTGCATGCTATATTTCATTTTAGTGTAGTGGTAGGTAGTCAGAGTTATCTATTTGAGACTCAAGTTCTATCCCCACTGGCATCACTTTATAGGGGGGCATGGTGCCTCAATGAAGAAAGACTGAGATCTTTGTGATCTCTAGTTCGATCCTAAGGGCGTCCGGGTTTTACCACCAGTGGGCCTTCGGACGGGTGAGTTTTTCCTGAAACTGGAGATAACTTGGTGTGCTTAAGGGTTCCGTACGGATGGGTTAGGCCAACTGGCGTTGGTCTTTTGCCATTGGATCTGTACGGAGTACCTAGGCAATTCAATATTTGTTGAAAATTCGAAAAAAAAAGTTACCAGACTTTCACATTTGTATTTTTCTCCTATTTGATAAGTATCTTCATGTTGTCGGAGAATACAAGAATTGACTTTTATAACTTCTTATTGTTGTGCTGTATGACTTTTAATTTATCATTTACTAGTTTTTTATCCCCGTGTGTTACACGGGTTAATTTAAAATTTTATGGTGATATCAATTTTTTTTTATTAATTAAACTATGACCAAACTTTTTCATTATTATATAGTATAGAGTATAGATAGATATAGATAGATGTAAATTAATATACTATATTATATATTAAATTAAGTAATTAAATAATTAGTTATTAAATATTTTAGAAGACAATAAATAAATAGTGGATATATATATCCAAAATTAGAAGATTCGCTACAATAAATAAATAGTTGATATATATATCCAAAATAAGAAGATCCACTTGTAAATGTTTATTGGCGGGAAAAATTATTGAGGATGAATGTGGTGGTGCCACATGGCAAATTGTGGTGCCAAAAACTTTTCTTTTATTATATATATAGATAGATATAGATATAGATATCTACCGTGAATTAGATGTTTCATATAGGTAAGCTTTATTATATTGAGTAATTTATTAATTAATTTTATTTAAAATGACAAAAGTACAATTGTAGCAAACTAGAAATCGATCGCGCGTTGCTGCGATATCTAAGGTTCTATATAAATAAGCATATCATTTATTAGTCTAAGATAGCATAAAAATTTGTTGTGAATAAGAGTAACAATATGTTTTTTATAAACTAAAATCGAACGTAGAATAATAGCGTTCTCTAAAAATTTTAAAATTTGATAATGAATTGATTCTTCTTCGCCGACCCGCGCCTTGCGGCGGGTCAAAAATATTTTTACGTTACAGCGGAAGTTGATGTTCAATGATATTTACGTTGATGTTTTATTGTCATTGCGTTAAGGCGGGTTATCTTCCTAGAAGTTAAAAAAATAGACGTGTCTCCAAGCATTTGCATTTGATGCGTTTATATACCCAGCCTTCATAATTCTCTATGGTTGTCTACCAAAGTTGTTCAACACTACCTCACATGTTACCTGCATATTTCATCTACATAGTTTACTAAAATATGGACTATACTGGCTTCTACCAAGTAACCTACAATACCATTTACAATCTTCACCCAATCTTAAGCTTCATCAAATTTAACTTCTTTAAAATTGTTTTTTTTTCAAAAAAGTTTAGCATTCTTCAGGTATGTGTGATTGCTTCAGTTGCCTCCGTTCCTTGATTTGTTGCGTGTTTGGTGGTTTGTTGTGCTCGAATTTGTTGTTTCTTTGTTTATTTTTAGATGGATTATCGTTATGTGCTCAGCTTTGGTTTTGATTCTTCATTTTTGTCCTGTGCAGAGCTTTGAAAAAACCAAATTAAATGGTATTTAAGATGTGTTTTTTGAAATTTCATGGTTTTCATTTTTCATTTATCATTTTTGTCCTCTGTTCATACTGAATAAAAGGTATTTCCATCAAGGTCTGTTTATAAAATCAACAAAAAAAACATAATGAAACTTGATTTTTTATACCACAACCCCAATGTTTACCAATTGTAAGGAGTAAAGAACAATGGACAATTAACCAAAACAAATAAGCCAAAGATGATGAATTCGCCAATTCAAAAATCACTTCGTGGTTTTCATTTTTCATTTTTTGTCTTTTGACTTGTGAATTCTGATATAGGGACTGCTCCTGCAACACAGATTTAAAATTATTGGCGATTTACCAAGGTAAATGTTAAAGTTATTCATGCTATTTTTTTTTTGTTTATTGTGTAGTCAATTATGGGTTGTTGCTGAATTTAGGCATGGGGATGTTTTTCATTCATCCAATATTGTATGGAGGTCTGTTTATAAAAATTACAAGAAGATTTTATTATTTGGTTTAGAAAAATGGCCTGCAAATATTTTCCTTTGATTAACTATTTGGTTTTTAAAAACCGAAAACTACCTAAGAAGTCAATGTTTATTTTAAGGCTTTCCTTCCAAGAAATCACTTTTACTACACTTTGTCACTTGCCATGTTGTTGGTGAAAACTACCTAAGAAGTCAATGTTTATTTTAAGGCTTTCCTTCCAAGAAATCACTTTTACTACACTTTGTCACTTGCCATGTTGTTGGTGATCTAAACATGGACTGCTTAAAGTTTCTTATTCACTTGCAAGATAGAACTTGAACCTCATGATGAGATTTTGCCACAGTTGGGAACATAAAAGAGGAAAAGAACCAAACAACTCTGGATGGGTCGGACTTAATTATAAAGAAGGGTTCACCATGGGTATTAATATCCTCTGATTCAGTGGCGGAACCAGAAGTTTTTAACTGGGGGTAAAAAAAAATTATGCTAGATTCAAAAGTATACGTTGATTATCTCTATTCGGCCTATTGCAAATACAAGAACGATAGGTGGTTTCTTTTAATATTATTTTATTAGATATTAAAAATACAAAAGAGTTTGTATCATAATAGTATTCATAGTTATTTTTTTATTTTGAGGATTAAAGTTATGTGATGACCGTGATATAGATTTAATTTTATGATTAAATAAGTAAATATATTTTTTTATTTTATAAAGGAATAAACATAAAACCCATTAAAATCAAATAAAACTAACAAAAATATTCCAACGTTTTGTATAAAGTTAAAGAAATGAATTAAATTTATTTAAAATTTATATATAAAAGTTGAATTGATATATGTGGTGATTGTACTTTATCACTGTCTAGATATCTACTTTCACTATTTTCCATACATTAAAAATATATATAAAAATATGACTGACCCATCTTCTTTAATTTGTAACTTTCTATTTTTACATCGTCCTCGCCATTGTTGCAGGTTTTCAGATGATCGGAAAAAGTTACGACTGCATAATTTTCACATTTCTTTTCATTTAAATAATCTATGACCTTATCACAACAATCTGAGAGGGTCAAACTACGACAATAAAAGAGAAAAAAGAAGTCGAAGATATACACTAACTAAAGAAGCTTTGGTCGGCCGGAGGGTCAACGGACCCTCCTGTAGTTCCGCCCCTGCTCTGATTACGGGTCGGTTTCTTCATTTTAGCTTTCAGATACTAAAAGTTCTTGGCTTCCCTTTACATATTGTGGTTTGTTGACTGGGTTCTATATGATACCCAATAAAAAAAAAGTGAGTATGAAAGAATCGAACCTGGGTCATCCATTGGGAGGGCAGAGCCAGAAACCAACTGGGCTAGTAGGCAACTTGTTTAAATCTTCTCAACCTATGTATATATTATTAATTTTGTCTTTTTTTTTCGGCTTATAGCACACTTCCATAAGTTTGTTTGTCTATTGTATATATATACAATATAACTGATAACTTTTAACCTATATACCAATTCGTTATTTATTTTGTATAATAATTATCGGATGTTGGACGTCTATTATGGCTCTCTAGTTAAATCATGACTTTTCTACATATTTTTACTTCATCCCCATGAACTTTGCTTTTATTATAGCTAGACACCCAAAGTTAACTTAGAACTAGTATTAACCATATTGGGGGTATAAACTAATCCAATTTACCCGGCTAACACCCACCATAAAAATACAATATTCAAATAAAGCAGATTCGGGATGTTACGGTTTGATGGGCCACGCCTTTGGTGGGTCTATGTACACACCATTGCACGGAGTTTCTTTAGTAATAGATGGTTATTCCAATGGAGCTCGGATAACATGAAACTAAGATCACTCCTTGACATGTGGATAGGTCTTCTTGCTTGGAGGAGATGGCATTTCTTGGACTTCTAAGAAGCAACCTTATATTACTAACTCTCTACATTGGAATCTGAACTCGTGGTTTTAGCTTTAATTAGTAAAGAAGTTGAGTGGCTGACGAGTTTGTTGTACGGAATTCCATTATGGCCTAAACAGACATCACTATTTTCTATTGGGTTTGATAGTGTTGTTGCATTAGCTAGGGCT
This sequence comes from Deinandra increscens subsp. villosa, assembly GCA_039602395.1. NCBI lineage: Eukaryota > Viridiplantae > Streptophyta > Magnoliopsida > Asterales > Asteraceae > Deinandra > Deinandra increscens. The sequence goes on along the minus strand of JBCNJP010000007.1, from coordinate 109,435,786 downwards.
TATAACCAAGTGCACAACGCTAAGTTTAGAAACTTATGTATTATACATAACATGATACGTGAGCTAACCATGCATGTTGTGATTTCGGTTAGTTTGTTCACACGTAACATAATTTAGCTGGTTGATGTGTTGCAAACACATCTGATTTTCCGGGGTCTTTTCTTATATATTTGAGTCCAATTTGAGTCGGTTTTCTTTAGTTTAAGTTGTTTTTAGTTAAGTTTGAGTCTTTGAGTCTTGTTTATGTTTTTATGTGTTTTGTAGGTATTTAGTCAAATCTCGAGGCCACGTTTGAAGAAGACAAGACTTAACGAGAAAATAGCAAGGAAGTGTTGAACAAAGGTCCTAGGCGTATCGCCTAGGAGAGACAGATTCACAAGCGATACGCTTGGGGTGTGAAGGTCAACTAAAGTCAAAGGCGGTCGCCCGACTAAATTGTCGCCTAGTGGGGTTGCGCGCGTATCGCTTCTCAATCCAGAACCTCCAAGCGATACGCTTGGAAGTCCAAAACCCGCAAAAAGAGGATGCGCGATTTAAATTCGACTTTAGGGTTTCAATTCGTCATTCGGCACCTGCGTTCGACCAGAGAGAAGCTGAGAGGCGATTTTTGAAGGCAAAGAAGGTGGAATCAAGTGGAGATCGACTCGGAATCATTACGCTACAATCAATTTCGTAATCCGGTTCCTTTTCTTACTTCGATTTCTTGTTCTTGATTAGTTCTAAAACCATGTTTAGGTTAAAGATTATGTTTTTATGGTTTCTTATGCTTTGACTATGGTGTTTGGCTAATTCTATACCACCACCTAGACCGAATGATGAACTTTTGATATTTATGATCGTAGTTGACTTTGACAATTTGATTGATGTTTGTTTCTATTAAAATCCATTAATTTTCTGTGTTGATGCGTTTGTGTGCTTGAATTAGTTTTCTAGTTATAGATTAATCATTGCTTTGCTTGCGGATGTCTTCCGGTTTGGGTAAAGTAGTTAACTTGTAGGGTCAAACTTGCAATTTAATGTGATTGCTTAATTGTGGTCTTAGGGTTAGTTGATAATTAGTTAATTGAATCCTGTATGCTGCTAGCTAAATATACTTAAAAGGGTGATAGCTATTGGGTAGTCGGGTCGGTTAATTGCTTAGGATCGAATTATCCCAAAAGGAAATTCCCTAGGTTAGTTTTCTGGCTTGTTATTCCAAATCATTTACAGTTGGTTAGTGGTAGCTCCTGCTAGCTTAAGGTATTCGAGATTAGGTTCAGAGGTGGTTAGGTTTAGCTGAGGTAGGAAGTACCCACAAGGTGAACTCTTGTTCGGGCATTAGAAACAATTACTAGGAAGGACTTAAAAGGTGAACTAGGATCCATCAGAATTGTCAAGGTCAGGTTCGGTTATAGGTATTAAAAGGGATTCCAGGTCTAGGTGGTGTCTTCTCGCATTTGATAGTCTCCTCAAGGTTTGTCTTGCTGTTGAACGTTAGTGTTACTTAAGTTAGTTAATTAAATTCTAAATCAAAAACCCCAAATGAAAGTACTCGGTATTTCCATTTCTTAGGTCTAAGTTAGTTTTGTCTATAGAGTGTCTCTAGGGTTCGATATTCCCGGTCTTGCCTTAGCTTAGCTATAATCCGACAGGTACACTTGCCTTAGGGTTCGGTTTAGTTTAGGTAGTTTCAGTAAAATTAGGTGTGTCGTCTAGGTCTAGGTTTAGGTCTAGATTTTAATAGCATGTTTAGGTACGTTCCGAGCACATCACTGGTCATCTAACCAAATGTCTAGGAAGGGATTTAGTGCACAAGTTGATTGTGTGAGCGTGAAAAGCCCACTGAAAGATCTTTTATGACAAGATACTCAATTTACTTCTAATATAACGGTAGAAACTCAATTCAGTGTGAAACTCTTACGACATGTTTGGTTCATGGATTACGTGGGATTTGGGTGAAATTAGAATGAGTTCCTTTAAAAATCATATTTGGTTGGAGAATTGGAGGAATGTAATTGGAATTGATTCCACCAACCTTAAGAAGAGAATCCTTCATATTGGTGATGGAATTCTAAACAATCCATTGGAATGTTTCATGATTACAAAATTATCCCTTTTTCACTTCACTGTCCTTCATCAAATCACCGAAATCAAGATCATTCTTTTTCATTACCCAACATCAATTATCACCTAAATAATTCTTACAATCAAACCCAAAACAAATTCTGTAAATCGGCCCCAAAATCAAATGAACCAAAAATCAAACAAACCAACACGATTCTTACAAAATCAAATATCAAATCACCAAAATCCAAAATCAGAATCGAATACTGAAAACGTAATTTGTAAATTGGCCCCAATAATAAATCGTAGCTTCTATAAATCGTTCCAAGCCATGGATTTAAATCCAAATTAGATGGAATGCAAAGTAAAACAAACCAAAACGGAAACCATATGGAGAATCGGTTTCTTCCAGTCGCGAAGTTTTGTCTTAATTCTTCTTCCATTCGAGACTATAACCATCACAAAGATTAGATGGAACATCGAGTTTTATTTTCAACTGATTTCTCCAATAGTGATAGTAACAGTCATGAAGATCATATGGAACATCGAGTTTCTTCCGATCGATTTACTTTGTACAAATTATGTGATATGGAGTATGTGAAAATCTAACGCTATAAATCTGGAATGGGGATTTGGGAATGACGATAAGAGGTAGGGAGGGGATCTGGGAAAGATGATAAAAGGTAAGGAGGGGATTAATTCCAATTCCTTTTAAACATTCAAATTCCATAAAAAAATGCGAACCAATTGGGGCCATAAAGATTAGAACACATATGAGATATCATCCAAAAGTACGTGTTCAAACTGGTAAGTGGTTAGTTTGTAGTTTAACTTCTTGACACTTCTTTTGAAAATTTGCACATACTAAAAAAATTATATACATGAATATGGAGTTTAATTGCTTTAAGATGTTGAGATTTAACTTCCCTGCACTCTTAGATGGTAGGGACACAAGGCTACTAAATAAGAGTGTCTAAGTAAGAATTATTTGAGTAGCATAATCTTGAACTTTTGTGTGAATTATCATCATTTACTCAAATGAGTAGAACTTATGGGATGCCTCAATATTTAAATATTTGGAATATGTAATAAAGTAAGATGAAAATTCAACCTTTAAGACACATTTAAAATTTTCATTTATGCATGTGTTTGTGTTTTTGTTTATGTTATGAGAAAATTGAGTGAATCAAAACACGGATTGTGCTCGGGAATCAACCGTTTATCGGAGAGTGATGCTCAGAAGAATCTGATCATTCTGTTTTCTCTCGACGAAGTCAAGCAAGCCATTTGGGATTGTGGAGACGACAAAGCTTCGGGGTCCCGACGATTTTAATTTCATATTTATCAAATGCTTCTCGGATATTCTGGGGAAGGATTTCAAATAGGTTTTGGACTTATTCTTCATGGAGGGATCCCTTAATCGGTGTTGTGTGTCGTCTTTCATATGTCTTATCCCTAAGTCCCCGGATCCGCAATCGTTTAACGATTTCAAGCCTATTACGCTTCTCATTGGTATTCAGAAAGTGGTGTCCAAGGTGCTAGCAAACCTGATGAAACTCTTTATGCACTCTATTATTTTAGACAACCAAATGACCTTTGTCGAGGGGAGGAATACTATGGACGGTCCCCTTATAATTAACGAATTTTAGCTTGGTTGAAAAAGCGGAACCGTGAAGCTATGTTCTTCAAAATCGATTTCAACAAGGCCTTCGATTCTCTCGATTGGAACTTTCTCGACTCCATCCTTTATCAAATGAATTTTCCCGAGCTTTGGAGGAATTGGGTTAGGGGTGTTCTCAATGCCTCGAAATCCTTGGTGTTGATAAATGGGTCGCCTTCTCGGGAGCTTGTCGGTTTTAAAGATGTGAGACAAAGTGACTCACTTTCACCTTATTTGTTTATTATTGCTATGGAATCCTTCCATTGGATAATGTCTAAGGCGGAGAGCATCGGTCCTTTTCATGCCATCAAGCTTCCTAACAACGAACCTATTATTTCCCACCTTCTTTTTGCGGATGATGTGATGATTATGGGGGATTGGTTCGAACCCAATTGTTTGAACCTTCGGCGGTTACTTTGGGGTTTCTTTTTAGTCCCGAGCCTTCGTGTCAACCTTTTCAAATGTGGCTTGGAGGGGATTAATGTGGATTCCCAATACATTGTGGCGAGGGCGGATACATTAGGATGCAAGGTTTGCAACTTTCCTTTCGAATATTTGGGGATGCTCGTAGGGGTGAATATGAATATCAAAAGATATTGGAGCAAGATTGTGGACACTTTTAGGAAAAGACTCGCGGATTGGAGTCTACATGTCTTTCCATGGGGGTAGACTTACTCTAGTCAAATGGGTGCTTGATAGTTTACCCACCTATTTTGTTCCCTTTGTATCGGGCTCCCAAAAATGTCCTCGGCTCCCTGGAAGGTATTCAGTGTAATTTTTTGTGAGGTGGTGACATGAACCGTAACAAGATCCATTGGGTTGCTAGAGACAAGGTCTTAAAGCCTAAAGAGAAGGGAGTGATGGGCTTATCCTCCTTTCAAACGATCAACAATTGTTTGCTAGCCAAGTGGGCTTGGAGATACAAAACTGAACCAAACTGTTTATGGAGAAAAGTGGTCCGCTGTATTCATTTTAAGGTTGATTCCCCTTTGTTTCTGCCTCTTCAACCCTCGGTTGTGGGCATTTAGCACGCCATCATCAAGTCGGGGGTGGATCTTAACAACGCTGGTGTGTGGCTCCCTGAGCCCATTTCGGAAGTCAACGGTGACTGGAGATGGGGCGGTGACAGTAAGGGGATATTTTATGTGAAATCTTTGCGCTCCTTATTGTTGGGGTCGTCGAGCAACCATAATCCGTTTCTGTTCATGTGGAGAAAATCGGTTCCTCTTAAGGTTAATTTGGTTGTGTGGCGTGCGATTTTCGATAGACTTCCCACCAAAGACGGTTTGATTCATAGGAACATTCCGGTTGCTAACGAGTTTTGTGTCCTTTGTAGCGAGGCTCCGGAGTCGTCTTCTCATCTTTTTACAGGCTGCAGATTCACGGACACGATCTGGATGCTCGTTTCTCAATGGTGTCGTATGCCCCCAGTTGTTCACTTTTTCGGTGGTCGATTTGCTCAACCTGCACAAGGATCACAACATGTCGGCTCAGAAAAGCAAGGCGATGAACATAATCTCCCTCACTGGATTATGGAGCATTTGGATTAAAAGGAACATGGCGATCTTCAACCATAGACCCCCCTCGATTCATCGGGTCCTTTTAGAGATTAAAAATTGGAGTTTTCTTTGGTATGTTAATCGTGTCTGTGACCGGTCCGTTAATTGGTAGGCTTTGTCCTCTTTCTTTTTGTAATGCTCTTGTTTTTTTTACGGCAGCTAGTATCTTGCTAGTGTGCTAGCTTGTTTTATTTAAGTTTCGCTGTTTCAAAAAAAAAGACACGGACTAATCAAAGGTGGCATGTCAGATCCTACAAGCAATGCATGGGATGGTGGTTTGATGATGGATTTCAGGCATTGACTACTCGGAGGTGGCCACTCATGATGGAGGCAACAATTAGAATTAGGTGGCGTTTGGTTCGTGGAATTCAATAGAAATGGAATTGCAAAGTGTTTATTTGAAAGTTGTGCTTAGTTGTGTTATGGACAAATTTAAATTGAAATGACTTTTCTTTAATCAATGGAATTTAAGGTCATGTAACTTTCATTCAATAAAGTAAAGGATTTCTAAGGATTGTTAAAATATTACTAAATTTCATTTATCAAAGAAATTCATTGCAATTCAAATTCATTGGTTACTCAATCAAAAACAAATTTTAAATGAAAAACGACCAATTCCAATTTCTCTGAATTCCACGAACCAAACGTCATCTTAAAGCCTTCTCGAAAAGTATTTATGGCTCATACATAAGATACATCGACTAACTTTTCCTATAGAACCAATGTGGGATCCAATATAATACACTAATACATAATTATAATATTCGCTAAAAAGATCGAACACAGATGACCCACAACCAAAGCTTGTTTGACAGGGCATCCAAAAGCAAGGAAACTTGTTTCGCATAGTACCATCGATTAAAAATGAGGGTCATTTGTAGCGAACACCCACTAAATTAGCCTAGTGGTAAATGTGTATGACCCCTTAACAAGAGGTCTTGGGTTCAAGTCCCACTTGTAACAAAAAGATTAAAATTAGGGTTACAAGTTGGGCCAGGGGGTTTTCTCACCAGTGATGAGTTTCCTCCTGATGGGGATTGGAGATGATCGGGTGGGTGGTGTAATGTCCCCGTCAGTGATAAGATCAAACACAGAACACCCACTAGCTTAGCCTAGTGGCAAATGTGTATGACCCCTTAACAAGAGGTCTTGGGTTCAAGTCCCACTTATGACAAAAATATTAAAAATGAAGGTTACAAGTTGAGCCAGAGGGTTTTCTCACCAGTTATGAGTTTCCTCCTAATAAGGATTCGAGATGATCAAATGAATGGTGTAATGTCCCGTCAGTGATCCAAATTTACCATTAAAAAAACACACATGACCAGAAATGAAAGTCAAACAAAGGAATTCAAAGAATCAAAGGTGCAAACAAAACTAGTAACTATTAGATTTCAACAATTAGCATGTCCTCCATTTCAAGCATCACCTTAAAAAAACTATGTTTGACTAAAAAAAGATCTCATCAGGATTTAACATAACGCTCTGTTCTCGAGTTTATTTGAGAAGAGAAAAGAAAAGAAATGAGAGGGGATGGTGGAAAGGAAAAGAAAGGAAGGGGAGAGATGTCTTTCCTTTCCTTTCTCTCCACTTTCTCTCCAAATTAGAAGGAAAGAAATTTATAAAATTTTAGCCTAAGTTTCTCTCCCTTTCCTTTCTTTTCCCCCCTTAAGTGAAACTCGAAAACACCATATATTTTAACTCCCTTTCTTTTCTTCCTTTAAATGAAACTCATGAACACAAGTGTGTTTCTCTTTCCTTCTAATTTCTTTCTTTTCTCTTAGTTAAGTAAACTTGGGAATAGGGTGTAAGAGACATCCAAACAAATGATAAAATATGTGATGAATTCGGAAAATAAAGTAATAGGAAGGAAAATATAATATATTTTGAATTAAATCTGAATACAATATAGTTATCGATGTTGTGCTATTGGCAAAAGGAAAAGTTAGAGTTGGATTTTAATTTAATAAAAAAGTACCAAGGGTTGAATATTGTGGTGTCTACTAATTGTATATATATACAATCCCAAACTCTCCTATGGAATCGTGCCGCCCATTCTTGATTACTATATAAAACACCGCCCATTCTTTACTCTCTTTCTATAACATTAACAGTTTTCATTTAGGGTTTTCTCCCATGGATGTTCAAGGGTTTGGGGTTGCCGATTTTTGGACCAATTTCGAGCTTTGTGTTGGCGATTTTCCGTCGGACCATCCCTTTTAGTTCCCCAGTCGTTGCCGACAGTTGATGTGGCCATCGTTGTTTGTTGTCGATCTTCTGGAGCCATGGTTTATCGTCGCCGGTTTGTTGTTCGTCAACGACATTTCTCACGGCCAAATCATGACCCCCAGAGTACGTCTCCAAACCCTAATCGTCTATTTTTAGATGGTGATTTGGACTTCAGAATGACAGGGCTTCAACCGAGCGCCAATTGCTTCGTCTCTCCTTTTCATCAGGTTCGAGTTTTTGTTGCTTTCGTTTTTGGGGGTTTTCTTTATGATTGTTCTCTGATGTTCCGTCGTTACCATCGACACCTCCTGCTTTCTTTTTTATTCTTCCTAAATTTGAGGTGTTCATGTTTATTTTCTGGATTTCAGAGTATTGAAGGTATGTGTTCTTAGTGCTTCCAAATTCGTTCTCAAGGTTGGTAAATTTCCATTTTTTTGGCATCTCCATGGTTCCACCTTCAATTATTTTCTATGAAATTGATTTAATTTGAATATTTCTTCTTCAATTGTGTTGAATGTTTCTTCAGGTTCTATGAAATCGTTTTAATTTGAATGTTTGTTCTTGGTTTAGCAATTGAATGTTTGTTCTTGGTTTATCAATTATGTTGTCTGGAATGGTGATGATTTTTACAAGGAATGTTTCTTCTTGGTTTATTTACATGTTTAATGGCTTGCTTAAAATTACTTCCATTTCCTTTTAATATAAGTTTTTGTTCGCCGGTTCTTTCTTTAATATTTTTGTGTTTTCATTTTGGCATGCCTATGAGTTGTTTGTATAAATGTGTGTTGCTTCTTCATTCATTTCAGGGTGTTAGAAACAATGCATGGTCTTCTTATTCTCTGTTTTATGTATGTGTGTGCTTAGATTTTGGGAGGTGAGCACCATTTTCAGCCTTACGATTGTCAGCATTATGTGTGTTTTTTTAAGTTTAAAATACAGTTTCTTAAATAATTTGTGTCTGATGTTGCTAAAAAAAGGTCTATCATAGTTTAAATTGCCTTTTTTTTGTGGGGTTTCTCAGGTACCCTTCTTTTATGTTTTCGTTCATGCGATTTTGATACCCTAGATCATATTTTTCCGATTGAAGTGAAAACCTATCTCGAGAAATTTGGCTATTTTTTAATGAATCCGGTAAACCTCTAGGTGATTTACTGGCCTAACCATTCAGAAGTCGGCTCATGTGTTGAATACGACATTAGGAGCATTTTGGTGAGATCAACTCCCCCCTTTCTTTAGTTTTGAATTTGTGTTGCCTGCAAATTAGAAGAAGCCTAATTTGTATTGACCAGTCATCCACATTATGGTACAAACATGGGAGAAATTACAGTGGGAAAATAAGAGTTAATTCATGGAATCCTTTTGGGTATAACATTGAAGGTACGCACATACATTGATTTCAGATTTCATTTAAATACTCTTCCATCACTTTGTCAACGATATATATTCCCAATTTGATGTAGAAAGCTGATTCTTATATTCATTGTTGCTTTTCAGTTATGTTTTTGTTTAGTGACCATACTGATGGTATTTTTCTTGATGTAGATAAACAAGTCACTTCAAGATCCGTGTTGATAATGCTGATTTCTTGGAGGATTGGAGGTAGTTTTCAGATATTATTGATATATAATCAAGTTTTAATTTGATTGTGGAAGTGGTGATTTCAGCTTTGACCCAGATCGTCCACATATATGGTTTCCTTTGGTTTTCCCCCAATTTATAAATTATCTTAAACTGATGTTTGAAGATGCGTCAAATATTGAAATCTGAAAGGGGTAGACATAATCCTAAAACATATAGATTATAACAGTGAGTAGCATGGCCACTATTAGTGTCATCACTGAATTAACCATTTATTAATTTCTTTTAGTATTACATGGAGGGTGGATGAATTTATGAACCAAGTATAACTTCTTTTATGGAAAAACAGATTCATTTGCCACATATAAGAAACTTATAAAAAGATGTGTGTTTTTATCGTTTTGTTATTTAATTTTAGACATGTTTTTGGCCTAAAATATGTATATTTATCCTTTTGTTCGTTGATGCATTGTTCTATATGACAGAAGGTTTATAATTAATTCTTTTAAGAAAGCATCTTCTTTATAAAAAACAGATTTATAAATATCTTAAACAATAGATGTTACAACTAAATGTTAGCTTAAGTCGCATGAAACAATATTACGAAATATGGTCCAGAAATTGGTTGTCTTCTTTTATAGGTGGCAAATTATATGGGTTCAAACTTGGACGGGTGAGTAATGGGTCAAAAAAGGTCTGATCATGTTCTGTTGAGCAGTTACAATTTTCTCTATATTAAAATTAAAATGTGTTCGATCCTAGATTAGGGACTAAGTAATATGTTGAAGGTCTTTTCTTGCTACCCACGCATGTCTATAATTGTATATATGTATAAATTGCATTCGTATACTATATGATCGGTTGTGTGATTTTCTTGATGTTTTGCAGCTATATGGAAACCTTGAAGCCCGGATTGGAAAGCATCAAATCCTCACTGATATGTAACTACTAGAAACATTTGCATTCTACTAACTAAAATGATTTGCTCTTTTCTAAGGATGATTTACAGGGATTTACTTTGGCTGCTGGGAGGTTTATTTGGTAAGCGATTATGAAAACGCCTATTTAGATGATTTCAAAATGGTTCATTTTATCTTTAAATATAGGCTTGATTTTGTGTCTCTCTCAAAATATCATATCCGTGCCCTTTATTTTTGCTAATGGTTAAAAGCCCATATATTTATTTAGTAATTTCAAATTTGGCGATTTTAAATGGTTTTAGAATTTTAGTGTATGTTTTATTCTGGACAATAAGAACTACACCTAATTTATATGTTTTATTATTTGCATGTGCTGTGTATATGCTTTAATTGATACTCTTTGTGAATTTTTTATATTGACTAACTCAAATTGTTTGGCAATTGCTTAGAAATTCTATGCTCGCACATCAAATGTCAAATATTTAACATTGGCTTTGGAATGTGTGTCCTTGCTTAGTCACGATTTACACAGGTTGGTTTATAAAAGTATTGTATATTAGTTCTATACTTCGTTGCCAATATATGATGCAAGAGGTATAGCACTCGCTTGTGCTTGGTTTCTGATTTTCATCTTGGTTAAATCTTTTCATCCGAAGGTGTGCAATTGTGGTTAGCATGTTAGAGCATAATCGTAAATAAAATAGTAAATTGTAATGTTGCAGTAATAGTTTAGCTATTTCCATGTGTGTGTTCAGCCCATTTGTGGTTAGCAGGTTAGAACATATAATTGTTTGTTTGTTTGTTGTAAATGTGGTGTATGAGTGTCATTATATATTTTTTAGTTAAGTATAACTATCTTATTGTGTACCTGATCATTTGGCATTTATTGCAGGTGATAGTGACTTGCTGCACGCTTGGCTGTTGCTCCCTCTGTATGTTTTCGTCCTCTGCTCATACCGTTGTTTGTTTATCATATCTTTTGCTTTGAAAGCTGCTCACTTTTCCTATGCCTTTATAAAATGGGCTGTTGTGTTTATCTATCTGGGGCTCATCATATATTATGTGTACATTACCTGCGGCTGTTGTTATGTGTTTGATTTCTTGCAGTTGGGCTGTTTTTATGCTGGCTTTCTGATCTGCCATGTGTATGATTTATTTGGGTATTTGCATATGCTATTTCCTGTGTGGTGTGTAGATGCAGTTTGGGCTTCAATTGTATGCGTACTCTGATTTTGGTTCAGTTATTTGTGTGCATAGTTTGTTTCATGCTTATTAGGCAAGTGTTAGGCAACAGTTATCCTGTTATATCACCTGTTGCCTCTGTTCTGCTCTTTATTTTCTGTTCGTTGTTGTGTCGTGATGTTACCACTGCCCTCTGCTCCCAAAGGCAAGCGGCCTGCCAAGCCGGCACAGTCAATCGCTTCCAATGAAAATTGCTTTGTGTTGACAGGTTACTCGGATAACAAGGTTAAACCGGCACGTGTACGTAAAAAGGTTGTTACAGCTGTACCTACTTCTGCGTCATCTGTCCCTAGGGGTGCACCACCATTTGCTGGCGGTGGTGTGTCGGCACCTACTCAGTCACCTGCTTTCAATCAAAATCGCTTTTTGTTGACGGGTTACTCTAATGCGCCTACCTCTGGTAGCAATGGTGCATCAACACCTGCTCAGTCATCTGCTTCAAATCAAAATATAAGTAACACTATTGTTCACGATACGCTTGCTTCTGCATCGGGTACGCACTCTCGCTGTCAAAAAATTATGGGTTTGCATTTATAGTTTGTGTTTTACTGTGGCAAATGTTTTTCGTATGATAGACCCAGTGCATTTTGTTATTGTTGATTTTAGTCTTCTTGAATGGCAATAAACAATAATCCTATTGAACTAACATATTTTGTTCTTTTAGGTGGTGGTGGTTGTTAGGTTGGCACTGAAATCACCTTCTTCGTTCACTGTTATAGGTAATACTTGGTTTGTTGATTTATTTATTTCAAATACCATTTCCCAGTTTAAAGCTCTATTGGTTGTTTGTTCCATTTCATTATCAGGTTCATCATTATTTTTTTTAAAGCTCTATTGGTTGTTTGTTCCATTCCATTTCTATTGGTTGCTAATCTTTAAATTGAAAATGTATACACCCTGCACAATTTACATATCAAGGAAACATCTTCAACATCACAACATCAAATTGCGGCGCCGCAACGCGCGCGATGGATTTAAATTAAAGGTATATACACCCAAGTCTCTTTACATGTCTAAACGGTACGCAAGCGGTTGTCCAACAACTTGCCATCCAACCGCACCGCGCGCGAAGCGGCGCTCGGAACATCTTGTCCTATAACGTTTGTAAACTTTTTTTTAAATAGTATTATTCATAATTTTTTCTTTTACTTTTATTTGTTTTATTTATCTTTAGCATTGTTAGTGTAGTGTTTTGGTCGTTACTTATTTCTTCCTGTCTTATATGTTGTGTTATACGAATTCAATTTTTTGTTTACGTATTATTCCCGCGACAACGCTTGAGTCCTTGAATATACTACATTAGACAATGACACACACTCAAATGTAAGACAACACAACTGCCTGAGCCCCTCATATGCTAACTTGTATGCTAACTCGCTGATTCAAACATTGTAAGCTTCAAATTCTTATTTGAACTTTTTCTTTGTTAATTTATTTACATATTTTAATAGGTTTAGACAACTTTTTTACTCTTATAAATTTTTATATTCTATATTTAAATCTCGCTAAAATTTTATTATTTGAACTCATTTCAATTATTTAATATCTGAATTTTATAGATGACACATCCTCAGGTGTTAAAACAACACGTCATCTGGAATTATCTCCTCAGTCCCCTACACTTCTTGGATCAAATTTTGGTTGTAACATAGTTTATGTATAGACGCACTCTGTGCATATTTTTTTTGGTGTTTTACTTAAAGATATGTATAACCTTATGTACTTATATTTTTATAATATAATCCTTTTTGTTGCTATTTCTGTGATATATAACGGTTACCGCTGCAACGCGCGGTTGATCTCTAGTTGTTAACATCGATATAACTTATGCCCCATGCTCCATCTTAACTTATGCCTTCTTTATATAACATAAAAACATTGTTTCGTGGACATGGATATTTAATTGTTCCAAGAGCAATTGTTAAATATTTGACGAAAATGATTAAAGAAACGTTACTTCTTTTAATAGTAATTTCTAGATTTTTACAATTAATACAAAATATATATGTATTTTATAGTATTTTGTTTTTTTATTAACGTTGGCTTGTGAAGTCTTGATGTGCTAGACTTTATGAATAAAAAGATTGGTTATTAGGCTTATGATATTCGCAGACAAGGGGGTGGCAAACTGGCCCTGGCACCGCCACCTATAGTGCACGTTTTCTATTTCTTGGACTTATGATTGTAACCGTAAGGGTGGGCGGTATGGTTATAGAAGAGGAAAATTATACAAAGTCTTTAACCAATGGGAGGAGAGATAAAATTTTTGTAGAAATGGTTGTTTTGTGAAGGCTATGGGTGTAGAAAATTTGTAGGCTAGAAATTCAATTGTTTTGTGAAGTGGGGACCACACAACACTCACCCAACATTCAGCAAGCTTCGGAAAAAATATGCCGAAAATGAGGGGATTGGTTGCCGATTTTTTGTTGCCGAAATAGGGGGTGTGGGATGCCGAAGAGTTTACCGATTTTTGTGTGTTTGCCGAATGGGTTTACCGACCCATACCGTCCACCCTAACTATAAATCATTTTGTATTTGTAAACCGCTTTAAGGACTAAAAAGACTACAAGAATAAACGTTTCATGTACTCTAGATTTTTTCCATTTTTTTTTCCTGATTCTATAGATTCCCGAGCTTAAACCCCCACCCCACATATATGGTCCCCACTCATAACACGAATAACATATAGAAGTCTTCCAAGCATCCGATACCCATCTCCACGTTGAAGGGCCAATTCACCGATACCGTTCATTGTTAACGAGTCATGTAACTTACGGGTGGGTTGACCCACCCGATTACCCGATTAACCCGGTAGAACCCGGTACCCCCTTACGTAATATCAATTCGTAAATTGGTGGTTTTGGACTTTTGGGGGCACACGTAGAATCATCATCAACGTTGGAAAACGCAACTAAAAACCTAACCAAAAAGATCTTCACTCTTTCAATTTCTACCCATATTATTTTGCTCAAAACTTCACGGATCTTCTCAGCATGCCAGGTTTTTACTCTTTTTTCTGTCTATATATATCTAAATTCGTCTCTCAATTTCATTACTAGTGTTGATAAGTAGCAGAAATGATGAGCGATGGTTTCTGATGCTTCGAATTGTTCATTCGTTCTTCCCTTTTTTTTTTGAAATTTTAAGAATTGAGTGTTGGACATCGATCATCTGTTTTAATTTCGAATAGTATTTAGGTTTTTTTTTTCCTTTGCGATTGGTTTATTAAATCATAGGTTGCGTTTTTCATTTGTTAAATCTTAAAGATTATTGATTAAGTGTAATTCAGAGGACTCTCTGCTTTTACTTTGAATCCAAAACAGTGGTACTGATTTTAAGTCAATTATTGGTTTGTATGACCCTAAAAGGCTGAATGAAGACTTTTCTTGGAATTTAGAGATGATCAGGTTCATAAACTAGTCAAACTGTTGATTGTTATTATTATCAGAACTATTTAGGCTTTAGAGTGCCAAGTTAAGTGTTTAAGTCTTAAGAAATTGATGTGTAGATGTTGAAACTTGCACATAACGCTTAAAACATGTCAAACCAAGATCGATCAATATCCAAACGGAATGGATTCGAACTTCTCCTAGAATAGTTTCCGGTGCAAAATGAAATTTATAGGATATATATATGGGTAATTCAAAGGTAAATAGAGAGATTTTGTAGGATTCTCTAGTAATGAAAAATAGAATTATTATGTATCACAATTTCATCACTAAATTGAAGACTTTTTTATAAATATATTTATCCAAACTATATTAATGATTGTGATACTCATTGTGTAGTGTACGTAATTCTTGTTAGGATCTACCAAAGAGGGTAGGTATAATATGTGGGATAGCTTTCTATATAGTAATGTAGTTTGTAAAGCTATATCATATGTTCTCATTTCATATAAGTTGTAACCTCTATACTTCTCCCAATATTAATGATATTTCAAGATGTTTGTTCGACCGTTCTTGACGATTCTTACGAGTTCAAAGTTATTCACTTGCTCACTATTTTTCTTACAAGTTACAAATAAATTGATTTTGTTCCACAAGATTCACTTCTTTTCTCTTTTTTAATCACCATTGTTACTTAGACATCTTGTATTATAATCCTTTGAAAAAGATGCTAACTGATTTTGCATATTTGGTCATTTGTCTTGTAGATAATGAAGATTCAATTGTGGTACCCCAGTCTGGCGTATTGCCACTTGCCAAACTCAAGCGTTGGCAATGGTGGCTTCTTGTTGCCTTTAACATATTTTTTCTAATTATTGGTCAAATTGTCGCGGTTCTTTTGGGTCGATTTTATTATGACCAAGGTGGAAATAGTAAATGGATGGCTACACTTGTTCAAACTATAGGGTTTCCTATCCTTTTCATTCCATATATATTTTTCCCTTCCATTACTAATTCATCAACAACATCCACCACATCCTTTTCAACACCAATTATTTTGTCGATGTATGTTGTCATTGGTGCCCTAATTGCCGGTGACAATATGTTATACTCCGTGGGATTACTATATCTTTCAGCCTCTACTTACTCCCTCATATGCGCCACTCAGTTAGCCTTCAATGCAGTCTTTTCATTTTTCATAAACTCCCAGAAATTTACAGCTTTAATTTTCAATTCTGTGGTGGTTCTTTCATTCTCCGCCTCACTGCTTGCTATCAATGATGACTCAGATAAACCGTCTGGTGTCACAAACAAGAACTACGCCCTTGGTTTTGTGGCTACACTAAGTGCTTCTGCTCTTTATGCATTTTTACTTTCAATTATGCAACTTTCCTTCCAAAAAGTTCTCAAGAAGGAAACGTTTTCTGTGGTTCTCGAGCTTCAAATCTACACTTCGTTCTTCGCCACCTGCGTTTCTACCATTGGTCTTTTTGCTAGCGGCGAGTGGCGGACCTTGGGTGGTGAAATGGACAGTTTTGGTAAAGGGGGCTTGGCTTATGTGATGACATTGGTTTGGACCGCTGTGGCTTGGCAGGTGTGCTCGGTTGGTGTTGTGGGCTTGATTTTTGTGGTGTCGTCTCTCTTTTCAAATGTGATTAGTACTCTGTCATTGGCCCTGACTCCATTGGCTGCGCTACTTGTGTTCCATGACAAAATGAATGGTGTAAAGATAATCGCCATGCTAATGGGCATGTGGGGTTTCTGTACTTACATTTATCAGAATTATCTTGATGATCTTGAGGCGAAGAGAAAACAGACGGATGCTACCGGTATGCGTCTTAAATCTTCCAATTGAAGCTTTTTTTTAACTTTTTGGTCTAACTGTTAGAGAGTATGCTGTTAAAGTTGGGCATTTATGAAAGATTATTCACTAAAGGTTTAATGTATGGATTTTATCTTGCAATTTTGGTCTTCTTGTAGTTTCCTTTTTTGTCTTTTTCAGTATCAGGAACTTATTGGGATAATTGTGAAAAATTGCAACATAGTTTTTAGCAACAGGCTTTGAAAATAATCAGAAATAGCAAACATATTTTGGTTTCTTATGAACCATACTTTTTTGTGCAGTTATCCTTTCTAATTGGGTATTTGGGATTAAGATTTAGTTTCTTTCATGCGCATTTAGGGGCAGTTTTATCAGGGGAATCAACTCCATTGCTACTCGAATTCAACTGAGCATAAACAGAAGCAGGAAACTTGCTCCTCCAGATGCACCAGTTGAGGTATGTTTTGACTTTTATGGTCAAACGAGTTGATATGAGACTGAAAATCCTATATAACCTGGAAGAAAAGATAAGTCACCATGCTCATTTGTAACAGCAGATCTTTTGGTTGCATTTTATAAGTAAAATTGGAGGTAGGGGTGGATTTGAAATGTCTCGTTTGACCATTAAAGTCAAAATAGAGTTCTTGTTTTGCAATGGAGGCGATGGACTTCCTGTATAGGTAGGTATTGTGCATGAAAGTTAAGGGGATGATGGCTTTCAGTGCTGTTGGCGGCGTGTCTTGGTGGTTAACTTTGCTGTTGTATTGAGTGTTCATTGTTTGATTAAATGTATACCTGTACTGATTGATGTAAACAAAGAATGTTACAAATGGAAAAATTGTAATAGAATATTAAAAGGATCCTGAATTATAGATTTTTAAAATGTAAATTATAAATTTGAAAGAGTATTAAAAGTATGCATCATTTCTATTTTAAATTTTACTTCTCTTATAGAGTCAACAAGTTTTGTTATATTTTATTCAGATTATATGATTATATGGTATTATGGTATGTCAATATAGGGGTTATATCCACTAAAAAAATATATTTTGTCTAAATATAAAACAAGAGATCTGATGCATTGATTTTACAAATCAATAGTTGAGATTCAAGTATAATAAAATAAGAGAAAATTGAGAGGATGGGGCATTTTTTATATAGCCTATTTTGTTGGCTTTTTAAAGTTTCGCCGACGTTTAAATGTTCATAATTTTTTGATATATATATATATTTTTTTTAAATAACACCATAAAAACAAACATTTTTTTTTCTTTTAATTTGAGTATAGTATTGATATATAAAAAATTTAAAAAAATATACAAGTTTGTGATATTTGTACCGGTCTTAAAAAATATACTAGTTTGTAATAATTGTACTGTTTTACATTAAAACAATTTATTTGTATTGTTTTGCATTCTACTTTTTTGTTTTGTATTAGGGCATGGGGTATACTCTCTCCATGTTAAACTTTAACACACGCCACGTAGGCGCTGACTGGACTTTAACACCACATAACACACATGTGGTATACTGCATGTTATGTGGTGTGGTGTTAAAGATTATTTTTTAATTTTTTTAATGTCAAAAAAATGACCGTTACTCTCTTCCACCCCAATTTAACGAGCGCCAAACTTTTCACGCAGCCATATAGCGCCGCTATATGGCGCCACAGGGGGGCGGTGTTAGCGCCTGATGGCGCCTGATGGCGCCAGTACACCACATGCCCTTATAGCAACTATTTCTATGTAATTTTGTATTAAACTAACACAATTTATGTTTTTTTAAAAGTAAAACAACACATGTAATTTTGTTGCTTCCATACAAAATATATTGGTTTTATTAACTTTTATATATGTACAGTATTATGTTAGGATAACATTATTTGTACTGTTTTACGTTAAGACAAAATTATTTGTACTGTTTTACATTAAAACAATATTATTAGTAATGTTTTAAAGTAAAACAACATGTATAATTGTGCTGGTTTGCATTAAAATGTACTAATTTTATATATGTATTGTTTTACATTAAGATAACATTATTTGTACTATTTTGTTTTTAGACTAAAATGTATGTACTTTTATTTCTTAATTGTGTCACATGCCAAAGTTCTATTACTTCCTATTCTTTAGGCAAAATGAATTTCCTATTTTATCCAACCCCTGTCAATATATATGACTTAGATGCCGGTAAAAGGGTTCGAAAAATCAGATGAGTATATATATTTTTTGAACGGCGTTTGGAACTACTCCCAAATCTCCGATACCCGAGTGAGCCTTCCTGAGACGGGATTGCAACCGTCCATACTGGATTTGACATTCCAGGTTTGACTCACTCAAGAACCCCATTAAGGGGGAAACCCACCACTTGGGAAAACGCCCTTGAGTTCAGGTTTGAACTTGAAACCTCAAAATCCCAGAGCTCTAACCATCATCCTCATACCATTGGGCCAAATGTCATATGGTTATCACATGAGTATCAACTGATATGATATCCGCAACAAACCAACAAAATGTTTTTAAAACGACGTCGTACTCAAATACCTGGCTCATTTCGTGTCCCCCTTAATTTTTTAGGTTTTCCGATAGATTTAGATTCTTCACCCACTAAAAAAGAAAGGATATGAAGTTGGTTGGGTGGCAGGGGAAATCAATACACATGTTTTATCACTCGACCGCTCGTGGAAGGATTTTTCTTATTTTTATTTTATTTTAAATGGGTTCTACTGCTGCTAGCTTGGAGTCTCATAAAAAGCTCTATTTACCCATTAGGATCTCTACATGGGTCGAGACTTTGTTTATATGTCCTTCAAAAAAAAGGTTACACACAAACATATCATAAAAACCGTATAATAAATAAATTAAACTAATATATGTTTTCTTAAGGTTTTGTTTACAAATAAAGACATCACAAATTAGTAATTATCAAGGATTAGGGGTAATTTATGTATTTAAGCATAACCACATGATGGCAGGCTGATATGAATTTCGCGAGCGGAACCGTTGGCATCATAACCGAATTAACTTCCAAAAATAGCAAGTTCAAAATAGATTGTTTCCCCCTTTTTCACCCTCTAGGGCACAATTGGAGTGCAACATTCTGTAAATCGCATCATTTTTCTTTTTTCTTTTTTCTGATCAGAAGCAACAATGTCGAATTTCTGTAGCCAAGTTCGGCTCTCGTCGAATCTGATCAGAGACGTACGGATCAGAATTTCACGATCGTTCACAACAATCGAGTGCCATAGACCCACCATTCTTCATAAAAAAGGCGTCGATATCATACACGATCCATGGTTCAATAAGGTACATGATTTGAGGTGCTTTTTCGTTTTCAATGATTCGTACGAAATGCTACTTTTTTTCTTTTGTGCAATTATGTTATTTTATTTTCCTTTGATTTCCATATTTGTTCGGATCGTAATGATGAACTAGTAATTATTAGAATTTGGTTATGCATTAAACTTGGATCATAAGTTATGTAGTTTATAAATTTTACATTATGAGTATTTTAAAAATGCGGTTAAAAATGAGTTTGTTATAAATATTAATTTTATTTTTTTATATATAAATATGTGTAAAAGATGACGACTCTAGCGTGAGCTTTAACATTTTAGTTTGTTAAGATAAACGAGACAAGCAGGCTCGGTTAAGTTTGTAAATGAGTCAAGTCTATCAACTCGGGTCTTTTACAAGCCTATCGATAAGGAATCACAAACTATTTTACTCTTCAATCGTTCCAACATAAGGTTTAATGAATTGGATAATACCACTCATTTCTATTTTAATTTATCCCGAAAATAATGTCCACTTGCTATTAATCACTCAATTTCATTAAGATCTAAAAAAAACCTTGTGAACTTTATGCGTGTAAAATTGGCATTTTGACTATTCTATAATGCCACAATTACACAATCCTAAAATTGGCAGAGGCTAGGCACTTTTGTATGAGTCCCTTAAAATAAATTTCGGGTCTTCCAAAATATCATGTTTAGCATCCCGCGGTACAATAGTCAAAGTTAAAACACCACAATTGAGTTCCATACTGAAACATCCTCAATTGAATTCAAACTTGAAACAACCAGTTTTGAATTCAAAGATGAAACATCTACCTTTGAATTCAAAGTTCAAACAATCAAGATTAAACACCATACCTAAAGTCAAAGTAAAACATCAACTTTATTATTTGTTTATTCACTATATTATATTGTTATATAATAAAATATTCCAACAAGAACATCCCTTTGGGTTGGTATTTGTTATGGTAGAAGGTAGTTTTCAGAGGCTTGTTTCTGTTTACCATACAGAGTTTACATATGAATGGGTCAAGATTACAAAAATCCTAAGATGAACATTCTTATATCCATCTGATAGATGCAATAGCAACTAAGAACAATAAATTTTGCATTAGTTTACACAAAGATGAAGAGATTCATGGGGATGTTAGTAACATAACAAGAAATGGGGACAAACTTTTGGACCCTTCTATTAAAAACTTTAATTCAAGCTTAAAGTAGTTTAACGTACTTCACCATGCGTTCTAGGAGGGTTTATTTAGTGATCACATGCTAAAAGTCAGGATTAATTTTGCCAACTTTGGTTAACAGGGGACGGCATTCTCAATGACTGAACGAGATCGTCTTGAACTGCGTGGACTTCTACCTACAAATGTTCAGACAGTGGAACAACAAATCGAACGTTTTAGTAAGTTAATATATTTATTTATTGTTGTTTGTTCCTAAACATGATAAGCTCAAAAGCATTTCATGACAAGGTTTCTTGTTGAACGATATATAAGATATAGTTCAAGTTACATGTGTTTAACTTACTCTCACACTTGAAACTTAAATATCAAGTTACATGTGTTTAATGCCATAGTTTTCGCATGTTCAAATTGTAATCAAAACATCATGGTATAGGGTGGTTAGCAACCATTTATATCCTCATTACACCCTCTCTTAGTAGGGCGATCACCATTTTTCTTATATTGAGTTTTTAATCAAAAAATTTAATGATCTGATTCCTTATTAATAATATTTTTAATTTACAGAGACCGACCTGAGGAGGATTGAGATGAATGCTAGGGACGGAGAGACACTCTCTTTGGCCAAGTGGCGAATACTTAACAGGCTACATGATAGAAATGAAACTATGTACTATAAGGTGAGTGGTCACTCTTGTAAAGATTCTTTAAGGGAGACCTGAACCGGCACCACTATTATTAAAATTTATCCTGTAAAAATGCTAAATACTATTGTTAAATGGTTTTTATATGTTAGAATCTAGTCATGTACTAATTAATAACATTATATCTATGTTATGACAGATTCTTGTTAACCAAATAAAGGAATATGCCCCTGTAGTATACACTCCAACAGTAGGACTTGTTTGCCAGAAATACAGTGGATTATTTAGAAGACCGAGGGGGATGTATTTCAGTGCTGCAGATCGTGGAGAAATGATGTCGATGGTGTATAATTGGCCTGCTGATCAGGTCTCTTAATTTTGAAATACGTAATAAGTGTCAAAATTTTATTTAAAAAATATATTTTATACTAATTAATGCATCCTGTTTCATAGGTTGATATGATTGTTGTCACTGATGGAAGCAGAATATTGGGTCTTGGCGATCTTGGAGTTCAGGGGATCGGCATTGCAATAGGAAAGTTAGATTTATATGTTGCTGCAGCTGGAATAAATCCTCAGAGAGTAATCTTTGCACCTTATCCATCACAACATTTTCTGAAACTGTCTGACAAGATTTATATACAGCTATAATTCATCATAACATATTACCTTTGTATCTTATCTTTGTACTACTTAATGTTTTTTTCTTTTGATAGGTGCTTCCTATCATGATTGATGTTGGAACCAATAATGAAAAACTTCTTAAAGACCCCTTGTGTAAGGTTCTCTTCACTCATAAATTGCCGATACACTAAACATGCAAACAAACACACTTAGCAAGAATCTCACTTTAACGGTAGAAAAAACCTCATTTTTTAGATGAAAATATAGAAACACAAAAGAAATTAAATTTTGCTCTGGAAGATGATAGTACTATACTTTTTAGATCTAGGATTGCAAGAACACCGTCTTGAAGGTGACGAGTATGTTTCCATTATTGATGAATTTATGGAGGCTGTATTCAATCGCTGGCCCCACGTGATAGTGCAGGTATTAGTTCCAGCAGTTACTTTGAAAGCTTCTAGAAGTAATGATTAGATGCCACCCCTCTAAAGTTGAGAAATTGCATATTTCCCCAAATCATGCTTTAAGAGCATTGTATATTATGGATTATAAACTTTTATTTTGGGGAAATATGCAATTTTTATCCAAAGTAGCGGGATATATGCAATTACCCCTTTTTTCACATTCATTGTCTTATTGATGAATGTTTCAAGAAAATGTTTATCATGTTTGATTTTACTTTAGTTTGAAGACTTTCAATGCAAGTGGGCTTCGATGTTACTGAATCGCTACAGAAATACTTACAGAATGTTCAATGATGATGTCCAGGTGAACACTATGCACTTTATCAATCTGGAGCTGATTTTCAATGAACTTTTATTATTATTATTTTTAGGAAAATTGGATTTTAATAATACGAATTATCACTCATTGGCTGATAATAATACGAATTATCACCTTGGCACACAATAATACCAATTAACCATTCCGGTCTCTAGAATGATACACTGTTAGTTTTTCACTAACGGCGTTAGTCTCTTGCTGACGTGGAACCTGACGTGGCCTAGTAGTTTGCTGACGTGGCTTGATTTGGAGGGTTCCACGTCAGCAAGAGACTAACGCCGTTAGTGAAAAACTAACGGTGTATCATTCTAGAGACCGGAATGGTTAATTGGTATTATTGTGTGCCAAGGTGATAATTCGTATTATTATCGGCCAATGAGTGATAATTCGTATTATTAAAATCCAATTTTCCTTATTTTTATTCTAATTAATCTACTTTCATCATTGATTATTGTTTAGGGAACAGCAGGAGTAGCAGTTGCTGGTCTTCTAGGAGCTGTAAGAGCACAAGATAAGATGTTGATTGATTTCCCAAAGCAAAATATTGTTGTTGCTGGTGCTGGAAGGTATGAATCCTCTCATATTTGATTTTTATACATCAATTTCTCATCTACTTGTTGCTGTTCTTTTTTTCTTATTTAGTCCTAATAATCGGCAAGTGCAGTGCAGGAGTTGGGGTTCTGAAGGCAGCCAGGAGAACTATGGCCAGAATGTTAGGAAATAATAAAGATGCTTATGAGAGTGCAAGGAATCAGTTCTGGGTAGTTGATGTTAATGTATGTATATATTCCTAGCTTTTATTTTTTTTGCTTAATTTAGCCATTCACTGATCCATCAAGCATCATACACAGAAATAGGTCAATTTGGGATTTGTTTTATCTCTAATGTGTCAAAATAGGTCAATATTGGTTATGTTTTTTCTTTAAAAGGGGAAGGAGTCAAATGGATTGAGTTGGCCAACTTGTTGAAAGTTATCCAGAATCTCTTTAATATTGCTTTGTTAATAAGTGGATAATTTCACCTTAATAATATAGTTCTGTAATCATATGTAGCACATCAAGTATTTAGTTATTTACAAAAACTCGAATGAATAGAACAAAAAAGTGTTTGCGGGTCAGGTCAACCTGACTTGCACTATAAAAGTGTTCCATGTCAACCTATCCTATTTTAAATCGTACTCAAAAAGGATTATCAGCAATCACTTTTTTTTTGTGTGTGTGTGAATGAATCAGGGCCTGATCACAGAAGAGCGTGAAAACATCGATGATGATGTCAAGCCATTTGCAAAGAAGAGCAATGAAATGAGGCGGCGAGGACTCAATGAAGGAGCAAGTCTATTAGAAGTGGTGTGTGATACACACACACACACACAAAGAGCTTTTTATTCCATTTTATGTATGGTTTACTGATCAGATGCCGGATATTATATGGTAATCAGGTGCAGGAAGTAAAGCCTGATGTACTCCTTGGTTTATCTGCAGTTGGTGGCTTATTTTCTAAAGAGGTATTATCTTATGTTTAATGAGTAAAGCAGGTTAAGAGATCATACATGTTTAAAAAAAAAATCCATGTTTAGGCATCTCCATTTATAAGTTAATTTATTTATTTGTTGCAGATATTAGAAGCGTTTAAAGGTTCAACTTCCACCAGACCAACAATATTCGCAATGTCGAATCCCACAACCAATGGTATGGTTGATACTTAATACCACTTCATCAACTTGACTAAAATAACAATAAAAACAAACCAACATACCCAACAAAAATCCCACTCAAAAAGTTAGGTTCTTGCGAGGGTGAGATGAGAGCAAGCCTTACTTACCTCTACCTCTATCCCATGGGATAAAGAGGCTACTCCCAGAGAGACCCCTGGCTCATGCATCTTGACCTGTAATATGAGCTTTTAATGTTTCAAATTTTGTGCCTTGACAGTTGAATGCACCCCTGAAGAAGCATTTTCTGTTGTGGGGAAACACCTCATTTTTGCAAGCGGAAGCCCGTTAAAGGATGTGGATCTTGGTCTGTCTTCTAATATTTTTCTGATTTTCCTTTTACACTTTAAATGCCACGACCTTAGTACTCTCTGCGTGACATAACACGAAAACTTTGATTACAGGTAATGGAGAGATTGGCTACTGCAATCAGGGTAACAATATGTATCTTTTTCCTGGGTCAGTTCATATCTCTAGTCACTAGTTAGAAATTTATTTATCATTTATTATTGCCTCAACTACTCTTCATCCGACTGAATCTTGAACTGCAGCATTGGTCTTGGTACCCTTCTGTCTGGTGCTAGAATAATCTCAGACGGCATGTTACAGGCTGCAGCTGAGTGGTAATTTTCTCAAGTTCAAGATCCACAAAATAGCAACCACCTTAGCTTGTTGGTGTTATGGTAATTATACTTCTTTTTTTGTCATGAATTTGTTAATTATACTTTCTTTTGATGGGCTGCTTTGGTAATTATGACGGGTTGAAGCGGTTAAATTGGTGGCACGTGACATTTTCTTATTTCTTTTACAAATTTTCTGTTAAGACTAGTGTCACTAACTAACATTCTGTCTAGGAATTTGGTTTATTTTGATAATTATACTTTTTTTTTCTTTCTAATTTGGTATATAGAGTTTCTCTTTACGGGTATGGTTCTGAAATAGTGATTCGATTTTAAGTATAAGTATGATTACCAAAATGCCTTAGCGCGTAGCTATTTGGTGACATTTAACCTAATAACAATTATAAAAAATGTCACATTAGCAAAATTTAACTGGTTCAACATATCATAATTACCAAATTTGGTATGATAACAAAGTATAATTACTAATTCGGGACAAAAGAGGGTATATTCATCAAAACTGACCTACAAACTAAGTAGATTGCTATTTTGTGAAATTTTGCCCTTTTATTAATTTATGACACTGAATTCCATTTGGTCACTAGAGTAACTTATAGGTGAGGATTATCATTTATCCTAACATGTCAATGAGTAAAATAGAAAGAAAAAAAAGAACTTAAGCTTAAAAGGCAAACGGTCAAACATTTCAAAATGGGTGAAAAAGGTAGAATGTCTCCTAAAGATCCTTTTTTATAATACAGTTTTGTATCCACATGTAACACACTGCTAGTTTTTATAAAAATGGATTTGGTGAAAAGTGCTCCGGGTCAACTTTTACAAAAGTTCATTTGTTTTGACTTGTTACCCAACTCACCCATTTTACCAAGTTGGGTGTCTATAGTTTTGTTTCATAACATCATATTGCATTTCACAATCCAAAAGCTATATTCTCAGTTGTGATGCGTCGCCTAAAGTCCGATATTCTATTTTTGTCATTAACTCCCTCATCAAACCTACAGCCTAGCTGAGTTTATGACTGAGGAAGAGGTTCTCAAAGGAATTATATATCCTCCAATATCAAGGTATAAACTATAATAAATCATTATTTTGTATAAAAACAATTATGGTATTCAATATCTCACATTTGTGCCTCTAGAATACGCGATATAACAAAAGCCATAGCTGCTGCTGTGATCAGTGAAGCAATAAAAGAGCGCATAGCAGAAGGATATCGTGAAATGACTTATCGCGATCTCAAGAGGCTGAGTAAGGTATCTTATATTTGTGTGTAATCACCTCAAGATTATTGTAAGAATAATCTAATCTCAGATGGCTTGCAATCATTTCTTGACCTTTTTTTATGCATTAGTATTTATACTTAAAAATTATAATGGTATTACTATTAAATAATAATAATGACTACCTTATACATAACTACATTTTTGCCAATTCACTTCTCATTATTGATAATATGATGTGTGATCTAATTTCTCAGGAGGACATCATTTTGCATGTGGAGAACAATATGTGGAAACCTGATTACCCAACATTAGTCTACAAGAATATTTGAACACTCCATGAACCAACAAACATAAAAGAAAGCAAACTGGAAATAAAAGCCGGCGAATTTTGACAATTTTGTATCATTCATTTGAAATCCCTACCAAGATGTATCGAAAAAGAGAGCCGAGGTGATTATGGTGATCTTCACAAAAGCCAGCCAGGCATTCCTTGGGTAATATTTACTAATAATTTACAGTTTACACTTCTTGTTTGTTGGCTAGACAGGTTGACCTTAAATACTTCACTCCAGAGCTAATAAACTTCTAATAAATAAATCGCGTGTTAGATACGAGTAGATAAATTATGTTATGCCCATAGCGATCTAATTCTTTGAATAAACATGATTTATGATGTTTTATGCATTATTACATTGTTCGACCAATTTGACCCTTTTACCTTTCGAGTTATTTTCATTTTACACGTTGATATTTAAAGATAAAACATAACCTGATTTGACCCATAAGAAATTACCACATCTATATCATCATCTATTAACACAATCTGTCTTCATCTCATATTATTTCTAGTTTAAATTTTTTCCACAAACCTTACTTTATAAGTGAGATATTACTAGCTAGATAAGTTTGTTTGTTTATTTTTCTTTTAGAAAGTATTCTTGAGCTTAATTTTGTTTTTTTTACTGCAGCAGTAGAAGAGGATTCAAACACACAAACTTCAAGGCACTAGAGATTAGATATGTTCTTTTGATTGTATTTTAAGATGGATAATAGTATGTTTAATGTAAAACTCCTATCAAAATGAAATATATGCCTTTTACAAGGTTGAGTTGTGGTAGAAATGATATTATAGTCAACAATGTCTTCAACTTTGAAATTAATCATTTCTTATTTATTTATTTATTTGTTAACATTATTTTGATTTTAAAAGTTTGGACTTGTTACATACTGTTATGAAATAACAAAATGTAATAGTCTGGGATAAAAGAAAGTATCCTGAAAATCAAATGAGACGTTTACCCAGTATCATGAAAATCAAATGTAGTTAGGTGTCAGCAAAATTGAAAGCATAAAGACAATTAACTAATCTGAAACTAAATAAAGACAATTAACTAATCTGAAACTAAATAAAGACAATTAACTAATCTAAAACTAAAGTAGAAGAAAATTAAAAATACCCAAAAGAAAAACTCAAAAGGAACCAAGAGGAAAAACCTAAAAATATCAAAAGGAAAAAAAAAAGAAAAAATCCCAACAAAAACCAAAAGAAAAAGGGGAGGGGAGACACCAGGTTGGAAGAAGCCGAGTCCTCTATGTAATTAGGTTAGGTGCTGACCAGACCATTACATAAAATTAGATCTTTGTTAAGCTATCTAGCGAAACCATATACATAACAGCCGCGTAAGAGAAAAATAATAAAAACAAATATTTGTTAACATATCAAAAGAAAACTGTATATATTTATATCAGGCGCTAACCAAACCACTACACCAAATTAGATATTTGTTAACCTATCAAGAGAAACCGTATATATTTATAACGGTTGAGTAATAGAAAACAATAAAAGCATGGAGACGCCGAGTTACGAACCCGGGTCTTCATGGTAATCATGGGCTAACAAACCCACTCCACCAAAGCATTTAACTTAGTCCGTCATAAATAATATACTTTTAAAAGAGTCAACCTAGTCCATCAAAATAATATACTTTTAAACAACCACGTAATACACAATAATAAATTTACGTAGTTGGCGATGAGGGGAGACTTAGGATTGAGAGGTCACAAGTTCGATTTCTGAGCTCTGAGGGTTTTATCACTTGGCTGCTTGCGGATGTGAATTTTTTCTGAAATGAGTTCAACTGGTGTAAATACTCTCCGGGTTTATTGGATTTTAATAATCCCAGTTATACCCGATTTGCCGATAATAATCCGAATTACATTTATTTCCTACATTGAACCAGGTTATCAAGGTGCTGGAATTCATTGCACCGCCATTAACTGAACCCTAACACTTTTAGCTTTTGCTGACTGAGCATCTGACGTGGCGTCCTACGTGACTTTTTTAACCAGGTTTTAAAAAATGAAGGACTATATTTTTATTTTATTAAAAACGGAGGGACTAGTCTTAACCTACTCATCCCACAGCCACCCACTCATCCCACCACCATCGTCTTCTTCTCTTTCTCTTCATAAACCACCACTCACTACCACCGTTGACCACCACCACCACCCACCGCCGTCAAATTTGCAGCCCAAATCGCTACCAGCGTTGATCACCACCTACATCAGCTTGACCCGATCCGATTCACCCCCATCACTCTCTTCGAAACGATGACAAGTGAGAAGTGTAGATCCACTCTTTTCCAAACCCTAATCCGACTCGATTCGCTTTAAGAGCTGCTGAGCAGCATAGATCCATGATTCTAAGATCTTATGTGTCGTGAACAGTGATCGGTTCTCGTAATGGTTAACCTTAGCTTTATCCGGTGGCGTTTTGCTTAGAGAATGAAGCTCCGATGGCTTGCAAACGACGTCGTAGTTGAGGCTCAGACATGTTTGAGTTGCATTTATTCTGGTGGTGGGTGGGATGTTGTTGATGGTGGTGGATTGCGGCGACGGTGGTGGGTTTGGTGGTGTCTGTGGTTGATCGAGACACATAGAGAAAGAGGGGAGAGTGAAGGTTTAGAGCATTCACGGTAGGTTCCTTAAAAAATATGTGAGTGTAAATCTGTATAATTTAAGGTTTGGTTGTGAGTGGTTGTGAGTAGAGGAGAAAGAAAAATTTTACAAAATCTGTATATTTAACAAAAAGTTTGGTGATTTGCTAAAATTTGGGGATGAGGAGAGAGAAAATGTAATGATAAAGATATAAAAAATATCATTTAATTATGGTTGTGAGTGGAAGAGGGAGAAAAAGTAATAATAAAAGTATAAATTATAAGAATGAGGATAGAAAACCTGCTGTGAATGCTCAGAGTCTCTTTAAAGAAATTACAAGCTAGTCCCTCCTTTTTAAAACTTGATTAAAAGAAGCCACGTAAGACGCCACATCGCGAGTCCAGTCAAACCTAACAGTCAAGGTTTAGTTAACGGCGGTGCAATAAATTCCAACACCTTGATAATCAGGTTTAATGTAGGAAATAAACGTAAGTCAGATTATTATATGCCGATCGGGTATAACTTGGATTATAAAATCCAATAATGAACAGAGAGGAGCATCAGTTGAAAGTTGAAACTATTCTTCTCGATTCTTACAGTCTTACCTAAATTATTCTCATCACCCTTATCATTGTATCGTAGCTAATTTCGACCCTTTGATTCTTTGAACCTCATTGATTAATTAGATTCATCATCAATTCAAAATACCATCATATTCGAGGGGTAAGTCTATACAACTATGTGACGTTATTGTCGTTATAAAAAGGAAACTAAATTTTAATAATCCAAACTTTTACATGTTGGCTGCTAATATTCTCAATTAGGAATATCCTTGCCACTAGTTTCAACTTTTGAATCATTTTCTCTCAACAATCTACAGTTAAAATTGTTTAACTCCGTTATAAATCCATTAAAATATTTTGGATTTCTTACCTGGACTGAAGGTAGACGTTGAAGAGGAATTCATAAGAACACATTTTTCAAAACTTAAAGTTGTGTGTGAATCGAAGCAAATGGTGAATTAGGGATGAAATTGGATTAGGGAAAGTTCCAATTCACCATTTGTTTCGATCAACACACAAAAGTAAGAAACTTACAACTTTTAACGAAAATCTAACAGAGAGAGAAAATAATTAATAAGTTAAAACCAGTAACAAAAATATTATCAATTGGGATTATTAAATAAAGTATGAAATATTAAAATTCTATTTTCCTTATAAAAATCATATAAAAAGTTTGAAATTTGAAATTTTGATCGGTCTCAATTTAGACATAATTGGAAAGTAGATTCGACTACATTGTGCCGGTTCAAAAGATGTTCCAACCGGATTGGAGTCGACGGCCAATCGAAATAAAAGACAAAAAAAGGGAGAAAATTTCAAAACCCTCACACGCGCATGTTAGCACCCCCCACCCCTTTTCTTACCTTCGTGACCAATTCACAGCTTCTTCAACCTCTTCTCTCTCTCTCTCTCCAATCTATCTCCGATCGTTCATCCGGAATCCTACACAGCGTATCTGCAGGAATCCGATCTCATACCCTAGGGTTTTTGATTTATTATTTTGCTTCTGATTTCTGAAAGATTTCTAAAAGAAGACAAGCTTGTTATTACTGTCAGTTATGGCGACTATGGAGAGCTTGATCGGTTTAGTAAATCGTATACAACGAGCTTGTACTTCGCTCGGTGACTATGGCGGCGGAGATTCCTCTTTATCTTCTCTTTGGGACGCGCTCCCCTCCGTTGCCGTTGTCGGCGGTCAGGTATTTTTCTCTCTCTTCGATCTCTTTCACATCAAACTATTTAAAAGGTGATTATGATTGAAATCGTATCGCTATGCTATTTGTTCGATCCGTTTATTTGATTTCAACACATCGGTGGTCTAGATCTCTTCTGATAAGGAGTCGGAGATAGCATCTTATATTGTGAGAGAGCACATAAATTAGTAATATTAGTGATGAAAACATGATATGGATCTCGATTGTTTACTTTATGCAGTATTTGGTAACATGTGCTTCAGGCGTTTAAAACGGAAGTGAATTAATTTAGTTAATTCGGATATGAATATTTCTTTCATTTGTATTTGTTTGTTATCCAAATTGTCTTTATAATCTCCATACAGTTCATTCATGTAGTTTTACTATATTTAGTTGTTTTGTTTTTGCTTGTTTATGTGACCTGCAATTGATTTGGTAACAGAGTTCTGGAAAGTCTTCCGTGTTGGAGAGCATTGTGGGAAGAGATTTTCTTCCTAGAGGATCTGGTTAGTTGTTTGTTTCATATTTTGTATACAATTTCTGTGGTTGTATCCTTAACTATGTAGCGTTCATGGATGCACTTAATAGTGTTGTGTATTGGTGCACTTAATAGTGTTGTGTATCTATTCCAGGGATTGTGACAAGGCGTCCCTTGGTGTTGCAATTACACCAGACAGAGGGTAGGCAAGAAGAGTATGCTGAATTTGGTCATTTGCCCCGCAGGCGATTCACTGATTTCTGTGCGTGAAGCTACTGATGCTTTTTATTGGTTTCTGTAAATATGTTTGCTCAAATTTGTTTTATGCAACTTCATATGTTAGTGTAAGACCCTAATGCTTTTCTAAATTCTTAACCACTTTACAGCTTTGGTACGTAAAGAAATTCAAGATGAAACTGACAGAATCACTGGAAAGTCAAAGCAAATATCTCCAATCCCAATTCATCTCAGTATATACTCACCAAAAGGTGTGTTTTATAAGTATACATCGCGTAGACATGTTGAACTAGTGATGTTTTTATTGCTTATTATGATCCAACCATTGGGTTTGTCATATTTTATTATGATGCTAACGTCTCGCCATCATTTCCTTGTTCTTCCAGTTGTCAACTTGACCTTAATTGATTTACCTGGACTGACGAAAGTTGCTGTTGGTTTGTCCTCTCTACCTTTCTTTATAATTATTTAGATTTTGTGGCTGCCTCGAGCTCTATCTGACATGAAGTTTCACTTCTTTTGCAGAGGGACAGTCTGAAACTATAGTTGAAGATATTGAAACTATGGTTCGGCTTTACGTTGACAAGGTAATGCTAATCTATGTTTTATGTGGACAAGCGTCACTGGTTCTTTCCTCCATAATGTATGTGCATGTTTCTTTGAGTGAAATGAGTCTAATTTTCCTATTTATCAGTCACATGAAGCCATAGATGACTGTTAACTATATGTAATAAACGTGATGTTGTTCTTATAGTTAATAATATCATACCAAATCAGTGTTTGGGAAGCAATTATCTTTACAAAGAAATAAAAGTCATCTGGTATGCAGTATGTCCAATAATCAACCTTTTAGACTAATGCCGGGCAAGAATCTTTTATGTCAGATGAACAATTATTTGTTACCCTTCATATTATTCAATTGCCATGTTTTGGTGCAACTATATAATGATTGGAAGTACTGATATATGTTTTATTTTTGACGAATACTGAAATAAACTCTCTTTTGAATCTTTCAACCAGGATATTACTAATTTAGACAATCTAATAATAATTTAGATAATCATTAATAAACAAATAATAAAAATAATTGTCCTATTGTTCAACATTGATACTCCCACAAGGCGACAATGATATTTGATTATTGTTCAAATGTTGAAATCATTATGGATGAAGTGATGAACACCGTGGACTGAAATGAGAGTTATGAGTTTTGATTAGTGGTTACTAATAGGCATATAGGACTATAGGAGTAAATTAACAAACAAACTACCCAAAAAAGATGTATTTTTTTGGAATGGTAGCAGTAATAACTATTAAATAGTAAGAAACTAAGCAGTCTTTTAGATATTTGTTGGAGTGGGCTAGGATTGTCCCGATTATAGCATGAATGGCTAATTAAATGCCTAAGAAAAATAGGCATAGGAAATTGATATTAATCTCTTAAGGCATGATTACATGGAATTAATTGGAGGAAACAAATATCACGTTTCAAGATGACAAATCGTGGCCAGTGAAATCCCAAAAACGTGCTTAGCTGCGGTTGGTCTGTTTTTTGCAAGTTGGTCATAGATTTTTGCCCTAACTTGTCATGATATTTCATTTATTTTTTTTGCATGTTTATCATAGATCTATATGCAATTAATTTTTTTACAGCCTAACTCCATCATACTAGCAATATCTCCTGCTAATCAAGATATTGCCACATCCGATGCAATTAAGCTTGCCAAGGAAGTGGACCCATCAGGTATTTTTACTTCACTACTGGCAGGAAAATGCTTTCTTTCATTATTTTTTTCTCATCTTTTGCACCTCTTAACTTGACCAGGTGAACGGACATTTGGTGTGCTGACAAAACTCGACTTGATGGACAAAGGAACTAATGCTTTGGATGTGAGATATTATCACTATGAAAAACCTGTAGTTTATTTCACTTCCTTGATTCTGATGTTGATATTATGTTAAAAAGGTCCTTGAAGGTAGAGCTTACCGTCTACAACATCCTTGGGTTGGGATCGTGAATAGATCACAAGCTGATATAAACAAAAATACTGATATGATGTATGCAAGGCGAAGGGAACGTGAGTATTTTGAAACAAGTCCAGACTATGGTCATTTGGCCAACAAAATGGGTTCAGAGTATTTGGCAAAGCTTTTATCTCAGGTATACCTCACTGATATTTAGTCTATAGTTTTTCTCATTAGCATGTGGAGTTATACTATTTGTGGCTTGAAGAGATAAGGATTCTTTCTTCTCTGTAGCATTTGGAAAGGGTAATTAAAGCAAAATTACCAGGCATTGTTTCCTTGATAAACAAAGGTATTGAGGAGATGGAAGCAGAGTTGGACCGTCTCGGGAGGCCAATTGCAGTAGATGCAGGGGTGAGTAACTATTTGAGTCTGGGATGTTTTTCTATAATTGTGATATGGTTGTCTTCAACTCACGTAACTGATTTCTTTCAGGCACAATTGTACACCATCTTGGAACTTTGTCGTGCTTTTGACAAAATATTTAAGGAGCATCTAGATGGAGGGTAAGAATAGTTCTTGACGTTGGATAGTGTGGGCTGTTTTTATTCATAACGGGTCGGACTTTTTTAACTAATTAGTAATTACTATATCCTATAATGTTCTAATAAGAAACTGGATCAATATTTAATATAGTTTTTATGATCATATAAAATATATTGATTGTTTATGAAATTCCAAAAGAGGATCAAAAAAGATTGACCCAGACCATTTGAGTCATCTTAAAAAGTTTCCCTCTCATTTAATCACCTATATAGTGAACTATTCTCCAAATTATTTTTGAATTGAATGTAATTTTCTTATGAGGGTAACCCATTATGTAAAGAAGACATACTTATCTACAGGATAAGTTAGTTTCCCACTTGCAGTCGGTTGATTTAATTGCAAAAAGTATGAAAGTTTGTATTTCATTGAATTCACTTGTGGCTATTATTTCAGACGGGCTGGAGGTGATAGAATTTATGGAGTGTTTGACAACCAGCTTCCTGCTGCTTTAAAGAAACTTCCATTTGATAGACATCTCTCTCTACCAAATGTGAGGAAAATTGTTTCAGAGGCAGATGGTTACCAGCCTCACTTAATTGCTCCTGAACAAGGTTATCGCCGTCTTATTGAGGGCTCATTGAATTATTTTAGGGGACCCGCTGAAGCTTCCGTTGATGCCGTAAGTAATCTTTTAATCTTTTTTACTATCAATTCTGATATCTATAGTGTTAATATTGAGCCACACTACTTACTCCAGAACATTCTTTAGGTTCATTTTGTGCTAAAAGAACTCGTCAGGAAGTCAATTGGAGAAACAGAGGTCAGACATCAATACCTCACAAACATTTATTATTTTATTATTGTTATCATTATTTTCACTTATTTTATATAAAAACTTGCATTTAGTTGACTTAAAACATGTTTTTTCTACATTTTGTTTTTAATAAATAACTACTGTGCCAAAATTTGATTACAATATTTAATATTATTTCAATAATAATCTGATTGTTTTGATAAAAATGATTAAGGGGCTTTATGCATTTAAAACACTTTAAGCAACTTCAACCTGTCTTTTTAGCTAATGTTTTTTACTTGTTTGACCAGTTGAAACTTGAAATAATCCAAATTAACTATAACTCATAAATAAGTGGGCTGGAAATTTTCACTTCTAATTCTCATTAAAGATGTAATGAACTCTTAATTCTTTGGTTGTAACAGGAGTTGAGGCGGTTTCCAACTCTGCAATCTGCTATTGCTGCTGCTTCTAATGAATCATTGGAAAAATTCCGTGATGAAAGTAAGAAGACGGTTGTTAGGTTGGTGGACATGGAGTCTTCTTACTTAACTGTCGATTTCTTCCGGAAACTTCCTCAGGAGGTCGAGAGAGCTGGGCCTCCTCCCCCACCTGGAGATCGTCGAACATCATCTGCAGACCGCAAAAACCCACCTTCAGATCGCGGAATTCCTGCTGCAGAGCGGGCAAATCCAGTTGACCCATTAGGGGACCGTTATGGAGATAATCATTTTAGGAGGATAGGTTCAAATGTATCTTCTTATATTGGTATGGTGTCAGATACACTCAGGAGCACGATTCCGAAGGCAGTTGTTTTATGCCAAGTAAAAGAAGCCAAGCAGAATTTACTCAACTACTTCTACTCGCAAATAGGAAGAAAGGAGGTAATTATTGCCTTACCTTGTAATATTTTATTGTTTTCTATGATCCTTGTGAGTACTTGTTCATGTCAAAAAAGTACATCATTCTTGTCAATAAAGTTGAATGACAAATGGGTAACAAGTCAAAGATGGTAAATTTTTGGTACAGATCTAGTGTGTCAAATACAATCACAAAAAATAATATTTGTTTTTCAATAATAGTCTGTTTTAAAAAGAAAAGTTAAAAATGATTTATTTGTTTTATGCATTAAAATACACTTTGGGCTACCTTTGATCTGTCTATTTCATACAAGTTTCAAACTTTCTGACCGGTTTTCTTGTAAGCTCTTTAATTTAATTTGTTTGACCAAACTGCAGATAGGAAACCTCTGTAATCTTAACTTCTTTTTGAAGTTCATAAACAATTTATGTAAATGGTTGGTTATAATCTAATTAAGAGAGCTGTTAGAAGTTTTTATGCGTTTGATTGTTTGAATATATTCTGGATTAATTTCAACCTACTTAACCAGAGTAATTTGACCCGTTAGAGATGGAACATAATTCAAATTAGCCATTTCGTAAACAAGTCAAAAGGACCGATCTTTATTTCACACCCTTGTTTTATACTTTTATCTTGGTTCATGAATGCTTAATTATGTTGTGTTTCTTCAGGGTAAACAACTTGGAGAAATGCTAGATGAAGACCCGTCTCTAATGTCAAAGAGACTAGATATTGCAAAAAGACTTGATTTATACAAGGTATCAAGGGATGAGATCGAAGGGGTATCATGGGTGCGGTGATCATGATTCATGACGTTTGAATTTTCACCAGACCAGGTGTTGGGGAGGGGGATGGATTCGTCTTTAATTTTTGTTGGTCATTGATTGTTTCACACTTCATTCTTGCGTTGGGTTTGGCCTTTGGGTATGTGAGTTGATTGTGTTTCTTTTAGACAACTGAATATGTGTAGTACATCTATAGAAACATTATATTATTTCTTCAATCATTGTTGGCCGTGTCATGGTAGTTAACGCTTTTAATAGGTTATAATGTTTTGTTGGTTGGAGGTTGCACGGTTTGGTTCGGTTTTGAGGCCCAACCAAAACAAGTACGTTTGGGTTTTTTTAGTTATTTATTTTTGTAACCAATTGGTTTTGGTTATCGTTGGTTATCGCAATTGTTTCTTAGGCTTAACTTTTTGGGTTTGATGAGTTTAATTTTTTGGGTTTTCAAGATTTTAGAGATCTTAGAGTTTGCTGCTTTTGAACAATATATGAGAGTTGATGTGTTGATGTTTACTAAAACCAAAAAAATTGAAAAGTTGCTTTTGAACTAAATATGCTCTTTGCTTACTTAAGTTTATGGTGGTCATACAATTACAAACTAATGGGAAACAAAACAAATGAAAATTTTAAGCTTTATGTGAGTTTAATTGGTTCAGGTATTTCGGTTTTGTTGATGATAAAACCAAAACCATTGACTATTAGATATAGTGAATCCAAACAACGCTTTTAATTGATTCGGTTTCTATTTTATTTTTATGCTCCCCCTAGGTTGGATGATAAGAAAGTAAAAAAATCGTATTACATTTCTTATATTTTTATTTACTAAAGGCATCTAAAGTTTCTTTTTCTATGGTCAATTAAATTAATTTTACAATAGTTTGGTATTTACAGGTAATTTTATCTATAGAATAACAACTATATACCTGTTATAGGGTAAATAGTGTATATTTTTTCTTGAAAAGAATCCATCATAAGGGAAAACTTTAAATATCATGGATATAATGAAAAATGGGTTGAGAAATTTTGTGTGAACTACCCTATGCAGAGGACTCGAAACCGCGTGGGAGGGGGGGGGGGGGGGAGTGTTTCATGCTCACCACGCTGCGTTAATGTGTAGTGACATAGCCGCCCATAACCCCTTAGTCTAAGGTTTTAATTAAATCATGATAAAAAAAACATGTAGATCTAGGCATTTAATATGGAATATTTTCAAGGGACATAACTATCTGGTGACATATTTAATGATTATATGGTAAGGCCATCCATAGCGGTGAGACTATATGATGAGAAATATGGTGACATGTAGGATGTCAAGTACACATTTGAAGTGATAGTGATAAATGTATGTAGTGAGTTAATGATAGTGCGAATAATAATCGTGTGAATTTAATGTTTTATTTAAAGGGAGAGAATGGGATGTAATTATTTGAGTGACGAAAAAAAAACTACTCTCTGCACCTCCACGAGCCCAACCACTTAATAACGAAAATCAACATTGATAGCGCCCAAGAGACGGTGTGCTCCGACATGATCGCAATCATGAAAGCTTAAGGCCGCCACTACAGATGACCTAACGATCGATACTTGACAAATGATAGTTGCATTATTGGTGATCAGAAGCTCAAATAAAAGTCAATTTAGATTAATAGTTCATTTAACCTCTCTTTTTTAATAGG
>JBCNJP010000007.1:109367217-109396708 GCA_039602395.1 Deinandra increscens subsp. villosa | reverse complement strand
TCACAAGATATAACCTTACGGACACAAGGTGTTACATCAAGCGGTTGCTCAAAAACAACACGAAGATACTTGATCCATATGTAAAGTCGTGTTTGGATGATTGTTTTGAGCTTTACTCCGACGCTATTTTGGGTATCAAACACGCTATGAAGAGTTATAATTCGAAGCGTTACTTTGATGCAAATGTGCAAATAAGTTCGATCATGGATGCCACCACCACTTGTGAGGATGGGTTTAGAGAGAAAAAGGGTGTGGTTTCACCGTTAAGCAGGAGAAATAGTGCGACTTTTCAACTATCTGCTATAACACTTTCGATTATGAATATTATTCAGATTAGTTTGAAATGATTTCAAACCAATTAATTATTATGTATAAGTTCATATCATAATCTTAACTCAAAGGTTATTTCTAGTTACATGTTATTTTTCATTGTGGTGTAGTGGTAGGTAGTCTGAGTTATCTATTTGAGACTCAAGTTCTATCCCCACTGGCATCACTTTAGAGGGGGCATGGTGCCTCAATGAAGAAAGACTGAGATCTTTGTGATCTCTAATTCGATCCTAAGGGCGTTTGAGTTTTACCACCTGGGGGGCTTCGGGCGAGTAGGTTTTTCCCGAAACTGGAGATAACTTGATGTGCTTAAAGGCTCCGTATGGCTGGGTTAGGCCAGCTGGCGTTGGTCTTTTGCCATTAGACCTGTACGGAGTACCCTAGGCAATTCAATGTTTGTTGAAAATTAAAAAAAAAAAAGTTACCAAACACTTTCACATTTGTATTTTTCTCCTATTTGATAAGTATCTTCATGTTGTCGGACAATACAAGAATTGACTTTTTTAACTTCTTAATAGTTGTGTAATGTGTTGTATGACTTTTATCATTTATATCTACCGTGAATTAGATGTTTCATATAGGTAAGCTTTATTATATTGAGTGATTTATTAATTAATTTTTTTAATCAAATGACAAAATTACAACTGTAGCAAATATAACTGATAAGTTTTAACCTATATGTCAATTAGTTATATATTTTTTATAAGGGAAAAGTGAATATGATGTTGTTAAGCATCTAAGCTTAGATGTGAAACCATCAAAACGACGTAGTTTTAATTAAAAACTAACTAAAAAAATTCCTTGTTTCTCTCCTTAAAATATCTTTCACGTAGAAGCTAATTTCTCAATTCCAAATTCCACCTTCAATCTATCACAATTACACTAAAAAAATCTTCCTCAATTTTTTTTTATCAAAATCAATCAAGTAGATTAAGGCATCCGTCATCACATAATGAAAGTAGAATCATTCTTCCATAAGAAATTCAGAATTAATGTCTATGATCAATTATCATTTGAATGAGGTTAGTATCGTAATCCGAAATCGATTATGAGTGTTCATTCGAATTGCAATGAGCACAATGACTCTAATTATGAAGTGGAATTTATGCAGCGTAATTTTTTAATGGAAAACAATATTAAGGTAATAAAACCGATGAACCAATTATTAAAGTCGGTGAAAGCTATCTTCGAGTTGGTGTAATTTGTTATGTATGGTGGTTAAATTTGCTTTTCAAATATTGACTATCATTGTTGTTATGAGGTTAGAAAGATAATGGAGATAGCATTTTAACTATCACAGTTTGTTGGGATTCAAATTTTAAAGGGATTCAAATTTTAAAGTTCTGAAGATATTAGAGTCGGTGATCATCAATGAGAGCCACTAATTTGCGATGGTGTAATAATTCTTTGATCGAAATAGAACGGAATTAACGAAGAGGAATCGAACAAAAAGAATAAAAAAATGATTTTAAATTAGTTTTTAATCAAAACTACGTCGTTTTGATGGTTTCGCATCTAATGTTAGATGCATAACAGCACCATATTCACTTTCCCCTTTTTATAATAATTATCGGATGTTGGACGTTTATTATGGCTCTCTAGTTAAATCATGACTTTTCTACATATTTTTATTTCATCCCCCATGAACTTTGCTTTTATTATAGCTAGACACCCAAAGTTAACTTAGAACTAGTATTAACCATATCGGGGTATAAACTAATCCAATTTACTCGGCTAACACCCACCATAAAAATACAATATTTAAATAAAGCAGATTCGGGATGTTACAGTTATGGGTCACGCCTTTGGTGGGTCTATGTACACACCATGCACGGAGTTTCTTTAGTTATAGATGGTTATTACCTATTATATGACACCATTAAAGTCAATGGTGGTTAACCCATGTTCTTGCAATATGGGCCCTTGGATCCATCTAACATTAAATCACAGCCCTTTAAATAGAGAGGTTAAAAAACCACCGTGCAGTTGAGTGATACATTTCAACCCACTACCCCATTTTGTTTGACTTTGACTTATTTTACAAATATTATTAAATGTTTTGTTTGTACATCTTCCACTACATTTAAAGAAACGTCTCTTAAATCACTAAATGTAAACGTGTAAACTTGTAAAATACCAATAATTAAATTACAAAACAGCTACACAAACATCATAATACCGAACTTAAAAAATAACAGTAATTAAACTACAAACAAATACACAAACATCATAATTCCAATAAAGTGTGAACTTTTAAAATACCAATAATTAAAGGAACAATAAAACATGCCATGTCTTTCGAATACTTGTATTATACCCAAATTCTAACCGCGAGAATCAATCGTCACATTTCCGTCTACATACCAAGTCTTCATAGGGTTGTGGTGCTACGACAGTCGAAGTGCCATTTCATGAAGAAGAGTGCT
Organism: Deinandra increscens subsp. villosa; assembly: GCA_039602395.1. Taxonomy (NCBI): domain Eukaryota; kingdom Viridiplantae; phylum Streptophyta; class Magnoliopsida; order Asterales; family Asteraceae; genus Deinandra; species Deinandra increscens. The sequence goes on along the minus strand of JBCNJP010000007.1, from coordinate 109,393,952 downwards.
AACACACTTTTGAGGTAAAAGAAAATACAACAGAACCCACTTTAACCACAATCACATAAATCCGAATATTTTGTGATTGATCAAATTAATTAAAATTCAAATTAATTAACGATAACTGCTATGGAGGTTTCCAAAAAAAAACTGTTGGAAGTTTTTTGCCTCTTACATAAAAATCTGTCGAATTTATATTTATTCGAAACACAGTTTAACACATTGATTCTCAAATTTCCTGCTTCAAAGAGTTCTCTTTTCTTCTTATTCGAAGAGGTATTATTATAACTTTTAACGTATTTATTTTTTTGCGCATACATGTTACTTGCTCTACTGTACGTTTCACTTTCCTCTGTTATATTGTTTCTGTACTATTATAAATCATAAAAAAACTACAATCATAATTTGTTTACAGAATTATGAGTACAATATTCACCTGTCGGTTATTTGTTGATAGATGAACATAGATGCATGTAGGACGGTCTATGAACATTGATCTGTAACATACTAAAAGAAACCAAAATGTTATTGCGTTATAAACATAGATATGTGAAAAATTGAAGTGCAAGAAATACATATCTGCTTTCGTGGAGCGGAAAAGCCAACGACCGCTTTGTAGAGAGAAAGCCCAATTGAACATGTACAGCCGTTGTTAGGGTTTTCTGGTGGTGAGTTTCGATATACACGGTGTATTGTATGGCAGAGATAGCTAGCCCAACTTAGAAGATTTGCGATTCAACAAATACTGCTAGGGTGAATGTAGATGACAGTGCGAGACAAGTGTTAGAGCATGATGTTAATAATTCTTATGATGAATCGAGTGAGATGCTTGCTAGGATACCAACACATGAATGGAATATGGCGGATGAAGCATTTTGGGGACCATGTATTCCATCAAATACACCTACATCAGCAGTTTCTGAGGTATGTGCTCTTATGTTTTATTTAAATTTTCAGTGTTAAAATTTTATATTTTTTTAAACGAGCCTATACATTATCTTTTTAGGTTCTTTAAACTGATCATGAGGAGGATTCGGGTACCTCCACAATGGGTGTTACTATAAAAGATGTTGTCATACAATGTCCCAAAGCTGTTGAAAACAATTTGGTTGTTGAAAATACTGATAAGGAGTTGAAAGATAAAGAAGTGGATTCTGGTACCTCCACAGTGTGTGTTACTACAAATGATCATTTCATACAAAGTCCCAAAGCTGTTGAAAAAAATTGGTTGTTGAAAATACTGATAAGGAGTTTGATGCTAGCACCGCGAAGACCAAGGACCATGATGATGATGTTAAAGAAAGTCCACAGCCAGTTGTGTGACACCCGAGAACTTCAAGGTTAACTTCCGTTAGACAAGTCCGTCAGTTACGTTATAAGTGTTAACTTAGTAACTAATGCTTAACTAGGCCGAATACGTCCATGACCCTTGGTTGATCACCGAACCCGTCCATATGTGTTATGTGTTCATCATTGATTGTCTTCATGTGCAATGTGATTTAAATACATGACTTATTATTGTAAATAGCATGATTAATTATAAATACTCGATTATGTGAAAAATTGACCTGTTTTGGTAGTCAGCGAAACTAACGGGCGAAACTATAGTGTCGCCCGGTAGCCAGCTGAGACAATCCAATGTCACGAGGCCAGAGCTAGTTTCGCCTGGCCAGCGAAACTGCCAGCGAAACTGGCTCCTGATATAAATAAACTTAATAAACCCTAAGTAGCCTCATTTGCCTCATTACACAACAAATACACACACACTCTCCTACCTCGAGATTTCTGGTCAGCTAAGGATCACAAAGGATCACCAAGATCTCAGCCTTGAAGATCATTCATCCGGATCCTAAGATCAAACCGTGAGTCTCCAAAAACCACCATTTATGTGTTTTCCTTGTGTTTTCTTAAAAAGTATGCTCAAACCTTCATGATATTGCTTGATCTCTTAATATGTTGCTTTAGGATGCTAGATCTACCATAAAGTCAGAAACTTTACGTGTAAAAACATACCATGATGATGATTTATGCTAGATTAGGTCATTTTAGGTTAAAATGTGCTTTTTGGGTGATTTGATGACAAAATGCATGTTAAACGTGTTAAAGTTGCTTGATTTATGTTGGTAAATGCCCATGTATGCTAAATAATGAATTGCATGTAAGATCAGAAGCTGTTAGGTTGATTTTTAGGCAAATCCGTATGTTTTTCGCGACCAGCGAAACTGTGTGTTCTCTGGGCGAAACTAAGTAGCGAAATTACATCTCCATCCAGCGACACTGACCAGCGAAACTATAGTGTCGCCGGGTAACCTGACCAGACCAGCTCGAGCGAAACTATCGAGCGAAATACCTGAACGAAAGTTCAAACCAGTTTCCCTGCGAAACTAGGCTAGCGAAACTGCGTCAGCAGTTTTGGGCGAAACTAGCCTAGCGAAACTGTGTCACCGGGCATTGCCTAGCGAAAGTGCTGCCCGTGCACCTAGCGAAACTGCATAGCGAAACTGTGCTAGCGAAACTAAGACCTGACCTAAAGACCAAACTTGTGAAATTTGCTTAAGTGTTGTGCCATGACTTACATGATTATGCCATGATGAAACATGCTTAATATCTGAATTATATAAACCCTTGTTTATGATCAACCATCGGTGTCGTGTGTCGTTATGTCGAGTCGTAGTTCAAACGTGCTATGTTATGGGCCATAGTGACGTTAAGTTAAAGATAGACACAACCTAACACCTAAGACCTTAATGTGATTACTAGGTCTTCGTTAGCAAACACAAATCGGATTAACAAGTGTAGCCGAGCAACCTAAGGTGAGTTTCACAAACCCTTTACTTGTGAGCCCGTTTGGGTCACAACGAACATACTAAACGGAAAACAACGCTGACAATTTGAGGTATTGCCTAATGGGGTACCTGTTATGGAAGTTGGAGTGTTTTATGGGGAACACTTGCAACTGTCCATCTTTGGGGTTTCAAATGAAATCCGGAACCAACTATCACAACACTTAAACTCTTTTTGGGATTTCAGATGAGATCCAGAATAAATATTTTAATATGACTAGTGTAGGTTAAAGTCGAAACCAAATGATATCACATGATTTCTAAGGATGCTTTAAAACTTAAAGTCCTCAACTTAGTACTGATGATCTGGAAAGCGAGGGGATGTTGGGTAGATCTACTGAGGGTTTGACAAACCCTGCTCCGCGGTACACAAATGTGTAGCCAACCGGCCGGGGGCCGAACGGAGTGCAATATCAGCCTGTTCTTAGTTGTGGGCATTCCCAAATGGGACACAACTGGAGGCACAAACCAACGGCAAATGCCGTACACTGTTACGTCAGCTTTCAGCCCTAGTACGACTTCCTTAGTGCATGGAAACCGGATTAGCTACCCGCGATATCGGTTGACTGCTTTAACTTTTACATAACTAGTGCATATTCGATAATCAAACTCTTGGCAATGTTTTGCAAAACCATACTACTTATATATGTTGAAACATACGATTATTGAGACTGGGCCAATGCATGACATGCCCACCGTGAACTCACCAACCGTTAGGTTGACACTTGTGTGGTTTTCACTTTTGCAGATCGTTGAAGAGTATCCGTCGAAGGTTGGCATGGCACACGAAGACTTTTACTTTCATTAAACTAAATTTGGGAAATTGAAATTGAAATAACGATTTGTAAAGCACGTGGCTAGTGCTAAGATACTGATGTTTTAAATTCCGCTGCGTATCTTGAAACTGTTTTTGTTATTGATGCTTGGACTTTACTCTGATTCATTTAGTATTTGTAACTAATGGTTGTGGTCCTGGTCTAGTCACGCCCCTTATCGGTATAAACTCCGTTAGTGGTTAATTGGGGGTGTGACAAGTTGAAAATGTGACCAATGACCATGATGATGATGTTAAAGAAAGTCCACAGCCAGTTGAAATTGTGCATGCCGAATCTGACGGATCAGGTTCCAGGCCAAAGAGGATGAAGAAAACGCCCAAACGTTACATTCAGTAGTTGATGTTCTGCTTTTTCAAATCCTGCAACCAAAACTTGTGTCTTAACATGAGTGAGTTTTTAGCTATCGGTATGCTTAGTAGTCTTATGGAACTAAGAATAACATTGTCGCGTTGTTTTCGTATGCCTTTATGACATTGTCTGATCGTTTTCTTATGTCTGTTAAGTTTTTCATGACATGAACTAAATTTAAACTATGGTGTTTATAAGTTTTCATGACACTCAAATAAATTATATAGGAACCCACTATAGCAACATTCAAAGACAACTGTAATATGAACAGAATATTCAGTATTTCAAGTGACGGAGAAATTAAAAAGGCAAATCAAGATAAGATTCGTTAAAGTGGAGCTGAAAATTCAATAATTGGTTTACAGTCTTACATTGATTTGAGTTGCAGGTTGAACACCGAGTGGAGATAGGGTTCTGTGTGTTTGAGAGAGAGGTCCACACAGATGACAACTTTAGATAACCTTATTATTTTAAATTTGAGTGAATTATTTCTTGCCTTGGAAAAAACAATTATATGCTAAACAAATGGATATTCTCTTATCATTAACATTAATATTAATATAAAATTTTATTAGAAATATAAGTCAGAATACCTCTGTAAGTAACAAAGTGTGCGTATTAGACTTATAGTAATTATGTATAAGTTTCATGACCCTAAAAATCTTAGGCCATACCATTTGCAATCTTGCTTGTCATGCTAAATCAACAACCCAAAAAGGTAATTAGACCCAAACGGAATATTTTAATTTTTAACATTTATTTGTAACTATGTGAAAGTATTTGACACATACTTTTATTTTTTTCTTAATGTTTATAAGTTGTTAAATTAGAATTTATGAAATTAACTTCAATAAGTAGGATTTGTTTTGCCAAAAAATCATATTGCGAAACCCGGTCACCGACCGGATATGAAGCTAGTTCCAATGGAGCTCGGATAACATGAATCTAAGATCACTCCTTCACATGTAGATAGGTCTTCTTGCTTGGAGGAGATGGCATTTTTTGGACTTCTAAGAAGCAGCCTTATATTACTAACTCTCTATATTGGAATCTGAATTCGTGGCTTTAGTTTTAATTGGTAAAGAAGTTGAGTGGCTGACGAGTTTGTTGTACGAAATTCCATTATGGCTTAAACAAACATCACTATTTTCTATTGGGTTTGATAGTTTTGTTGCATTAGCTAGGGCTTATAACCAAGTGCACAACGCTAAGTTTAGCAACTTATGTATTATACATAACATGATACGTGAGCTAACCATGCATGTTGTGATTTCAGTTAGTTTGTTCACACGTAACATAATTTAGCTGGTCATCTAACCAAATGTCTATGAAGGGATTTAGTGCACAAGATACTCAATTTACTTCTAATACAACGGTAGAAACTCAATTCAGTGTGAAACTCTTACGGCCTGTTTGGTTCATGGATTACGTGGGATTTGGGTGAAATTAGAATGAGTTCCTTTAAAAATCATGTTTGGTTGGAGAATTGGAGGAATGTAATTGGAATTGATTCCACCAACCTTAGGAATTCAAAAATCCTTCATATTGGTGATGGAATTCTAAACAATCCATTGGAATGTTTCATGATTACAAAATTATCCCTTCTTCACTTCACAGTTCTTCATCAAATCACCGAAATCAAGATCATTCTTCTTCATTGCCCAACATCATTCATCATCAAAATCATTCTTACAAACAAACCCAAAACAAATTCTATAAATCGGCCCCAAAATCAAATGAACCCAAAATCAAACGAACCAATATCATTCTTACAAAATCAAATATCAAATCACCAAAATCCAAAATCAGAATCGAATACCCAAAACAAATTTTGTAAATTGGCCCCAAGAATAAATTGTAGCTTCTGTAAATCAATCCAAGCCATCGATTTGAATCCAAATTAGATGGCATGCGAAGTAAAACAAACCAAAACGGAAACCATATCGAGAATCGGTTTCTTCCAGTCGCGAAGTTCTGTCTTAATTTTTCTTCCATTCGAGACTGTAACCATCACAAAGATTAGATGGAACATCGAGTTTTTTTTCAAGTGATTTCTCCAATAGTGATTATAACCGTCATGAAGATCATATGGAACATCGAGTGTCTTCCGATCGATTTACTTTGTACAGATTATGTGATATGGAGTATGTGAAAATCTAGCGCTATAAATCTGGAATGGGGATTTGGGAATGACGATAAGAGGTAGGGAGGGGATCTGGGAAAGATGATAAAAGGTAGGGAGGGGATTAATTCCAATTCCTTTTAAACATTCCAATTCCATAAAAAATACGAACCAATCGGGGCCATAAAGATTGAAACACATATGAGATATCATCCAAAAGTACGTGTTCAAACTGGTAAGTGGTTAGTTTGTAGTTTAACTTCTTGACACTTCTTTTGAAAATTTGCACATACTAAAAAAATTATATACATGAATATGGAGTTTAATTGCTTTAAGATGTTGAGACTTAACTTCCATGCACTCTTAGATGGTAGGGACACAAGGCTACTAAATAAGAGTGTCTAAGTATGAATTATCTGAGTAGCGTTATCTTGAACTTTTGTGTGAATTATCATCATTTACTCAAATGAGTAGAACTTATGGAATGCCTCAATATTTAAATATTTGGAATATGTAATAAAGTAAGATGAAAATTCAACCTTTAAGACACATTTAAATTTTTTATTTATGCATGTGTTTATGTTTGTGTTTATGTTATGAGAAGATTGAGTGAATCAAGACATGAATTTTGCTCGGGAATCAACCGTTTATCGAAGAGTGATGCTCAGAATCTGATCGTTATGTTTTCTCTCGACGAAGTCAAGCAAGCTGTTTGGGATTGTGGAGATGACAAAGCGCCGGGTCCCGACGGTTTTAATTTCAAATTTATCAAATGCTTCTGGGATATTCTGGGGAAGGATTTCAAAGAGGTTTTGGACTTATTCTTCATGGAGGGATCCCTTAATCGGTGTTGTGTGTCGTCTTTCATATGTCTTATCCCTAAGTCCCCGGATCCGCAATCGTTTAACGATTTCAGGCCTATTACGCTTCTCGGTTGGTATTCAGAAAGTGGTGTCCAAGGTGCTAGCAAACATGATGAAACTCGTTATGCACTCTATTATTTTAGACAACCAAATGGCCTTTGTCGAGGGGGGGAGGAGATATTGTGGACGGTCCCCTTATAATTAACGAATTTTAGCTTGGTTGAAAAAGGGGAACCGTGAAGCTATGTTCTTCAAAATCGATTTCAACAAGGCCTTCGATTCTCTCGATTGGAACTTTCTCGACTCCATCCTTTATCAAATGAATTTTCCCGAGCTTTGGAGGAATTGGGTTAGGGGTGTTCTCAATGCCTCGAAATCCTTGGTGTTGATAAATGGGTCGCCGTCTCGGGAGCTTGTCGGTTTTAAAGATGTGAGACAAGGTGACCCGCTTTCACCTTATTTGTTCATTATTGCTATGGAATCCTTCCATTGGATGATGTCTAAGGCGGAGAGCATCGGTCTTTTTCATGGCATCAAGCTTCCTAACAACGGACCTATTACTTTCCCACCTTCTTTTTGCGGATGATGTGATGATTATGGGGGATTGGTTCGAACCTAATTTTTTGAACCTTCGACGGTTACTTTGGGGTTTCTTTTTAGTCCCGAGCCTTCGTGTCAACCTTTTCAAATGTGGCTTGGATGGGATTAATGTGGATTCCCAAGACATCGTGGCGAGGGCGGATACATTAGGATGCAAGGTTTGCAACTTTCCTTTCGAATATTTGGGGATGCTCGTGGGGGCGAATATGAATATCAAAAGATATTGGAGCAAGATTGTGGACACTTTTAGGAAAAGACTCGCGGATTGGAAGTCTACATGTCTTTCCATGGGGGTAGACTTACTCTAGTCAAATGGGTGCTTGATAGTTTACCCATCTACTTTTTCTCTTTGTATCGGGCTCCCAAAATTGTCCTCAACTCCCTGGAAAGTATTCGGTGTAATTTTTTGTGAGGTGGTGACATGAACCGTAACAAGATCCATTGGGTGGCTAGAGACAAGGTCTTAAAGCCTAAAGAGAAGGGAGTGATGGGCTTATCCTCCTTTCAAACGATCAACAATTGTTTGCTAGCCAAGTGGGCTTGGAGATACAAGAACTGAACCAAACTGTTTATGGAGAAAAGTGGTCCGCTGTATGTCATATTAATTTCAAGGTTGATTCCCCTTTGTTTCTGCCTCTTCAACCCTCGGTTGTGGGCATTTAGCACGCCATCACCAAGTCGGGGGTGGATCTTAACAACGCTGGTGTGCGGCTCCCTGAGCCCATTTCGGAAGTCAACGGTGACTGGAGATGGGGCGGTGACAGTAATGGGATATTTTCTGTGAAATCTTTGCGCTCCTTATTGTTGGGGTGGTCGAGCAACCATAATCCGTTTCTGTTCACGTGGAGAAAATCGGTTCCTCTTAAGGTTAATTTGGTTGTGTGGCGTGCGATTTTCGATAGACTTCCCACCAAAGACGGTTTGATTCATAGGAACATTCCGGTTGCTAACGAGTTTTGTGTCCTTTGTAGCGAGGCTCCGGAGTCGTCTTCTCATCTTTTTACAGGCTGCAGATTCACGGACACGATCTGGATGCTCGTTTCGTCAATGGTGTCGTATGCCCCCTGTTGTTCACTTTTTCGGTGGTCGATTTGCTCAACCTGCACAAGGATCACAACATGTCGGCTCAGAAAAGCAAGGCGATGAACATAATCTCCCTCACTGGATTATGGAGCATTTGGATTGAAAGGAACATGGCGATCTTCAACCATAGACCCCCCCCCTCCTGATTCATCGGGTCCTTTTAGAGATTAAAAATTGGAGTTTTCTTTGGTATGTTAATCGTGTCTGTGACCGATTCGTTAATTGGTAGGCTTTGTCCTCTTTCTTTTTGTAATGCTCTTGTTTTTTTTACGGCAGCTAGTATCTTGCTAGTGTGCTAGCTTGTTTTATTTAAGTTTCGTCGTTTCAAAAAAAAAGACACGCACTAATCAAAGGTGGCATGTCAGATCCTACAAGCAATGCATGGGATGGTGGTTTGATGATGGATTTCAGGCATTGACTACTCGGAGGTGGCCACTCATGATGGAGGCAACAATTAGAATTAGGTGGCGTTTGGTTCGTGGAATTCAATAGAATTGGAATTGCAAAGTGTTTATTTGAAAGTTGTGCTTAGTTGTGTTATGGACAAATTTAAATTGAAATGACTTTTCTTTAATCAATGGAATTTAAGGTCATGTAACTTTCATTCAATAAAGTAAAGGATTTCTAAGGATTGTTAAAATATTACTAAATTTCATTTATTAAAGAAATTCATTGCAATTCAAATTCATTGGTTACTCAATCAAAAACAAATTTTAAATGAAAAAAGACCAATTCCAATTTCTCTGAATTCCACGAACCAAACGTCATCTTAAAGCCTTCTCGAAAAGTATTTATGGCTCATACATAAGATACATTGACTAACTTTTCCTATAGAACCAATGTGGGATCCAATATAATACACTAATACTAATTATAATATTCACTAAAAAGATCGAACACAGATGACCCACAACCAAAGCTTGTTTGACAGGGCATCCAAAAGTAAGGAAACTTGTTTCGCATAGTACCATCGATTAAAAATGAGGGTCATTTGTAGCGAACACCCACTAGATTAGCCTAGTGGTAAATGTGTATGACCCCTTAACAAGAGGTCTTAGGTTCAAGTCCCACTTGTAACAAAAAGATTAAAATTAGGGGTTACAAGTTGGGCCAAGGGGTTTTCTCACCAGTGATGAGTTTCCTCCTGATGGGGATTGGAGATGATCGGGTGGGTGGTGTAATGTCCCCGTCAGTGATAAGATCAAACACAGAACACCTACTAGCTTAGCCTAGTGGCAAAGGTGTATGACCCCTTAACAAGAGGTCTTGGGTTCAAGTACCACTTGTGACAAGAAGATTAAAAATGAAGGTTACAAGTTGGGCCAGGGGGTTTTCTCACCAGTTATGAGTTTCCTCCTAATAAGGATTCGAGATGATCGAATGAATGGTTTAATGTCCCGTCAGTGATCCAAATTTACCATTAAAAAAACACACATGACCAGAAATGAAAGTCAAACAAAGGAATTCAAAGAATCAAAGGTGCAAACAAAACTAGTAACTATTAGATTTCAACAATTAGCATGTCCTCCATTTCAAGCATCACCTTAAAAAAACTATGTTTGACTAAAAAAAGATCTCATCAGGATTTAACATAACGCTCTGTTCTCGAGTTTATTTGAGAAGAGAAAAGAAAAGAAATGGGAGGGGATGGTGGAAAGGAAAAGAAAGGAAAGGGGGAGATGTCTTTCCTTTCCTTTCTCTCCACTTTCTCTCCAAATTAGAAGGAAAGAAATTTATAAAATTTTAGCCTAAGTTTCTCTCCCTTTCCTTTCCTTTCCTCCCTTAAGTGAAACTCGGGAACACCATATATTTTAACTCCCTTTCTTTTCTTCCTTTAAATGAAACTCAGAAACACAAGTGTGTTTCTGTTTCCTTCCAATTTCTTTCTTTTCTCTTGTTAAGTAAACTCGGGAATAGGGTGTAAGAGTCGTCCAAACAAATGATAAAATATGTGATGAATTCAGAAAATAGAGTAATAGGAAGGAAAATATAATATATTTTGAATTAAATCTGAATACAATATAGTTATCGATGTTGTGCTATTGACAAAAGGAAAAGTTAGAGTTGGATTTTAATTAAAAAAAAAAGTACCAAGGGTTGAATATTGTGGTGTCTACTAATTGTTAACATCGATATAACTTATGCCCCATGCTCCATCTTAACTTATGCCTTCTTTATATAATATAAAAACATTGTTTCGTGGACATGGATATTTAATTGTTCCAAGAGCAACTTACCACCTCCTTTGACCACTAGGACAAGGGCTCATTGGCTCCAAGAGCAATTGTTAAATAGTTAAATAGTTGACGAAAATGATTAAAGAAACGTTACTTCTTCTAATAGTAATTTCTAGATTTTTACAATTAATACAAAATATATATGTATTTTATAGTATTTTGTTTTTTTATTCTTTTATTAACGTTGGGTTGTGAAGTCTTGATGTGCTAGACTTAATGAATAAAAAGATTGGTTATTAGGCTTATGATATTCGCAGACAAGGGGGTGGCAAACTGTCCCTGGCACCGTCACCTGTTGTGCACGTTTTCTATTTCTTGGACTTATGATTGTAACCGTAAGGGTGGGCGGTATGGTTATAGAAGAGGAAAACACGTTTTCTATTTCTTGGACTTATGATTGTAACCCTAAGGGTGGATGGTATGATTGTAGAAGAGGAAAATTCTACAAAGTTTTTAACCAATGGGAGGAGAGATAATTTTTTTTTATAGAAATGATTGTTTTGGAAAGGGTATGATTGTAGAAAATTTGTAGGCTAGAATTTCAATTGTTTTGTGAAGTGGGGACCACACAACACACACCCAACATTCGGCAAGCTTCGGCAAAAATATGCCAAAAAGGAGGGGATTGGTTGCCGATTTTTTGTTGCCGAAATTGGGGGTGTGGGATGCCGAAGAGTTTACCGATTTTTGTGTGTTTGCCGAATGGGTTTACCGACCCATACCTTCCACCCTAACTATAAATCATTTTGTACTTGTAAACCGCTTTAAGGACTAAAAAAACTACGAGAATAAACGTTTCATGTACTCTAGATTTTTTTTTCCCTGATTCTATAGATTCCCGAGCTTAAATCCCCACCCCACATATACCGTCCCCACTCATAACACGAATAACATATAGAAGTCTTCCAAGCATCCGATACCCGTCTCCACGTTGAAGGGCCAATTCACCGATACCGTTCATTGTTAACGAGCCATGTAACTTACGGGTGGGTTGACCCACTACCCGATTAACCCGGTAGAACCCGGTACCCCCTTACGTAATATCAATTCGTAAATTGGTGGTTTTGTGGACTTTTGGGGGCACACGTAGAATCATCATCAACGTTGGAAAACGCAACTAAAAACCTAACCAAAAAGATCTTCACTCTTCCAATTTCTACCCATATTATTTTGCTCAAAACTTCACGGATCTTCTCAGCATGCCAGGTTTTTACTCTTTTTTCTGTATATATCTATCTCAATCCGTCTCTCAATTTCATTATAAGTATTGAATTGTTGATAAGTAGAAGAAAATGATGAGCGATGGCTTCTGATGCTTCGAATTGTTCATTAGGTCTTCTGTTTTTGCTTTAGAATCTTAGGAATTGAGTGTTGGACGTCAATCATCTGTTTTAAATCTCGAATTGTATTTAGGTTTTTTTTTTCCTTTGCGATTGGTTTGTTGAATCATAGGTTGCGTTTTTCAATTGTTAAATCTTAAACTTTATTGATTAAGTGTAATTCAGAGGACTCTCAGTTTTTACTTTGAATCCAAAACAGTGGTACTGATTTTAAGTCAATTATCAGTTTCTATGACCCTAAAAGGCTGAATGAAGACGTTTCTTGGAATTTAGAGATGATCAGGTTCGTAAACTAGTCAAACTGTTGATTGTTATTATTATCAGAACTATTTAGGCTTTAGAGTGCCAAGTTAAGTGTATAAATCTTAAGAAATTGATGTGTAGATGTTGAAACTTGTACATAGATAATATTTTGGATAGCTTTCTATATGGTAATGTAGTTTGTAAAGCTATATCATATGTTCTCATTTCATATAAGTTGTAACCTCTATACTTCTCCCAATATTACGATATATCTTGATATATCGTTCAAAGTTCAAAGTTATTCACTTGCTCACTATTTTTCTTAAGTTACAAATAAATTGATTTTGTGCCACAAGATTCACTTCTTTTCTGTTTTTAATCACCATGGTTTATTAAACATCTTGTATTGAAATCCTTTGAAAAAGATGCTAACTGTTTTTGCATATTTTGTCATTTGTCTTGTAGATAATGAAGATTCAATTGTGGTACCCCAGTCTGGCGTATTGCCACTTGCCAAACTCAAGCGTTGGCAGTGGTGGCTTCTTGTTGCCTTTAACATATTTTTTCTAATTATTGGTCAAATTGTCGCGGTTCTGTTGGGTCGATTTTATTATGACCAAGGTGGAAATAGTAAATGGATGGCTACACTTGTTCAAACTATAGGGTTTCCTATCCTTTTCATTCCATATATTTTTTTCTCTTCCATTACTAATTCATCAACAACATCCACCACATCCTTTTCAACACCAATTATTTTGTCGATGTATGTTGTCATTGGTGCCCTAATTGCCGGTGACAATATGTTATACTCCGTGGGATTACTATATCTTTCAGCCTCTACTTACTCCCTCATATGCGCCACTCAGTTAGCCTTCAATGCTGTCTTTTCATTTTTCATAAATTCCCAGAAATTTACAGCTTTAATTTTCAATTCTGTGGTGGTTCTTTCATTCTCCGCCTCACTGCTTGCTATCAATGATGACTCAGATAAACCGTCTGGTGTCACAAACAAGAACTACGCCCTTGGTTTTGTGGCTACACTAAGTGCTTCTGCTCTTTATGCATTTTTACTTTCAATTATGCAACTTTCCTTCCAAAAAGTTCTCAAGAAGGAAACGTTTTCTGTGGTTCTCGAGCTTCAAATCTACACTTCGTTCTTCGCCACCTGCGTTTCTACCATTGGTCTTTTTGCTAGCGGCGAGTGGCGGACCTTGGGTGGTGAAATGGACAGTTTTGGTAAAGGGGGCTTGGCTTATGTGATGACATTGGTTTGGACCGCTGTGGCTTGGCAGGTGTGCTCGGTTGGTGTTGTGGGATTGATTTTTGTGGTGTCGTCTCTGTTTTCAAATGTGATTAGTACTCTGTCATTGGCCCTGACTCCATTGGCTGCGCTAGTTGTGTTCCATGACAAAATGAATGGTGTAAAGATAATCGCCATGCTAATGGGCATGTGGGGTTTCTGTACTTACATTTATCAGAATTATCTTGATGATCTTGAGGCGAAGAGAAAACAGACGGATGCTACCGGTATGCGTCTTAAATCTTCCAATTGAAGCTTTTTTTAACTTTTTTTTTTACCATGTTTGGTCTAACTGTTAGAAAGTATGCTGTTAAAGTTGGGCATTTATGAAAGATTATTCACTAAAGGTTTAATGTATGGATTTTATCTTGCAATTTTGGTCTTCTTGTAGTTTCCTTTTTGTCCTTTTCAGTATCGGAAAGTTATTGGGATAATTGTGAAAAATCGCAACATAGTTTCTAGCAATGCCCTTTGAAAATGATCAGAAATAGCAAACAGCAAACGTACTTCATATTTTTATGAACCATACTTTTTAGTGCAATTATCCTTTCTAATTGGGTATTTGGGATTAAGATTTAGTTTCTTTGATGCGCATTTAGGGGCAGTTTTATCAGGAGAATCAACTCCATTGCTACTCGAATTCAACTGAGCATAAACAGAAGCAGGAAACTTGCTCCTCCAGATGCACCAGTTGAGGTATGTTTTGACTTTTATGGTCAAACGAGTTGATATGAGACTGAAAATCCTATATAACCTGGAAGAAAAGATAAGTCACCATGCTTATTTGTAACAGCAGATCTTTTGGTTGCATTTTATAAGTAAAATTGGAGGTAGGGGCGGATTTGAAATGTCTCGTTTGACCGTTAAAAGTCAAAATAGAGTTCTTGTTTTGCAATGGAGGCGATGGACTTCCTGTATAGGTATTGTGCATGAAAGTTAAGGGGATGATCGCTTTCAGTGCTGTTGGCGCGGCCTTGGTCGTGTCGTGGTGGTTATTTTGGATGTTGTATTGAGTGTTCATTGATTGATTAATTGTATACCTGTATTGATGTAAGCAAAGAATGTCACAAATGGAAAAATTGTAATCGAATATTAAAAGGATCCTGAATTGTTATAGATTTTTAAAATGTAAATTATAAATTAGAAAGAGTATTAAAAGAATGCATCATTTTATTTTTAAATTTTATTTCTCTTTAGAGTCAAAAGTTTTGTTATATTTTATTCAGATTATATGATTATATAGTATGTCAACATCGGGGCTATATGACATATCACTAAAAAAAAACATATTTTGCATAAAAAGAATAACAAGGGATCTTATTCATTAATTTTACAAGTCATTGGTTGAAATTTATGTATAATAAAATAAACGAAAATTAAGAGGATAAGGTATTTTTGTTGTAAACTCTTTTGTTGATCTTTAAAAAGTTTTCCCTACGTTTTTTAAATGTTCATAAATTTTTCATATGATATATAATTTTTTTATAAAAATTACAACATAAAAACGAGTATTTTTCTCTTTCAATAATTTAAGTATAGTATTGATATATAAAAAACTTTAAAAAAATGTACAAGTTTACGATATTTGTATTGGTTTTCAAAAAATATACTAGTTAATAATAATTGTATTGCTTTACATTAAAACAATTTGATTTGTATTGTTTTGCATTGTACGTTTTGTTTTGTATTAAAAGAACTATTTCTATGTTGTTTTGTATTAAACAAACACAATTTAATGTTTTTTTTCAAAGTAAAACAACACAAATAATTGTGTTGGCTTGCATAAAAAATGCACTGGTTCTATATATGTACAGTTTTACGTTGATGACAATATTATTTGTATTGTTTTACGTTAAGACAACATTATTTGTAATGTTTTAAAGTAAAACAACATGTATAATTGTGCTGGTTAGCATTAAAAATGTACTAAATTTTATATATGTATTGTTTTACGTTAAGACAAAATTATTTGTACTGTTTTGTTTTTAGACTAAAATTGTTTTGTTCTTAGACTAAAAAGCACGTACTCTTATTTCTTAATTGTGTCTCATGTCAAAGATGTATTGCTTTCTATTGTTTTTAGGCGAAATCAATTTCCTATCTGATCTAACCTCTGTCAATATATATGACTTAGATGTCGGTAAAAAGGTTCGAAAAATCAGATGAGTATATATATTTTTTGAACGGCGTTTGGAACTACTTCCAAATCTCCGATACGCGAGTGAGTCTTCCTGAGACGGGATTGCAAGCGTCCATACTAGATTTGACACTCCAGGTTTGACTCACCTAAAAACACCCATCAAGGGAGAAACCAACCACTTGAAAAAAACCCATTGAGTTCAGATTTGAACTTGAAATCTGAAGGTCCCCAACCATTATCCCCATACCATTGGGTCAAATGCCCTTTGGTTATCACGTGAGTATCATCTAATATGATAGCCGCTCATAGAGATGGGTTTTTTCTTGAAATCGGCTCATCTGCCGCCAGCTCGAAGTGCATGGGTCTGGGCTGGGCTTTGTTTGTTGATCCTTAGAAAAAAAAATGACACACAAACATTTCATCAAAACCGTTTAATAAATAAATTAAACTAATATCTGTTTTGTTAAGGTTCTAACTATTTACAAATAAAGGCATCACAAATTAGTAATTATCAAGGATTAGGGGTAATTTATGTATTTAAGCATAACCACATGATGGCAGGCTGATATGAATTTCGCGAGCGGAACCGTTGGCATCATAACCGAATTAACTTCCAAAAATAGCAAGTTCAAAATAGATTGTTTCCCCCTTTTTCACCCTCTAGGGCACAATTGGAGTGCAACATTCTGTAAATCGCATCGTTTTTTTTCTTTTCTTTTTCTGATCAGAAGCAACAATGTCGAATTTCTGTAGCCAAGTTCGGCTCTCGTCGAATCTGATCAGAGATGTACGGATCAGAATTTCACGATCGTTCACAACAATCGAGTGCCATAGACCCACCATTCTTCATAAAAAAGGTGTCGATATTATACACGATCCATGGTTCAATAAGGTACATGATTTGAGGTGCTTTTTCGTTTTCAATGATTCGTACGAAATGCTACTTTTTTCTTTTGTGCAATTATGTTATTTTATTTTCCTTTGATTTCCATATTTGTTCGGATCGTAATGATGAACTAGTAATTATTAGAATTTGGTTATGCATTAAACTTGGATCATAAGTTATGTAGTTTATAAATTTTACATTATGAGTATTTTAAAAATGCGGTTAAAAATGAGTTTGTTATAAATATTAATTTTATTTTTTTATATATAAATATGTGTAAAAGATGACGACTCTAGCGTGAGCTTTAACATTTTAGTTTGTTAAGATAAACGAGACAAGCAGGCTCGGTTAAGTTTGTAAATGAGTCAAGTCTATCAACTCGGGTCTTTTACAAGCCTATCGATAAGGAATCACAAACTATTTTACTCTTCAATCGTTCCAACATAAGGTTTAATGAATTGGATAATACCACTCATTTCTATTTTAATTTATCCCGAAAATAATGTCCACTTGCTATTAATCACTCAATTTCATTAAGATCTAAAAAAAACCTTGTGAACTTTATGCGTGTAAAATTGGCATTTTGACTATTCTATAATGCCACAATTACACAATCCTAAAATTGGCAGAGGCTAGGCACTTTTGTATGAGTCCCTTAAAATAAATTTCGGGTCTTCCAAAATATCATGTTTAGCATCCCGCGGTACAATAGTCAAAGTTAAAACACCACAATTGAGTTCCATACTGAAACATCCTCAATTGAATTCAAACTTGAAACAACCAGTTTTGAATTCAAAGATGAAACATCTACCTTTGAATTCAAAGTTCAAACAATCAAGATTAAACACCATACCTAAAGTCAAAGTAAAACATCAACTTTATTATTTGTTTATTCACTATATTATATTGTTATATAATAAAATATTCCAACAAGAACATCCCTTTGGGTTGGTATTTGTTATGGTAGAAGGTAGTTTTCAGAGGCTTGTTTCTGTTTACCATACAGAGTTTACATATGAATGGGTCAAGATTACAAAAATCCTAAGATGAACATTCTTATATCCATCTGATAGATGCAATAGCAACTAAGAACAATAAATTTTGCATTAGTTTACACAAAGATGAAGAGATTCATGGGGATGTTAGTAACATAACAAGAAATGGGGACAAACTTTTGGACCCTTCTATTAAAAACTTTAATTCAAGCTTAAAGTAGTTTAACGTACTTCACCATGCGTTCTAGGAGGGTTTATTTAGTGATCACATGCTAAAAGTCAGGATTAATTTTGCCAACTTTGGTTAACAGGGGACGGCATTCTCAATGACTGAACGAGATCGTCTTGAACTGCGTGGACTTCTACCTACAAATGTTCAGACAGTGGAACAACAAATCGAACGTTTTAGTAAGTTAATATATTTATTTATTGTTGTTTGTTCCTAAACATGATAAGCTCAAAAGCATTTCATGACAAGGTTTCTTGTTGAACGATATATAAGATATAGTTCAAGTTACATGTGTTTAACTTACTCTCACACTTGAAACTTAAATATCAAGTTACATGTGTTTAATGCCATAGTTTTCGCATGTTCAAATTGTAATCAAAACATCATGGTATAGGGTGGTTAGCAACCATTTATATCCTCATTACACCCTCTCTTAGTAGGGCGATCACCATTTTTCTTATATTGAGTTTTTAATCAAAAAATTTAATGATCTGATTCCTTATTAATAATATTTTTAATTTACAGAGACCGACCTGAGGAGGATTGAGATGAATGCTAGGGACGGAGAGACACTCTCTTTGGCCAAGTGGCGAATACTTAACAGGCTACATGATAGAAATGAAACTATGTACTATAAGGTGAGTGGTCACTCTTGTAAAGATTCTTTAAGGGAGACCTGAACCGGCACCACTATTATTAAAATTTATCCTGTAAAAATGCTAAATACTATTGTTAAATGGTTTTTATATGTTAGAATCTAGTCATGTACTAATTAATAACATTATATCTATGTTATGACAGATTCTTGTTAACCAAATAAAGGAATATGCCCCTGTAGTATACACTCCAACAGTAGGACTTGTTTGCCAGAAATACAGTGGATTATTTAGAAGACCGAGGGGGATGTATTTCAGTGCTGCAGATCGTGGAGAAATGATGTCGATGGTGTATAATTGGCCTGCTGATCAGGTCTCTTAATTTTGAAATACGTAATAAGTGTCAAAATTTTATTTAAAAAATATATTTTATACTAATTAATGCATCCTGTTTCATAGGTTGATATGATTGTTGTCACTGATGGAAGCAGAATATTGGGTCTTGGCGATCTTGGAGTTCAGGGGATCGGCATTGCAATAGGAAAGTTAGATTTATATGTTGCTGCAGCTGGAATAAATCCTCAGAGAGTAATCTTTGCACCTTATCCATCACAACATTTTCTGAAACTGTCTGACAAGATTTATATACAGCTATAATTCATCATAACATATTACCTTTGTATCTTATCTTTGTACTACTTAATGTTTTTTTCTTTTGATAGGTGCTTCCTATCATGATTGATGTTGGAACCAATAATGAAAAACTTCTTAAAGACCCCTTGTGTAAGGTTCTCTTCACTCATAAATTGCCGATACACTAAACATGCAAACAAACACACTTAGCAAGAATCTCACTTTAACGGTAGAAAAAACCTCATTTTTTAGATGAAAATATAGAAACACAAAAGAAATTAAATTTTGCTCTGGAAGATGATAGTACTATACTTTTTAGATCTAGGATTGCAAGAACACCGTCTTGAAGGTGACGAGTATGTTTCCATTATTGATGAATTTATGGAGGCTGTATTCAATCGCTGGCCCCACGTGATAGTGCAGGTATTAGTTCCAGCAGTTACTTTGAAAGCTTCTAGAAGTAATGATTAGATGCCACCCCTCTAAAGTTGAGAAATTGCATATTTCCCCAAATCATGCTTTAAGAGCATTGTATATTATGGATTATAAACTTTTATTTTGGGGAAATATGCAATTTTTATCCAAAGTAGCGGGATATATGCAATTACCCCTTTTTTCACATTCATTGTCTTATTGATGAATGTTTCAAGAAAATGTTTATCATGTTTGATTTTACTTTAGTTTGAAGACTTTCAATGCAAGTGGGCTTCGATGTTACTGAATCGCTACAGAAATACTTACAGAATGTTCAATGATGATGTCCAGGTGAACACTATGCACTTTATCAATCTGGAGCTGATTTTCAATGAACTTTTATTATTATTATTTTTAGGAAAATTGGATTTTAATAATACGAATTATCACTCATTGGCTGATAATAATACGAATTATCACCTTGGCACACAATAATACCAATTAACCATTCCGGTCTCTAGAATGATACACTGTTAGTTTTTCACTAACGGCGTTAGTCTCTTGCTGACGTGGAACCTGACGTGGCCTAGTAGTTTGCTGACGTGGCTTGATTTGGAGGGTTCCACGTCAGCAAGAGACTAACGCCGTTAGTGAAAAACTAACGGTGTATCATTCTAGAGACCGGAATGGTTAATTGGTATTATTGTGTGCCAAGGTGATAATTCGTATTATTATCGGCCAATGAGTGATAATTCGTATTATTAAAATCCAATTTTCCTTATTTTTATTCTAATTAATCTACTTTCATCATTGATTATTGTTTAGGGAACAGCAGGAGTAGCAGTTGCTGGTCTTCTAGGAGCTGTAAGAGCACAAGATAAGATGTTGATTGATTTCCCAAAGCAAAATATTGTTGTTGCTGGTGCTGGAAGGTATGAATCCTCTCATATTTGATTTTTATACATCAATTTCTCATCTACTTGTTGCTGTTCTTTTTTTCTTATTTAGTCCTAATAATCGGCAAGTGCAGTGCAGGAGTTGGGGTTCTGAAGGCAGCCAGGAGAACTATGGCCAGAATGTTAGGAAATAATAAAGATGCTTATGAGAGTGCAAGGAATCAGTTCTGGGTAGTTGATGTTAATGTATGTATATATTCCTAGCTTTTATTTTTTTTGCTTAATTTAGCCATTCACTGATCCATCAAGCATCATACACAGAAATAGGTCAATTTGGGATTTGTTTTATCTCTAATGTGTCAAAATAGGTCAATATTGGTTATGTTTTTTCTTTAAAAGGGGAAGGAGTCAAATGGATTGAGTTGGCCAACTTGTTGAAAGTTATCCAGAATCTCTTTAATATTGCTTTGTTAATAAGTGGATAATTTCACCTTAATAATATAGTTCTGTAATCATATGTAGCACATCAAGTATTTAGTTATTTACAAAAACTCGAATGAATAGAACAAAAAAGTGTTTGCGGGTCAGGTCAACCTGACTTGCACTATAAAAGTGTTCCATGTCAACCTATCCTATTTTAAATCGTACTCAAAAAGGATTATCAGCAATCACTTTTTTTTTGTGTGTGTGTGAATGAATCAGGGCCTGATCACAGAAGAGCGTGAAAACATCGATGATGATGTCAAGCCATTTGCAAAGAAGAGCAATGAAATGAGGCGGCGAGGACTCAATGAAGGAGCAAGTCTATTAGAAGTGGTGTGTGATACACACACACACACACAAAGAGCTTTTTATTCCATTTTATGTATGGTTTACTGATCAGATGCCGGATATTATATGGTAATCAGGTGCAGGAAGTAAAGCCTGATGTACTCCTTGGTTTATCTGCAGTTGGTGGCTTATTTTCTAAAGAGGTATTATCTTATGTTTAATGAGTAAAGCAGGTTAAGAGATCATACATGTTTAAAAAAAAAATCCATGTTTAGGCATCTCCATTTATAAGTTAATTTATTTATTTGTTGCAGATATTAGAAGCGTTTAAAGGTTCAACTTCCACCAGACCAACAATATTCGCAATGTCGAATCCCACAACCAATGGTATGGTTGATACTTAATACCACTTCATCAACTTGACTAAAATAACAATAAAAACAAACCAACATACCCAACAAAAATCCCACTCAAAAAGTTAGGTTCTTGCGAGGGTGAGATGAGAGCAAGCCTTACTTACCTCTACCTCTATCCCATGGGATAAAGAGGCTACTCCCAGAGAGACCCCTGGCTCATGCATCTTGACCTGTAATATGAGCTTTTAATGTTTCAAATTTTGTGCCTTGACAGTTGAATGCACCCCTGAAGAAGCATTTTCTGTTGTGGGGAAACACCTCATTTTTGCAAGCGGAAGCCCGTTAAAGGATGTGGATCTTGGTCTGTCTTCTAATATTTTTCTGATTTTCCTTTTACACTTTAAATGCCACGACCTTAGTACTCTCTGCGTGACATAACACGAAAACTTTGATTACAGGTAATGGAGAGATTGGCTACTGCAATCAGGGTAACAATATGTATCTTTTTCCTGGGTCAGTTCATATCTCTAGTCACTAGTTAGAAATTTATTTATCATTTATTATTGCCTCAACTACTCTTCATCCGACTGAATCTTGAACTGCAGCATTGGTCTTGGTACCCTTCTGTCTGGTGCTAGAATAATCTCAGACGGCATGTTACAGGCTGCAGCTGAGTGGTAATTTTCTCAAGTTCAAGATCCACAAAATAGCAACCACCTTAGCTTGTTGGTGTTATGGTAATTATACTTCTTTTTTTGTCATGAATTTGTTAATTATACTTTCTTTTGATGGGCTGCTTTGGTAATTATGACGGGTTGAAGCGGTTAAATTGGTGGCACGTGACATTTTCTTATTTCTTTTACAAATTTTCTGTTAAGACTAGTGTCACTAACTAACATTCTGTCTAGGAATTTGGTTTATTTTGATAATTATACTTTTTTTTTCTTTCTAATTTGGTATATAGAGTTTCTCTTTACGGGTATGGTTCTGAAATAGTGATTCGATTTTAAGTATAAGTATGATTACCAAAATGCCTTAGCGCGTAGCTATTTGGTGACATTTAACCTAATAACAATTATAAAAAATGTCACATTAGCAAAATTTAACTGGTTCAACATATCATAATTACCAAATTTGGTATGATAACAAAGTATAATTACTAATTCGGGACAAAAGAGGGTATATTCATCAAAACTGACCTACAAACTAAGTAGATTGCTATTTTGTGAAATTTTGCCCTTTTATTAATTTATGACACTGAATTCCATTTGGTCACTAGAGTAACTTATAGGTGAGGATTATCATTTATCCTAACATGTCAATGAGTAAAATAGAAAGAAAAAAAAGAACTTAAGCTTAAAAGGCAAACGGTCAAACATTTCAAAATGGGTGAAAAAGGTAGAATGTCTCCTAAAGATCCTTTTTTATAATACAGTTTTGTATCCACATGTAACACACTGCTAGTTTTTATAAAAATGGATTTGGTGAAAAGTGCTCCGGGTCAACTTTTACAAAAGTTCATTTGTTTTGACTTGTTACCCAACTCACCCATTTTACCAAGTTGGGTGTCTATAGTTTTGTTTCATAACATCATATTGCATTTCACAATCCAAAAGCTATATTCTCAGTTGTGATGCGTCGCCTAAAGTCCGATATTCTATTTTTGTCATTAACTCCCTCATCAAACCTACAGCCTAGCTGAGTTTATGACTGAGGAAGAGGTTCTCAAAGGAATTATATATCCTCCAATATCAAGGTATAAACTATAATAAATCATTATTTTGTATAAAAACAATTATGGTATTCAATATCTCACATTTGTGCCTCTAGAATACGCGATATAACAAAAGCCATAGCTGCTGCTGTGATCAGTGAAGCAATAAAAGAGCGCATAGCAGAAGGATATCGTGAAATGACTTATCGCGATCTCAAGAGGCTGAGTAAGGTATCTTATATTTGTGTGTAATCACCTCAAGATTATTGTAAGAATAATCTAATCTCAGATGGCTTGCAATCATTTCTTGACCTTTTTTTATGCATTAGTATTTATACTTAAAAATTATAATGGTATTACTATTAAATAATAATAATGACTACCTTATACATAACTACATTTTTGCCAATTCACTTCTCATTATTGATAATATGATGTGTGATCTAATTTCTCAGGAGGACATCATTTTGCATGTGGAGAACAATATGTGGAAACCTGATTACCCAACATTAGTCTACAAGAATATTTGAACACTCCATGAACCAACAAACATAAAAGAAAGCAAACTGGAAATAAAAGCCGGCGAATTTTGACAATTTTGTATCATTCATTTGAAATCCCTACCAAGATGTATCGAAAAAGAGAGCCGAGGTGATTATGGTGATCTTCACAAAAGCCAGCCAGGCATTCCTTGGGTAATATTTACTAATAATTTACAGTTTACACTTCTTGTTTGTTGGCTAGACAGGTTGACCTTAAATACTTCACTCCAGAGCTAATAAACTTCTAATAAATAAATCGCGTGTTAGATACGAGTAGATAAATTATGTTATGCCCATAGCGATCTAATTCTTTGAATAAACATGATTTATGATGTTTTATGCATTATTACATTGTTCGACCAATTTGACCCTTTTACCTTTCGAGTTATTTTCATTTTACACGTTGATATTTAAAGATAAAACATAACCTGATTTGACCCATAAGAAATTACCACATCTATATCATCATCTATTAACACAATCTGTCTTCATCTCATATTATTTCTAGTTTAAATTTTTTCCACAAACCTTACTTTATAAGTGAGATATTACTAGCTAGATAAGTTTGTTTGTTTATTTTTCTTTTAGAAAGTATTCTTGAGCTTAATTTTGTTTTTTTTACTGCAGCAGTAGAAGAGGATTCAAACACACAAACTTCAAGGCACTAGAGATTAGATATGTTCTTTTGATTGTATTTTAAGATGGATAATAGTATGTTTAATGTAAAACTCCTATCAAAATGAAATATATGCCTTTTACAAGGTTGAGTTGTGGTAGAAATGATATTATAGTCAACAATGTCTTCAACTTTGAAATTAATCATTTCTTATTTATTTATTTATTTGTTAACATTATTTTGATTTTAAAAGTTTGGACTTGTTACATACTGTTATGAAATAACAAAATGTAATAGTCTGGGATAAAAGAAAGTATCCTGAAAATCAAATGAGACGTTTACCCAGTATCATGAAAATCAAATGTAGTTAGGTGTCAGCAAAATTGAAAGCATAAAGACAATTAACTAATCTGAAACTAAATAAAGACAATTAACTAATCTGAAACTAAATAAAGACAATTAACTAATCTAAAACTAAAGTAGAAGAAAATTAAAAATACCCAAAAGAAAAACTCAAAAGGAACCAAGAGGAAAAACCTAAAAATATCAAAAGGAAAAAAAAAAGAAAAAATCCCAACAAAAACCAAAAGAAAAAGGGGAGGGGAGACACCAGGTTGGAAGAAGCCGAGTCCTCTATGTAATTAGGTTAGGTGCTGACCAGACCATTACATAAAATTAGATCTTTGTTAAGCTATCTAGCGAAACCATATACATAACAGCCGCGTAAGAGAAAAATAATAAAAACAAATATTTGTTAACATATCAAAAGAAAACTGTATATATTTATATCAGGCGCTAACCAAACCACTACACCAAATTAGATATTTGTTAACCTATCAAGAGAAACCGTATATATTTATAACGGTTGAGTAATAGAAAACAATAAAAGCATGGAGACGCCGAGTTACGAACCCGGGTCTTCATGGTAATCATGGGCTAACAAACCCACTCCACCAAAGCATTTAACTTAGTCCGTCATAAATAATATACTTTTAAAAGAGTCAACCTAGTCCATCAAAATAATATACTTTTAAACAACCACGTAATACACAATAATAAATTTACGTAGTTGGCGATGAGGGGAGACTTAGGATTGAGAGGTCACAAGTTCGATTTCTGAGCTCTGAGGGTTTTATCACTTGGCTGCTTGCGGATGTGAATTTTTTCTGAAATGAGTTCAACTGGTGTAAATACTCTCCGGGTTTATTGGATTTTAATAATCCCAGTTATACCCGATTTGCCGATAATAATCCGAATTACATTTATTTCCTACATTGAACCAGGTTATCAAGGTGCTGGAATTCATTGCACCGCCATTAACTGAACCCTAACACTTTTAGCTTTTGCTGACTGAGCATCTGACGTGGCGTCCTACGTGACTTTTTTAACCAGGTTTTAAAAAATGAAGGACTATATTTTTATTTTATTAAAAACGGAGGGACTAGTCTTAACCTACTCATCCCACAGCCACCCACTCATCCCACCACCATCGTCTTCTTCTCTTTCTCTTCATAAACCACCACTCACTACCACCGTTGACCACCACCACCACCCACCGCCGTCAAATTTGCAGCCCAAATCGCTACCAGCGTTGATCACCACCTACATCAGCTTGACCCGATCCGATTCACCCCCATCACTCTCTTCGAAACGATGACAAGTGAGAAGTGTAGATCCACTCTTTTCCAAACCCTAATCCGACTCGATTCGCTTTAAGAGCTGCTGAGCAGCATAGATCCATGATTCTAAGATCTTATGTGTCGTGAACAGTGATCGGTTCTCGTAATGGTTAACCTTAGCTTTATCCGGTGGCGTTTTGCTTAGAGAATGAAGCTCCGATGGCTTGCAAACGACGTCGTAGTTGAGGCTCAGACATGTTTGAGTTGCATTTATTCTGGTGGTGGGTGGGATGTTGTTGATGGTGGTGGATTGCGGCGACGGTGGTGGGTTTGGTGGTGTCTGTGGTTGATCGAGACACATAGAGAAAGAGGGGAGAGTGAAGGTTTAGAGCATTCACGGTAGGTTCCTTAAAAAATATGTGAGTGTAAATCTGTATAATTTAAGGTTTGGTTGTGAGTGGTTGTGAGTAGAGGAGAAAGAAAAATTTTACAAAATCTGTATATTTAACAAAAAGTTTGGTG
>JBCNJP010000007.1:109348894-109366717 GCA_039602395.1 Deinandra increscens subsp. villosa | reverse complement strand
TCAGTGAGAACTTTCCTACTCTATCTTGAATTCTGTAAGAAAAGAATTCCCTCATTGTGCATCTTCTCTTGACATTATCATCAAGTAGATTAATATTCCGGTGAGGAATATTAACCCTATAACCATCATCACCATTAGGGAAAAGCAAGTGGATATTGGAGAGGAAGATATGAGACATGCAGTTCACTTATACGTTTCAAAGAGCCAGAAATGAGATGTGACAACTATATCACGATGATCGATGAGGTTAGAAACGTCACCAACTATAAGA
Source organism: Deinandra increscens subsp. villosa (assembly GCA_039602395.1). NCBI lineage: Eukaryota > Viridiplantae > Streptophyta > Magnoliopsida > Asterales > Asteraceae > Deinandra > Deinandra increscens. Next base: position 109,366,446 of record JBCNJP010000007.1, on the reverse strand, counting down.
ACAGCAACTTCAGATGCAGACGGTAGGTTGTATGTCCTTCCATCTTTGTCTCGTTTGGCAATTATACGTAGCTTAAGATCAGTTGTAGGATCATCCGATAGTCGATCTCTAGCCATTCTATAACATTTCGACAAAAGGATTAAAGGTATCCAACATCTCCTTTAGTTCTTCTATAAGCTCAACGTCGAGAATCTAATTAAATCCCTCCGATCTAATTTGATAAAAAAAATAAATTTAAAAGACTTAATAATTAAAAACTCAAAAATATATAATAGAAGATTACTGTTAGATTTAATTGAATTTGAGAAAAAAAATTGACATACCCAAGAACTCCATGTCTATTAGCAACTTCGTTCATCAGTGTCATAGATGTATAGTTGTGAAAATTTTAGCTTCTCTCCAGATTTAGGCAATAAAGTTCCAACGGAATGATAGTTTTGGCCACTTATTCTGAATATAAAAGGAGCTCCACCGTCTTTGTTAATAGACTTATCAATTTTGCCGCCCATTGAAGTGAACGAAAACATTGAATTTAATCTTCGAATACTCTTTAAGAAATATCTGCTCTTCTGACGGCCATTTGAGAATAACTTTTTGTAACTTTCTTCCAGTTCGCACAAATCTAGAAGCTCAACTTTTCCATATCCACAGCATAGAAAATAACTCTTGTCCATTCTATTTGTTCTGCCCAACAAAGTTTCATTCGTCCATAATTTTGCCTTACAAATGTCACGAACAATACTTTGATCACCGTGATCAAGATAATCTGTTAAAGTTTCATTTAAACAAATTAGAATAAAAATATAGGTTTTCATGTTATTTAAGTTTTATATTGATTACCTTTAGATATTCCGACAAACACATCTCATTCTACTCATTCAACATCCCCAGCATTATCTCCAATCAACGGACCCATAGGAACATGTTTGTTGTTATAGTTCTTCCTCTTTAATTTTCTAGTCCTTTTTGATACTGTAGGATTAGAACATGATTGAGTCAATGTGGATATGTTGGAAGAGACAATATTGCGAAATTGAGGCATTCATCCATTGCTTGACGATGGTGTGCACTCGTTGGGAACATGTATTTCTGAAAAAGAAGGATTGGTAAACATTAAATATATATATTGATGAAAATATTAGTTGTAATCTATGATGAAAGTATTGTTGGATATTAGATGTCTTGACCCGACATTTGACGTAACCGACCCGGTTTCGACCCAGAAGAGTTACACCGAAATCAACGAACTAAATAATTGATTACTTATTAATTAATTAAATCAAACGGTTAAAATAAATAAATACTTGCTATTTATTTAATTAAATGTAACGAAACAATTTTTTCTCGTGAAAGCGGTTTACGGAACTCGACGTAATATTATTTGGTTGTTACTGGGCTAACAATGAAATTTTATTAGAGAGAGCGTTCAAATGGGTTTAGTGGTTTAGATCGCGCCATGGGTCTAGGTTTGCTACAAGCCCATCGCGAAATGCATTATATAAGGAGAGGGGGGGGGGGGAACCCTAGTTGGCGATTTTTGGCCTCCTCCCCCTCCTCACTTGCGACACCACAAACACACACCCTCTCTCTCCCTCTCTCGAAATCAGCGCCCCCTCCTTCACCACTTCCTTGTCGTTTTTCGATCGTAGCAATGGTGAAACGAGACCCTCGTCTCATAGCCGCCGCCTTGAAGCTCGAGACTACCGTCGCGCCCCGTGCCGCCGTCTTCGAAGAGGACCACCGCGAGGTGGTTCTCGCCCTACCTGCGCCACTGAGGCCGATGTTCGAGCCGTCGCGTGCCGTCACCGTCAAATCGGGTGAAAACCCTAAGTGCCCGACGCTATTGTATGTTGCCGCCGTTACGCCACTTCCTCCGCCGCCTCCACGCGTGATAGACAAAATCGTTTCTACAACGGTTTCGTCGTTAAGCACGACGGAACATTTCGACTGGAATGCTATGTTGCATAGCATGGTTTTGTTACCGCCACCATTTTCGGTTGATGAGATGAACCCGCCCGTGGTGCCTGAGGCCCCGTCTTCAAAGTCGGTTAAAGACTTGACTCGCCGTTTCGAGTCGAGCGTTACCGTTGATCCTAGCGCCAGTTCGTCGAACCCCGGTGTCTTGAACGGTTGTTCGGAATCTGCCAAGGTATATCTAAATTTTTTTGATGTTTAAATTAATTTATTTAATTTATTTATGTATTTACGCATACACGGTGATCGGATCCTGTCTACGGTTTTACTAAATTCGCGTTGTAAAACATTTTTCAGCTGCGTAATTAATTCTGATTAATTAACCCGTATATTTAATCGGTAAATAATTAAAAACGGGCAACCCGGATACCCACTGCAAAACCCAACTGTGGTATCAGAGCCACGATCACCGCGCGTAAATCTGAACCGGTCTTTTCGTAACCGGTGGTTCGCAATTTCGATTCGTTTCCAAATTACGAACGGAATTACTTGTTTAATTCATGATTTAATTAATTGTGTGTTACGGCCGACCCCTTTATTTTTAATACATGATTGTATGTTTTGGCGCGTTTTAATTTTCTCTGATTGGCCCAATTGTTGGCCCAATTGTATCTTTATTTGGTTTTGGTGGACCCGCTGTTTTCGGGTTTCAAAATTGTAAATTAGAGCTAGGTTTACTAAGTTGTTAGTAAATTTTTAATTTTATAAAACCAAGACCGAAGATCGGACACTCGCCAAAAGGAGTCTGAAGGCTAGTGGGAGCTGAACCGGATCCACGAACGCACAGAGTTGCCTTCCTTGTGGTTGTTCACTTTTAATTGTCATGTCCCTAATGGTCTTGCTAAATGGCTCTAGCAAGACCATGCCATTATGCCGTTAACACACAATTGACCATTCGCGACACTTAGATATTTTAAATAGGTGATTTAAAATAATTGTCCCGAGTGATGATAGGGTTTATCGTTTGTGTCTAACGATCACTAAATATTAAAATTGGTTTTAATATCCCTATCCGGTAAATAAAAATTGATAGTTCATGCCGTCCAAAATCAAGTCTAACTTGGAACGTATTGACCGGAGCATCAGTGTTGGAGTATTTCAACACCGCACTTGGTGCCGAGGGTACCTTCCAGGGTGGGGGCATTGGAGTATTTCAACACCGTGCCAGCCACATTGACCATTTGGGATTACTATCGCTTTCTTTATGTATGTTTGTAGTGTTGGAGTATTTCAACACCGCACTATGAACGTATATAGACAAAGTGGGCATGGATGAGGCTAAACGTATCGCAAAATATAATCTATTGTATTATGCGGCCTCATAAACAAGAGTCGCGACTGAGACTTCGCGATTGACAACCGTTGTCAGTTTGGTTACACGAGTTTGCTCCTGAGGCTCATTTGGCGGTCTCAAGTAAAATCGTCTAATCGAATTCTCAATTTTCTTATTAAATAAATCTTACCAATTTATATAAGAAAATGGTTTACACCGAAAATACTAATTTAAAATTACTTTGCATTATTTCAGAAGGCTATTGAAAACACTGTTCCTCTAAGTTCAATGGTATCTCTCGACCCATTCACTGAGACGAACTTCTTATCATGGCAAACCCTCCTGAGGAACATCTTGAGGCTTTTTGGAAAGCTGTATGTTCTTGACCGACCCATCCCGAGCTTGCCGTCTTACTTGCTAAACGACCGCTCGCGGATGGAAATCCAGAAGCACAGTGATGACTCTCAGGAAGTCACTGAGCTTATGTTATCTAGCATGACACCGGATTTTTGGTATAACTTTACCGACATGGGAGCGTATGAGATCATGAGGAAACTCAAAGATTTATTTGAGTTAAGCCAGAGAGGTGAACGATGTAAAGCACTTCAACATTTTGTGAACTGCCATATGTCGCCTAATTCCTCTGCATATGATCATGTCATGATGATGAAGGGGTATCGCGACAGACTGATCGACCTTGGCTACTCCATTCCTGAGGGGATGGCTTTGGATGTAGTCCTCGGATCTTTACCCGAGCATTATCGCTTACATGCGGTAAACTGCTCGGCTCAGACTTTAGATGAGGTTCTGACATTATTTCCAAATGTCAAGATCAGGACCACACCGGCTGTGCTCAGAGTTGCTGATACAGGTATTACCAAGACCAAGAACAAGGTTAAAGAGACCAAGGGCAAGAAACCATTGGCGCCTCCTCCTCAGGAACGCCAATGCTTTGAATGTAATCAGATGGGCCACTGGAAACGTAACTGCCCCATCTACCTTGCTAAGATCAAGATGACTAGAAACTCCGGCAAGGGGTTCCTCATCAGGTATGTCAATAAATGTTATTGAACTTTTCACTGTTTCCCTCCAATACATGGGTATTTGATACTGGATGTGGTTTCCACATTGTTAATGTTTTGCAGGAACCTGAAAAGTGGAAGAAGATAGAACAAGGCGGCATGGAGCTACTTTACTCTTGGAACTGGGTCGATGAAATTAATTAAATAAAAATTGGGTCGCAATTGCTCTCGAGCCGGCGCAATGGACAAGAAAATGGAAATGAGAATTGTACATTCTCAACATTGGCGGCTGGAATAATTCATGTATTCTTCCCTTTTTTTTTCCTTTTTTTTGTTTATTTATTTAAACATTTTAGATGTTTTGAAACTCTTTCCTGCTTCAATTTCACATCGAGTGCTCAGAACAAACGCTCGGTTTTCTTCCAAATTTCTCACGAGCACACCAACCACCTATAATTTAACATTGAAAACAATTAAGCACTGTATCTTTTATAATTTCTCAATTAAAAATCTAATTTGCATAATTTTCTCAATTAGAACAAAATTAAATGTGAACTTTAAATATTTATCAAATAATAACCAACGATCCACCAAATCATCTAATATTTAAATATAAAGCATTTAAGCACCAATTCTCTTAATTTTTAATAAAAAACATGATTAAATGTGAGAATTTATTTATTTAATTAAATGTATTAGATGCTACGTATCAAATACTTAAAGTAGATCTTCGTTACTTTTGTAATTGATTTAAATATATATATATATATATATATATATATATATTGTAATTTGACAAGAATTTTCATGTGATTTTATTGTATTATTTAATTAAAATAGATTTTAATGTGTTTTGTAATTGATTGAATTATGACAAAAACATATATTTGATATTTTTTATATATAAGATACAAATAACATACTAAAATAAAGTTGAATGTTACTAAAATCAAGGTGAGTCTATTTGGTTTGAGTTCTTTAATTCTCTAATTTAATCAACTATATAATTTTCAAATTTAAATTCAATGTCAGTAGATGGGTTTCAATAAGAAACGTGTTATCGTAACGGTGGGTAAAGTTCTAGTACAAACCAATATTATTGTAAGAACTTAAGAACTAATGTAAGAACCATTAAATTTCAATTGAATGAAGGTTATTTAGATAATTTTTATGCTTCTTCTTCTTTTTCCTTCATGTCTATACACATGATGGCAACTTAACGACCTAGAAAAACAAAAAACTAAACAAAAATCGTTTTTTTTTGTAAGTCCGACTATGTTGCATATATGCAACATATGAAAACATATAATGTTGCACATATGCAACATATGAAACATATAATGTTGCATACATGCATACATGGTATGTTGCATATAAAACATATGAAACATATAATGTTATTTATGCAACATGGTATGTTGCATTATGCATGTATGAAACATATGTTGCAATATGCAACATAGTCGGACATGCAAAAAAAAAAAAACTTTTTTTTAAGTCATCGGTGGATATGGGTGGATATATGTGAAATTAAATTAAAAAATATCAAATTACCCAAAAAAACTTTATTTGAAATAATTTTCTCGTAGGTCTTACAAGTTTGTACAATAGAATGTAGTGAGGGAATTAAAAAGAAATGACAAAATTACTTAATTATCCCTCATTTAAGTTGGTTATTAAGTTCTTACAATAGATAATGGTTCTTACATGAACTTTACCCCTTATTATATATCTTTTATAAACGTTACAATTTTATAAAACTAAAATTTGGACACTATTAATCCCACCTATTCGATATTGGAAAAAAATAATCCTACCTTTTTTTTTGGACAATATTAGTCTTATAAATACACCATGTTTTTTTTAATAATATTTTCCGTTAAAAAACTAACCCCGTTAGTTTGTGATGATGTGGAGGACTAATCATGTCATTTTTTAAAATGGAGGGACTGTTTTGTAGTTTATATAAAATGTAATTTAAAGAAAAAACAAACAAGCTCCCCCCCCCCCCCCACACCAGCTCTTCTCCGGTAACCAATCTTCCTCCCCGCCGTTTTGCTCGGAACAGAAATAGTGTCGCCGCCGTAGATGAAGAGGAGCAAAGGGGAAATTGTGGTTGAGTCAAAGAACAGAGAGAGATGGAGACGATCGGGACAAGAGGTCGACGGGAGAACATCGTCGGCCATGGATGGCGTTCGCCGGAGCTTGCCGGAGCTCCTCAAGTCTCTCCATCATCGGCGCACCATCACCAACCGCCATCGCCAACCACTGTCACAACTTTCACCGCCGCCCCCATCGCAATCGCAAGCGCAAGCTTGGATTAGTTGCAGGTTTGGAGAAAAGGAGAGCCGTCGTGACGGCGGGAGGGGAGGCGAAATTTTAATCCTAGTGGTGGAGGACGGATTGGTGGTGTCGGAGCTAGGTCAGACTCGGGGAAGGAACCGACCAAATTAGGGTTACGGGGATAAGACGGTGGCGACTACAGTTGGTATTATTTTTAAATCAAGTTTATAGATATATCAGTTTTAGTCCCCCTAAGTTTATTTAAATAGTAGAAGTTTAGAAAATGACATGATTAGTCCTCCACACCATCACAAACTAACGGGGTTAGTTTTTTAATGAAAAAGATTATTAGAAAAAACATGGTGTATTTATAAGACTAATATTGTCTAAAAAAAAATAGGTAGGATTATTTTTGTCCAATATCGAATAGTTGGGATTAATAATGTCCATTTTTCCATCATTTTAATTAGTTTGACTTCTTTAATTGTCTAACTTAATCAATTTAAATTTTCAAATTTAATTTCAATGTCAATAGATGCAGTTTTAATAATAAACGTGTTAACGTAATGGTATAGACCGATTGTATTAGGTAAAAAAAAAATTGTGACGACGATTTAAAATTTTTAATTAATAATTTAATCAATTCATAATAATGTATAGTTATGCAAGTTTGAACAATTTTATACATTAAAAAATAGTGAAACATGTTATCATAACATGTTAAACTAACCATATCAAAATTTGTACATATTAAATAAATTCACTAGAATGTATACTTATGCAAGTTTGAAGAATTATATCCATTAAAACATAGCGAAACGTGTTATGATAACATGTTAAACTAACCATATCAATAATTTGTGACGTTGAATAAATTCTTGCTATGTATAGTTATGCACATTTGAACAATTATATCCATTAAAACATAGCGAAACGTTTTATCATAACATGTTAGACTAACCATATCCAAAATTTGTTCATAGTGAAACAATAAACTATGACATTAAAACATAACATTTAGTTTCATGTCCAAAACCATCAATAATAAAAATATATAAGTACCGACATAATAACCAAATCATTCACGACCTACCATCCAAAAAACTATTTGAAAACGTAGTCAATAATCCAAAAAACCATCCATCAATAACGTAGGTATGAATACCTTAACCAAAAAAAAAAATTACGTTTTCTCAAAAAAAGGGTAGGTAGGTCATACCATTTGCATATGGTGATTAGCTCCTTCCACATCTCAGAAGGTGCATAAACCCAAGACCAACCATGTACTGAAACGTACACACATCACCGTCACTGAGACCAATCTACTTCATAAACCCTCCCCAATTTCTAGCAGCGAACCTATACATTTTAGTCAATTGAACTTACTATGAATTGAATTTATCATTTTAGTAGTCAATGATACACGCATTTGTAACAAAAGTTACCTATAATTCTGACCATAAGTTTCATGCTCAATTCGCAACTGTAGGCTATAGATATCACCAATATCGAGCTTCACATTTATAGACCTTGAATGCTCAACGTTTGCAACAGTTGCCACATCAGAAGGTAGACGCTTCAACCCAAAAATATATTAAACGGTGTTAATAACAAATATGTATCATGAAGTTAAAACAATTAATAAAATACTAAGAAGGCAACTTACATAGCATGAACGTTTATTAACAATCTGGTGCTAAACCAAAATGAGAGGGTTTGAATGTTGAGCATCAGAATTGGCTGCAACAGGTTCATCCTCCATCCAATCCAGATGAGGATAAATATTATTAACTAGAATGTGGGATAAGTCCTGGAGGCAACCATTAGCTCGAAAAACTGTTAGCTTCCAGTTTGCTTCATCCAGCACTGAGAAAAGAAGAGCCCCATAAATTTCAACTTGAACAGCGTTCCTTATAGCTCTCCAGCCGCTAGTGATGTACATCTTATCTCTAGTCCCTTGAAACGAAACATCGAAAACCAAATCATTGCCCAAGTGGATGGAGACGTCATGATTTGGAACAATACTTGAGAAGTAGCGCTTGTAGACAGTTTTGGGAATCTCCTGAAAAGTATGATATTACTTAGTGAACAATTGAAAATAATTTATTTAAACTATTTTAACAATAAGCAACTATACTGACTAAACTGTTATAACCAACAAAATAGTAATAACACAATCAACAAAGGAGGAGACAACGCAAACGGTGATAATATAATCTATCTACATTAATAAAAGAAAAAAAAACACTCATCAACTGATCGGAATCGGGATACCAGTTGATCTTTAAAAACCTCTTGTACTGCAAAACAATTTAACACATAGTCAAACATCATCGGTGATAAAAATAAAACCAAATGTGTTAAAATGTTAATCAAGTATTCTTCAAAATCTATGTGTAAGAGAGCAAAAATGTATTTGTAACCAGAAAATTTAAAATGGTATACGAAAAACACAAATGATACATAGACTGTTTTGTAAGAATTCATCATGTAAATATAATTATTAAAAATCACATAATATATTTGAAAAGGCAATTTCAAATCCGTAAGTAATTAAATCCGTAAGTAACTAAATCATATTTTGTGTACAAATATATCCCATCTTAGGGCACTGTTAGTCCATCTCTTATATGTTTGTTCGATCAAAATTTGTTAAATACATCTTAAGTTATTAACAAAATCTGTTTAAACTGAATGAAATAACATACGCAAACATATGAGAGATGGATACAACTAAGAACAAAACAAAGTATACGGCAATACATTTACTGTAATAATACGATCATATCTTGATCTGAAAAAGAAAAGCCCTAAACATAGTGAAACCAAAAATTGAAAACCTAAAACATTCACTGCTCGAACAAAACAGAAGTAATGAAATCCTATAAAAGGCGAGCATAAGTAATCGAACATAATCAAAAAATCGGATGTTAATCCAAATCATATATTCGTTGAGGGAGGGAAACCAAAACAAAGCAATTCGAGAAAATTAAAAACAGTAAAAATCGAGATGAGAAGAGAAGATATGGAGGGAGCGGCGATGTTTTTAGAGAAATACCTGCGAAGACGTAGTATAAGGTGCCATAGAATTGACTGGTTCGCGGAGATGAGAAGAGAAGGAGGGAGCGTCGTAAGTTTTCCTCGATCGAGATTTAGGGTTTGAATGTGAGGATTTGAGTGATATAGGCGCAAACGTATGGAGAGAAAGCGGTGTATAGTAGTCGGGTTTTTGAAATCGGATTCAAAAGATCCGCGTGTTTGTTTAAAGCAACGTAGGTGATTTTTTAGATTTTCTCTAAATGGGTGAATTGTTAAACATTGCGGTAACTCCACGGGAAGCTGTGGTGATGCCACATCAGTTAAGAAACTTTTTGTTCATTATAATATATTATTTTAATTGGTTGTTGCAATTAATGTGTTGGGAAGAAAATAAACTTAAATGATGTGATTAAATTGAGTTAAAATCGTAACGGGTAAACACCATAATTATTTTTATGACTAAAATTTGTTAGTTTTTATTTATTTTAAATTACATGAAACAGCTTAGAATAGTAAATATCATTTGTTGTATAATAATAAAGACAAAAATAAAATCATGAAAAGTCAAAATAGAAAGTTGTATTTTGTATATATAGGGGAAATGTGTAAGACTGGGCGCAATGGCAGCCCGTCCGGCAGCTCTTCGCCGACGTGACTTAGCCTCTCCCAAAAGTTCCGATGTTGCATCATGAAGGGCGGTAGCCCGTGAAGACCGACCCTTGGCCAAGGGCTTCAATTCGTGGGTCTCACCTAATTTCATTTTTCCTTTTTTTTCTTCCCAACGGTAATAAACCAAAATAATTAAAAAAAACTTTTTTCTCTTTTTTAATATACCAAACGGTTATATTTTAAAAATAATACATTTAATTAATAATTTTAATTTCTTTTTTATTTATTTAATTAAAAATATTATTAGTAATTTTAAAGTATTAAAATTAATTAAAATTAAAATTAAAATAACTAAATACACTTGAACTAAATTAAACTAAGAAATCACATTAAAACATAAATAAAAATATAACAAAGTCCTAAAATTCTACTTATTAAAAGAAAATAACACACATATAAGAAAGTCTTAAAATTCTACTTATTTTAAAAACACACAACACATACAACAAATCATACATTCTAGTCGTGGTTGAAGTTGGGGCATCCCTTGACCACATTCCAAACATGTTCATAGCTGTAAGGAATGTCATTCCTGTTGACGTACTCTTGTTTTACGTGATTCAAATTATTGTTCAGGGACAAATAAAGTTCATTGAATCTCACAATCTTCCCCTTCAACAATTGCCAATGGTTTCTCAGTTGTTGTGTGTTCCTTTGGATGGTAGGTCCTGATGCATTGTAACGTTGCTCCACTTGTGCCCAAAACACCACTGTCCTCAGGTTGTTGGCTTCTCTCGAAGGAATTAACCAAGCTTGTGCTAACTTAGTCTCATCAATTGTTGTTCGTCTCATCATTTTGATGTTGAATGTGTTGTGAAGATTGAGTGTGTTTAAAAAAAAAGTGAGAGGAATTGATCCATATTTATAGTTGGAAATTAACCGGTAGTTTGAATATGTTACCGTTTGAGATTATAGTTTATTTTTAATGTAATGCACGTTTTAGTTTATGTTTGTTTTATTTAAAATTGTTTAATTTTTATTTACTTATTTATGGTTAAATAATTAATTTATAAAATAATTGTAGGAAAATTGAATTTAAATAATCCCAAGTTTTGAGTGTTGGCCGGTAATAATCCCACTTTTAATAATAACCCTCAGTGGTCCCAACTTTCACCCTATTTACTGACAGTGGTCCAGCCGTTAAAAAACTTAACACCGTTAAGTTTTTGATGACGTGGTGGCTGACATGGATATTTATTATTATTTTTTTTAAACCAATGCCAAATCACAAACTTCATCTCCCACATCATTTATTTTTTACTTTTTTAAATTTAGAACAAGACAAAAAATACTTTCAATTTCAATCAGAAAAGTAAACGAGAGGAGAAGGAAAGCGGTCGGCGACACCCTGCCGACATTCCTCCGAGCGGCGGTCGATCTCTCCGGCAAACCACCACCGAGCGGCGGTCGATCTCTCCGACAAACCACCACCGAGCGGCGGTCGATGTCTCCGACGCGACACCCTGCCGACATTCCTCCGAGCGGCGGTCGATCTCTCCGGCAAACCACCACCGAGCGGCGGTCGATCTCTCCGACAAACCACCACCGAGCGGCGGTCGATGTCTCCGACAAACCACCACTGAGCGGGGGCGACCTCACGCTCCAATCGGCTACCTCCAATCAACCTCCTCTCTTCCAATTTTTGTCGTGACTCCCTTTCTTCTCCGGTCGACTTACCCAGCGGTGGCCTTTCGAATTCACTAAAGCAACCGTTTCAGACATGAATTCCACTGACGTTGATGCCAGCGGCGGCGGTTTTTGGGTATAAAACCCGTTTCAGACATGAATTCCGGTGACGATGATGCCGACTGAACTTGTTCTATCTCCATGTGAGACTTTGAATGGGTATATGATTCTGGTAATTAACATGTGAAAACTCGATTTCAGGTTAAAAGAAAAGGAGATGAAGGCGAGAGTTCACCCGTCGGGAAAAAAAAGGGAAGATGAATGGTGATGTAGTAGGTTTGAGATGAAGGGGGAGTTCACTGGAATCCCCCTGGAGGATGTAGTGTGTGTATTTATATAAATAATTAGGTAGAAGATGGCGATGGGAGGAGTCGTGGTCGTGGTGGTGGGGAGGGTTGCAGGTGGTGGTGGGATGGTGAAAAATGATTTGGGGGATGAAGATGGTGATGTGGCATGAATTTAAGAAAATAAAAAATAAATAAATATCCAAGTCAGCTGCCACATCATTAAAAACTTAACGGTGTTAAGATTTTTAACGGCCGGACCACTATCAGTAAATAAGGTGAAAGTTGGGACCACTGAGGGTTATAAATAAAAGTGGGATTATTGTCGGCCAACACTCAAAACCTGGGATTATTTAAATCCAATTTTCCATAATTGTATAAAAAATAATTAATTTATAATGATTATATCATTATATAAATAAAATAAACTAATATAAGATAAAATGATATTATATAAATAAATAAAAAGTAATGTATTGTATAAAAGAAATGGTGATGTAAAAATAAAGAGAAGTTTGTGCGAGGGGCATTGTTGAGACTAAAAACTGTTTGTGAGAAGGGTTAGAGAAAAACTGATGTGGCATAGTGACTGAGCAGCCCTTAAAAAGGGTTGCTCTCACCGTTACGGGAGTCTAAGGTATTACCCTATACTAACATAATACAACTTGGAGTACCATTTCTAAAACATAGTGTACAAGTCCCTAATGCATACATGGTAAATGTACATATTTTAAAACCATTTGTACAATCCAAACACCTTTTCTTTTACACAATCGGTTTGTGATCTGATTTGAGGACATCCCCATAAGGAGCAGGTGAACAGCACAAGGTACAATTCATCTTCTACCTCATAGTCTCATAGATCATACATCAGTAGCTACACGGCCATATCGATCGTCCTCCTCTACATGAACCCATGCCTTCAACAGTTCGGTCTACAGCAAATTTGTACCATACACGTTTCTCCCTTTCATCTCTTTTTCTATGTTTTAGGTAGTCATCACCGGATCTTTCTCCCTTTCATCTCTCTTTTGAGACTTGCATCTTGAATCCGACGACTACTACAACGATGAGCAACGGCGGCGACTATAGGTACGTGTTCGGCCATCAAGTTGGCACTCCACACCTTGAAGCACACCACTCATCTGAGATCGGACTTATACCTCCTCTCGAGATCGCTTTAATCACGGTATTTGCCCTAATTTCTTCCCTCTTACTTTCGGATTTTATGAGGTGAACCTCTATTTATGTGTTGATTGTGATTACCTGTTTGTTTAAACAATTTGATTTGAAGTATGGAAGACCTAGAGTTTTTCTTTTGTTTTCTTGCAGGTTAAAGCTTTGCAGAAACTGAATTGATGTTCTATTTAGGTATTTTCATTCATTTAGTCTTCATGTTGGTTATATCAGAGAGTTTTGTTTTCTTGGTTTTCTTGCAGGTTAAAGGGAGTGGATAGTAAAAAGTGATTGATATCCTGATGGTTGTGTGGTATGCCCAACTATGGTCATGATCTACACCATAGCTGATAAGGGACTCATAAAAATCTTCTTTTTGAGGTAGTTATTAACCTGCATAACAAACATCATCATACAAATTACTAAGAAATTTGGATGATAAAGTGATCGAGTCATTGTCATTGTATATAAGTGTTCACCTATATTCAGTCCAAGTTCATCAGTAGTAAAATTGAATGTCATTAGATTTCTTTTATGTATACTTTTTTTTTCCTAAAAAGTTTGTGTTATAATATTGTATTAGTCTATCTTCCTATGGATAACAATCAAAACAGAAACAGATGGTATAATAGATGTTCTGATGTATTTCTCTTCTTCTTATGTTTTTTAGTATGCAATTTAATTTTTTGTCTTATGCAGGTATATTTTGTGTCCTGTTGGCATCAACTTAATGGTATTGTTATGCTACAGAGTATGAACGAGTTGGTGTTTATTTCAGTATAAAAACAGACCGCCCATTTTGGTACCTCATCATCCTTTATGTTCTTCATTGGCGTGCTTGACAGTTTTTGTTTCATGGCTCCTTCAAATGAGAACAAAAGATTTTGATGTTTACGGTGTATGAAAGATGTAGTAAACTGAGATCAAACTAAATAACCATAAAAAAATAGGATCAGCTATTAGGCATGTATGTTATTTGCTACGGCTCTTTATTTGTTGATGACAAAATAGTTTGTTATGTCTTCACTGTGTATTGTTTTAAAATCATAGAATTTAAAGGCTGATGTGTTTTCCGTTGATTTTTGTTATATTTTTTTAGTTTTAATCTATTCAGAGGCTTTTATAGTTAAAATTTGCTCTGACTTTTGCAGGTAGTCAGCGTTGCTTATAGGGCTGCCTTCTGGGTAAGTTGCTGCCTTATAATCCTCCTGTCATTTGTTTGTGCTTTTATTTTGTTTATATTGGTATCTTTTTTGGTTTTTAGCAGTCTTTTATGCTTTATTTTGAAATCAAAATCATGTTATTTTGAAGAACCTTTTGGCCTGATTTTGAACTCCAAATACATGGTATTTTGGGCAGCCACTGTGCAGATATATAGAGGTCCATCCTCACTCTAAAATGTGATGTCATTGCTTAACTGAACACATATAAAGAACTAAAAAAAAAATAAGTGCAACCTGATTACACCTTAATGATTAAAAACTGTTTTTGATCGAGTTGGGAGTGCTTAATGTGTGTGCATATATTTAGATCCTAAAAAATGCTACAAATTAAACAAGCCACCTTTCAAGCTAATAGGTTGCTAATGGGTCAACCCAATTTGGCTGATTTTGAACTCAGAATCATGTTATTTTGAATAACCATTTCGGATTATTTTGAACTCCAAATAAATGGTATTTTGGACCACCATCGTGAGATATCTAGAGCTCCATCCTCACTCAAAAATATGATGTCATTGCTTGAAATGAACACATATAAAGAATTAAAAAAATAGCTTGATGTGGGTGTAGTTTTTGTTGTTCTTTAGAATTATATTAATATACTTACATTAGATGGATGTTGCCTTACTTTAGAGTTCATTGCTGCTTATTACAATTAATCACGACAAACATTAAATGGTTCCAGTTTTTATTATGTCTACATTTTTAATTTATTATTTACCTATATGTGTTTCATTATTTGCATTGTTGGTTCTCATTGCCAGTGTTTTTTCTTCTCGCAACCGTAGGACAACTGCTAACAAGAAACAAGGAGGCCACTCACAAGAAACCAAAACTCAAGACCGAATTGAAGAAGGAATCATGACCCGAGGTGTTTGGAATAAACAATAGCCTATTGGTAAGTCCTTTTTGAAAGGAAAAAAAAACTATTATAGGCACCTATTAACAACCATTTGGTAGGAAGTGGTAACCCCAATAGGCTATATGATGCATGGATGACAAAAACTAAACATCTAATTTTGGTAATGATTCAAAATGATTCAAAAATAGCCACCTCTTTTTTTTAGCAAATAAGATGGGAAATTATTTATGGGATTTGATTGTATTTGTAGTGTATAGTGGTACATGTTGATAAAAATTGTAGCCATCAAGATCTTTTAATGTTAAAGGTGAGTTACCTGGGAATGCATTTTTGTTTCATTTTTCCATTTAGTTAGATACTTCATTTTGTGTTTGTAGATTGATTTTAGTTACATTGAATCACAAAATTAGCTTGAATTTTGTGTTTGTAGATTGGTTTTAGTTGCATCTCGCTTTAGGTGCAAGTTATGCCCAGGTCCAGCGATCAGGTGAATCGTTGTTTATACTGTGAGTTACTGTTGTCGATTTCAGTTATTGAGGTGTTGACGGCCTCCATCTCCTTTGATTCAGGTATCAAATCATTTATCTTCATCTTCTTGCTTCGTTTCAACAGTTTTGTTTTTCAATGTCTTTGCATCTCTATTCGTTCCATTAAAGATTGAATTCCATTAAATGGTTATGCAAACACATGGTTTTCCACTTCAGGTTCATTATTTTATAACTTTTGAATTATTTTTGTCGCTAGATTAAGTGATTAATCCAGGTAATTGTGTTTTTTTGGCTCATGATGCAGGTTGCATTGGTGAGTTTGAGTACATTGCGATCACAGTACGGGTAAGAATATTAGGGAATTAAATGGAAGATTTCACAATTGTGATCGTTGTTTCATATTCTTATTGCTTAATCTTCAACAATTGTTGTTGGGGAAACGACAATATATATATATATATGGTGTTCAGGAACTAAAAAATACATATCAGAATGTATTGTTTGAAGAATTCAGACAATATCTTGATCACAAATCAACTAGAAATCTTTTTGGATTTGCAAAGCACAGAATCAAGAGGAAATGCCAACGGGTCAACTCCGCGGCGAAGCGCGGGTTGACCCACTTGTATGTAAATAAAATGCAAATAGTTTTCACCTTACACAAGAAAGTTCATCCTCAAGAAAACCATGTAGTCTTTTATTAGCACTACCGAATGCATTCCTACTTAGCTTAGTATTAACGCATCATGCCATTCCATCGATATTTATGGCTAGATGTTTCCATCAGCGACTTTTTTATATATGTCTCGCATTGTCATCTTGATACCGAGTCGTGTGGACTCATCATTTAAGATGAAATTATGGCACGCTTCGTTATTAAATAATGCCTTTGTGGGCCATCAATATATCTCTATGTTTACAAATTGAAGTCCTTTCGTGTATGTCTTCACATCCATCATGATCTTTGTTGTTGTCATTGTTGACATGACTTTTTTACCTCTTACTTTTACTTTCTTTTGCGGTTTTTTATGTGCGGTTTCATCTCCTCGAGTGTGTCTCTCCGTTTTCGCGTGACCTCACCAGATGGGAAACACTTTTTGTTTGTGTTCCGTTCTTTGTCATACCTTGACGGTTTTTTGTGCTTCGTCTTTATGAAATGGTTGATGGGTCGACCCCTACCTTTCTTTCCATTAGTTTTCATGATTGTGAACTTGTGTGGTCATCTTCCACTATGGCAATCAAACTTTCGGTTACAATAAGGCTTGAGAAAGTTCATCAGTAGTAACTTTTAATAAAGTAGCTAGTACTGAATGTTTCCAACTAACATAACTATATAACATGATCAATTAAAACCGCCATCAGTTAAACTCTTTCATGAAGAGTTGCAATAGTACTTGACCCCAACAGTTATGATGGTTCAATTCCTGTATATATGTTTAATGATGAGGTTTCCATGCCCCTTAGGCCGGCTCAAAGCATATGATGAAAGAATTTGAGCAAGACAAAAAATCAATAGAAGATCAAGGAAGACTGTTGTTTGCTCAATTAGATGACTAGAATTGCAACCAAGTGGTTA
>JBCNJP010000007.1:109327563-109348394 GCA_039602395.1 Deinandra increscens subsp. villosa | reverse complement strand
AGTCGAGTGACTAGGCGGGGATAAGGTCATAAAGTTGGTCAAGTTAGCGGGAGCCAAAACAATAATTCAATGATCACGAGGATCCATATTAAAACAAAGTTAACTCACATGTTATGTTTTTTTTAACGACGATTTCAGATCACTGATGTGGGCATTACCCACCCACCCGATCATCTCAACTCCTGGATACATCAGTCTTGCACTCAACTAGGACACCAGTTCAGGGGAAACTAGTCCACTGCCAGAAAACCCCCTGTGAGGATGTATTGAACCAAGTTTCTTTGTTTTTCTAGTATTGTTTATATTATTTTTGGTATGAAGTGTTATTTTATTAGGTAAAGTTAGGTTGGTGATTAACTTTTAGTATAAGTAATGGTTTAGAGTATTAATATTTTGTGTCTTCTTTCGTAATAATATTCAAGAATCTTGAGACGGATCCGTATACAAAATTGTCACGTTTATTTTTTCTGGATGAATTTCTAGCAATAGCCTATCTAATTCATAAATTTGGTTATCTTTCACAGATTTCTAGCCTAGCTACTAAGTGGGCAGTCATGTGACAAGATAGTAGCTAGATGTTGTTTTCACATATACATTACAAACTAATGACGAATCTAATGAACAAAAATACATGCCTTTTGATGCCCTGGTCTACATTACTAGACAAGCATTCGGATTTTCGTCACTAAACATCTGAGGGGCATAGACATAGTGAACGAAATACGGGACCTCACCATCCTTACCCTTTGCTTCCACTTTCTTCTCTTCAAATTCTACAACCTTTGTGGTCACAATATCAACAGTCACCTTCTCTTCCACCTTCTTTTCAACCTTTCCTTTTGGAGGAGGTTCAGGTATGATTTCTGCGTGTTTGCGAGCTCTTTTTTGCATGTATGTCACAATCTTTTCCGCCTCGATGGTTCCTTCTACTAGAATAGTCTGTGACTTTATGTCGGTTTTCACATTGTGTATACCTGTTTTTTTTTTCAAGACTTTTAGTTCAACTATGTTAACACAATGATATATTGTTGTGGATTTACTTTATTACCTTTGTGTTTGAGTAGCTTGGCTCGAAGATCATGCTCGCATTTGTCGCAGTGCATATAGGCTTTTATTTTGGTCGTCTTTATGGTTTCCTTGATCCGGGTACGAACAAAATTAGATCATTATCAGTTTCGCAACTAGCTAAATAACTTAGGCACATGCCAAATGGATTATCTCGACGTAAGAAACGCCAGCGCATGAGCCTAATAAGTAGAAAATTATGTATTTAATTGCTTAGGAAAATTTCATAGGCAAAAAACTTGTTTCATGGTGATTAAGTGTTTAGGTTGAGGGTTCAAATACTATAAGATGCAGATTGTGATGCATATATTCTAGAAAATCTAGAAAGTGTTGTCAAAAGAAAACTTAATGAGTTAAAACTAAAGTTGTTTAAATGGTTTATTAAAATTAAATTGAATTTGAGTTGAAGCAACTCTTACTTTTTTGGTTTCCTTCTTCTCCATTTGTTTCTTATCTTGTGATAAGATCTCAACCTTTTTCCTACTCCATTTTTCTAATCTTTCATGTATTTTCTTCACTTCAAAAGTGCCTTCCACTCTAATCTCACCCTTCTCATGCATAACATCCACTTTATGAACTCCTGTTTACCACAAAAAATATATATTATACAACAGTAAAAAGTTCTCCTTGGAACCAATCTACTGTCTTTTTAAAATGAAAAATTTAGACCAAAGATTTATAAAAAAGAAAAATGGAACAAATAAAAATAATAATAATAATAATAACCTTCTAAGAATCCAGAAGCATGCAACCCCGGTTGTTTTTATTTTAACGACCAACAAACAAAGTAGTGACCCCCGCAAGGCAACCCCAGTTTTAGTTATGTTAAAATGAGATTAAGAAGACCCTTTACAACTAAGAGAAACATTAATGTAATTAAGATATATGTTTGTACATATATGGATTACCTGGAGTTCTCATAAGAGGCTTCTTGATATCATGAGCACATTTTGGGCAATGTAAATTAGCTTTATAAACTGCAATGCTGATAGTTTCTTTCTTTGCTTCTACTTTGGCCATGGTGGCAACAGAACTTAACTGTTGGAGTTATCAGCAGTTATGAATATCTGTGCTATATGGTGTATATATATATAAACCATGTTTTTGAAGAAAAATGTTTGGTGGGAATTTAATTAGAGTGGTTCACTAACCACTGCAGACATATGAAATAAAATGATGTTTGGTACCTGTCACAATTTGAAATATTCTAACTTCTGATCTCATGCATGGCACTCAAATACAAGGTCAAAAATGTGTTGTGACTTTTAACATCTAATGTACCCATTGGTTTTCTTTCACAAGATAATCATTCTTTCATGTTTTTAGCACCTTTTAGAAACATCACTACTAGAAAACACAAGTATCACCGATGGAGACGTTTTGACGCGAATCTATTGGTGATAGCAATTACCAATGAGAATATTTCACTCTTACTGACTAATATCTGATAGCGTTTGTTTGCCTTCCGAATAAGTTTCAACACTAGAAAATACAACCCGAATGGTCCCTTCCTACCATTTAGCTTGAAATATATTTCATATTTTTTTATGGTGAAATTTGATATTTTTATATTTTTTATAACCATGAGAATTCGTTACCAGAAAACTCTTAGGTATTTATTAATCACCCTGTTAAACAAAAAAAAAATCAGATAAAGAGCCCAGCTAGCGTAACAATAAAAACTGAATTTGAACCTAAAACCTTGCGTAACAATGAAAACCGAATTTGAACCTAATACCTTGCTAGAGAAACTTGAATATTGCTTATCAACGACCCACCCCATAAGGTTATATTTGATATTTTTGTATTCCTTACTATATTTATAAATACTTACATGGTTAAAATTATAGTAACATTATTATTATATAAAAATCGTCACGTGTCCTTAATGACGTAATGAATCGATAAAATTTTCCCAATTAATAAACCATCTCTGGATTTGACAACAAAATACAAGGCCAACCTTAAAACACTCCTATATTTAATCTATTCCAACACTTTTGTGATTAGCTACAAAAAGGATGCACCTTATATAGGGCAATCAAATGCCTATATACATACATATATATGTACATATATGTTTGTTAAATCATTCCATTAAAGACTCAAAACTATATTACACGTTTGACTTTTAGAAATAAAAAAAGTCAACAAACATGCAGGCTATTAGGGAGAAAATTAGCGATATTCGGGGCTCTCGCAAGATGAAGTCCGATGCCATACATGAACAACAACAGGTATGGCTCTTCGATTCTATTACAGCTATAATAGAATCGAAGACATGGAGGAATACCAAATAAAATTCAAAAATGACTTCTTGGTTTAGAGATAAAATACATTTTTAAAAAAATATATATATATTTTTGATATCATTTATATACTTGTATTCTCATGATAGCTTCAAATATTGAAACATTTTTATGAGAAAAAAAAAGCACAAACAATTTTTCTCGACCTAGGGTTGATAATGTTTCTTCGTACACATCTTTATACCCATTGAATTCATGTTTTAGGCCGAGTTGGCACGAGCACAAGCACAAGAGATGGCTCACGAAGCGAGACTAATACGAGAAGCTGAAATCGCAATGGGTATACAAACCGAAGAATATATCCAACAGGAGGCTAAGCTCCCAGGTGATCACAAGAACACAACTGGCTACGGCGGTAGCGGCCTAAACAATAGGCATTCACTTAGTCCACGTAGCAGCTATGGTGGTTCCACCTCACGCTACTCAGATGGCACATATCCCACGTCACCAGGCCATGACAGCCGAAAGATGGCAATACATCACAAATATTTATAGGTTAAATCATTTCGGTTTTAAGATAGGTTTTGATGTTATGGTTAGGAATTTTATGAAGGGTGTATCACACAAAACCCTAAATGTGACTACATATAATACATACAATATATATAGTATGTTTGATTTCGTAAATAGTTCCTTTTGATTAATAAGGAACTCGACTTATTTCGAGTTTTATGTCTAAACCTTGAGCTCTGCTTCTGAACGTTAAACCACCAGAAGTGTTTTTCAAACCTTGACTCAAAACTCACCAAATTACTATATATTTTCCTAAAGCCTTGTAAATGTGTATCTTTATCTTTGATTCTAATAAAGCATAAAATGGTTGTCAGGGGTCCGTATCAGCGTTGACACATGTCAAGCCACAATCAATTACCAAATAAGACTAATTCTCGATTTTGTCAAAACTAATTTTCATTTTAAAAAAAATTGACCAAATTAATGTATATTTGATAAATTTACTCAATAATTTGAGTATTTTTAAGAAATAATCAACAATTTGTCATAACATAATCAATTTCTTTAATGTATTAAATATCAATTAATGTTTTATAAAGATTTAACGTCAATCATAATTTTCAAATCTCTAAACCGATATTTATGTATTTATCTAATATTATGAACCTAAATTTAACCCGTCTAGTACACGGATTACTAACTTAGTGGAATATAGGAGTTAAACTTATTTCTTGCATTTTGTAGTATAAACAAGTGATATCTTTCCCTACTAGTGGTAAACTGGTAACTTATAAACACTCTACTTTCTCTTTAGATTGATCACTTAACATAATTCACATATTAAGTTTTTGTTTCGTACATGATGCACATCAATGGTTCCCCTTCTCAAAACCTTTCTCTATAGATTGATCACTTAACATAATTCACATATTAGATTTTTGTTATTAGTTTTTATAAATTTCACAATAGTACATGATGCACATGTATGCTTCCCCTTCTCAAAATACAAGGGATATATGTGTAAGTATCATATGTTGCATAAGGGTGGACGGTAGCCTTCCGGTTCAACCCATCGGTCCGGGGCTCCACGTCATATAGAGGAGATCCGGAAGCCAGGAACATGCGGAAATTACTCCTCACAACGGTCAAACCACACCCCACAGAATGAAGTTTATTACTGATTAGTTGGCTTAACTGCCTAAAATTTAAGATTGTACAAAACGGGTCGGGTCATGTTGTGGGCGAAAATAGTAGACCTTTAACATCAAAGAATCATACAACAGCTTAAAGAAAACATACTTATTTCATCTTCTTGAAATCTTTCAGCTAAAGCCAGCTTCTTTAGGAGTCTTTGCAACAATTGAAAGTGCATGCAAACCAGACTCGAGTTCATCTGCCAGTGCATCATAGACCATACGGTGCCGCTTCACCAGACTCTGCCCATCAAACTTACCTGAAACAACCTTCACATTAAAATGAGTCTCATTTGCACTGTCTTTAACAGCAGCATGACCCGCGTGCTGATATGATACATCTTCGACTTCCAAAATCCTGGCTTCTAGAACCGTTTGAAGCTTTGACTTGATCCTGCTCGCCCTCGTCAGCAGTACATTTGCTCCTCGTGAACCCATGCTTTATTACTGTTTGCCAAGTTAACTGTAACAAAAATAAATAGAAAATAAAAAAAATGGAACTTAACACTACTTACTAATCTTCATTAATGGATCCTATGATCTCAGACATATATGAACAACACAAGTCATCATTTATTAATCAAGCGGGTGCTTAAGTCAGGTCAAATAGGTATGTTAAAGAAACACAAAAAATGGTGATTAAAATATCCTTTTTTTCATGTGACACAAATTACAATAGGTTTAGCTTCTATCACTTTTAGCAATAAGAAGTTGTAAAAATAAAAGTATTGTGTTTGTCATCATGGGATGAATTACCTAAACATGGTTTAGTTTTGTAAAACTGAGAAAATACGAATGAGGAGTGAAAACTTTAGGTTTTTGTTGCAATTTACTCGACGTGGCCCCTTAATGTTACTCGATTGAGTAATATTAAGGAGCACTAGTTAGTCTTAAACTCCCTTAAACTAGCCAATTATGCCCCCACTTGGGCATAACCGTCAAAAAAATATGTACACTTTATGAAAAACAGACTGAACACACGGGTGCCTAGCCCCTGTCCCACAGCGTTATGTCCGCTCGGGACTTCAAGTTGTTAGAAATGGGTGATTGAAACCGGATAATCTGAGAGTCGTGATACACTTTCAAATTGAAATTATTCGTTGGTTCACTCAAATATCTCAATTGGATAAAACTCAGAATCAAGATTCCTAAAGAAGCTGGCTTTAGACCCTGCTGTCCCCTTAGACAGTTAGACCCCCTTATGAGGTTTCTAGATACGTATTATAATATTATCAAAAGTAGGGGTGTGCAAAAACAAAAAAAAAAAACGAACTAAAACTGTAAAAACCGATCAAGATTTGGATGGGGATAACTTGATCAAGCACAATCAAAACAACTAAATACAACTTGCCATGAATGTTTATAACATCTTCAAATTAGTTTCAAAACCTAATAACAAATTACCAAACAAAAAAGAAATCAATCGACAATCGCAAATTCGTTTGATGCGAAATCAAAACAACGATTTACACAATCGCATTCTATCATTGATAATTATAGAAATTTAGTGTGATAAAAACATGGATCAAGAGAGGAAAAGAGGCGTAGAATAGATACATACCTGATTGTGCGATTGCGTTCTTTTCTTTCTGTTCGTCTCTTGATGAGTTGAGTGGGTTTTGGGTGGATAAAAAGTATTGAACTTTATATCGGCTTTTTGTGAAGCCCAAATGTGACCGAATCATGTTTCTGGTTTCTTGGGTTGATTCAGATCCAGCCAATTTAGGTGTTGAGTTTTTGGAACTTTTGGGCTTTATGGATGATTCATTTAAATGTACGAGAGTGTAAACTAGTCGAGTCAAGCCCGAGCTCGTCTAGGTTTGAGCTCGGTTCGTTTAAACTTAATAGAGCTCGAGCTCGAGCTTGGCTTGTGAAGAATTGTTTAAACTAAAGCTCGGCTCGAGTTCGGGCTCGTTTATAATTAATTTTTATTTTTTTTAATTTTGTATAGAAAATAATACATATTATTTACTTATTTTATCATAATTTTATATATAATAATAGTTCATTTTAAAAAATATATTTAACAAATTAAATAAAAATTATATAAATAAAAGGCTCGTTAAGGCTCGCGAGCCGGCTCGAGCTCGCTACACAAAGCTTGGGCTCGTGCTCATTTACAAAACGGCCCTATTTCAAAGCTTGAGTTCAGCTCGAGCTCGTTAACGCTCGACTCCTTTTAAACTTGAGTTCGGCTCGAGCTCGTTAAGGAACGGCTCGTTTACACCATTATTCATAATTGTTAGACAAAACTTATAAATATCATACGAATTTATGATTTATGAATTTAAAGGTGTACAAAGTACAACCCGATTTTTTTCTTCTGTTTATGTTCATTAACTTGAAGCATGATCTTATCGTTTGTAGAAGTATCAACTCAAGATGATGAAGGTATTTGAAGGTTTGAGACTCTAAGCGTTATTGAGATTTAAGAGAGTAGAGAGCGTTTTTATTGCTATGATTCAACCGAATTATTAAACAACCACCACCTGTTTATACTAACTCACGAGGGAAATGGTTAAAAAAATATAATAAAAAATGGTCACAATAGCACTATTAACATTTAACAATTTGTTCAACGGAATTATTATTCTAATGGTATGAACAGATTGGGAACCAGTTCATGAAGCGGTTCAGGTTGAAACTAGTTGTTATACACAGGGAGGAAAACCGGACTCAAACTGCCAGTTTGAAGAGAACCGAACCGGTTTGGCTAGAACATGTTTATATAAGGTGTCGGTTTAAGCTTTTTAACCGGTTCCGATTCATAAACCTTTTTATTCACGAGAATTTATTACAATTTTTCAAGCTTATATTATCTTATGTTTTCAAATGATTTTGAAGTTATGTAACACTTTTCAAAAATCAGATGAATTTTGAAGATCCTCTAGTATTTATTACAATTTTCAAGGTTATATTATGTTTACAAATTACTTTTCTATTTAGAGTTGCTACTGTTATATATATACATGTCATATACATCCTAACATCTCGTGTTTCTACGACCATAGTATAAATATAATCAACGTACTCCGATGTTCGATTTCGTCCTCGTGATTCGATGTACTTACAATCACCACTCTAGTAAATTGATGTTCGGCCGAAATTTGGTGGTTCATCGGAGCTCTGACAAGAATCGATAGCTCTGATATCACTATTAGCACACAAAAAAAAAATGATAACAACCAACAACAGTTGGTTGTAATGTTATAATATCTACCTTCTATTATTAATTAGATAACACATTTATAGTGTTATAAATTATAACTTATAACTTCAAGACCTCATCTTAGCCCTCTAGAAACCTTACAACCACATGAACTGATGCAACATACAAAAAGGGTAAACATCTCAACCTTGTTATTATTCGGTTCAAGATATTTCATCATTCGGGAGCAAATCGTCTGCACTTTTGCGAGCTCGTAACATATCACGAACCTTGTAATTTTCTCCACCTTCACCTTCATCTTTCTTCATGAAATGAAATCCCATAAGATACCGATATTCTCCCGTCCCAAGACAACGCGAACAGTAGGCAAGCCCGCTACCACCACAAGTCTTGCACCTATACCAAAATGTGGTTCCTAAACCTAAATATTCTTTGGTTTGTACATTTAAAATATGCTTGAGGTTAGGAGATACCTCACCATTTGGGCCAGTCACCATTCGGTAGCATCGCTAAGTCAACACCATTCGTACGACCTACAGGAGAATAAACAAGAATAAACAGACATTACTTGTTAGCACCAAATGTCGGTTTTGGTGGAATGGTAATGTTGAAACTTTTTAGTATAAAAATACATATCACTATATCAGAGCTTCCCCCTCCATTGAAAATAGAAATCATAACCAGTTTGCAAAGTTTGACTCCTTCAAAAAACTTATTCTTTGTTTCCATGGGTCAAAATCCTCTTGGCCCGTTTGACCCGTTTCATTTTTAACATTTTTTTTATTATTTAACTAGTTCATAGAACACAGAGGAAAGAAGGGTGACCTTTTCCAGAACAAGCAAAACAATCGACTCTGCCACTGCCTATGCAAACGACACATGAAGGATCTGGTTTTCGTCTTTTCTCTAATCTAACATTAGACTGCAAAATGAAAAGGGTAATTTAGATGCGAGTTGTTCTTTAAAATCAACCACGAAGTATAATCAGATCATAACAAAAAAAAAAAAAAACCAACATAACACAAGTGCTGTTTGAGCTAACTTGTTAAAATTCTACAAGAAAGTGTAAGGATAACAGTTACTGCATAAATTCTCAGCAAATATCACTTCAATTCTACAAGAAGGGTGTTCTTTACAACATGCAAATTTACTAATTGCATCTGAAGATGTGTGCAGTGACCATTTACGGTCTTTTTCATGTTGTTAAGTTTGAACCTAAATGTTCTTTTTCGCTGACCAAGGGAATTATACGGGCCACATGGTATGACCCGGCCCAAAATATTTGTTATGAAGATTGAAACCATAATCATAAGTTAACTACAAATTCTTAATATTATGCATGCTTTTTCTCTTAGCCACTCTCCCATCATCACCATGTGTTTCTTTGTTAGCTTACTGCACTTTTGATTTACGACACTTTGGATCCATAAGAAGAATATATAAGAATTGTCCCAAAACATTGGTTCTCTTCTTCTCTATTGGAACAAGATGAAGATATGAGAAAACTTGCCCCTAATGTGTACTGGTGGCATATGGGTCGGGTCAGCAACATGGGTCACGTAGGTTAGATTGTGTCGTTACTCATTAGTTTATTAGAATACGGTTTTCTTTTTTGGTAAATTCAAGCAGAAAGTTAAGCAAGTTCTCTCTATTTATCTATCTGGTTTCCTCTCTTCTTCTTCATTTGATCATAGTTCACGAGGTGACCACAACACCCTCATCTCTGTCTCTTCTATCTAAATTCTACTTGGAGATTTGCCATATCGAATAGGCATCAAAATGGTCTGACTTTCCCTCCTTAAATGATGAAACTCGAACACAACTTTTTTTTACATTTCCTTCCATTTCCTTTTCTTTCCGTCCTTAAGTGAACTCGGGAACTCAGTGTAAGCGTTGCCACAAGTTTTTTCAACCAAATTAACTCTACCTACTAGATCCATTTGGGCTTGCTTGTTTTTAGTAAAGACAAAAAAACAAGAACTAAACCTAAGAACAATCTAACTCCATGATATCTCCATTAATTTTATCATCAAACACTCTACGGAATTTGAAGATAGAGCGAGTGATTTGTTCGTGGAGACGGACACGTGCGGAATTCAAAATCAATCAAGAAGTTATACAAATTTCCCCAACTCAATTTGCCCTCTAACTATTTATTTTCTGTCTTTAATTAACAAATTATGTATATATGGTTGAAAGAGCAAGCAAGTGTCAGAATCAATTGAGAAAGTGTCGTAAGAATTACCTCGGTTTTAACAATCCACGATGGCTTCGGGACCGATAGCAAAGGTGTTCGAGATGGAGGCGGAGACGGTGGTTGTAGGTTGTGACCGTCCGGAGGTGGTGGAGCGCTGCTTGAATTTGAATTTGTGGCCTGAAATCTGACGGCGGTTAGCTTCAAGACTGCTCCTCCTCCGGTGGAGGTTATCATTTTTCAGCGATTTCTGACTGGATTGACCGACTGTTTATGGTAAGCGTTCTCGCTCTTTCGATTTATGAATGCATATTAAAACTACAATAATATAAATAATATAAACTAGGTTTACAATCTAACCGTGAGTTCCGGCGGTCCGGCAGTCGGGCTAAAAAAATGTATGAATAAATTAAAGTTTGTAGAACAAACGAGATGTTTACTACCCCGCGCTTTGCTACGGGGTTGAATTTGTATGTCAAACAAAAGTTAAAAAGTGAAAAGTTAAGAGCCAGGTATAAAACGTAAAATTTTAAAAGTCTCGTGGTGAAAGTATAAAACTATAAAAGTATACTAAAAAACAAAAGTTAGAAAAGTTAAAAGTTTCGTGCAAGTAAAAAACATTTAAAATACGAAAGTTAAAAAGTTAAGGGTATAAAACGTAAAATTTCAATAGTCTCATTGTGAAAGTATATAACTATAAAGGTATACTAAAAAATGAAAGTAGAAAAGTTAAAAGTTTTGTGGCTAAAGTAGAAGACCACAAAACCTAAAACAAAAAAAAAACTTTAAAAGTTAGATGGTAGAAAACGTAAAAGTATGAAACATATGTGGCTAAACTATGAAACCCTAATATTTACTATTTCGTTAAAGAAAAAAAATAGATTGTTAAAGTTTATGGTAGAAAATATCAACATGCCAAACTCCATTAAAGAAAAAAAAATAAAGTATTAAAGTCTAGGGTAGACAATGTCAATATGCCAAACTCCATTAAAGAAAAAAAATAAAGTATTAAAGTTTAGGGTAGAAAATGTCAAACACTCAAACTCTCGTGGCCAAACCATGAGAAAGGAAAAGGGTAGAAAATGTCAATATGCCAAACCTCGTTAAAGAAAAAAACAAAATGTTAAAGTTTAGGGTAGAAAATGTCAATATGCGAAACTTCGTTAAAAAAAAAACAAAGTCTTAAAGTTTAGGGTACAAAATGTCAAACCCTCAAACTCTAGTGTTTAGGGTAGAAAATGTCAATATGCCTAACTCCATTAAAGAAAAAAATAAAGTATTAAAGTTTATGGTAGAAAATGTCAATATACCAAACTCCGTTAAAGAAATAAAAAACAAAGTGTTAAAATTTATGGTATAAAATGTCAAACACTCAAACTCTCGTGACCAAATCATGAGAAATGAAAAGGGTAGAAAATGTCAATATGCCAAACTCCGTTAAAGAAAAAAACAAAATGTTAAAGTTTATGGTAGAAAATGTCAATAAGCCAAACTTCGTTAAAAAAAACAATGTCTTAAAGATTAGGGTAGAAAATTTCAAACCCTCAAACTCTAGTGGCCAAACAATGAGAAAATAAAAGGTTACTATTCATCTTCAAAATTTTATTGTATATATATAATAAACTATATATTAAACAGAAAAAAAAATTCTCAATATCTGGTAATGTTGTCATCATCAAACCGTTCTCGAACATGCGTAGTTTATACAACAATATAAAATATGTAAAATAATTATTTGTTCGAAAAGGAAAAAGAAAAGAGGTTATTAATTTTTTTTTGCTCCTTACGCTTTGTGACGATTCTCAAAGAAATTTAAACCCGATTCTTGAACGTATACTATGTTTTATTCGTTCAAAATTTTGATTGTACCGATCAAATAGTTTGTTCTGAAAGTGTTTACGTGAAAAGCATCGGCGCGCGTTACGACGGTAAAAAAATAGAAATTACCAAAAAAAAATAAAAAAATGGGTGTGTCAAATGCTTCTAAAACGGGTCACCAAAATGGAAGTTAAAAGAATTACCACTCCAGCTACCTCATAGATGTTAATAATCTTGTCAATCAAGTAATTTATATATATGAAAAAAAGTCAATCATATAGCACACAAACAGACTCTTTAATATAGAGGAGAATTAAACAAGAGAAAAAGAAAATATGACATTTTCATGTTGCTGTTGATTTTGTCATAAAGTATGATACAAGAATTATGTTGATGATGATGTATACATAGTAAAATTTAATTGAGCAAGCCACAGCACAGCACGTGAAAATCACATGAGCTAAAACTATTTATATAGGCAATGATGTAAACATAAGCAAAGCAGTGCCACAAAAAGTTAAAAAGTCAAACCGAAAGCACACACCCTAATATGTTCCGTTTTGTGACTTTGTATATAATATATAGGTAATTTTTTGTTTTGTTGGTTTAATGTTTTTTTTAACGGCAAATTTGGCAAATTTAGATCATGGAAAGGGATATAACATGACCCATCTAATTAGGGTGTTTGGGATTGCTTATTTAAGATATACTCCTTTTAGGAGAAAACGCTTATTAGTTTATGTTTTTAAAGGAATTTCTAAAAAGTTGTTTGGATTACCTTTTTATAACTGGAAAAATCTATAAGTTGTTTTTTAAAAAGTGTTTCATCTAGTTTTTATATGTAAAATGACTAAAAGTAGGTTAAGTGGGTATGAGACTATGAGGTTAGGTAAATATAAATTTAAATAAGGGTATTATGATAATTTACAACTTAAAAAACTATAAGCAGTTTGAAAAACAAAAAAATCTTAAATATTAAAATTTGACTTATTAGCTTAGGAAAAACCAAAATGTAAAAGTCTTTATAAGTTGTCAAACATTCAAAAGTGCATATTAGTTTTCAAGAAAGCTAAGTCAATAAACAATTCTGAAAAGCAATCTCAAACATACCTAAAACTTTACTTTTTAACAATCTCAACATCTCAACATCGTTTGTATTTTATAACTATTTGAGTTATTTTATTCGTTAAAATTTTCTATTAAATAAAAAGGTATTTAAGTGGTTACATATTTTCAACCACAAGTCGGGATTGATAAAAAAAATAAAGGTTTACACTAAAGTAATTGAACCAGTCAAACCAGAGGGACTCAAATATTAATTTACTCTTAATACAAAAAAATATATTATTACGAAAAAAAATTAAAAAAATTAAAATTTGATAGCGAGAACCATCTTTTTTCTTCTCGGGCTACCTTGAATATTATTAAGGATCTCCATCAAACCTTTGACACTAAACACAAAAAATCGAAGAAATATTGCACCACTCCGAGAGAGCTTGCCACACCACCACCGACACAAGACACCCAGTACGGAGATTTTTGGTTATTGGCGATGAGGGGAGACTTGGGACTGAGAGGTCAGAAGTTCGATCCCTGAGCTCCCAGGTTTTACCACTCGACCGCTTGCGGAGGTGATTTTTTCCTGGAATGAGCTCAACTGGTGTAAATACTTCCCGGGTTTTCCGGGGGATTCGTTGGCCGTTCAAAAAAAAAATTTAATTATATTTTTGAATAATACTTGATAACAATTAATGTAGCGTTTGTGTGTTAATTAGTATTACTTGTATTATATTTATGACGATTGAAATAATTTTTTTAGTTAATCTTATGTTAAAAATAGAGATATATAAATGATTAGAGAAGAAAAGATGTTGGATTTAGTTAAATTATTGCTTTATGTACCTAAGATATTGTCGTTGCAACGCACGGTTTTATATAACACTTGTTATAAAATAATAAAAACTTTAAAGAAACTATCGGGGTGATGCCCCTGAACCCCACCCAATATATTGGGTGCTACCCTTTAATAAAGTTTCAGCTCCGCCCCCACCCAATATATTGGGTGCTACCCTTTAATAAAGTTTCAGCTCCGCCCCTGATGTATGACGTGCATGATGTGTATCTTACGATAGAGGTTGTATCAACATACCACACAAGCAATGCGAGACATATAAACCAATCACCAACTTAATAATTGAAGGATTGAAATCCAAGCATATTAATAAAATACAACAATTGAAGGATTCTTCTCGGTGGTTCTGTGGAACGGCTCAGGTTTTACCAGGTACGTAGCAAGCAATGATACTTTAGGGCCGTTAATGTCTCATTACCATAACAAACCCAATATATTTAGAGAGGAAAAAATTATATTTCATTAATGATTGTATTTTCAAATAGAATCGAATAAAATACAGCAAAAAAAAAAATCCCTTTTTATTGGAAAACAATGACCATACTAATATAACTACCAAATCCCATAACATCAAAGCTAACCTTGTCATCGAAGCAGGGTATTTTCCTGATGCATTTACTCAGGATCTTCAGATGACTTCACATAAAACCGATTTAACCTTTCTGAAGCCTTTTTAACCTACAACACCCGAGTCAAAGCATCCATTTATACGTGATAAATTTAAATTTTAAAAAAAGGTGAATCAAATATATAGACATGCTATGTGTTTACCTGATCGTCCCAGTCGGTTGCCCACGCCATATATATAAGTGCAACTGTTTGTGTCACAACACCACCAATCATTCCAATCCATATTCCCTGTCAGATAACCCATTGTTAATAACCGAGTGAGAGTAACACCTATAGGTGGTTTAGGGGCTGTTTTTGGACCAAAAAAAATGTGAACCACGCGTTCTTGGCATTCTTGCCTATTGGGAGGCATCGGCTTTTGGATGGATAGTTCATGGAGAAGAACGGGCCAAAACGAGAGTTTTGTCCGCGAGTGGGGCCAGGAGGGTTGGGTTTATTATTAAAAAAAATCTTTAAAAATGGTGATGATGTGGAAATGAATTTAGGTGTTTTTAGGTTTCCTTATTGGGTAGTTTCTTAGTGTTTTTGAAGAATAGCGTTCTTACGATGTGTCAGTTGACTAGGCACGTTTTTGGGTGTTTTTAAGTCACCTTATTGTGGATGGTCTAACAAAGAAAACTTGAAAATGAATTCAATGAAACAGTGTATACCTTTACTTGAAGGTCAGTCAAGTAACCAAGCAATGCTCCTATTGGAATACCAATCAGATAGAAGCAAACAAGGTTCGCAATTGCTACAGTACCTTGCATTCCAGCTCCAACCGCCACCCCTAATGACAATAATATTTATATCTTCAAGGCCTGATGAATTCTCTATATATGCGATTAAGCGTTGACTAGGCTTCAAAATAGACAAGTTTGGTGGGTTGTGAAACGGGTCAAAACCGTTTCATGTTGAAATGAGTTCTTTTTACCATGTGTCGGGTTGTCAGGTATGTACAAAAGCTTTCATGTCCAAATATATATAATCACAATACAATCCTGACGACCTTCGACACGTTTAACCCACCTAAACTGTTTACCGTTTCATTTTCAGCTAAATTTATTGATTTGACCCCTTTGGGACAAAAGATAACCCGAATCGACTCATTTAAAAATAAATGGGTTGAAATTTTATGCTTTTAGCTTTGATTTTCTGAAAACAAACTAATTACAACGGGTCAAAGGATTTAGATGTAGAGTTACCTGAGAGAACTGGATAAATGCTATTGAGTAAAACCGAAAAAGAAAGCAGCAAAGAAAGGTCTGATACAGTATTGGCAACTCTTTCATCATTGGTGAACACGTAGGCAAGTTTTTTCCCAAAAACCAAGCAGAGAACAAAGAAAAAAACTCCAATTGCAATAGAAGTCCCCAGCAAGACTTTAATTGAAAACTTTGCTGCTTTGGCATTTCCTCTTCCAAGTTCATTTGCAATGCGGACACTGTGCAAGAGGATATAATTTAGAGGTGGCAAAATAGGTGAGACCGGCATGTTGCATGATGGCTTACTTATAGACGCTGGTCCAAACGGGTCGTGTCGAACCGACACACAAACATGTTTTCTTCACTTGTACTTTACTTTTATAAGTAACCGACACATTGGATTAGAGTGAAAAACCTTTGTTGGCAAAATAGTAATAGGTTCTTTTTATTAATAAAGTGATATAAAAGGTAAGCATTTGAAAACACTTCGTACAGCTTTTGATCACCAGTGACCTGTTGTCGTCGTGTCGATTTGAACTAAGCTTTGAAGATTAAAAAAGAAAGAGCCAATCAAAATCGACTCGATTGCAACTTTCAATTAAATCGGATAATCGGATGAAATTGCCACCTCCATCAATGTTAATCAGAAGCACATGTAAAGTTGATGAAAAATCATGAAATTAAAAGATATTTTTAAGATATTTGATCTGTCCAATTACCATGCAGCACCTAAGAAACCAAGGCTGATCATGAACTCCCATGCATTGATGTTCAGGCTGCAAAATATTAACAATTTAGCAATTTCTCAGGAATGATAGAACTGAAATGCATATATAAACTCAGAAAACGACTTTAATACCATATGGAGAAAGCAGATATAGCAACCTCTGCATCTGCCATGTAACCCGCAAGCAAGACCAATACAGCATTGTACCATAATTCCAAGCTACATATGAAACATATATAAAGAGATGCTAATTATTTGTTAAGCGAGAAAAAAACACATATTTGTATATGGAGATAATAATACTGTACTGCCATGGAATACTTGACGCACTTGTTAATTTGGCCTATTCTGGCAAAATATGACCAGGGTTCCCAAAATGAAAAAGTTACATCTTGGCTTTTGAGGTGAACATATATAATTAACAATATCTAACTTTTGGTCGTTCCAAAGTTGAAGAAGGGGGGCATTCCCTTTGAACATTTAGAGCTTATGATATTGCTTAAGGCAGGAAAAGTCCATAATTTGTTTAAATGACTTTTTGCAGTGTCACCCCTTCAATATTTGTAAATCATCTATGATAATCTTGAGTCTTGAAAGTAAAGGTGGCAATTTTGATCAATTTATTCATGAATATAATTTGATTCCAGTTATGTTTAATCTCTAATGGGCCAAAGAGGAACATTAAAAGAACTTCACTTAAAGAGGAAAAGTGTCCAACAGTTTGAAAGTTATCAAAGTGTGGCTATAAGTGTAGAACCTCAAAATCATGTTACTCAGAAAACTAAAACAATTACTGAAATAATCTAATAGTCTGTAATTGTTTAATAAAAAATGGAAAAAAGTGTTCTGGGTAGGATTCAACCTGTACCAAAAAAATAAATTAGATTCACATTTTTACTCAAAGTAAGAGTGTGATGTCAAAACTAAGACGGTATGGAACAAATTTGTGCGTTACTTACCAGACCATCACACCAGAAGATATGGAAAGCTTCACAACAGGAAACAGATCCTTAAAGGCAGCTATCGTAAATCCATTCCAAGAATGAGGACACCAACCACCAAATACGTAAATGAATTCTCCAATCACAAGAACCCATGATGACATGGACAACGCAATCATTGCGCCAGCAACTCCAAGGTTTAGCTTATACACAAGAAGCAAAGACAAAGGGATGTGGATCCCAAATTGGAACATTGAAAGCCATGCAATGACCATGTTCTTTAACTGTGCTTGTAGGTACATTTGTATGGTCAAGCTGAAGACAAAGTTGTAGACAAAAGGAATGAACCATAGAGAGATGTAACCACCACTATTTGCTACAGCCTCATCTTCCCCTAGAAGTTTGAAAATTTGTGTAGCGAAGATGAAAATCGGGAGTAAGACAGTTAAAGTAATCAAGTCAACGATCCATGATCTTTGCAAGTATATGCCCATCATGTGATGTTGCCCTGCTCCAAATGCTTGTCCACAAAGAGTTTCGGTTGCACTTGACATTCCCAACTGTAGGTCAAAACAGCTCATATAAGTTCATGTCACAAATAGCACCTATAATATAATTGATACATTAAATATATGATTAAGTGAAGTAGTTTTTTTTTAATAATATCAAAATGTCAATTGCAGGAATGTAGGAGTTTCTATGCAATAAAACCACACTCTCTGTGACTTACAACAAGTTTGACCCATTTTGACATGTTCCTTCAATCTGATCCACTTAGGATAATTAGAGAATATCCAAAATCCTAATAACTCATTCATAAGTAGATAGATTAAAAGTGTGATCTCTAGCTCTTGCTTAACGAAAGGATTTTTTTTTAAAGTGATGGATCCCACACATCTCGTGCCTATCTTCATTCAACTTTACCATTGAGCATGAAACATCAAGCAAATGAAATTACAAACTTACAAGGATTCCATTGACAAAGCGGACACTGAGCGTTTGAACAAGGGCATAACCGGCAAGATCTATGTCACTAATATGGCCGACGAATGATTGTGTAACAACAATGGTTCCAAATGCACATACTCTTGATATGATACCTGGCAATGCGACCCTCCATATCTTTCTTGATTCGTCCCATATCCTCCCTTTCAAATCACCTTCTTCCTCTTCTTCTTCACGTCGAAGTAACTTTGCTTGAATTTCATCTTCCATGGTTGTTTAAACTGATCACAAAAGGATTACAACTGTATCCAGGTTAAGTTGGTGATAACAAGTTGGATTTTTAGGTGGTAGAGAATCAGGTTTCTCAAAATATTATTGTCATGCTTTTCAGATTAACCCAAATATGATGGACAAAAATCAAAGCTTTATAATAAATTAATTATGAAATACACTACTGATAAAGTAAAAGATGTTACTTGAAAACTGACTAAAAGATTCCGGTGCCACATCGTTCTCATGCCACATTATGAAGAACACGAGTATTTTACTTGGTTCTAAGTTAGGACTAACATCATTCTATTTAGAAAAATATAAGTGATGATTAATAATTGGTATGCAAATCAGTTATCTAAGCTACAATCTAAATTGTAGCTCATATAGTGGACAATGGTGAGGATTTAATCATTTAAAAATAAAAGAATAGATGAGTGTGTTTGCTTTTTCAAGTGGTAAGGGTTCAAACGCTCCGGTGGACAAAAAATAAAAAAAAAATTGCCTTTAAGAAAAAGTTTAAAAATTGCCATTCAGAAAAGAAAGAAAAACAAAAAAGATGGGTGTGTTTGTCATTTTAGAAAAAATCTAAAACACTAAAATCAAAAACCCAAATCAACTAATACAATACTTGGTAAAGGCTCTTGCCTCTTAGTTGGAGGTTGGAGGTCCAATGTTCAATCTTGGCATTGCGAGTTTATTTGTAATATTAGTTTGCCATTAAAAAAAAACCTAATACAATACTCGTTAAAACATAATAGTGGTGATAATTAAATATATTAACTGAATAATGAAGTTATGAATTCATTTAGAAGATTAGATTAAGAATATTATTATACTTCATCTTTTTTAAAAACTTAACATAAATTATTTTGAAAACAATTTTAGTTTTGTCAAGTCTGCCAATTTAATTATCTACCTTTTAATGAATTACCTCAAAATAAAAATTGTCCTCATTATAAAAGAACAAGGTTTTTGAGTTCAGTGAGTATTGAGCAAGTGTTCTCTCTTTAATTAATTTATTAAATATTTAAAATACATGATAAAGGAAACAAAACAAAAAAAAGAACTTAAAATTTACTACTATGAATATTGTTAGGTCTCGACGGTTGTCAAAGCGATAAAGAGTCACGTGTTAGGTCTGATGTAAACAACCTCCCACTCATATTCTTTATTCTGCTATTTACTCTCCCTATCCTAACAAACCCACCTATTCATAAAAACGGAACCAGAAAGTCGGAAACCAAGATGCACCTCAGTACTTGTACCCTATGCAACTTCGCTTGCACATCTAACAAACTCACACTGCAAATTACACTCCACAATGTACGACTTTTCAAAATATCAACTCTCATCACATTAATAAACTGCAAATTTTCTACTCTCAGTAACACATTAACACATCATTTGAGCTATTTGAGCTATGTAGACAGTGAAGAACGTAGATCAATCGTTAAGCATTTAGCGAAAATTACCAATTAATCAATTATCATTACGAACTCCAAATTAAACTGTTAGATGAACGAACAAATCGTTCCAGACTACTAATTCAAGTTGTGTAGACGGTAAAAACGTCGATCGTTTAGAGTGAAGATGCAAAAACTAGTAATCACTTTCAGAGTTTCAGTTTATGAGTTTATCATCGCATAAACCTGAAATTATATCGCGATTCTCTACAACGATTCTATACAACATATGAACGGATTTGTATAGAAGGAGAAGAACATCGATCGTAATGTGCAGGTTTTAAAAAAAAATCCGTAGGTTTTAAGACCGTGTCAAATTTCAATTATCAAGTCGGAAATCGAAATCGAAACCTCCATGGAAATGATATCGCAGGCAGGTATAATATGATGGAGATACGAATAGAGACTTACAAAATTTAGGAGTTGTGATTTACGATGCAGGCGATGATTACGTCCCGTTTTCCGATGCTAGTAAAAGCAGAGTGCAGAAACTGTGTGTGATGCAGGTATATGACGGTGACGGTGTTTGAAATGAATGGAAGAATCGGTATTTAT
>JBCNJP010000007.1:109308055-109327063 GCA_039602395.1 Deinandra increscens subsp. villosa | reverse complement strand
TAACACATTGCCAATGATCTCTAGCCCAAGTGTTTGAGGTGAGACACCCAATGACATTAGGAGGTCTTGGTTTCAAGTCCCACATGTGACAAAAAATAGGGTTCTAGGTTGGGTAGGGGTTTTCTCACCTATGGTGGTTTTCCACCTAATGGTGTTATTCAAGTCCTATACTCGAGGAAAGGAGATGATCGGGTGGGCCTGTCACCCGTCAGTGATCCAAATGTGCCTTTAAAAAAAAACTGCAGTAAAAACACCATTCTTCAAAAAAACTAAAAACTATCCAATAAGGAAACCTAAAAACACCTAAATTCATTTCCACATCATCACCAGTTTTACATTTTTTATTATAAAAATATATTTAAAGAATTTTTTTTCATAATAAACCCAACCCTCCTGGCCGCACCCGCGGACAAAACTCTAGTTTCTGGCCTCGTTCTTCTCCATGAACTATCCATCCAAAAACCGATGCCTCCCAATTGGCAAGAACACCAAGAACACATGGTGCACATTTTTTCTGTCCAAAAACAGCCCCTAAACCACCTATAGGTGGTGCTCTTACTCGGTTATTAACACTGGGTTATCTGACAGGGAATATGGATCGGAATGATTGGTGGTGTTGTGACACAAACAGTTGCACTTATATATATGGCGTGGGCAACCGACTGGGACGATCAGGTAAACTACCGCATGTCTATATATTTGATTCGCCTTTTTTTAAAATTTAAATTTATCACGTATAAATGGATGCTTTGACTCGGGTGTTGTAGGTTAAGAAGGCTTCAGAAAGGTTAAATCGGTTTTATGTGAAGTCATCTGAAGATCCTGAGTAAACGCATTAGGAAAATACCCTGCTTTGATGTTATGGGATTTGGTAGTTATATTAGTATGGTCATTGTTTTCCAATAAAAAGGGATTTTTTTTTTGCTGTATTTTATTCGATTCTATTTGAAAATACAATCATTAATGAAATATAAAATTTTCCTCTCTAAATATATTGGGTTTGTTATGAGACATTAACGGCCCTAAAGTATCATTGCTTGCTACGTACCTGGTAAAACCTGAGCCGTTCCACAGAACCACCGAAAAGAATCCTTCAATTGTTGTATTTTATTAATATGCTTGGATTTCAATCCTTCAATTATTAAGTTGGTGTTTGGTTTATATGTATGGGAATGATTTTGATTCCTTATTAAAGTATTTTATTAATATGCTTGGATTTCAAGCCAACATGTTTATCAGACATGCTCCGAATCCCGTATCTATCGAAGAAAACGTCCTAGCTGATCATAGCCGACAAAAACAAACCATGAGCCACTCAAATGTAAAAACCGAACAATACCAGATTGCGAAGGTGTTGCATCCCTCACCCACTAGCTAGAATGAAAAAGTTGAAATGAAAAATATTTACGAAGTCTAACGTTATGTTTTAAGTGTTTATATCATCTAAATAATTTAGAAACATATA
Organism: Deinandra increscens subsp. villosa; assembly: GCA_039602395.1. Lineage (NCBI taxonomy): Eukaryota > Viridiplantae > Streptophyta > Magnoliopsida > Asterales > Asteraceae > Deinandra > Deinandra increscens. Next base: position 109,325,598 of record JBCNJP010000007.1, on the reverse strand, counting down.
CTACGTATGTGAATGATTTAAAAAATGGTGATATTATTGGTGTGTCACCACTTAATTAGGACACCGGTTCGTTGTTGCTGATACAACATGAATCAATGTGATACGTCTCGCATTGTGTAACACCCGTATACAATTTGATGTCAAACTTAATAATTTATATCGTTAAAAATTGGTCCCAGAAAATTTTTGTACAAAACATATGATTTAACAATTATAAACACCATCATTGTGGTTCCCATTTACGAAATATACTAGTAATAAGTTTGACATCCAAAAATGTTCATTAACTTGTACATAAGTTCTTTTTACCGCAATACATGACGGGTCGTTCGTCCTTTGGGTGATCGGTTCTTCAATCGTCTTGATGAGCATCCTTTAAGCTTCCCTTTTTATCTGCAATTTACTCACTTTCAATAGTGAGTTTCTATTGCATAAACATGTATAAACATCATTAACAATGATAAATAACAATACAATTCAGAAAAGGGTTCCTAGGCGTATCGCCTAGATCTCCATTATTTCCAAGCGATACGCCTAGAATTTTAGGCGTATCGCCTCCTATTTGTCTTGCTCCAAGCGATACGCTTGGAGCCACATTTCCAGGGATTTGGCCGAATTTGCCCAGTTTTATACTTAGAATATTTTTGACAGTTTTTCATAACTTTTGCCAAATTCATCAAAGCTCTTAGAGAACTCCTCCCAGCCATTCCAGACCTTTAAATCACTATTTTAGCATGTTTATGAGGAAAAATACATACCTTAGTCATGGTTACAATACAATAACCAACCCTGGGTCCACCTGACCCGTTTGACCCATTAAGGGATTTTCCTTGTGCCAACCCAAATAGTTATGCACCAAATAGGGTCTACTACATGTGTTTTGTAACTAAATTCAAATATGCAAACAATTGGCATAAGCATGATTATATGCACACACCTTGATTGATTTTATACATCTATTATGGGTCAAATTCTTCACATCACCGTTTTACTTGAGTTTTTAGACCCAAGTCACATGGTTACATTCTTATTAACCTGTTTGTCATTGGATTGCATAACAATTGTAGTTAATGTCCAAATGACCCATTTAATTCATTTGACCCGTTAAGACGGGTCCTTGCCTTTGGTATTTCCCAACGGCTCATTTGACCACTTTTAAGCATTGGGGATCTATGGTTCTACAACCATTTATGGTCCCCCTTTCTTTGTTACATGGCATGGATTCTATAAACCCATTTCTGCTCATTGTAACTTATTGTTCGTTTATTGATTCATCCAAATCTTTCTTGTGGTCAAACCTAGTCGTTTGGGAACCCCTTTGGCATTTGGGGCTTCATGGTTCCTAGAACCATTCGTCACCCATTTATTAAAACACATGGTTCGTTATATGTGTATGAATTTACACTTTTTCATATCTAATACTTGTAACAATAAAGATGTTACACATAGATTTGGTTCTTGCAACCATTATCAATCAATTACACATTAGCATATGGTTATGGTTCCTATGAACCTTTAGCTAACAATAACATTTGACCATTATTATGATTCCTATGAATCATTTATAAATCAATTGACACATTAACACTTTACCAAGGTTCCTATGAACCCATTTAGCTAACAATTATCATTTTAATACACGATTATGGTTCTCATGAACCATTTAGCAATCTATCATCACATTAACATGTGATTATGGTTTCTACCAACCATTCAATATCCATGTAAAGTTTACATACGAGATTCAACATTACACATCTAAGACGTCATAATGTAACCTCGTTTCAATTCATCTTTAATCACTTAAAGCTTAACTCTAGTTGTTAGACTTCATATTTTTATTCAACCTTACGAATTGCCACATTGGGCAAGTCAATCGTTTTACTTGACAATTTGTATTTCATATGACTATAGTAACTATGAGTCGTTAACACAATATGTAACATAGCATAGATGTTACCTCGTGAGCTTTAACCATTCCTACCCGGTTCCTGTTTGCTCCTTCCACTTGGTTACCTACTAAGGTTATCACCCATGTTAGGTTTATATCACAAATTATCAATATACAAGCAATTCAACTTATTCACTCTTACTAGCTTTTAAAAACATCAATTCTTGTGCAGCATTTTTCAGCAATGCTGCTGTAACGGTCCATTTTGACCATTCTATAAATTTTTCCAGCATTCCATGTTCAAACATAGAACGTAGTATACTGAATTACCTTTCCAAGCATATAAGGCACACCTTCTAACGATGTTTCTATGATTTTATACAATTTTTATAAAAACAGGACAGCAACTATATTTATTTCCAAACAGCATGCTGAGTAATCTGCATAGCTGCGGAAATCATTATTATTGACCCACTTAATGACTGAATCAGCTTCAGATTTATAAAAATGAGTTGAAGTAGGTTCAAAGACCTTTCCAACCATATATGGTACACCTTCTAACGATGTTTCTATGATTTTATACAATTTTTATAAAAACAGGACAACAACTATATTTATTTCCAAACAGCTTGCTGGAAAATTAAATGGTCATATTAACGTGTAGTTTTGACCCATTATAAATCAGATTCAGTTTCAAGTGTTCAAACACGAAACATAGTATTCACGACAAGCTTTTCGATCGTATATCATACATCCCAAACGGACATACGAGTGATCTTATACGACCCTTACAAAACAGCCCCACAACTAGATTTTCATCTTTTTATGGTTTTACATAATTCCATTTGACACCTTTAACAAGCATTTTCGATCGTATATCATACATCCCAAACGGACATACGAGTGATCTTATACGACCCTTACAAAACAGCCTCACAACTAGATTTTCATCTTTTTATGGTTTTACATAATTCCATTTGACACCTTTAACAAGCATTGATTTCTCAATTCATGCTCATTCTTATTTCATGATCTCTAGTAGAGTATCATTCCTACATTTAGTTATGAATGCAAGCATTCCATCTAAGTTAGGCATTTCATCAAACACTTGGTGTGCATTAACATTTATATGCCTAACCTAACACCCATTACATATGAGCAATTACCCAATTTATGCAACTCACTAGGATTTGTCAATCACTTTTGTTTACACACATCATATAACATATATTCATCATATAATCTCAGCAAATTTAATATTAGAATCAATTTTCTCAACCCCCAATTCCATGTAATCTAACTTTGGGGTTTTTATGCTTAATTTCACCAACTAGTTCAAGATTAATGTCTTAAGATAGAATATCAAGCATTATCATAAACTAATTCATCAAAATTACAGCTTTAACCACTATGATTTTTCATCATCAATTCGAGTTTGGCATGCACACATTGAAAAGATACATACCTCACAATCCACCATGGATTTATATAAGTTATAAGCCTCCAAGTCTTGTTTAATCTTCTAAAATCAAAGATTTCTCCTTGGAACCACCAAAAATTCGAATTCTAGGGCTTGGGGGACTGATTTCACGTTCTTAGTTCTGCCCCAAATTCTATTTCCAAGTCTTTTAAGTGTAAATTTCAGAATTGACACTTTTGGTCCCTCTAGTTTGGCTAGTTTGCATTTTAACCCCAAAATTCACAATTTTTCACACAAGACTCTATGTTAACATGCCAATATCATATTTAACATAAATATGTCTCAAAACATTTATATAAGTGTAATAATTAATAATATTACACTAACAAATAGTTAACATCCTAACCAAGTTTTGGATTTTGGACGAAATATCGTATTTTCGTCAATTTACCAAAGCATTACATCTTATGATTTCGAGATATATTTAGGTTCTAAATTGGGTCTTAACATAGTAAATCCCCAATTTTCCACATAATCTCGTCATTTATTTGACACCTTGGTTAATTTAGGACATCCTGAAATTGGGATGTTACACATTGCTTGTGTGGTATGTTGATACAACCTCTATGGTAAGATACACATCATGCATGCAATACATCACGGGCCGAGCTGAAACTTTATTAAAGGGTAGCACCCAATATATTGGCTGGGGTTTGGAGGCATCACCCCGATAGTTTCTTTAAAGTTTTTATTGAAACTTTATTAAAGGGTAGCACCCAATATATTGGCTGGGGTTTGGGGGCATCACCCCGATAGTTTCTTTAAAGTTTTTATTGTTTTTATAACAAGTGCTATATAAAACCGTGCGTTGCAACGACAATATCGTAGGTACATAAAGCAATAATTTAACTAAATCCAACATCTTTTCTTCTAAAATCATTTATATATATACCTCTATTTTTAACATAAGATTAATTAAAAAAATTTAGTTAAATCGTCATAAAATAATACAAGTAATAGTAATTAACACATAAACACTACATTAATTGTTATAAAATATTATTCAAAAATATAATTAATTGCTTTCTTTTTAAAAATCTCCTTACCGGGTGTCTGGTGTTGGCGACGGTGTGGCAAGCTCTCTCGGAGTGGTGCAATATTTCTTCGATTTTTGCGTTTAGTAGTTAAAGGTTTGATGGAGATCCTTAATAATATTCAAGGTAGCCCGAGAAGAAAAAAGATGGTTCTCGCTATCATTTACATGTAATAATATAATTTCATCATACCACATGTACTATTTTGTACCTTTGACACTGGAATTTATTCTTTGTTATTGTTATTGTATTAAGAGTAAATTACTATTTGAGTCCCTCTAGTTTGACTGGTTTAATTACTCTAGTATAAATCTTTATTTTTTTTTACCAATCCTGACTTGTGGTTGAAGATATGTAATCACTTAAATACCTTTTTATTTAATAGAAAAATTTAACCCCAAAAATAACTCAAATAGTTATAAAATTCAAACAATTTTGAGATGTTGAGATTGTTAAAAAGTAAAGTTTTAGGTATGTTTGGGATTGCTTTTGAATGTTTGACAACTAAGGGTAAAAGTAATACCTCAAGATTGGGAGGCTATCCCGAGCTCGGGATCGCGGGAGAGCACGGGAACACTTTTTGCATTGTAATACCTCAAAATTGACTCCCAAGACCCCAAACCCTTCAAAAGTGGGGGTGGCCCACAAAATTACAACTCTCCCAAGCTCATTTGCTCAGTGCCCCACTCCCGAGCACCTCTCCCGAGCACCCCATCATGGTGTTCCCGAGCATCCCGCGATCCCAAGCACTCTCCCGAGCTAGCTCGGGAGAGGTATTATTAATACCCTAATAAGGACTTTTACATTTTGGTTTTTCCTAAGCTAATAAGTCAAATTTTAATATTTAAGATTTTATGTCTTTTCAAAACTGCCTATAGTTTTTTAAGTTGTGAATTATCATAATACCCTTATTTAAATTTATATTTATCTAACCTCATAGTCTCATACCCACTTAATCTATTTTTAGTCATTTTACATATAAAACTAGATGAAACACTTTTTAAAAAACAAATTTATAGATTTTTCCCGTAATAAAAAGGTAATCAAAACAACTTTTTAAAAATTCCTTTAAAAACATAAACTAATAAGCAATTTCTCCTAAAAGGAGTATATCTTAAATAAGCAATCCCAAACACCCTCTTAGTTAAACCATCAAAAAACTACTAGCTTAGCCTAGTGGTAAAGATGTATGACCTTTTACCATGTGGTTTTGGGTTCAAGTTCCAATGATAAATTTCCTTATAATAAAAAGTGAAAATTATCAAATGGGTGATGTAATGTCCCTATCGATAATCTAAATTTGCGTTAAAAAAAAGTTAAACCAGCAAAACCAAAAATTTATATTATTGTAGTTTTAAACTTTTAATATACATTCATAAATCGAAAGAGCGAGAACGCTTACCATAAACAGTCGGTCAATCCAGTTAGAAATTGCTGAAAAATGATAACCTCCACCGGAGGAGGAGCAGTCTTGAAGCTAACCGCCGTCAGATTTCAGGCCACAAATTCAAATTCAAGCAGCGCTCCACCACCTCCGGACGGTCACAACCTACAACCACCGTCTCCGCCTCCATCTCGAACACCTTTGCTATCGGTCCCGAAGCCATCGTGGATTGTTAAAACCGAGGTAATTCTTACGACACTTTCTCAATTGATTCTGATACTTGCATATACATAATTTGTTAACTGAAGACAGAAAATAAATAGTTGGAGGGCGAATTGAGTTGGGGAAATTTGTATAACTTCGTGATTGATTTCGAATTCCGCACGTGTCCGTCTCCACGAACAAATCACTCGCTCTATCTTCAAAGTCCGTAGAGTGTTTGATGATAAAATTAATGGAGATATCATGGAGTTAGATTGTTCTTAGGTTTAGTTCTTGTTTTCTTTTTTGTCTTTACTAAAAACAAGCAAGCCCAAATGGATCTAGTAGGTAGAGTTAATTTGGTTGAAAAAACTCGTGGCAAACGCTTACACTGAGTTCCCGAGTTCACTTAAGGACGGAAAGAAAAGAAAATGGTAGGAAATGTAAAAAAAAAGTTGTGTTCCTGAGTTTCATCGTTTAAGGAGGGAAAGTTAGACCATTTTGATGCCTATTCGAGATGGCAAATCTCCAAGTAGAATTTAGATAGAAGAGACAGAGATGAGGGTGTTGTGGTCACCTCGTGAACTATGATCAAATGAAGAAGAAGAGAGGAAACCAGATAGATAAATAGAGAGAACTTGCTTAACTATCTGCTTGAATTTACCAAAAAAGAAAACCGTATTCTAATAAACTAATGAGTAACGACACAATCTAACCCTCGTGACCCATGCTGCTGACCCGACCCATATGCCACTAGTACACATTAGGGGCAAGTTTTCTCATATCTTCTTCTTGTTCCAATAGAGAAGAAGAGAAACAATGTTTTGGGACAATTCTTATATATTCTTCTTATGGATCCAAAGTGTCGTAAATCAGAAGTGCAGTAAACTAACAAAGAAAACATGGTGATGATGGGAGAGTGGCTAAGTGAAAAAGCATGCATAGTATTAAGAATTTGTAGTTAACTTATTAACTATAAATTTCTTCGCCGTTTAAGAAAAAATATGATTATGGTTTCAATCTTCATAACAAATCTTTTGGGCCGGGTCATACCATGTGGCCCGTATAATTCTCATGGTCAACGGAAAAGAACATTTAGGTTCAAACTTAGCAACATGAAAAAGACTATAAATGGTCACTGCACACATCTTAGACGCAATTAGTAAATTTGCATGTTGTAAGGCTATGTGTAGTGGATAAAGCCCCATAAAGCCCCACAAGGGGCATTATGCGCCATGTGGACGCTGACTGGGCAAGGGGCTTTATGGGGCTTTATGGTGTAGTGGATAAAGCCCCATAAAGCCCACCATCATCATTACCTTATTATTATTTTTTTTAACTTTTTTTTAAAAAGTACTTTCATTAAAAATAAAATAAAAGACAACAAAATAAATTAAAACATCACAACTTAAAAAGAAAACACGAACGCCTATATATAACGATAAAACTTGAAAATAGGATCTTCGGGGTTGTTGATGTATGGCCTCAAAAAAGCCCAAACGCCTGCGTTTATAAAGCTCTTGCCAATTTCAGTTTTGTACTCGCTCAACGACCTTTGCAGCACTGAGCTTATACCCTCCGCGCCATATTGTCGCTCGAGTCGTACATAGATATCATTAAAAGTTCGTGCATTCGATTGCAAGACCCACCATTTCGCCCTGATAAAGTTCCCGTTTACATCTTCCACACCACGTCGCCGTTTGAAGTCATCAATCACGGCAGGCCAAAACTCGTTTGGCGGGCGTCCATCATTCCAATTGTGTGCGACGTTAACGAAAGATTGTGCCACCGCTACGTCGTCTTCGATCTTCCAACGACCCATATTCATTGTTAATGTTTGTGAAAGTTTATAAAATAGATGGGGTATATATAGTAGAAGAATAGAAGTAGAGAGGAGTTGGAGTGGTGTGTGAAATGTTTAAAAAAGTGGAGTATTTATAGGTAAAAGGGGGTTTAAATTAAATTTTTTTTTTTAAAAAAAAGCCTCCAACGGTCAAAAATTGAGCCGTTGAACGGCTCTTTTTTTTTGATTAACCCTCTTCTCGGCGTTAAAGGGCTAACGCCCCTCGCCCACACCTCCTCTATAACGCCCCTATAACGCCCCACCGTAGTGGGGGTGGGCGTTATAGGGGGCGTTATAGAGCCCCAAAACGCCCCATAAAGCCCCACTACGGGCAGCCTAAAGAACACCCTTCTTGTAGAATTGAAGTGATTCTTGCTGAGAATTTATGCAGTAACTGTTATCCTTACACTTTCTTGTAGAATTTCAACAAGTTAGCTCAAACAGCACTTGTGTTACATTGATGTTTTCTTTTTGTTATGATCTGATTATACTTCGTGGTTGATTTTAAAGAATAACTCGCATCTAAATTACCCTTTTCATTTTGCAGTCTAATGTTAGATTAGAGAAAAGACGAAAGCCAGATCCTTCATGTGTCGTTTGCATAGGCAGTGGCAGAGTCGATTGTTTTGCTTGTTCTGGAAAAGGTCACCCTTCTTTCCTCTGTGTCTATGAACTATTTAAATAATAATAAAAAAGATGCTAAAAATGAAACGGGTCAAACGGGCCAAGAGGATTCTGACCCATGGAAACAAAAAATAAGTTTTTTGAAGGAGTCAAACTTTGCAAGCTGGTTATAATTTCTATTTTCAATGAAGGGGAAAGCTCTGATATGTGATTTTATACTAAAAAGTTCAAACATTACCATTCCACCAAAACCGAGATTTGGTGCTAACAAGTAATGTCTGTTTATTCTTGTTTATTCTCCTGTAGGTCGTACGAATGGTGTTGACTTAGCGATGCTACCGAATGGTGACTGGCCCAAATGGTGAGGTATCTCCTAACCTCAAGCATATTTTAAATGTACAAACCAAAGAATATTTAGGTTTAGGAACCACATTTTGGTATAGGTGCAAGACTTGTGGTGGTAGCGGGCTTGCCTACTGTTCGCGTTGCCTAGGGACGGGAGAATATCGGTATCTTATGGGATTCCATTTCATGAAGAAAGATGAAGGTGAAGGTGGAGAAAATTACAAGGTTCGTGATATGTTACGAGCTCGCAAAAGTGCAGACGATTTGCTCCCAAATGATGAAGTATCTTGAATGGAATAATAATAAGGTTGAGATATTTAGCCTTTTTGTATGTTGCATCAGTTCATGTGATTGTAAGGTTTTCAGAGGGCTAAGATGAGGTCTTTGTGAAGTCTTAAAGTTATAAGTTATAACACTATAAATGTGTTATCTAATTAATAATAGAAGGTAGATATTATAACATTACAACCAACGGTAGTTGGTTGTTATCATGTTGTTTTTTTTTTTCTTTCTTTCATTTTGCTAAAGAGCTATCGATTCTTATCAGAGCTCCAATGAACCACCAAATTTCGGCCGAACAACAATTTACTAGAGGGGCGATTGTAAGTACATCGAATCACGAAATTGAAGTTCGGAGCTCTATTAGTACATCGATTATATTTATACCATGGTCGTAGAAACACTAGATGTTACGATGCATATGACATGTATATTCTATAACACTAGCAAATTTAAAATAGGAAAATCATTTGTATACTTAGCCAAACTGGTTCGGTTCCTTTTAAACCGGAGGTTTGCGTCTGGTTTTCCTCTTCGCGTGTAACAACTGGTTTTGACCCGAATCTTTTCGTAAACCGTTCCTAGTCAGTTCATACAGTTGAACAAGTTGTTAATAGAGCCGTTGGGACCATGTTGACCATTTTTTAAAACTAAAATATAATCATTTTTTCCGATAAGTTAGTATAAAATATAAATAGGTGGTGGTCGTTTAATGTTTCGGTTGAATCATGACAACCAATACGCCCTCTTAAATTTCATTAACGCTCAATATTATCTCAAATCTAAACCCTCAACCCTCAGATATCTTTATCATCTTCGGTTGATACTTCTACAACCGATAATGTCATGCTTCAAGTTAATGAAAAGAAACCAAGAAAAAAACCGTGGGCACCTCTAATCATATCATAATCATAAAATGATATTATTATATAAGTTTGGTCTCACCAGTCACCATTGTGATTAGAGGTGCAAATCCCAAACCGGTTCTTAAACCGGTTCTCAAACCGGTCAAAACCGGTTTTGACCAACCCGGTTCCCAAACCGGTCAAACCGAACCGGTTTCTATCGGTTAGGGGGTTTTGTGAAGAAACCGGTTTTCAAACCGGTTTGGCCCAAACCGGTTTGAAACCGGTTTGGCCCAAACCGGTTTGTAACCGGTTTCTTCACATCACTTTTAAGCAACTTTTCTAGCCGTTTCTAGTCGATTTGAGCCTAAAAATCGGTATATATACCCCCTTTATGTGTTATAAACATTACCCCACTTTCCAATCTCTAAAAAAACTCTTAAATTTACAATAATGTTTAAATACCGGTTAAAATAATTTGTATTTTCTTTCAAATTAGGTACTTTTGCAATCGTTTAGGTGTGAACTTATTCTCTTTTGTAATGTTTTATGTTTTTTTCCAATAAAAAGTATGTTTTTTTAGTTTTTATAAAGTTTAAATATATATATATATATATATATATATATACAAAACCGGTTCAAACCGGTTTGAGATCCCAAACCGGTTCGGTTTGAAACCGAAACCGGTTTCATCGGTTTCCACTATTCGTGCTTCAAACCGGTTTGAGAACCGAACCGGTTTGGCCTCAAACCGGTTTTGACCAAAACCGATTTTGGTCAAAACCGGTTTGAGAACCGAACCGGTTTGGGTTTCAAACCGGTTTTTGCACCTCTAATTGTGATTATGAATCATCCATAAAGCCCAAAAGGTACAATCCAAAAACCCAATACCCAAATTGGCTGGCTGGATCTGAACCAACCCAACAAAATGAGAAATAGGATCCAGTCACATTTGGGCTTTACAAAAAGCCGTATAAAGTTCAATACTTTTTATCCACCCAAAACCCACTCAACTCATCGAGAGACGAACAGAAAGAAAAGAACGCAATCGCACAATCAGGTAGGCCCTTTTTCCTCTCTTGATCCATGTTTTTATCCCAATAAATTGCTATAATTATGAATGATAGAATCCGATTGTAGATTGATTTCGTTTTCTGGTTGTATAATTCGTTGTTTTGACTTCGCATCAAACGAATTTGCGATTGTCGATTGATTTGTTTTTGTTTGCTAAATTGTTATTAGGTTTTGAGTCTAATTTGAGGATGTTATAAACAGTCAAATCTTGATTTTTAGGTAAGCTAATCTACAAAATAATGGTAAAAGGAAGATGTACTAGTAAGTTTGTTCTACTATCAGACATGGAATCAGCTTTTACTGAAACATGTGAATTGTGTTGCTGTTTTAGTGTAACCGTATTCATGACTAATTAACAAACAAGTACGGAGGTGGAGAATGCACCCTTGTTTTGATTACCTTAGGCTATGGTTTGGGTGCCTAACTTTCAAGATGAAGATCGTGTTCCATCTCCGGCCATGGAATCGGACGGCGACTACGGTGAACACGAGGTGGAGGACTGGGTTGATGGTGACTTGAGAGAGGACTGGGAAGAAGAGGGTTTTGGGTGTCTCGATGGCCTTGGGGGAGGCGCTATGATTAATCGGGTGTTGTTAGACCAAGAAGAAGGAGTACGTGGAAAGGAACTCCCTTCCAGTGAAAGACAATATCAGGAGACGGCGGAGAATCAGGTGTCAGGAGATAAAGGGGAGATGTCACTATCTATTAGAAAGTCAACTGGTACTAAATCAAAAGGAACGTTGGAGGGCAGGGATGATGTGAATTTGGGTAGTCCTTGTGGGCCTGTTTTGGACAGTGGGACAAGTAATTGGGCTTCAAAGGATTATTTACAAATTAATTCAGCCCCTCAACCTAATTTCCAGCCCATTCTACCAGATCTTAACGACGGGCCTTCCTCATCCTCGTCTGGAGTTGCTGAGGGTAACATCTCCCTTCCTTCATCTTCCAGATTGGCGACAAAAACAAGACACCAGAAGGGTGGCGCAAGGGGAATTACGGCGAATTTTCATAGAAGCAGCGGAAAAATGGTTTTTTGGGGGAATATCGCTAAAGGAAGGAACGCTAATTCACGCTCGGTCTCTTCCAGTGGGTCAGCTAGGGGCTCATCGGAGATGGGTAATCAGCCTCTAAACTTCGAACAAAACGGTTTTGGGGCGGCGAGTTTGAGGACGAATTTAGAGGAGGAAGTTTTGAGCACGATTCAAATTGGCACGTGTGTCGGGGTCGATTTTGAGGATTGTAACGAGCAGGTGGCCAGAGTGATTCTGGGAGAGGGGGGTGTCAATTAAATCAATGAATTTCTTAAGCCTTAATTGCAGGGGTTTGTCGGATTCAACTAAAAAGGACTGGATTAAATCGTTGTGCCGTGATCACAGGATTGGGTTTCTGCTTCTTCAAGAATCCAAGATTACAGAATCGGAGAGAGTCCCCGTTCGCCAGTTATGGGGAAACCGACAGAGCACCTGGGAGTCGGTCAATGCCAATGGCCGGTCTGGAGGACTAATCTCCATATGGAATCCTTCCCTTTTCTCGGTACAGTCTACCCTTAAACACAATAATTTTCTTCTTGTTTCTGGTTGTTTAATAGGTTTCCAGGTGGAGATAAACATTATCAACGTTTATGCTCCACAACCGGTCTCGGAGAAAAGGGCGCTTTGGAATGAGCTAAGTCAAGTTGTTAGAGCTCGAAGTGGTCTGTGGGTGATTGGAGGTGACTTTAATGAAGTCCGATGCCCGGAAGATCGTTTGTTTTCTGAGTTCAACGTAAGGGGTGCGACTGATTTTAATGATTTTATTGATGGCGCTGAGTTGTTTGAGTACAGGATGGGTGGATCCCGGTTCACTTTTTCTTATGGGCAAGGTTTGAATTTTAGCAAGATTGATCGATTTCTTGTGTGTGGGGAATTCTTAAATAAGTGGCCGAATGCACCCTTGGTGGCTCTTTCGCGTATGTGGTCTGATCATAATCCCCTCATCCTTATGACGGCCTTGACGGACTTCGGCCCTTGTCCGTTCAGATTTTTTTCCTCTTGGTTACAAATACCGTCGCTAAAAGAAGTGGTTGAAGGGACGATTTCTAATGGGGTCTTCATGGGTCCTCCTGATGTGAGACTGCAACGCAAACTAAAAGCCTTAAAAGAAGCGATTAAAGGGTGGAATACGAATCTTAGGGAAGTGGAGAACGAAACTATTAAAAATCTCTCGCAGAAATGTGCTCTATGGGATTCTTGCTCTGAAATTAGGAGGTTGTCGGAGACAGAGTTGCAGGAATGGGCCACAGCTAAGAAGAATTTATTCGAAGTGGAGTCCAGAAGGAAGGCGGACCTCGCCCAAAAGGCCCGTGTCAAATGGGCGATACACGGGGATGAAAATTCCAGTTATTTTCATGGGATGTTAAAGGCTAAATGCGCCGGTGGTAGAATTAATGGATTGCATTTTAATGGGGATTGGGTGACAAATCCAAGGGTGATCAAACAAAAGGCAGTAGACTTTTTTAAATATAAGTTTCGAAGGGAGGAGGGTAGAAAACCTTTATTACGATGCGACGGAATCAAGAGGCTTTCGGAAGAACAATCCTCTAATTTGATCTTGCCTTTTTCGGGTGACGAGGTCAAAAAGGCTGCTTGGGAATGCGGTGGGGATAAGGCTCCCGGGCCCGATGGATTCAATTTCCACTTTATAAAACATTATTGGGATTTGTTAGGGGCCGATTTTGTGGAGGTGTTGAATATGTTCCATATAGAGGGTAAATTTAATAAAGGATGCACGTCGTCTTTCCTTTGCCTTATAGCTAAAGTCTCGGACCCTCAAGGCTTTGGTGACTTTCGGCCAATTTCTCTTATGGGATGTATTGCTAAGGTGGTTTCAAAAGTGTTGGCAAATCGGATGAAAGGGGTGATGGATTCCTTAATTTCGGAGACCCAAATGGCTTTCATAGCCAAGCGTAATATTGTTGATGGGCCGCTTATAATTAATGAAGTTCTTTCTTGGCTAAAACGGTGCAATCTCCAAGCCATGTTTTTTAAGATAGACTTTAATAAAGCCTATGATTCTCTCGATTGGGAATTTTTAGATTCTATTCTCAACCAAATGAATTTTCCCTCTTTATGGCGAAAATGGGTGCGGGGTGTGCTAGAGGCTTCTCGAACTTCGATCCTCATCAATGGATCTCCCACGTTGGAGTTCGATTGCTTTAAAGGGGTGCGCCAAGGAGATCCGCTATCTCCCTTCTTATTCATTGTGGCAATGGAGGCTTTACATTGTATGATACGAAAAGCGAGTTCAATGGGGATTTTCCACGGTATAAAGACTCCTAGAGACGGTCCGGTTATTACTCATCTTGTATTTGCGGATGATGTAATGATGTTGGGTCAATGGACGAGTAGTAATTTCCTCAACCTTCGTCGTCTTCTTTGGTGCTTTTTCCTCGTTTCGGGTCTTCGGGTGAATATTAACAAGTGTGGCCTTTTTGGGGTCAATGTCTCGGAGGAGGAAATTAGTTTAAAGGCCACTCTATTGGGGTGCAAAGCGTGTGATTTTCCCTTCAACTATTTAGGTTTAATGGTGGGGGCGAATATGAATGCCAAAAAACATTGGAGGTTAGTCATCGATGCTTTTCGTAATAGATTATCGGCTTGGAAGGCAAAACACCTCTCGATGGGGGGTAGATTAACCCTCATTAAATCGGTGTTAGATGCCCTCCCCACCTATTATTTCTCCCTCTATCGTGCCCCTAAGAACGTTTTAGAGTCTTTGGAAAAAATACGCTTTAATTTTTTGTGGGGAGGGGATGGCGAAAAATATAAAATCCATTGGGTGGCGAGAGATAAGATCTTGAGACCCATTCCCGATGGTGGTCTGGGGTTGATGGATTTGGGCTCCTTTAACAAATGCCTTTTAGCCAAATGGTATTGGAGGTACAACACGGAACCGGAAAAGTTGTGGAGGAAAGTGATTCATAGTATTCATGGCGGGAATCCGAACAACAATTTGATCCCATGTAAATTGGCGTTTGGGGGTGTTTGGAAGGCGATAGGGCGGGTGGAACGGGATTTCGGTTCAAAAGGGATGAATCTAAATGATTATATGTTTAGAGATGAGGAAGGGTGGCAGTGGGCGGAAAGTAATGGGGATGGCTTTTCTGTTAAGGCCATGAGATTAATTCTTCTTTCTTTACAAGGGCAGGAGCAAAGTTTTGATTTTGTTTGGTGTAATGTGGTGCCTCTCAAAGTAAACTTGTTTATTTGGAGAGCTTGTCTTGGTAGATTGCCCACGAAAGATGCACTCACGAGGAGAAATATTCATGTTGACACTTTGGATTGTCTTCTTTGTGACGATGGAATGGAATCGGTGGATCACATGTTTACGGGATGCCCTTTCGCAAACAAGATTTGGACCATTGTGACGCAATGGTGTCGTATCCCTAATCTCTTCTTGTTCTCAATCAAGGATGTAGTCAAGATACACAACGGGTTGTCGGATTCGGAATGGAAAACAAAGGCGTTGAACACGATCATGCTCACTACGTGTTGGTGCTTATGGAAAGAGAGGAACAACGTGACTTTTAATCATAAACCCCCTTCGGTGCATCGGGTGGTTTTTGAAATAAAATATTGGAGTTTTATTTGGATTGTGAATCGATGTAAGCTTCGTACTATTGATTGGGAATCGTGGTATTCTTTTATCATGTAATGTTTCTCGTTGGCGGCCTCTAGCTCCTTGCTAGGGGTTTTTAGCCCTTCTTAATGCATTGCCGTTCCAAAAAAAAAATGAGTAGTATATTGTTTGTAGGTTTTGTTGCGGACCGGTTCCGTTTTTTTCAGTTTTATGGAAGATAAAAACCGAAACCGAAACCTTGGGTTTTCCAATACATTGATTTTTGATCTTCGGTTTTTTACGTTTTTTTTTTTGGTTTTTGTACACCCTTAGTTTTGATAATATTATAATTCTAAGTATTTAGGAACCTCTATGGGGTTCTAAGGGGATAGCAGGGTCCAAGGTACAGAGCCACTATCCAGGGTCGATCGGTCTGCTTCAAAAATCTCACAAAATTCATCTCTGGTTCTTGATCTCGATTCTGAATTTTATCCGATTGAGATATTCGAATGAACCAATGAATAATTTTAATCTGAAAGTGTATCAAGACTCTCAGATTATCCAGTTTCAGACACCAATTTCTAACAACTTGAAGTCCCGGGAAGATATAATGTTGTGGGATGGGGGCTAGGCACCCGTGTGTTCAGTCCTGTTTTCATAAAATGTATATATTTTTTTGACGGTGTATTCCCAAGTGGGGGCATAATTGGCTAGTTTAGGGGAGTTTAGGCTTAACTAGGGCCCTTAATGTTACTCAATCATGCTCCATTTAGAGGCATGATTGAGTAATTCAGTTTTTTCTCAATTTTCCAAGACTATAACAAGAGTTGAGAAGTTTGGTAATTCATCCCATGATGACAAAATCAATACTTTTGTTTTCACAACTTCTTATTGCTAAAAGTGATACAGGCTAAACCTTATGTAATTTGTACATTTTTATAATTTGTGTCACATGAAAAAGGTTATTTTAATGTTGTTTTTCTTTAACATACCGATTCCTATTTGACCCGACTCATATTATGCCCTTCAAGCGAAATTTGTTGGATCCGCCGTTGCCAACAGTTAATGAAATAACCACTTAAGAAACGAACATTTAAACACCCGTTTGATTAATGAATGATCTGATAAGTTGTGTTGTTCATATTTGTCTGAGATTTTAGGATCCATTGAAAATTGAGTAAGTAGTGTTAAGTTCCAATTTTTTTGTTACAGCTAACTTGGCAGACAATAATAAAGCATGGGTTCACGAGGAGCAAATGTACTGCTGACGAGGGCAAGCAGGATCAAGTCAAAGCTTCAAACGGTTCTAGAAGCCAGGATTTTGGAAGTCGAAGATGTATCATATCAGCACGCGGGTCATGCTGCTGTTAAAGACAGTGCAAATGAGACTCATTTTAATGTGAAGGTTGTTTCAGGTAAGTTTGATGGGCAGAGTCTGGTGAAGCGGCACCGTATGGTCTATGATGCACTGGCAGACGAACTCGAGTCTGGTTTGCATGCACTTTCAATTGTTGCAAAGACTCCTAAAGAAGCAGGCTTTAGCTGAAAGATTTCAAGAAGGTGAAATTTAAGTATGTTTTCTTTAAGTTACTGATGGCAACTCATCTTTTAGCTGTTGTATGATTTTTCGATATTAAAGGTTTACCAATTTCGCCCCTAACATGACCCGACCCGTTTTGTACAATCTTAAATCTTAGGCAATTAAACCAACTAATCAGTAATAAGCTTCATTTGAGCATGTTATTGACTTCCATTCTCTGGGGTGTGGTTTGACCATCCTGAGGAGTAATTCCCGCGTGTTTCTGGCTTCTCGATCTCCTCTATATGATGTGGTGCCCCTTACCGACGGGTTGAACTAGAGGCCCCCCGGCGTATGCAGAGCTCGAGGTTTAGACATAAAGCGCGAAATAAGTCAAGTTCCTTATTAAGCAAAACAAACTATTAATG
>JBCNJP010000007.1:109213470-109307555 GCA_039602395.1 Deinandra increscens subsp. villosa | reverse complement strand
AAATCAAACATACTATATATATTGTATGTATTATATGCAGTCACATTTAGGGTTTTGTGTATACACCCTTCATAAAATTCCTAACCATAATATCAAAACCTATCTTAAAACCGAAACGATTTAACCTATAAATATTTGTGATGTATTGCCATCTTTCGGCTGTCATGGCCTGGTGACGTGGGATATGTGCCATCTGAGTAGCGTGAGGTGGAACCACCATAGCTGCTACGTGGACTAAGTGAATGCCTATTGTTTAGGCCGCTACCGCCATAGCCAGTTGTGTTCTTGTGATCACCTGGGAGCTTAGCCTCCTGTTGGATATATTCTTCGGTCTGTATACCCATTGCGATTTCAGCTTCTCGTATTAGTCTCGCCTCGTGAGCCATCTCTTGTGCTTGTGCTCGTGCCAACTCGGCCTAAAACATGAAATCAATGGGCATAAAGACGTGTATGAAGAAACATGATCAACCCTAGTAGAGAAAAATTGTTTGTGCTTTTTTTTTCCATAAAAATGTTGCAATATTTGAAGCTATCATGGCGTATATAAATGATATTAAAAATATATATATATTTTTTTAAAAATGTATTTTATCTCTAAGCCAAGAAGTCATTTTTGAACTTTATGTGGTTTCCTCCACGTCTTTGATTCTATTACAACTGTAATAGAATCGAAGAGCCATACCTGTTGTTGTTCATGTATGGCATCGGACTTCATCTTGCGAGAGCCCCGAATATCGCTAATTTTTTCCCTAATCGCCTGCATGTTTGTTGACTTTCTTGATTTCTAAAAGTCAAACGTGTAATATAGTTTTGAGTCTTCGATGGAAAGATTCAACAAACATATATGTACATATATATGTATGTATATAGGCATTTGATTGCCCTATATAAGGTGCATCCTTTTTGTAGCTAATCACAAAAGTGTTGGAATAGATTAAATATAGGAGTGTTTTAAGGTTGACCATGTATTTTGTTGTCAAATCCAGAGATGGTTTATTAATTTGGAAAAATTATCGATTCATTACATCATTAAGGACACGTGACAATTTTATATAATAATAATAATGTTACTTAATTTTAACCATGTAAGTATTTATAAATATAGTAAGAAATAAAAAAATATCAACTAAAACCTTATGGGGTGGGTCGTTGATTAGCAATTAAGTTCTTCTAGCAAGGTCTTAGGTTCGAATCTAGTTTTTATCGTTTGACGCAAACTACTTTTTATCTGATGGGTGATAATAATACCTTAGAGTTTTCTGGTAACGAATTCTCATGGTTATAAAAAATATAAAAATATCAAATTTTACCATAAAAAAATATAAATATATTTCAAGCTAGGAAGGGACCATTCGGGTTGTACTTTCTAGTGTTGAAACTTATTCGGAAGGCAAACAAACGCTATCAGATATTAGTCAGTAAGAGTGAAATATTCTCATTGGTAATTGCTATCACCAATAGATTCGCGTCAAAAGTATCCATCGGTGATATTTGTGTTTTCTAGTAGTGATGTTTCTAAAAGGTGCTAAAAACATGAAAGAATGATTATCTTGTGAAAGAAAACCAATGGGTACATTAGATGTTAAAAGTCACAACACATTTTTGACCTTGTATTTGAATGCCATGCATGAGATCAGAAGTTAGAATATTTCAAATTGTGACAGGTACCAAACATCATTTTATTTCATATGTCTGCAGTGGTTAGTGAACCACTCTAATTAAATTCCAACCAAACATTTTTCTTCAAAAACATGGTTTACATATATGCACCATATAGCACAGATATTCATAACTGCTGATAACTCCAACAGTTAAGTTCTGTTGCCACCATGGCCAAAGTAGAAGCAAAGAAAGAAACTATCAGCATTGCAGTTTATAAAGCTAATTTACATTGCCCAAAATGTGCTCATGATATCAAGAAGCCTCTTATGAGAACTCCAGGTAATCCATATATGTACAAACATATATCTTAATTACATTAATGTTTCTCTTAGTTGTAAAGGGTCTTCTTAATCTCATTTTAACATAACTAAAACTGGGGTTGCCTTGCGGGGGTCACTACTTTGTTTGTTGGTCGTTAAAATAAAAACAACCGGGGTTGCATGCTTCTGGATTCTTAGAAGGTATTATTATTATTATTATTTTTATTTGTTCCATTTTTCTTTTTTATAAATCTTTGGTCTAAATTTTTCATTTTAAAAAGACAGTAGATTGGTTCCAAGGAGAACTTTTTACTGTTGATATATATTTTTTTGTGGTAAACAGGAGTTCATAAAGTGGATGTTATGCATGAGAAGGGTGAGATTAGAGTGGAAGGCACTTTTGAAGTGAAGAAAATACATGAAAGATTAGAAAAATGGAGTAGGAAAAAGGTTGAGATCTTATCACAAGATAAGAAACAAATGGAGAAGAAGGAAACCAAAAAAGTAAGAGTTGCTTCAACTCAAATTCAATTTAATTTTAATAAACCATTTTAACAACTTTAGTTTTAACTCATTAAGTTTTCTTTTGACAACACTTTCTAGATTTTCTAGAATATATGCATCACAATCTGCATCTTATAGTATTTGAACCCTCAACCTAAACACTTAATCACCATGAAACAAGTTTTTAGCCTATGAAATTTTCCTAAGCAATTAAATACATAATTTTCTACTTATTAGGCTCATGCGTGGCGTTTCTTACGTCGAGATAATCCATTAGGCATGTGCCTAAGTTATTTAGCTAGTTGCGAAACTGATAATGATCTAATTTTTTTCGTACCCGGATCAAGGAAACCATAAAGACGACCAAAATAAAAGCCTATATGCACTGCGACAAATGCGAGCATGATCTTCGAGCCAAGCTACTCAAACACAAAGGTAATAAATCCACAACAATATATCATTGTGTTAACATAGTTGAACTAAAAGTCTTGGAAAAAAAACAGGTATACACAATGTGAAAACTGACATAAAGTCACAGACTATTCTAGTAGAAGGAACCATCGAGGCGGAAAAGATTGTGACATACATGCAAAAAAGAGCTCGCAAACACGCAGAAATCATACCTGAACCTCCTCCAAAAGGAAAGGTTGAAAAGAAGGTGGAAGAGAAGGTGACTGTTGATATTGTGACCACAAAGGTTGTAGAATTTGAAGAGAAGAAAGTGGAAGCAAAGGGTAAGGATGGTGAGGTCCCGTATTTCGTTCACTATGTCTATGCCCCTCAGATGTTTAGCGACGAAAATCCGAATGCTTGTCTAGTAATGTAGACAAGGGCATCAAAAGACATGTATTTTTGTTCATTAGATTCGTCATTAGTTTGTAATGTATATGTGAAAACAACATCTAGCTACTATCTTGTCACATGACTGCCCACTTAGTAGCTAGGCTAGAAATCTGTGAAAGATAACCAAATTTATGAATTAGATAGGCTATTGCTAGAAATTCATCCAGAAAAAATAAACGTGACAATTTTGTATACGGTCCGTCTCAAGATTCTTGAATATTATTACGAAAGAAGACACAAAATATTAATACTCTAAACCATTACTTATACTAAAAGTTAATCACCAACCTAACTTTACCTAATAAAATAACACTTCATACCAAAAATAATATAAACAATACTAGAAAAACAAAGAAACGCTAGTATCCCCCTGAACTGGTGTTCTAGTTGAGTGCAAGACTGATGTACCCAGGAGTTGAGATGATCGGGTGGGTGGGTAATGCCCACATCAGTGATCTGAAATCATCGTTAAAAAAAACATAACATGTGAGTTAACTTTGTTTTAATATGGATCCTCGTGATCATTGAATTATTGTTTTGGCTCCTGCTAACTTAACCAACTTTATGACCTTATCCCCGCCTAGTCACTCGACTGTCTTCTATAGGAAGAATACATTTTATCCCCACATCAGTGATCTGAAATCAAATGAAAGATGTTGAAAACCAAGGAAACAAGGAATTTCTATAGGAAGAATACATTTTGTGTCCCCCGCCCTTGGTGAAGCATATTATTTGAGAATTCTTCTTAATAAAGTCAAAGGACCAACATGCTTTGAAGATATTAAGACCATAAACGGAATTCATCATCCTACTTTTAGAGATGCTTGTTATTCACTTGGCCTTCTCGACGACGACAATGAGTATATTGAGGCCATTAAAGAGGCAAGTCACGCTGGAACCGGTCACTACTTAAGAACTCTATTTGCAACCATGTTATGGTGCAATACTTTGTCCAGACCGGAGCATGTGTGAGATCAATCGTGGTTGACGTTGTCAGATGGGATTGAGTACCAACGTCAGAGAAATTCCAATACTCAAGGTAATATTGATTAAATATATTCTTTTAACAAATAATTTAGTTTATAATTAAATTATTTAAGATTACTATTACATTTTTTTATGTAGGATCCTCAACTGAAGATGTTGTATTGAAAAATCTTACGTTAGTTGAAATTGAGAAGATACTGCTACGTAACAACTCCACATTGGCTAATTTCACATCCATGCCGTTTTCTGACTTTGATGTTGCGGTTTTGGCAAGCAACGTATTGATCACCGAGGAACGTTCATACGACAAAGATACTCTCAGTGTTGAATTTCAACAACTTTTGGTCAAGGTAACAGATGAACAAAGGTCCATATTCAATGAAATAACTTTTGCAGTTGAGGCTCGCAATGGTGGTGTTTTCTTTGTTTACGGATATGGTGGAACAGAAAAAACATTTCTCTGGAACACATTATCCGCTTCAATAAAATCAAAAGGTCAGATCGTGTTAAATGTCGCTTCAAGTGGTAACGCATCTTTGTTACTACCTGGAGGTAGAACTGCGCACTCAAGATTTCGTATACCTATAAATATCATAGAAGATTCGATATGTCAACTCAAGGCAAATAGTGATGCAGCAGACTTATTGAAGGAAACAAGTTTGATCATATGGGACGAAGCTCCGATGATGAATAAACATTGCTTCGAGGCACTTGATAGGACCTTGAATGACATACTACCGAAGGTGATTTTAGGCAATGCCTTCCAGTTATA
The DNA here is from genome assembly GCA_039602395.1 of Deinandra increscens subsp. villosa. NCBI lineage: Eukaryota > Viridiplantae > Streptophyta > Magnoliopsida > Asterales > Asteraceae > Deinandra > Deinandra increscens. The sequence goes on along the minus strand of JBCNJP010000007.1, from coordinate 109,302,527 downwards.
CAAGGTGGAACAGCTGAAGACATTGTGAACTCTTCCTTAAGTTCATCATATATATGGGATTATTGCAAAGTTTTGAAATTAATAGAAAAACATGAGGCTCGCACAAGGCAATCAATCATCAGATTCTGAAAGTATTAAGGAGTTTTCTGAATAGCTTTTACAATTTGGAGAAGGCAGACTTGGAGGACCAAATGATGGTCAGGCAGTCATAACAATTCCAGATGATATACTTATTAAAGATTCAGCCGATCCTCTTCAAGATCTCATTCAGTTTGCATATCCATATATTCTTCAAAATTTACATGATCCAACATATTGGAAGGAAAGAGCCGTCCTTGCACCCACCAATGAGGTTGTTCATGACATTAATGATAGGTTGCTATCTTTCATTCCAGGCGAGGAAAAAGAGTATTTCAGCTCCGATTCTCTATGTCAAACATAACATGTTGATGACATTTTTAATCTAAACATGTACTCACCTGATTTTCTCAATGGATTAGAATTATCAAGTTTGCCACCCCATAGATTACTTTTAAAGGTCGGCGCGCTGTTATGCCTCTAAGGAACTTTGATCAAAAGAATGGCATTTGTAACGGTACAAGGCTTCAGATTGTTTCTCTTGGAAAGCATGTCATAGAGGCAGAAGTAATATCAGGAAACAATATTGGCTTTTGTATATTTCTTCCAAGGATTTCAATGTCGCATTCAGATAAAAGCATACCGTTTAAGTACCAAAGAAGACAATTTCCAATATCCATATGCTTTGGTATGACAATTAATAAAAGTCAAGGACAGTCACTATCAAAGGTTGCTTTGTATCTGAAGAATCCATGTTTTAGCCATGGACAATTATATGTTGCCTTATCAAGAGTGAAGAGTAGGTCCGGCCCGAAAGTTCTCATTTTAGATGAAGATGAAAGAATTACAAACGAGACCTAAATGTCATATACAAATCTGTATTTTACAATTTGTAATTTTTCAAACATTTTCCATTAATATAATGCAATGGTTTTATGATTGTTATTATAATATTCTTTTTATCCAACAAAATTATTAAACCCCAGCTGTGCGATACACGGGTATAAAAGACTAGTATATTATATACTCACATTGGTGTATTTAGACCAAAAATACTATAAAATAAAGTATATTTAAACACCACTCATCAGGTTTTAGTTTTAGTTTTACACCGTCGCTTTTAAGTGTTACGCGTGACAGTATTTATTATTAATTTTTATATCATTTTTTATTTCATTTCATTTTTAATCGTTTTTATAAAATTTTGCATTAGTTTTAGTTTTATCCCGTTGTCTTTAAGTACATAATTTCTTTGTATTATTTTTTAACTAGGATTATGATTTTAAAGTCCTTGCATAGTCTTTTTATATTTCCCTTATTTTTATGTTGTGTTTTAACTATGTCGCTTTTTTGTGTACTTGTATTGTTCCTACAATAACACACTAATAATAAAATCTAGTTGTAATCAATTGTCAAATTAAAACAACTCTCTGATGTGTCATCATTTAGTGCTTAACATTCTTATCCACACCAAGATTATGATCAATAGATTAACAGATTAGCAAGGGTGTGATCTATTGGCAAAGCCTTCGTGGGCACATTTTTACCACAAAATTATATACTATCGTTGTTTGAAATTAATGGCAAATTGATTGCTAAGATGTTAATATTTTGAAAACCATGGAAGTGAGAGTTGGAATTTTGTACCAACAATTTATTAAAAACCGGTTTTCTGAACAAAATTCAGCGTATTTTCTTCTATAAATATATGTTGTGAAAATACAAGTTTTTTTTTACCAAATAAGTGTAATTTAAACAATTATTTATCAAAATTGGTGATTTAAAAAGTATTTACCAAAATATTTGTTTATTTAAATTTCCATTCTCTCTCCTCTTTTAATTATAAAAAAGTTATATTTAATAAATATATTCACTAGACAAGTTAATAAAAAAGTTCTAATTCTAATATAAATATACACTTTTTTTTGTTAGATTATGAAAGTTTATAAAATAGTTTTTGAATAATTTCTGATTCTTTTATAAAAAAAATTGTGATTTTTTAAAAGGAATTTTCTTTCTTTTTCAAAAATATAATATTTGAAATAACTGATAAATTAAGGAGACATTCTTTTGATTTTTTTAAACCTTCGAGATAAAATGTATTAAAAAGTATAAATAATTGGCCGAGAATAATCCCAACTTTAATTAATTGGCCGAGAATAATCCCAACTTTAATTAAAAAAACATATATAGAAAACATATATAATATAGGGTTATTACATTTAGATAATCCCAACTTTAATTAATTGGCCGAGAATAATCCCAACTCAAAAAATGTTTATTAACAAACCCAACTTTTAAAATATTTTCCTATAACAATCCCTTACTAACATAAAGTTAACACAGTTAGTTTGATGACGACGTGACATCATACGTGTCAATTTCTTTTCTTTTATTAATCCTACTTTTCCACGTAGGATTAAAACTCAAAACTTCAATTTTGCCAATTTTGCCTCTGAACCTCATAACATCATCCACCTCCTCCAAAATTAAAAACAGTGATGAAGCTTTAAGAGCTTCAATTAATTGTCAATCAATTATCCGGTGAGTATCGCAAACTGCAAACTGTGTGTCTATAACTCATTTAGAAGTTGATAATAATCAACTCACCAGAGAGATTCCACTTTTGATCGGAAATTAACGGAACATGACTCTGTTCATTCGTGTGGCAAAACAATATCTCCGGCAACATTCCGGCATAATTATCTCAATGTGGGAATCTTCAAGCTTTTTATCTTTCATACTACGAATTATCCGGTGCAATTCTGGCGCAGATATTTTCACTTCAAAATCTTATGAAATAATTGTTGCTTTCCCTCGAATCCCAAATCATCGAATTCGCCACCAACAAACCCCTAATCCTCCTCAAATGAGCCGGCAAAAACCCAACCTCCCTTCAATTCTCCACAACTCCCACACCGACGTCCTCCCCGTCGAACCGTACAAATGGTCCCACCCTCTGTTCGACGCATAATAGACTCCGCTAATGGAAGCTAATGGAAACATCTACGCCAGAGGATCGCATGATATGAAGTGCGTCGGGTTGCTGTACCTTGAAGCTATTCGAAACCTGAAACGTTCCAATTTTGAGCCGTTGGGAACGAACTACATCTCGTTTGTTCCCAATAACGAGATCGGAGGGTACGATGGGGCTAATTCAAAAGTATTCGATGAGATAAATGTCGGAATTGTGTTGGACGAAGGGTTGGCGTCTCCAGACGAGAGTTACAGGTTGTTTTATGCGGAGAGGTGTCCAATGTGGTTGGTGATAAAGGCCGCCGGAGCTCCGAGACGCGGGGCGAAGCTGTACGATAACACGGTGATGGAGAATGATGAATAGTATCGAGAGTGTGAGGAGGTTTAGGGTTCGCCAGCATAGTCGATTTTTTTAAGAGTTTAAATCCTACATGGAAAAGGAGGATTAAAAAATAATAAATTAACACTTACGATGTCACGTCATCACCAAACTAACGGTGTTAACTTTTTGTTAGTGAGGGATTGTTGTAGGAAAATAGGTTACAAGTTGGGCTCGTTAATAAACATTTCTTGAGTTGGGATTATTCCCGACCAATTAATGAAACTTGAGATTATTTAAATCCAATAAATCTATAATATATAATAGGGAGTGAAACTAAATATAACTTCAAGTTATAGACATAACCCAATAACCTTAATCTAATCATTAGACCACCCACATCGGTTGAGGTACATACGTCTGCCACGTCACGTTTTTACCACATACCACAAAACCCATTTTTTTCCACATCAATAAAATACCCGTACTTCCCACATACCACCATATTAAAATAATGTGATTTAATATTATGTGAGAGGAAAAAGAAAAAAAAATTTAAAAAAAAACAAAAACCACGTACGTTAATGTACGTGGTTACGGACGTACCTGCTTGCCACATACCACCACATCACGTACGTGGCCACGTACCACTCCCACATACCACCAATGTGGGTAGCCTTAGATCAAAATACTGGTGCTTCGTATGACTGACATGTGGCACTCACTAGTTTTTTTTTAAGAAAAAAAGTTATAAATGGTACGTTACCCCAAAAAAAAAACTACCACCACATTTTTAAAGCGGCTATAACTTTTTTATTTGAAGTCGGTTTTTTATAAAGTATCATAGGACTCGTCGCATTTTTATCTTTAATTCGGATGTGTTCCCGATTTATTTTGAAGTTTTTTTTCCGAATTTCTGTCATTAACATCAACGCTACAAAAAAAAGCACCACTGCTACAAAAAAAAGCACCAGTGCTACTTTACAGTTCTGGAAGGACGTTCAAAAAAATATTCAAAAAAAGTCGGGACCACATCCGAATTAAAGACAAAAATGCCACGAGTTCAATGGTATTTTTTTATAAAAAATCGACTTCGGAAAAAAAAAGTTATAACCGTTTTAAAAATGGGGTAGTGATTTTCTTTAAAATACCCAAAATACCCCTCCTGATAAAACAAAAGAGAAACCATGTGTCAAGTTTAATTTTATGGTTGTTGGATTGGGTTATTAAGTTATGTCTATAACTTGGGTTATATTGGAAAATTGGATTTTAATAATCCAAGTTATTACCAATTAGCCAATATTAATCCAAATTTCAAAATTGCCGTACATTAATTCCAGTTATTAATATGTTGGATTTAATTGGACCCCTGTTAAGTTTTCCTTAACTCCGTTAGTTTTTTGCTGACGTGACACTAATTAATAAAAGCCACGTAGGATGTCGCGTCAACAAACAACTAACGGAGTTAGAGAAAACTTAACGGGGGTCCAATGAAATCCAACACCTTAATAATTCGGATTAATGTATGCCAATTTGAAATTAGGATTAATATTGGTCAATTGGTAATAACTTGGATTATCAAAATCCAATTTTCCGGTTATATTTAGTTTCCTTCTCATATATATAACCTTAATTATATACATAACTCAATAACTCATTCTAGCAACCAAGAAGTTGTCACATGGCACCTAAGTTCCTTTTTCAGGAGGGGTAAAATGATCATTTACCCAAAAGTAACTATCCCCCCACTTTTAAAACGCCTCTAACTTTTTCCTAAAGTCGGTTTTTTTTTTAATATCATTGGACTAGTCGTAGTTTTATTCTTTAATTCGGATGTGGTTCCGACTTATTTTGAAAAAAAATTGAACGTCTGTCTTCAAATGTAAAATAGCACTGGTACATTTGTTTTGTAGCACTGGTGCATTTCTCTGATAGCACTCGTGCACTTTTCTGGTAGCATTGATGTTAATGACAGATATTAATTTTTTTTTAAAATAAGTCGGGACCACATTCGAATTAAAGATAAAAAATGACGAGTCCAATGCTATTTTTTTTATAAAAAACCGACTTCGAAAAAAAAGTTATAGCCGTTTAAAAATTAGGGGGTAGTTTTCTTTTTGGGTAAAAACCCATTGGAAAATTCGATTTAAATAATCCCAAGTTTTGATGGTTGGCCTGTAACAATCCTTCTTTTAATAATAGCTCACAATGGTCCCAACTTTTACCTATTTATTTCTAATGGTCCCGTCGTTAAAAAAAATAACTCCGTTAACTTCATTGTTGATGTGGCATCCGAGTTGCATTTTTTTTGTATTTTTTTTAAAAAAAAAATTTTGATTTTTTTTTATTTTTTAAACTCTGCCACATCATATCAACCCCGCCAAACACTCTCCTTCTTTGCCACATCATAGCCAAACACTCCCCTTCTTTATCTTTATCTTTGTGTATGTCTAATTTAGATACTCCATATCTCCGGCGGAGGAGTTGCAGAACCGCAACCTACTGAGAAGGTCGCCGGAGTGGCGAACCGCGACCTACTATGGGGCTGTCACAGAACCGCGACCTACTGTGAGGCTGTCGCTGTGAGCCACCACCACTCGTGACCGCCGCTGTTATCGCCAGAACGGGACTCGCCTGAATCTCGGAATTAGAACATCATCAGATATCTTCGGGTGTAAACCCACCAAAAATTCAAGAACAACCAACTCTTACCTCATCTACGGAATTAGGGCTCGGATCACCGGAATTAATCACGGATTAAATGTGCAACATATAGTAAAACTTCAAAGGTTTAATAGATAGGATAAACTGGAAAATCGAGTAAACACTCAGCATAAACCCCAAACATACAGATTTGTGGTTAGCCTTGCTGGAACGTGTCAAGAATCATGAATCAAACACATATTGAATGTTTACTCAAGAACTACATAACATATTTAGAAGATAAGTCTTGAATGAAACTAGAACAATACAACCAAAGACAAATGGTATACAATCTGATAAGAACTTAAATCATCTGTTGTGATCATCAGAATCAAACGAACGAAGCTCTGGAACAAATTATGAACAATCGAAACTCTTAACCACATCCGAATAGATACGAGCGATGAAGGGCTGCAGTGATTATTAGGCAAAATCCCCAATTGTGAACTTAAATAGGCTCCAAATAACCGAAACCCATATTCTGAACCGAATCCAGTATCTTGACCCGCATGACCTGCTACAAGCCCGACAATATCAACTCGACCCAAGCCCAAACATCAGGAAGCCCATCTTCAACTTCACTCCATTCTCCATTCATAACATAAAACAATCAAATAACAAGAGAAATTAACAATAATATGAATAAGGGTTTGAATTAGACAACAAGACAAGAATATATTTCAACAGAACGACAACTAATTTTGCCGGAATCACGGATTTGTGGTTAGTCTTGCCAGAACGACAACTAATTTTGCCGGAATCACAGATGGGTCTGTCTCTACACATCTCTATCGAACACCTTTCCTCTCCGGAGAGTGCTACTGTCCTCACCGTGAGAACCACCACCAACAATTATCATCGTGAAATCAACTCGGGATTTGAAATAAAGAATTTAAGATGAAATTTGAACCGGACGGAGGACGGAGGTCACGATGTGGATGTCGTCGGAGCTTCACCGGTGGTCGCAACCACCATTAAACCCCTTTCCGCTGGCGATTTAACCCCTCTCCACCACTGGAACCTTAATCACGACGGGGTGAACGAATGTGGGTTGTCATGAGGGTCGGGAGCCTGCTGAGTTAGTTCTTTCTGCAACATTCTGTGATTTTGTCTTGATCGATTTTTTTATTTATTTGAGAATTAAAGGAAATGGATGATGACATGTATTGAATTAAAGAATATGTAACACCCCAATTTCACAGGTACATAATATATATAGTAAATACGTGTCTATATTATCAATACGTAAGTTTGATTGATAAAAACGATAAACTATGCATTAGATAAATTGCATATGTTAGAAATACGTGTTTAATGGCCAAAATGATGAAATTTGTATAAACGGATGAGTTAAACGGTGAAGAAAGTAAATATGAGGTAAATATATGTTTATACAAATAACATGATGATATATGTGTGAATTGATAGTTTCATACATGTGTTAATAGTTAATGGAAAAGTAGAAGGGCCAAAAGTGTAAATTATGTAAAGTTATCAACGTATACGGATATTATACGTATCTATAACTATTATAAACATTTTAAGGCTTAGAATATAGTAAAGGTATATCCTAATATGATCCATAACATGAAATAATAAGTGTTGTAAAGTTTGAGGGGCTAGAACGCAAAATAGCAAAAGATATATATAAAAATATAAGTGTATATATATATATATACGTATATATACGTATATCATCGAGGGTGTCCCGAGCCTTAGAAACTTTATTAATCATGTTTTATAATAGTTCGGTGCATAAAATAACAGTTTGATAGAAGTTAGGGGGCTGAAATGTAAATAAAACTTAGAGGGACCAAAACTGTCAATACCCTATACATGCCAGGCGGTACGCGACAGTTAGGGGAGAGGGGCTCGCGTACCTCCGCCCAAATCAGACCAGAAAACGACGGATTTCGACTTGGGCAGCACGTTTTGACGAAATTGACCTTGTATACGTGTTGATTTCGGGCAATTAGTCACCTAGACACGTGTAGGGACCCTAGGCGCACTCCATGGGTATAAATACACCCTCCAATCGGCCGAATATCATCCCCAATTTCTGAATTCAAACCCGAAAAACCCTAGTTCGAACCAGAAACTTCGCGGGTCAAATTCTCTCAAACGGTGAAGAGTTAAGATCCGAAATTCAGCAGTCAAGCTTCTATAGGTAAGGTCTAAAATAACCTCTTTCAGTTTTGGCTAAATCAATTTCTAAGTATGACTTTTAAAACTATGCTCAAATTAGGGTTCTTGAGCTTGTTTGGGTAAAATTGGATGATCGGATGGGAATTAAGCTCTGAATTTTGGTAGGTAACCCTAATTTGATGTATTTTAAGAAAGCCCTAAGTTTATTTCAGAATTGGTGAAGGTTTGGTATGAGTTTTGGAAATGGGTCAAGATTAGGGTTTTCATGATGATGTTTTGCCCAAATCGAGTAAACGGTTTTGAATTAAGCCTTGCCATTTTAAGGGATATTATAAAATGTCATAATAGATAATACCCTAAGATGGTTCTGTATAAAAATGAGTTTTGCTATGGAAACGAGAAAAATGGGAAATTAGGGTTTCGGAATATGGATATTTAATATAAAATAATCCGGAAGGTATAAGGACTTGAATTTTGGTATGGTAACATGTTTACATATATATTAAACATGTATGAGTTCAAATTTTGGTAAGTTATAATTAAATTACTCGGTGTAACGATTGTAGTAATTCCGCCTCATGGTCGTCAATGACGCCTACACGGCCGGTAACGATCGTCACCAAATTCCAAACCCCGTGACTATTCCTCATAGTAATTCCGCTAAACGATCGGTCATGAGGAAACACGAGCGGTAAACATTAAGGAGCAAAGACTTGAAAGATATATAACAAAATATGTAAAAGGGGCAAAATGGTCATTTTGACTATTAAGGGTATTAACCAATAAAAAGTTGGGTTTTGGATAATGAGGTAATTCTTAAATGTGATTTGTAACATTTAGGATGTCTTGATAGGGACATTACATTAAAGGCATTAAGAAACTGATTCACAAGAACTTAACCCCAGAATAATAGCTTTGCAAAGCTAAGGTGAGTTCTATGAGCCCTCTTTTAAATTGTTTAAATATTTTAAAACCATTTTGGGCTGATATACATAACGTTCTGTGAAAATACTCTCAATTGATATAATTGCATGTTATATGTATTGATTGTATGGTGATGATTAGAGGAAGATAAATTGCCATTTCGATGTTTCTAGTAGAATAGATTAATGATGGTAATCGAGAAAAGATTGGTGGGTAAGGGGCTTCTGAAACAAGAAGTTAAATAGTGTTGTCCCAATGGTGTCAAAACCAAGCGGCGTCAAAGCCAGAAAGCGTCAAAGCTAAAGTGGCGTCAAAGCCAGATAGCGTCAAAGCTATATAGTGTCAAAACTAAAGGGACCATTGCTACACGATGTGTTCGTAAAGCAAGTAGAAACACTATTTCCCTAAGATAAAATTTAATATGAGACAAGGATGACAAAGCAACAGAAGGTTAGTTTATTCACAAGGTTAGAATATGTGAATATATGTGCTATATGCTTTGTGTTTGATTGTCTAATTGCAGAAATGTGTTTGACAAACCTAAGTGCCTTCGAAAGGTAAAGTTTTCCCAAAACGTAGAACTCACCAGCGTAAGCTGACTTGTTAAGTTATGTATGTCAGATGAGGCTGGACCTTCGGATCGAAAAGGGAAGGCTGAGATGTGAGCAGGAACTAGGAGGCATATACTATCAAGACAATGTCAAGCTATCAAGAGAAGACATTTCTGAAAACTGGCGTGGAGATGTTTATTTCTCTTTTGTATTTGTCTCTCTTACTATGTAATACTTGGCATATGAATAAAGTTTTTATTTCCGCTGCGTTAGTTATCTCTGTTGTACCTTGTGTTCATGAGTAAATCCGATGCGTGACCGCTCCTAGGGCCAAGTCTAGGAGTGGGCGTCACAAGTTGGTATCAGAGCCTTGGTTTAAGAGATTTAGATACTATTGCAGTGTCTAGACTTAAACTAGGACTCTGGGGAAGCCAAGTAAGATGAGACAAATGCCAGTATTGATAGTTATGCCCATAGGTAGAACGTGCATTAGGAATATAATGGACAGGGACTTAGGATATATGAGTATGGAAAATACCCAATTGCAATTAGCTACTGCAATTTGGTATTAACTATATAAGTATATCCTAAGCACTGGTTATTATATGGCCAAGTGCGAGATATTTTATTTTGATGTTAGGATGTGGACACAAAGGATGCATGTGAATAGATGTAGATAAGTTTTGAAGACATTATATATAAATAAACGTATTGACGTCTGCGCTTATCTGTTTATCATGTATTCAAAACTTGGAAACCCTACGTCACATAAATCCTAAAATGTCACTCATCTTAATATAGGAAATGGCTAGAGGAAGTCGTGGAAATGACAACGACGGTAGAATAGTTAGAAGAATCACACGAGCAAATCCCGAGCCCGAAGCTAACGTCGAAGCTAATACGTTCACTAGCGAACAAGTAGCGACTATTATCGCGCAAGCAATAGCTCAAGTCCAAAGAGGCGCTGGTGGAACCAACGGGACGGGAGGTGGAGGAAATAACAACGGGAATAGGAATGACCCAGAGGATATGGAGGAAGGACAAGGAGGTAAAGGATGTTCTTTCAAGACATTCAGTGGTTGTAAACCCCCTTTGTATGATGGCAAGAAGGACGCAATAGCTACCTTCGAATGGATTCATGAGATGGAAGCAGTTATTGAAATCAGTGAGTGCAGAGAAGATCAAGCAGTGAAGTACGCCGCTCACTCGTTTGTATCTGAAGCATTGCACTGGTGGGGAATGGTTAAGCAGACTGAAGGGAGTGCAGCTATCGCTGCAATGAAGTGGGACGACTTGAAAAAGTTAATCCTTGAAGATTTCTGCCCTAGGGGAGAGCTGGATCAGTTGGAGAAGGACTTCTTGATGCTCGAAGCTGGAAACATGACGCATCGAGAATATACGTCCAAGTTCAATGCTATGGCAAGATTGTTGCCTGCGTTAGTCACTCCTGAAGCTCAAAGGGTGAAACGATACGTTCAAGGCCTCCCTGGCCGAGTTAGGGAATTCATTAAGGCTATTGAGCCTAGAACGTTCAAGGCAACGGTGAATCTAAGCTCCAATCTCTATAGTGAGATGTTCGGAGCAGGAGGTAGACCAGAGGAGTCTAAGAGAAAGTGGATGGAGACGGCTGAAGGTTCAAAGAAGAATGACAGGGGTCACCGCAAAAAGCAAAAGAATGGATCAAAGGGCAGCAAGCCCTTGTGTAACAAGTGTAATAAGAATCACTATGGAGAGTGTAGGTCAATGACGACTGGCTGCTATAAGTGCGGGAAGGAAGGTCACTTTGCCAATCGTTGTACTGATCCAAGGAAGTGTTTCGAATGTGGAAGCCCTGATCATATCAGGACAAACTGCCCCAAGTTGGTCAAGAATTCAGAACCACCAAAGGCGAAAGAGGCTCCAAAGGCAAAGGGTAGAGCTTATACCCTGACTACCACCGAAGCCAAGATAACACCCGATGTAGTTTCAGGTACGTTTCTCGTTAATAATGTGCCTGCTTCTGTGTTATTTGACTCTGGTGCTAGTAGGAGTTTTGTTTCGCATGAATTCTGTGAGCTAATTGATAGACCAACTGTTAAGGCTAACAAACCATTCGAGGTCGAGATTGCCTCAGGGAGAAGTATTAGGATTACTGAGGTAGTAGATAACTGCTTAATAGAGTTAGAAGGGTATAAACTACCTATTAAGTTGTTTCCTATGGCGTTAGGAGGTTTTGATGTTGTGTTAGGAATGGATTGGCTTGCAGAGAACGATGCACAAATTATCTGTAACCAAAAGAAGGTTCAACTTCGAACGCCAACTGGGCAAATCATATCCATTTATGGGGATCGTGATAGCTCAGCAGTAGAGATCATTTCAATGATCAAGGCACGGAAGTTCATAAGACGAGGATGCAAGGCGTACCTTGCTTATGCTATCGATTCGAGGGTGAAGACTAAGGAGTTAAAAGATGTGCCGGTAGTATGCCAATTTCCAGACGTGTTTCCAGAAGAACTACCCGGCATTCCTCCTGATCGAGAGATAAAGTTTAGGATTGACTTAGTGCCAGGAGCCCAACCCGTAGCAAAGTCACCTTATAGGTTAGCTCCATCAGAGATGAAAGAGTTGATGTCACAATTGGAAGATTTGCTTGACAAAGGGTTTATAAGACCAAGCATATCACCTTGGGGTGCTCCAGTTCTTTTTGTCAAAAAGAAGGATGGAAGCATGAGAATGTGCATCGACTATAGGGATCTAAATAAGCTAACCATTAAGAATAAATATCCTTTGCCTAGGATCGATGATTTGTTCGACCAGCTACAAGGAGCGAGTTGGTTCTCTAAGATAGATCTGAGGTCAGGGTATCATCAGCTTAAGATTAGGGATGAAGATATCGAAAAGACAGCTTTTCGCACGCGTTATGGTCATTATGAATTTCTGGTAATGTCATTTGGGTTGACCAATGCCCCTGCAGCTTTCATGGATCTCATGAATAGAGTGTGTCGACCTATGTTGGACCGATTCGTAATTGTGTTCATAGATGACATTTTAATTTATTCCAGGAATGAGCAGGATCACGCGATGCATTTAAAGGAGGTTCTAGAGACCTTAAGGAAGGAAAAGCTATATGCCAAGTTTTCAAAATGTGCGTTTTGGCTTAAGGAAGTCCAGTTCCTTGGTCATGTGATAAACGCAGATGGCATCCTTGTAGATCCAGCAAAGATTGAGACGATAATGAGTTGGAAGCCACCTAAGACGCCTTCAGAGATTCGTAGTTTCTTAGGACTTGCCGGCTATTATCGTAGGTTTATTCAAAAATTTTCGAGGATTGCAACGCCACTGACTAAGCTAACCAAGAAGGACACTAAGTTCGTATGGGGACCTAGTCAGCAGAGTGCGTTTGAGGAATTAAAAGCCAGATTGACTCAGGCACCGGTGTTATCCTTACCGGATGGGTCTGATGACTTGGTAGTGTACTCTGATGCTTCTTATCAAGGCTTAGGTTGTGTTTTGATGCAGCGGGGCAAGGTCATTGCATACGCATCAAGGCAACTAAAACCTCATGAGACAAACTATCCAACTCACGACTTAGAGTTGGCGGCCGTTGTGTTTGCACTCAAAATATGGAGGCACTATTTGTACGGAGTTAAGTGCACTATCTACACTGACCATAAGAGCTTAAAATATTTCTTTGAACAAAAAGATCTTAACATGAGGCAGCGTAGATGGTTGGAGTTGATTAAAGACTATGATTGTGTGTAACACCCGAGTTATATTTGTGAAAAATAAGTTAAAACATTAACTTAGAATTTGGTCCCAGAAAATTTTTTCAAGAGTTACGCAGTATCTAACATACATAACTCAGAGACATGGTTTTCAATTCCCAAAGAGAAGACATTCAATTGGGTTAACATTACCACTATTTAAAAATGAAAGTCATAACGAAACGTCCGTTAAGTGTTCGGTTCTTCGAGCGATCATGTGGAATCTCGTCACCAGCTTCTTTTACCTGCATTCAACTTCATTTCATTAGTAATAATCGCATTGGGTGCAAGAGGGATGATCCATCGGTGCGAAAATAGCCAGAATTCAACATTTGGGGTGGCCGCCACAGTAGGCTACGGTGGCCACCGTAAGCAACGGTGGCTGGCCCTAGCTTACGGTAGCTACCAGCTGACTCACGGTGCAGTTTTGTGCCAGTGGCCACCGTAAGCTACGGTGGTCACCGTAAGCTACGGTGGCTACTGGTGCACACCTTCATTTTTGTGGCACTTTTTCGTTAGGAACTCATTCGGGACTATCCCATCGTATCCCTTCGAACCTGCTTTTAACCGTAGGCCAAAACAACGTATTTTCACGGCAATCATCATTACCACAAGCTATAAGCCTATGATTTACTTATTGGGTTCACCATTGAACTCACCCATTTAACCCGTTAAGTCTCACGTATTTACCCGTGATTGCACATGGGCTAATCCACCATGTTTACGCATAGGAAAATTACATAATTTGCACTTACATTGCTACAAGGCAACTCTTGTACATAGAGTCATGGTTTACCTTTGTTAAGTAACCCTACATTAACATCAATAAGCGTTTATCTATGATTCTTTGAACGTTTGTCAACAACACATTTTATTTACTTGTCTTGGTTTCGTTATACCACATGACAAGTTATATAATTTAGACTCATTGGCATATCTCATTTGAGTCATTTAACCCATTATGACCCATTACTAGAGTCCTACGATTCATGTACCAATCTATTAATGTTCACATCTAATTATGGTTTCTATGAACCATGTAGCCAACAAATTATAATTGCACCTGTATATGGTTCTCATGAACCCATTTGACCCATTAGCATGAATCCTACGATTCATTTACCAACCGTTGTCACTTTAAAATATAACTATTGTTTTTATGAGCCACGTAGCTCTCAAGTAAAGTTAGCATACAAGGTTCAACATTACACATCTAAGATGTCATAATGTAACCTTGTTTGTTACGTCTTTAAATCATTGGAGTTTGGCTCCAACGGATTGATATCTTAATTAATCTCAATTACATATCTTTCCCACCAGGGCTATCGCTTTTCTAGTCGACATACATATCTCATTTCTAAAGCAACTATAGATAAATATATATGAAATGTGTAACATAGCAAAGATGTTACCTTTTATGGTGTAAGTAATACTTACGTCGATTCGTCCCAAAGTCCTTTACCACTTCATCCGGTTGACCCATATGATTCCAAGCTCAAACCTAGCTTTTTCAATAGTCAACATTTAACTCATTAGTATTCTCTTTCATGACTATTTTAGTCATTTAGATACTAACCATTTCCATTTTGCATATTAATCGTATTTTTTTATGTTCTAATTGAAACCACCACTTTGACTTATAAAGTCCAACCACAATTTACATACGAACACATATAATTGCCCTAATCACATATCATATAGGTCATATAATATGTATATTCAACTTTCATACATGTATAGAGCAAGTATAATCACAACTTCAATCTTAACTGATTTTAGAAGTTAATATTTTTGTGTATACTTTTTCAACTATGCTGCTGTAATGGTCATTTTTGACCCATCTACGAATTTTTTTAGCATTCCATGATCAAAGATGAAAGGTAGTACACTGAAAGACCTTTCCAGGCGTATATGGCACACCTTCTAACGATTTTTCTGTGATTTTATACGATTTTTCTAGAAACAGGACAGCAGCTTAATTTTAACCAAACAGCATGCTGGAAAATTTGAGTGACCATATTAACGGGTCATTTTGACCCATTATACATCAGATTCAGCTTCTAGTGTTCAAACACGAAACATAGTATTCACAACAAGCTTTCCGATCGTATATCATACATCCCAAACGGACATACGAGTGATCTTATACAACACTTTCAAAACAGTCTCACAACTAGATTCTTATCATTTTTATGGTTTTACATTATTCCATTTAACACATATTACAATCACATATTTCACAACTTATGCTCGTTCTTAGTTCATGATATCAATTAGTGTATCATTCCTACATTTAATCATGAATTCGAGCATTTCATCTAAATTAGGCATTTCGTCGAATACCTTATGTGCATAACTCAAAACAAAGATATTTCCACCTACTTTGCTTAGGTTTCTTTCCATAACTTGCATAAGATTGTGTTCTATGTCAACATGCCATATTACAAACTAACCAATACCTCATAACACTTTGCAAAAATATACAAATTTCAAGCTTTTATACTAATTACAAGAAATTCGTTTTTGGGGTTTGAAGCACCCAAAACTTGGTGATTTTGATTAATTTCTCAACATGCAAGTATTCACCGCCTCACATAAACATATTATAACCCATTAGGCACGAAATCACAGCCCTAAAACACCCAATTGAGTCATAATTTTCGGACCCTAAACATGCAATTACATAAGGGCTACTTACTTGATAAGCACCAACACTTGGTTAATGGGAATAGCTTCCAAACTCTTGCTTAATCCCCAAAATCGCAGCCCTTAGACCTCTTGATCTCTGATTTCAATTTTTGGGCAAGAACAAGGTGGGTTTGGGGGTCTGGATATCGCATTTCACGTTCCAGCCCCATCCCCCTTCTATTTTGTCTAACCAAAATCCCTTATTTGCATATTAAGTCCCTCTAGTTGTGTTTAGGTTATTTTAAAACCCCAAACTTTATATTTACACAACTAACCTCATAATTACGTGTTTTAACCCCAACTTTCATGTAACTATCTTGTAGGAACACTAAGTTAAATGTACCCTTAACTTAGAATCCACGCTTAACGTGAATTTAACAGCATTTTTAACAATTTAAAATTTTGGGATGTTACAACTCTACCCCCCTTAAAGAAGGTTTCGTCCCCGAAACCTATACCAAGTCTTAGTCACCTAAAGACATTACCCGAGCCTTTATAAAGACTGCGGTTGAACCAGTAACCTTATATTCAATGGTTACCCTTATAAATCACTGTGCATACATTTAGGCCCACATATAATATGTATATACTATGTCACCCTTTTCTATTTAACCTCGTTACGGACCACTTAATGCTCGCATTTTATAGCCACTTATGGTCATTCTCTATGTCCCTTGTAATCCCGGGACTTGACCAAACAGTCTGAGTTGTTACATTGATCAACTCTAAATTAGTCATCATACAACAATTTCATTTCCTGCTTTTTACTTGCCCCGTAGGATAGTACTAGCATGATAACCTTTTGTTATCCATTATCTTCCCCGTTTTACCAGTTTAGGAGTTCACAATCTATAACTCCACGCGTCATTTAGGGTTGAGGTTCTGGTGACCAGTGTCATAACCTCATTGATCGAAATCAAAATTTCAAATAATTGCCCTCTCCATAAGAGGTTCAAACATTAATGTAATATCATCCATACCTTAGCGTCATTGCGGTCTGCATATGTATCTTTCCTGCTCATCTTTACCTTGACGATAATCCTAGTCGGAATCTCGTCCCGCAACTCTCCTGCTAGTTGTGTCCTCGCACAGTGTAACTGTACCTACACATTTTAAGCAGTATAACAATATTTGCAAGTGTTTAGCATGTCACTTGCCGTTTACATTTCACATTCGATAATGTAATACATTTTTATTGGGCGGCTCCTATGACTCTAAAAGCCATTTATCCCATCCCATAACCCTTTTTAGGGTTACACTGTTCCATCTATTACAATTCAACGTGTTACAGATTTGATCTATTCTTGGCTCATATACTAGCCTTTAACATTTATCACATTAATTATGATTCATTTACACATCAACATACATGTATTAGTCAAGCCATGGCTCCTAAGAGCCATTTAGCTATTTCATGTCAGTATGACGTTTAGCAAGACCTTTCCGTCCTTGCCCCATTATTATTGGCACAATTCCTATGAATTGTTTATCATTGAAATACACCTTAATCCGTGGTTATTATTCAGTTGACATGTTGGCTTATTTATGTATTTTCAGCGTTGCCATGGTTCCCTTGAACCATTTAGCTAGCAATCAGAAATAATCAGCATTAGGATCCCTAAGGATCATTCCTAAATAATTTAACATTATGATATGGTTCTTAATAATCATTAATCAATCACTCAACACCTTTGAGCACGTAGTTATGGTTCTTACGAACCATTACTTGTTCATATTACATTCCAACATTTATTTGGAAATTTTTAAGGATACTTACTTGAATAGCAATCCTGTGTGCGTCTTCGGGAACGGTCGCTTCCAGCGTCCTCCCTACTTTCGCCATCATCTATGCGTGTGGGTCTCACCCATGAAGTTAGGTCGGTCACCCGCCTAACAGCTTTAATTCCATATTAGTTATACGAAACTTACATGGGAATCAACATGACTCAACATCATTAATTTTTACTATGTTTAAACAAGGTTACTTCTCACCTTTTGTTAAACATCTAGTCATTTCATAGGGTTACGGATTTTCCAGCATATGCAATAACCCGTTTCTCCTTATTCTTATTTTTCCATTTCGAAATTTTACTTAATTCTCGACTTGGGTTTTAACCCAAATCACATGAAAATCAATCACATTATATAACTTGGCATCCTTTAACAATTTTACGATGTCACATACCAACGTAAATAAACCGTCCCAACGGCTTTATTAATTAAAGACATGGGACCGTTTCAACTTCTTAGTTCCATGGTTACTCATTAATCTTTCACTTATAACAACTTCACATAAGGTTCATCCTTTGTACATCTAGTGATATCCCGAATGCAACCTTGTTTCAAATTAATGGCTTTATCAATTGCCAATTCCATTAAATTGGTTTCACGGCTATTAATGAGTCGTTCTTCACCAAATTCTCATCTTCTTTGTATTGGTTTCACGGCTCCTAAAGAGTCGTTCTTCACCAGTTTCCATTTTCTTTATATTGGTTTCACGGCTCCTAAAGAGTCGTTCTTCACCAGTTTCCATTTTCTTTATATTGGTTTCACGGCTCCTAAAGAGTCGTTCTTCACCAGTTTCCATTTTCTTTATATTGGTTTCACGGCTCCTAAAGAGTCGTTCTTCACCAGTTTCCATTTTCTTTATATTGGTTTCACGGCTCCTAAAGAGTCGTTCTTCGCCAATTTCCATTTTTTTTTTTATATTGGTTTCACGGCTCCTAAAGAGTCGTTCTTCGCCAATTTCCATTTTCTTTGTATTGGTTTCACGGCTCCTAAAGAGTCGTTCTTCACCAGTTTCCATTTTCTTTATATTGGTTTCACGGCTCCTAAAGAGTCGTTCTTCACCAGTTTCCATTTTCTTTATATTGGTTTCACGGCTCCTAAAGAGTCGTTCTTCACCAGTTTCCATTTTCTTTATATTGGTTTCACGGCTCCTAAAGAGTCGTTCTTCGCCAATTTCCATTTTCTTTATATTGCAATTTTCAAATTATGACCTCATGGGTCCAAACTCTTATTTTGATTATATTTAGACACATGCGAATGCATTACCATCTATCAAAGTGTAATCCAGGTTGGGTAGTCCCACCTGGTTGTACCTTGGAGCTTGCCCATTTATGCATTTGGAAGCATACGGATCATTCACTATCCTTCCACTTGCTCGGAGGAAATTTTCCTACAAAAATCAAGGTGTCAAAATAGGCCACATTTAGAGCTTTCCTTACCTCAATCAAGGTTACTCCTCATTAACATCATCATTTACACATTTCAAGATACAACATTGCCAATGGACTTGCCACAATGCTATCTTGTTACGTTTACAGATATATTCGAGATACAACATTGCACAATTACTTGTCACAATGTTACTTCGTTACAATGTCATCTCATTATCAAATAATCCCACGGATTTATACGAGGTCTTTTGCCTTAGCATTAACCCATTTCTATTTGTCCCTAACATTTACAAAATTCATGGTTCTAGAGCTTACAATCTTCCGTGCTATTCACAGTTTTAAGCATTATATCAAATATTTTACCATGTGATAACTACATATGTTTAACCATTTGTTCATACACTAGCTACTCACAACTATGCCACAATATACAAACTTTTACTCACCTGGATTCCCGATCGAGCTTGAACCGAACACTTTTCCCGTACCTCGAGCTCGGAGTTTGAGTTCAAGCACCTTTCGTGTACTTGAATCCCTCAAACCACGGCTCTGATACCAACTTGTAACACCCGAGTTATATTTGTGAAAAATAAGTTAAAACATTAACTTAGAATTTGGTCCCAGAAAATTTTTTCAAGAGTTACGCAGTATCTAACATACATAACTCAGAGACATGGTTTTCAATTCCCAAAGAGAAGACATTCAATTGGGTTAACATTACCACTATTTAAAAATGAAAGTCATAACGAAACGTCCGTTAAGTGTTCGGTTCTTCGAGCGATCATGTGGAATCTCGTCACCAGCTTCTTTTACCTGCATTCAACTTCATTTCATTAGTAATAATCGCATTGGGTGCAAGAGGGATGATCCATCGGTGCGAAAATAGCCAGAATTCAACATTTGGGGTGGCCGCCACAGTAGGCTACGGTGGCCACCGTAAGCAACGGTGGCTGGCCCTAGCTTACGGTAGCTACCAGCTGACTCACGGTGCAGTTTTGTGCCAGTGGCCACCGTAAGCTACGGTGGTCACCGTAAGCTACGGTGGCTACTGGTGCACACCTTCATTTTTGTGGCACTTTTTCGTTAGGAACTCATTCGGGACTATCCCATCGTATCCCTTCGAACCTGCTTTTAACCGTAGGCCAAAACAACGTATTTTCACGGCAATCATCATTACCACAAGCTATAAGCCTATGATTTACTTATTGGGTTCACCATTGAACTCACCCATTTAACCCGTTAAGTCTCACGTATTTACCCGTGATTGCACATGGGCTAATCCACCATGTTTACGCATAGGAAAATTACATAATTTGCACTTACATTGCTACAAGGCAACTCTTGTACATAGAGTCATGGTTTACCTTTGTTAAGTAACCCTACATTAACATCAATAAGCGTTTATCTATGATTCTTTGAACGTTTGTCAACAACACATTTTATTTACTTGTCTTGGTTTCGTTATACCACATGACAAGTTATATAATTTAGACTCATTGGCATATCTCATTTGAGTCATTTAACCCATTATGACCCATTACTAGAGTCCTACGATTCATGTACCAATCTATTAATGTTCACATCTAATTATGGTTTCTATGAACCATGTAGCCAACAAATTATAATTGCACCTGTATATGGTTCTCATGAACCCATTTGACCCATTAGCATGAATCCTACGATTCATTTACCAACCGTTGTCACTTTAAAATATAACTATTGTTTTTATGAGCCACGTAGCTCTCAAGTAAAGTTAGCATACAAGGTTCAACATTACACATCTAAGATGTCATAATGTAACCTTGTTTGTTACGTCTTTAAATCATTGGAGTTTGGCTCCAACGGATTGATATCTTAATTAATCTCAATTACATATCTTTCCCACCAGGGCTATCGCTTTTCTAGTCGACATACATATCTCATTTCTAAAGCAACTATAGATAAATATATATGAAATGTGTAACATAGCAAAGATGTTACCTTTTATGGTGTAAGTAATACTTACGTCGATTCGTCCCAAAGTCCTTTACCACTTCATCCGGTTGACCCATATGATTCCAAGCTCAAACCTAGCTTTTTCAATAGTCAACATTTAACTCATTAGTATTCTCTTTCATGACTATTTTAGTCATTTAGATACTAACCATTTCCATTTTGCATATTAATCGTATTTTTTTATGTTCTAATTGAAACCACCACTTTGACTTATAAAGTCCAACCACAATTTACATACGAACACATATAATTGCCCTAATCACATATCATATAGGTCATATAATATGTATATTCAACTTTCATACATGTATAGAGCAAGTATAATCACAACTTCAATCTTAACTGATTTTAGAAGTTAATATTTTTGTGTATACTTTTTCAACTATGCTGCTGTAATGGTCATTTTTGACCCATCTACGAATTTTTTTAGCATTCCATGATCAAAGATGAAAGGTAGTACACTGAAAGACCTTTCCAGGCGTATATGGCACACCTTCTAACGATTTTTCTGTGATTTTATACGATTTTTCTAGAAACAGGACAGCAGCTTAATTTTAACCAAACAGCATGCTGGAAAATTTGAGTGACCATATTAACGGGTCATTTTGACCCATTATACATCAGATTCAGCTTCTAGTGTTCAAACACGAAACATAGTATTCACAACAAGCTTTCCGATCGTATATCATACATCCCAAACGGACATACGAGTGATCTTATACAACACTTTCAAAACAGTCTCACAACTAGATTCTTATCATTTTTATGGTTTTACATTATTCCATTTAACACATATTACAATCACATATTTCACAACTTATGCTCGTTCTTAGTTCATGATATCAATTAGTGTATCATTCCTACATTTAATCATGAATTCGAGCATTTCATCTAAATTAGGCATTTCGTCGAATACCTTATGTGCATAACTCAAAACAAAGATATTTCCACCTACTTTGCTTAGGTTTCTTTCCATAACTTGCATAAGATTGTGTTCTATGTCAACATGCCATATTACAAACTAACCAATACCTCATAACACTTTGCAAAAATATACAAATTTCAAGCTTTTATACTAATTACAAGAAATTCGTTTTTGGGGTTTGAAGCACCCAAAACTTGGTGATTTTGATTAATTTCTCAACATGCAAGTATTCACCGCCTCACATAAACATATTATAACCCATTAGGCACGAAATCACAGCCCTAAAACACCCAATTGAGTCATAATTTTCGGACCCTAAACATGCAATTACATAAGGGCTACTTACTTGATAAGCACCAACACTTGGTTAATGGGAATAGCTTCCAAACTCTTGCTTAATCCCCAAAATCGCAGCCCTTAGACCTCTTGATCTCTGATTTCAATTTTTGGGCAAGAACAAGGTGGGTTTGGGGGTCTGGATATCGCATTTCACGTTCCAGCCCCATCCCCCTTCTATTTTGTCTAACCAAAATCCCTTATTTGCATATTAAGTCCCTCTAGTTGTGTTTAGGTTATTTTAAAACCCCAAACTTTATATTTACACAACTAACCTCATAATTACGTGTTTTAACCCCAACTTTCATGTAACTATCTTGTAGGAACACTAAGTTAAATGTACCCTTAACTTAGAATCCACGCTTAACGTGAATTTAACAGCATTTTTAACAATTTAAAATTTTGGGATGTTACATTGTGAGATTATGTATCATCCAGGTAAAGCCAACGTAGTGGCTGATGCTCTAAGCAGAAAGGAGAATCTTCCTTCTTTTCGGGTGAAATCATATAAGTTAGTAATCACTCCTGACTTTCTTATCCAACTTCGTAAGGACCAATATGAAGCCCTTAAGGATGAGAATATCAAGAGAGAAAGAATGGTTGGCCAAGCAGGAAGCTTGGAAGAAAACGAGTTTGGAGTCAAAACTAGGTACGGTCGAATGTGGGTACCGCTTTTAGGTGAGATTCGTGGTAAGATCTTAGACGAAGCTCATAAGTCACGCTATTCAATTCATCCTGGTGCAACTAAGATGTATCAAGACTTAAAACGGGACTATTGGTGGCCAGGTATGAAGTTTAATGTCATGCAATATGTGAATAGGTGTTTGACTTGCGCAAAGGTTAAGGCTGAGCATCAAAAGCCTTATGGAATGCTTCAACCTCTGAAGATTCCTGAATGGAAGTGGGAACATATCACGATGGACTTCATAACTAAGCTACCTCGTACAGCTAAAGGTTATGACACCATCTGGGTGATTGTGGACAGGCTAACCAAGAGTGCTCACTTTTTGCCTATTCATGAGGCAATTTCTTCTGAAGAGTTAGCTAGTTTGTTTATTAAGGAGATCATCTCTAAACACGGGGTGCCAGTGTCTATAGTCTCCGACAGAGACACTCGGTTCACTTCGCGATTTTGGAGGAAATTCCATAAGAATATGGGATCGAGATTGCATATTAGCACGGCATATCATCCCCAGACGGATGGACAAAGTGAGAGAACGATACAAACTCTGGAAGATATGTTGCGTGCTTGCATAATAGACTTTGGAGGAAGTTGGGATAGTCACCTACCACTAGCAGAATTCTCCTACAACAACAGTTATCATGCTAGTATTGGTATGCCTCCTTATGAGATGTTGTATGGTAGGAAGTGTCGAACTCCAATATGTTGGGGTGAAGTTGGCCAACGAGAAATAGGAAGTAAAGAAGTAGTCGAAAATATGGCTCGAGATCTTGATGTGGTCAAGGCACGATTAAAGGCGGCACAAGATCGACAACAGTCATATGCGGATAAGAGGAGAAGGCCAATTGAATTCCAAGTTGGAGACTTTGTGTTACTAAAAGTTTCTCCTTGGAAGGGTATTATTCGGTTTCGTAAAAGGGGCAAGTTAGGCCCAAGGTACGTAGGACCTTTTAAGATTGTAGAACGGGTAGGTGAGGTTGCATATCGGTTAGATCTACCTGAGGAATTGTCTGGGATTCACCCAACATTCCATGTTTCTTATCTAAGAAAGTGTATATATGATGAATCAGAAGTAGTACCTTTAGATGAAATTGAGGTAGACGAAAAATTATCATATGTGGAAAGGCCAGTTGCGATTTTAGATCGTAGTGAAAAGAAACTCCGAAACAAGACCATTCCGATGGTCAGGGTGCAGTGGATGCACAGAAAAGGTTCGGAATCTACTTGGGAACGAGAAGATGAAATGAGAGAATCTCATCCCGAGTTATTCTCGAGCTGAGCATGTTTCGAGGACGAAACCCTTTTAAGGGGGAGAGAGTTGTAACACCCCAATTTCACAGGTACATAATATATATAGTAAATACGTGTCTATATTATCAATACGTAAGTTTGATTGATAAAAACGATAAACTATGCATTAGATAAATTGCATATGTTAGAAATACGTGTTTAATGGCCAAAATGATGAAATTTGTATAAACGGATGAGTTAAACGGTGAAGAAAGTAAATATGAGGTAAATATATGTTTATACAAATAACATGATGATATATGTGTGAATTGATAGTTTCATACATGTGTTAATAGTTAATGGAAAAGTAGAAGGGCCAAAAGTGTAAATTATGTAAAGTTATCAACGTATACGGATATTATACGTATCTATAACTATTATAAACATTTTAAGGCTTAGAATATAGTAAAGGTATATCCTAATATGATCCATAACATGAAATAATAAGTGTTGTAAAGTTTGAGGGGCTAGAACGCAAAATAGCAAAAGATATATATAAAAATATAAGTGTATATATATATATATATACGTATATATACGTATATCATCGAGGGTGTCCCGAGCCTTAGAAACTTTATTAATCATGTTTTATAATAGTTCGGTGCATAAAATAACAGTTTGATAGAAGTTAGGGGGCTGAAATGTAAATAAAACTTAGAGGGACCAAAACTGTCAATACCCTATACATGCCAGGCGGTACGCGACAGTTAGGGGAGAGGGGCTCGCGTACCTCCGCCCAAATCAGACCAGAAAACGACGGATTTCGACTTGGGCAGCACGTTTTGACGAAATTGACCTTGTATACGTGTTGATTTCGGGCAATTAGTCACCTAGACACGTGTAGGGACCCTAGGCGCACTCCATGGGTATAAATACACCCTCCAATCGGCCGAATATCATCCCCAATTTCTGAATTCAAACCCGAAAAACCCTAGTTCGAACCAGAAACTTCGCGGGTCAAATTCTCTCAAACGGTGAAGAGTTAAGATCCGAAATTCAGCAGTCAAGCTTCTATAGGTAAGGTCTAAAATAACCTCTTTCAGTTTTGGCTAA
This sequence comes from Deinandra increscens subsp. villosa, assembly GCA_039602395.1. Classification (NCBI taxonomy): domain Eukaryota; kingdom Viridiplantae; phylum Streptophyta; class Magnoliopsida; order Asterales; family Asteraceae; genus Deinandra; species Deinandra increscens. Next base: position 109,276,940 of record JBCNJP010000007.1, on the reverse strand, counting down.
ATCAATTTCTAAGTATGACTTTTAAAACTATGCTCAAATTAGGGTTCTTGAGCTTGTTTGGGTAAAATTGGATGATCGGATGGGAATTAAGCTCTGAATTTTGGTAGGTAACCCTAATTTGATGTATTTTAAGAAAGCCCTAAGTTTATTTCAGAATTGGTGAAGGTTTGGTATGAGTTTTGGAAATGGGTCAAGATTAGGGTTTTCATGATGATGTTTTGCCCAAATCGAGTAAACGGTTTTGAATTAAGCCTTGCCATTTTAAGGGATATTATAAAATGTCATAATAGATAATACCCTAAGATGGTTCTGTATAAAAATGAGTTTTGCTATGGAAACGAGAAAAATGGGAAATTAGGGTTTCGGAATATGGATATTTAATATAAAATAATCCGGAAGGTATAAGGACTTGAATTTTGGTATGGTAACATGTTTACATATATATTAAACATGTATGAGTTCAAATTTTGGTAAGTTATAATTAAATTACTCGGTGTAACGATTGTAGTAATTCCGCCTCATGGTCGTCAATGACGCCTACACGGCCGGTAACGATCGTCACCAAATTCCAAACCCCGTGACTATTCCTCATAGTAATTCCGCTAAACGATCGGTCATGAGGAAACACGAGCGGTAAACATTAAGGAGCAAAGACTTGAAAGATATATAACAAAATATGTAAAAGGGGCAAAATGGTCATTTTGACTATTAAGGGTATTAACCAATAAAAAGTTGGGTTTTGGATAATGAGGTAATTCTTAAATGTGATTTGTAACATTTAGGATGTCTTGATAGGGACATTACATTAAAGGCATTAAGAAACTGATTCACAAGAACTTAACCCCAGAATAATAGCTTTGCAAAGCTAAGGTGAGTTCTATGAGCCCTCTTTTAAATTGTTTAAATATTTTAAAACCATTTTGGGCTGATATACATAACGTTCTGTGAAAATACTCTCAATTGATATAATTGCATGTTATATGTATTGATTGTATGGTGATGATTAGAGGAAGATAAATTGCCATTTCGATGTTTCTAGTAGAATAGATTAATGATTGTAATCGAGAAAAGATTGGTGGGTAAGGGGCTTCTGAAACAAGGAGTTAAATAGTGTTGTCCCAATGGTGTCAAAACCAAGCGGCGTCAAAGCCAGAAAGCGTCAAAGCTAAAGTGGCGTCAAAGCCAGATAGCGTCAAAGCTACATAGTGTCAAAACTAAAGGGACCATTGCTACACGATGTGTTCGTAAAGCAAGTAGAAACACTATTTCCCTAAGATAAAATTTAATATGAGACAAGGATGACAAAGCAACAGAAGGTTAGTTTATTCACAAGGTTAGAATATGTGAATATATGTGCTTTGTGTTTGATTGTCTAATTGCAGAAATGTGTTTGACAAACCTAAGTGCCTTCGAAAGGTAAAGTTTTCCCAAAACGTAGAACTCACCAGCGTAAGCTGACTTGTTAAGTTATGTATGTCAGATGAGGCTGGACCTTCGGATCGAAAAGGGAAAGCTGAGATGTGAGCAGGAACTAGGAGGCATATACTATCAAGACAATGTCAAGCTATCAAGAGAAGACATTTCTGAAAACTGGCGTGGAGATGTTTATTTCTCTTTTGTATTTGTCTCTCTTACTATGTAATACTTGGCATATGAATAAAGTTTTTATTTCCGCTGCGTTAGTTATCTCTGTTGTACCTTGTGTTCATGAGTAAATCCGATGCGTGACCGCTCCTAGGGCCAAGTCTAGGAGTGGGCGTCACAAGTTGGTATCAGAGCCTTGGTTTAAGAGATTTAGATACTATTGCAGTGTCTAGACTTAAACTAGGACTCTGGGAAAGCCAAGTAAGATGAGACAAATGCCAGTATTGATAGTTATGCCCATGGGTAGAATGTGCATTAGGAATATAATGGACAGGGACTTAGGATATATGAGTATGGAAAATACCCAATTGCAATTAGCTACTGCAATTTGGTATTAACTATATAAGTATATCCTAAGCACTGGTTATTATATGGCCAAGTGCGAGATATTTTATTTTGATGTTAGGATGTGGACACAAAGGATGCATGTGAATAGATGTAGATAAGTTTTGAAGACATTATATATAAATAAACGTATTGACGTCTGCGCTTATCTGTTTATCATGTATTCAAAACTTGGAAACCCTACGTCACATAAATCCTAAAATGTCACTCATCTTAGTATAGGAAATGGCTAGAGGAAGTCGTGGAAATGACAACGACGGTAGAATAGTTAGAAGAATCACACGAGCAAATCCCGAGCCCGAAGCTAACGTCGAAGCTAATACGTTCACTAGCGAACAAGTAGCGACTATTATCGCGCAAGCAATAGCTCAAGTCCAAAGAGGCGCTGGTGGAACCAACGGGACGGGAGGTGGAGGAAATAACAACGGGAATAGGAATGACCCAGAGGATATGGAGGAAGGACAAGGAGGTAAAGGATGTTCTTTCAAGACATTCAGTGGTTGTAAACCCCCTTTGTATGATGGCAAGAAGGACGCAATAGCTACCTTCGAATGGATTCATGAGATGGAAGCAGTTATTGAAATCAGTGAGTGCAGAGAAGATCAAGCAGTGAAGTACGCCGCTCACTCGTTTGTATCTGAAGCATTGCACTGGTGGGGAATGGTTAAGCAGACTGAAGGGAGTGCAGCTATCGCTGCAATGAAGTGGGACGACTTGAAAAAGTTAATCCTTGAAGATTTCTGCCCTAGGGGAGAGCTGGATCAGTTGGAGAAGGACTTCTTGATGCTCGAAGCTGGAAACATGACGCATCGAGAATATACGTCCAAGTTCAATGCTATGGCAAGATTGTTGCCTGCGTTAGTCACTCCTGAAGCTCAAAGGGTGAAACGATACGTTCAAGGCCTCCCTGGCCGAGTTAGGGAATTCATTAAGGCTATTGAGCCTAGAACGTTCAAGGCAACGGTGAATCTAAGCTCTAATCTCTATAGTGAGATGTTCGGAGCAGGAGGTAGACCAGAGGAGTCTAAGAGAAAGTGGATGGAGACGGCTGAAGGTTCAAAGAAGAATGACAGGGGTCACCGCAAAAAGCAAAAGAATGGATCAAAGGGCAGCAAGCCCTTGTGTAACAAGTGTAATAAGAATCACTATGGAGAGTGTAGGTCAATGACGACTGGCTGCTATAAGTGCGGGAAGGAAGGTCACTTTGCCAATCGTTGTACTGATCCAAGGAAGTGTTTCGAATGTGGAAGCCCTGATCATATCAGGACAAACTGCCCCAAGTTGGTCAAGAATTCAGAACCACCAAAGGCGAAAGAGGCTCCAAAGGCAAAGGGTAGAGCTTATACCCTGACTACCACCGAAGCCAAGATAACACCCGATGTAGTTTCAGGTACGTTTCTCGTTAATAATGTGCCTGCTTCTGTGTTATTTGACTCTGGTGCTAGTAGGAGTTTTGTTTCGCATGAATTCTGTGAGCTAATTGATAGACCAACTGTTAAGGCTAAGAAACCATTCGAGGTCGAGATTGCCTCAGGGAGAAGTATTAGGATTACTGAGGTAGTAGATAACTGCTTAATAGAGTTAGAAGGGTATAAACTACCTATTAAGTTGTTTCCTATGGCGTTAGGAGGTTTTGATGTTGTGTTAGGAATGGATTGGCTTGCAGAGAACGATGCACAAATTATCTGTAACCAAAAGAAGGTTCAACTTCGAACGCCAACTGGGCAAATCATATCCATTTATGGGGATCGTGATAGCTCAGCAGTAGAGATCATTTCAATGATCAAGGCACGGAAGTTCATAAGACGAGGATGCAAGGCGTACCTTGCTTATGCTATCGATTCGAGGGTGAAGACTAAGGAGTTAAAAGATGTGCCGGTAGTATGCCAATTTCCAGACGTGTTTCCAGAAGAACTACCCGGCATTCCTCCTGATCGAGAGATAAAGTTTAGGATTGACTTAGTGCCAGGAGCCCAACCCGTAGCAAAGTCACCTTATAGGTTAGCTCCATCAGAGATGAAAGAGTTGATGTCACAATTGGAAGATTTGCTTGACAAAGGGTTTATAAGACCAAGCATATCACCTTGGGGTGCTCCAGTTCTTTTTGTCAAAAAGAAGGATGGAAGCATGAGAATGTGCATCGACTATAGGGATCTAAATAAGCTAACCATTAAGAATAAATATCCTTTGCCTAGGATCGATGATTTGTTCGACCAGCTACAAGGAGCGAGTTGGTTCTCTAAGATAGATCGATGATATGTTGCTTTTTTTCAAATATACAAGTAGAGACATGCTCTAAATGTTATTTTTTGATAAAGAGGGTAAAGTCACCAATGTCATATTATGAAATATAACTTTAGCTTTATATTTAGTGTAATATAACGTTATTCCGGTAATAAAAAAAATATGCATGAATTATCAATTATATATAATTTTTAAGTGATTCAACCCGTATAACATACGGGTTCTATCCTAGTAATCTAATATAATATAAAATTAGAGCTTTTTTTTCCAACATTTATAGTGAATATCTTCATTAAATACAACTTTTATCTAATTAAAAGGGGAGAGAAAAGAATCTTTACAAACACCCATTTTGATAAATACTTTTTAAATCACTCATTAATAAATAATTTTTTAAGTTACACTTATTTTGAAATAAACTCTACAAATACATAGATTCTCTGGGATAATTATAATATATATTTATTTTATAAGAATTAAACTCTCAACTTTTTTAGTGAGATTATATTCACACAACAAGTTTTAATATTGACACATATTTCCCATGATCGTGGGTCTTTACACGGCCCAAATGCATTTTTTTTTTATATTTTGTGTTGAATTTTATAAATGTTTTAATTATTTAATTTTATAAATATTTAAAAAAAGATTTATTCATTGTAGCAGATAATAAAGTACTTAAATGAACACAGTAGTGACGTCAAATAATAAATTTTGAGACTCAGAGTCTTTAAGGGGACGGTACCGATGGCTTCTCAGCAAGTCCTTGTCGGTGTTGGGTCCCCATTGCCCTTGGTTTTTTTTTCAAAAATTTTAAAACGATTTTTAAAATATTTCAAAACGATTTACATATAAACGTTAGGAGATCGTTTTAAAAAATTTTGAAAATGAAAAAACATAATCCGTGGGGATCCAATACCGACAAAGACTTGCCGAGAAGCAATTGAGACCGTCCCGGCAAAGACTCCGAGTCTCAAAATTTATTATTTTACGTCATTACTGTGTTCGTCTAATTACTTTATTATCAGCTACGGTGAATAATTTTTTTAATGTTTATAAAATTAAATAATTAAAACCATTTATAGAATTCAAAAAAAATGCATTTGGGCGGTGTCAATTAGGGGTGTTCAACGAATCGAATATTGAATACTCGAGTTAATCGAATCGAACTATTCGAATTTTGATTTTTAAAACCTAAATTCGAATTCGATTCTAATTCGAAGTTGATTCGAAGTTGATTCGAACAACTCGATTCGAATTCGAATTCGAAATAGAATTCCCATTCGAATTCGATTCGATTTGAATTCAGTTTTCGAATTCGAATTGAATCCGAATCGAATCCGAATTCAATTCGAATTGAACAAAACAATATTCTTATCTTATTTTCAAAACTAATAAACAATTAAATAACTTTTAGTAAAACAAAATACAAATTGAACAAAACAATATGCCTAACATACCTCACGACTGCCCGAACACTATCTACCGATCCACTAAGTTCTTTGATTCCATCTTGAGCAACCAAATTTAAAACGTGTGTCGTACATCGAACATGATACCATTTAGCATCTAAGACACAAAGATTACCCCATTGTACAAACTTACCTTTTAAGTACTCCATAGGCGTATCGTTACCACTAGCATTGTTAACTGTTACAGTATAAACATTTTAAGTAATTAATTATATATATATATACATATATATATATATATATATATTTATTTATTTATAATTCGAATTTCGAATCGACTCGAATTTAAAATCTCAAATTCTAATTCGATTCGAAATTCGATATTAGACGACGAATCGAATCGAATTCAAATTTTAAATTTCGAACTGAATTTCGAACGGCTCATCTGTAAATCGAAGCCAATCGAATTTTGGATTATTCGAGTCGAATTCAAAAACCGAACAACCCTAGTGTCAATATCAAAACTTTGTGAGTGAATATCCCATGCCCTTTTTTATCATGAATTTAACATGTTTACCTTATGAGTGGTTGAAGCGAGAGGTTATCTTCACCACATCTTTTCGTATGTCCTTAAGTTTCATGAGGCTACACATTTTTAACATGGACTAGATGGACTAACTTTTTTATAAAAAAAAAAATGATGTAATATAAAAAGACTATAGACGTTTAAAAAAATTGGAAAACTTGAAAAAAATCAACAATTGTAAGCTATACCTATTTTACATCAACAACTCTTTTCACGTTAAAGTTTTTTTTGTTTAGATCTCGATTAGATTCAAACTTGATCTGAAGCACTCATTCCTTAGATCAATGCTCATAAATCTTTTCTATACATCCTCATTATAAAAGCCATTTGTACAAAAAAGAATAGTTAAGTTTTTGATTTTTCACTTTTGCAACAAAAGTTTTACTTTATTTTAGTTTAGTCATAAAAGTTTTAAGTTATTTTATTTTTAAGTTTTAGATTTTTTCAGTTTGATCATAAAAATTTTAGCTTATTTTATTTTAGTCACAAAAATTTTAGGTTATTGATTTTAGTCATAAAACTTTGTTCTAGCGTAGTTTTAGTTTATTTTATTTATTTATTTTTTTTTTTTTTGAAACGGCCATTTATTAAAAACCAAAAACAAAATATTGATTCTTTATATAAAGATCTCTATTGACTTATAATAGTATACTTTTGAGGATTTACATTTTGACTACATGGTTGGGCCATTGGGGTTTGCTGCGACTGTGAATCAACCGGGCGTCTACCTGGGTTCGAATGTTCGATTATGGGAGATACCAATTTTTTTAAAAGAATTTCTAGAGATATTTTTTTTTGTTTTTACCTTTTATATCTATTTTTTATTATTATTATCAGGTTTAGAAGTGAATGTTTGCTGATTATGTTTAAGACGTGGTCATGTCAAATTCCAATTGCTTTTTGTGTAGCAGTGATTATGTCGCCACAACACGTACAAATCTTAACATTAACAAATAACGATCCCGTTACAACGTGCGGGCACAATATGACTAGTTTTCATTTATTAGTCATGATTAAGCAACTAGTGCACACATTATTAGACATTTGTAAAGCTAAATAACACTATAAGATAGCTATTTAACTTTTATTTAAAGCAAATTAACACACTGCCAACAAAGGGAAGCTGTGTGCTTTCTGCAGGAAACAAGAAATTAACCATGTTAACTGAAAAAGTCCTTCACATGAACACAGGCATTGGAGAGTCCAGCTATGCAACAAACTCTCATCTCCAGGTATATATGTCCTTGTTCATGTTTATATAGTGATCACTAACTTTTAATAAATTTGGAGGTGTATTATAATTTTTTTTTTTTTTTTTTTTTTTATGTTCTAAAATGCATTCATTATCTTTTAACCGCAAGGTAACAAACATGACCTAAGTCAACACGCAGGGAAGGCGGGCAACAAGCTGCGCCGCCAACCCTTTTTGAATAGCAAAACCCAACCGTATAAAAACAACATTCTTCATTCTAGAGGTTGCACCATTCCCGCGCATGACTTTTTGTATCCGGTTCAACATGGCCACCGCCTCTTTATTATAATTGTATTCCACCAAACAAAAATTTTATACATGACCACTATTATGATATTTTGCGGTATTAAATGGGTTCCCTTTTCCTATGGATCAAGGAATCGAGTTTTGTTGTGGGGTAAAACTACGAGTAGATCGATTAGATGGGTGTGTGAGTTGTCCGTTAAAAAAACATATGTTAAATGAGTTTTTTTTTTCTTTTCTTTTTTTTAATCAAAGGGCATTTGGCTCAATGATATAGGGATGATGATTAGAGCTTGGGAAACAATGATTGAAAAACAACGTTCTAATGAACCTGACTCAAACTAATAAATACAAGATTAACCATCAAGACTTGATCATAGCTTTCATGCTAAAAGATTAATGTGTTCATATTGAAATTTTGGTTTTTTCCTAAACAATTTCAGGGCACTGGAGTAAAGAGATCACTTCCTGTATTAAATGAAGCCATTAACAGAATAGCTAAAGATCTTAATGGCTTCCTAGGGTGCTTCAAGATAGCAGATTTGGGTTGTTCTTCTGGGCCAAATACCTTATTTCTTGTAACCAAAATAATTGAGAGAGTCCATAACATATGTTCAGAAAGTAATTCTCAAGTGCCACAATTTCAAGTTTTCTTGAATGATCTTTTCGAAAACGACTTCAATACGGTTTTCAAATCACTGCCTGCATTCTATACAAATGTGAAGGAGGAAAAGGGAGATGAATGTGGCCCTTGTTTTGTTTCTGCTGCTCCTGGTTCCTTTTATGACAGACTTTTTCCAGACGAGAGTATACACCTTTTTCATTCGTCCTATGCTGTTCACTGGCTTTCTCGGGTTAGCGTCACATTCTTTTCAATACACAACCAATTCAAAAGGCTAAAAACACCCTCAAACATGCTTTACAAATATCCCTACAAGCAGTGGCGGACCTAGGCACAAGCTTAGGGGTTCGCACGACACCCATGAAATTTTTTGGCGCTGTAGTATTTTTTTGATTTTTATGAACCGAACACCAAGATACTTGATGACCGAACCCCATGAAAAAAAATCCTAGATTCGCCACTGCCTACAAGTCCTTACATGCAACACTCTAACTCGGTTAGAGCTTATGTGTCACTATACAGATATCAAAATTAAAAGCAACAATCCGTAACTATTAATTATAACGGGCCAAATGCTTAAATTAGGTCAAATACAATAATTGAAGCCCTAATTACATGTTTAACATTAAAAATAAATTAGTTCTCTCTAAACTCTCTATCTATCTCTAACTTCTCTACACACGTTCCTAAGAATCCCAGATTATCAGGTGTACTTGTCGTGAAGAAAATAAAAAAAACACACAAAATAAAAATACGATTTAACCAATAATTGTTCAGACGGAAGAAAAATACGGTTTAATCAACAATTGTAATTCAGACGAGCTAGACAGAAACATATAATTATATCCATAGTCAGATACTAAAGTCTGAAATATGATATCTGAAATCTAATAAGTGAATGCACAACCTTACAAACAATGAAATAGGTTGTGTCAAATCAAAAAATACCACGAGCCAAAATGATACATATAAATATATGATAGATATCCGGGTAGCTACTCCCATCTATCACGAGATGGCGTGCGTTGACATACACAATATCCATCCCTTGGTAGATATGCATCCAGAAATATCTCATGACCGGTCAATACTCCTCCTAGAAATAATAATCACAATAATCATATATGGCCATGTACTCCCTGAATACCAGATATGGAGATTTCCTGAACTCGACTCACCGTCATGGAAGGTACTTGCCACATCATCAGTGCTGCAATGATGGGTTTGTGGTTATCCTCACATAAAAAGAATACACTCAGGTAACATAGTACAAATCTACATAGGGTGTGCCTCACTACGCCCAATATACATAGCCAAAGGGGTAGATAAACTATCAACCATATAACAATAAACAATAATTAGAGGGGTAACCAAGCTACTTAAACATATAATCATATCATATGGAGAATCATGCAATGATTAGTACAAATTTAATAAACATATTGCATGCTTATCAAAGTTCAAAAGTGGAAACTTAAAACGAATGCGATGAATGTCCGAACGACAAACAGTTCCGAAAGAGATATCAACACTATAAAGATACAAATAAATGGTCAAAATACATATATTAATAGCGAAACACCATACACATGTGACTAAATCCACTCAAAAGTCAATCACAACCTACAATGTTGTGATTTAAGTGACATTAATTAACTAATTTAGTCATGTAATTATAACCGTTTTGCTCATAGATATTGTCGATAATAACAAACGTGATACCTTTGACATTAAATAAATTTCTCAAGTTAAACCTTTAACCCACATTTAAATAAATAATACTTATCTAGTGGGGGCCTTAAGTATGTGTGAGATGTGCAACGAACATGGCTCATTAATTTTATGGGGCCCATATTTTTAAATTTTTTATATATTATAAACTATGAAGACTTATCAATCAATTTGCTATTAAAAAATTGCTAGGAGATCTGCACGATTTGTCGGTTAAATACTTAGAATGTAATTTTAAGACAAAAATTTTCTTATATTTATTTCTATAACTTATTTTTTGTCGTATTTAAAACTTTTTCTATTGGTAAATCTATTTCTGAATAGAGCTCATTTATGTAACTCGAACAGGGCCCTAGATCCTCAGGATAGGCCCTGCTTGACCCTAATTTGACTTTCGAAAATACACAGTAAACTCTAAACATGACTTTCTATTATATAAACAAATGACCCAAATTATAGTTTAGTTTAACCTTCAATATGATTTTGGTTTGGGTCTTAATCCAAAACTCCCTTCGAAAATAAACCTTTTTTGGGAACTTATATATGGTGCATGCATGTATCTTACCTTAGGTACCTCAAGGCCTTGAAAACAACAAACACAATATATACATGGCGAAAACCAGTCCAACAAATGTGTTTGAAGCATATAAGAAGCAATTCAAGAAAGACTTCACGAAATTTTTACAACTACGTTCTCATGAAATGATAACCTGTGGACGTATGATTCTAACAATTCCAGGTCGTAGTATCCCTGATCCATCTAGCGATGATTGTTGCATTATTTGGGAACTTCTAGCTAAATCACTTGTTGATATGGTCAAAGAGGTATATATCCATTATCTATCCATGTTTTATCTTTACCAGAATAATAAGCTTAGGTTCATTTGAAAACTTTTTGTTTTGAGAACTTTTCAGAATCAAATCTCAACCACTAATTTTAGGTGGGGACCACTATAATTCATGGGGTTTTCCATATATATAAACTAGTAGCTTAGAATGATTTTTAAAAGTTCTCAAAACCAATTGGTTCTCAAATGATCATCTCCCTACCATAATATAATGTTACAAACCGCAGAAACCATTACAACATATGAGATTGAGTAAGAGATGTGAGGTTTATAGATCAAATGGACACTTTCACCAACAAACTACTCTTTTAATTTTTTGAATGCATTTTCCTGTTTAGTCTGTAACAAGTTGATTAGCTGATTATATATATTCTACTATGTACAGGGTATGGTTCAAGAATCTAAAATCAATGAATTTAATATCCCATATTATACACCATATGAGGATGAGGTTAAAGATGTTATTCAGAAAGAGGGTTCTTTCTCTCTTCAGAGTCTGGACGGCTTTCCGCTTGATTGGGAACCATATAATTACACAGATACGATGAACACGGATGATGTTTCTGGCTTGCCCAAGCTAGGGGTGAACACGGCAAAACTCATCAGAGCCGTCATCGAGCCAATGATGGTAACTCGTTTTGGAAGTTCCATAATGGAGATGGTGTTTAAAAAGTTTGAAGAGCGTGTGGTTGATCATCTAACTACCAAGAAAGGGGTGAATTACAATTTAATTATTTCGTTGGTTAAACGTTAAAGTGTACTGATATATCTATGAACTCAAGTCTCCTGGAAGTGTAAAAGCCTTTTCTATAATTTATGTATATAAATAACTTAAAATAATAATAAATTAATCTCTAACAGGTGAAATAAAAATGTAATTTTTAAATTTTAATGCATTCCTAAATCTTCAAAATCTGACTATCCAATATATTTTGTACACTACACATTAGATAGAAGTAAAATAAGAAGAGCCAAAACAATGTTACCGTTCCTTAAATTTAAGTGGGTCACAACTCACATATAAAAACAAATATGAAAGGAATGGTTGTAGCTTGACGACAAACATTTGTTCATGGCCTTGATGTTAGACTTAAACATTCTTGTGGGCCCAAGTCATCATTTATTCTTATGTAATCGTTGACTAAATATTCCTACGTTTCCAAATAGGTATTTACTTGATGGATGTAATTATCCTCACTAAACCAAATTAGGGTTTCCCCTTGGATGTATAAATAGAGGTCATAAAGAGGTTGTTTATTCTGATGTTTGTGCGAGCTGATATGTTCAAGATTTTTAGTGATGGATTGAAACTCTCTGCCGTATGCCTAATATTTTCTGTCTTTCTTGAGTCGTAAATCGACGTAATATCCTTTGATCGAGTTAATACATTAGGATGGAGTATCTGTTAATGCAAGTTGCTGGTGTGGTTGTTACTGTTCGAATAGACAGACACGATAACACATGCAAGTTGCTCTAGTTGCGCCAGTCAATTGAGTGCTTGGATCTGCTATTCACCCAAAGATGCAAAAGTGATTTGATTTTCTCTAGAAAATGTTTTGCCGATTTTACTTTAGCCAACCTTTAATCTTTCTAATTAATACTTTAGCAGGTTCATGATCTTGAACGTGAAGTTGCTTTAGGGCATGTGGTATACTCATGTTATGTTAAACTTTAACACACGTCACGTAGGCGTTGACTGGATATATAACACCACATAACACATATGGGGTATACTTCATGTTATGTGGTGTGGTGTGATACAAATTTTTAATATATATAAAACAAAATATGAAAATGTTTGTCAAATTGTGATTGGTTGTACCAAGAATTAGATGTTCCAAGAAAGGTGTTTAACGGCGTTGAATCTATTATGCCGTTGATGATTGGCGAAGGATGACGGGGGAAGGGCACGGTTTCAGCGCCGCCAACATGTTAACAGCACCATACTAAGCTACAAAGCACAATTCACTAAGATCATAAATAGAGAAAATTATGAAAACCATAGCCCTACGGCCCTGCCTATGGAGAAGTTATATCACAACCACAAAAAGATTTCCACTTGTTAGAGTTCCAATTTACGACTAAAGAAGACGAATATATCAAGAAAAATAAAAACATATATATATTAATTTTCAAACACTTGTTATTTTTAACAATTTGAACTATTATAAATAAATAAAAACATACATTTTATATTGCATATTATTATTATAAATCTTTTTAAAAAAATTAAAAATACATACCCGAACCTTCGAAATCGATCATACCCGAACCTTCGAAATCGATCATACCCGAACCGCTTGCACCAAATTTCAGATTTCGTAATGGTTCCTGGATGGAACCGGTTCCACCATAAGAATCGGTTCCATTCCAAAAACCAATTTTTGCACCTCTAATAAGACCGGGCATGGTTAGCATGGCCATTGTGACTCTTAACAGCCAATAAGGCTTGTGAAGACAAGTCTAACAAATTATAAATCATTGAAGTTATACAACCACTCAGCTTACAATGTTTATTTGACATATAATCATAAGCAAAAATAAATTACCCAAACATTAGAAACTATATTGTGCCTGAATCATACATGAGCACCAAGTTAAATTTGCAAAATAAACACAAATACAAAACAAAACCTCTTATAATGAAATTACCTTTCAAATTACTATATTCCCACACTATTTAAAATCTTCAAGTACATATATGAGAGGCAAAAAAAAAAGATACAAAAGGCTAAGCAATTTGAGCGGAGTAAAGACAACAAAAAATAAAACCATACACATTCTACAGCTCCCGGAGATGAAATAAACTAATTATAAGGTGGCAATGAGAGGTTAAACATGGTTGCTGCATCAAAAATGTCAGCCATTTGTTGAACTGCTGCATTCGATGAGTGAGTAGTTGGTAGGACAGAATCAGGGAGGGTGGGTGAACATTCGGGAAGATATTCCTTTTTATTGAATGTGGGTGCATATAGTGCTAGCACCGCTCGGCAAAATATAAACCTGAGACCAAACCATGTTTCACCATTAAGCACATCGGCCTTGAATCCGAAGTAATTACGAGTCAAAAAGGTGAATTATAAAAATAGCTTAAAAAGAAAATGTGTGAAGTCTTTTAATTCATAACTAGAACCTGTTAAATCTTTTTGTTCAAGAAATTAAATTAGTTGTAATTATAATATAACTTCTGGGGACAAAATATTAGAAAAGTCTACATTGAAGTTGGGTTTGGAAAAGTATAACTTTTGTATCATCAAAATCAAAACAAACAGACTCCTTTATGGAGCAAAACTTGCCCCTACATCTGTTAGGGATCTCTATAGTTGTCAATGAAGACAACCAATAATGTTCATACATCCCAACTAAATGTTTTAATCCTTCTCCCTAAAACAAATGTAAAATATGACCTGGTCACATAGTAAGTAGTTTCACGAAAACGATAAAGACTATTAATTTGATATCTAAAAACCAATTAGTATCGTATAAATAGAGTTCTCTAAATGAAAACAATGAATTCATATTTGTAGCCATTAAACAAAGAGGTAACTTGAAGTTCAAAAACTAAAGGTGGCAAATGGCAGTTCGGTGGGTTGATTAACAGGTAACAATGGTAATCTTGGTTTTGGTGGCTAACTCCAATAAAATTGTCCCAGAATCATTATTATAAGAGAAAAGTAGAAAATTTTGCATGTACCTTAAAAGCAGCCGTCTAAGAAATGGATCACCTAAAACTTGAGCCCAAACAGGATGAAGCGTGTCTGAAGCTGCCAAAATCTCTCCCCATAAATTTAAAGATGACGAAAGAACCTTCTCAGCCCTGTTGAGCTTATCCTGAAAACATAACTGTATTTTAGACATCAACCTTTCAAAAGCACACTGCAACCAACAAAGTCGATAGAGGTAACAATCTCAACCCATTTACTCATGAATAGGTCAATTTGGGTTTTGATGTCTCTAACTTCAAAAATGAGTAAAAAGTTTTAAAAGGAATATTATCTTAAAAGAAAATGGTCCAGCAGGTTGAAAGTAATCCAAGCCCCAAAGTGTATGTTTAATGCGTTACAACCTCCTATTTTGTTTTACTCAATAAAATATCTATTATGGTAATAATAATGTTTTTGTAATCATTTTTAACAAACCAATTATCAATAAAAGATAACAAAATGTGTTTTGGATCAACCCATACATTTTGCCCATTTCAAACCACGCAATTTGCCCATTTCAACTGGTTATCCAACCCATTTCGAACCACACAATTTGCTCATTCAACCGGTTACCCGACCCACACGCCCGCCCATTTTGCCAATAGACACACCATCTGGATGTCGGAACCCGAAAAGCCAAGTAAGTTGACAAAAGCCTGCAATGGGGCCGTCAAAAAGCTTGTGAACTGGCTTCCACTTGGCTGGTGAGGATCTATGGTACCATGGATAGGACTTGAACAACTAGGAGACAGGAGCATCGCAACTGGCTCTCCTTTTACTGCTGTGTTTAGTGCCTGTAGATATACAACGAACTAGTTGGGTAAGGGTTAATAATATGCAATATATTAAAATCATCTTCAAAGCATGACATACTCACATTCATCCCTCTGTCCCCAAATAACTGCTATAGACAACTAAACTACATAGTTCGATGATGTGCAAATATAAGTCAAAGGTTAACTACTAAAGTCAAATACTGCTTTTCCAAAAGGGCAAGTATATGTTACAGAGTCATCCGCCATAATTCTCCTTGTACCTAGTAAGTTCTGGTAAAAAGAATGTTTTATTTATTCAACTAAAACAGACTTCTTAAAACCTACGAATAATAAACTGATTTACCATCAGATTCCATAACAACATATAATCATCTTAAAAATAGCACATATGAACTTCTTGATGCATAGGTTCAAATGCTTGCCTTAAAAGTGTTACTTTTTCGACTGTCAATAACAAGGAAAAGTGGCCTTCTCATAAATGGAAGCAAGTCACAAGGATAGATCAGATTTATACCTGAAAAGAAGATCATTATTAGGCATTTGATCCTATTAAATAAAGCAATATTGAACAAGCATTTTATTAAAAACAAACAAACAAATGCACTTGGTAAAATCCCACTCATAGCAGAAGCTACTGGTAGGGCCCGGGGAGGGTGGGCGTGGGACTGAGGGTAAACATTTCCTCTATCCCAAGAGGTTACTCCCACTTAGACCCCTGGCTCTATAAATATTTTTTTTTTCTTCACTGACAAGTGAAGTATACCATCTATTAAAAATAAACAGAAGACTTATTATCAATCTGTAATTGAGTACCTCCATTTCCTTTAGCACCAAGATTTATGCCACCAGAATGATAACCTGAGCAGTTCACATTATTCATCTCAGATGAAATTGCTGTGTTATCACAAGCATCTGAGTGCATCGTAGTAGGCTGTACATCATCGACATTGTATTCTATAAAAGAAATCTTCCATAAGGGGACTGAAAATATAAATTAACTCATATAAAAGAAGCCAAAAATACGCCAGTAAATGTCACCTGGAGCAGATAAGTAGAGTAAGAGAAGTCCATCAGCAGGGAGCTCCTCACACACAGTAGCCAGAACCTGTCATCAAGACAAATGCATGGGAAAGCAGAAACTTATAACAAATAGAAACAATTTTTTGATTACTCGGTACTCACCGCCAAAAAATGAGTGATGGATGGACGATACAAGACAGCTTTACGAGGATTTGGTGGCAGTGTAGGATCAGAAATCTCCTGAGAATAACTAACACCTTGACCACCAGTAGACGAGGTTCCACTTAATTTATAGAATGAGCCACTGGGTTCCCATTCCAAACATTGAAGCATTCTAAAGTTATCAAGAGTGAGCTCCGAGAACTTTACCTGATTAAGAAATTTATAGAACATAAGAAATGCCAAAATGTAGTTCAGTAAACCGAACCCACAGAAAACATATTCAAAAATAGAAATTTCTTGTTGCTACTGAAGTAATGAACACAGAAGTAACCTAACCTCATTAGGATGGTAGCTGCAAAGTATGGCATCTCCCAATTTTAGCTTTCTTTTGACATTGACAGCATGTGGCAGGCTATCAGGATGGAGATCTAACGTGAGGCTGTATCTTAAAGGCCTTATATTCATAAAAGCTGTGTCCACTTTAAGAAATCTAGTTATTTCTTGAATCACTAGCTTCCATTCTTTAAAGTCGGTGTCCTGAAACAATCTGATGTCAACAAAGGGTACTAAAGTTACAGTTACCAAGATTATGAAAAAATTAATTACCTGAAATGTCCTCTTGCAGTCTGCAACTAACATTTTGAGCTGATTCACCAACTGATAAACCATTTCCCTTCGGTTCAAAACCAGACAAACAGTCAAGAATCTAGCCAAGAATCTCAGTTGTTTGTTGGCAAGATTCAGATCCTGTAATATCCCATCTTTGAAATACTCCCTGGTCAAGACAGCTTCATAAAAGATATATGACTCAGACAGATAACTGGCTTCACTTGTTCTCATATACTGCCCAAAATAAAGTTGCCCAATTCGGGATGCAATATCACCTATCTCCCATCTCTTAAGCCCTGCTTCCACAAGCTTGTGCCTATTCTCTTGCTGAAATTTCCATAATTGTGTATAAACCTTGAATACCTTGTAGAAGTATGTATCATACCTGAAAAGAAACCACTTTGTTCATTCGTTGACAGTCATTGAACTATTAAGCAGCACCGGTTACCGATACACTCTCAGTACAATGATAGACAAAAACATAAGGACAATATGTTTCTGCAGCCATGAACACGATATCTTTGTAATTTATCACTTCTAATATCCTAATTATTTCTCTTAGATTTCTTTAAAATCACAAATGGTTTAACTTAAGCACATTAAAAGGTATCGCAACCACAAAAGACCTTACGGCTTACACTATTTTTCAATAGTTTAGTGAATTGATATGAATTTCAACTAGTCGACAATCGCTTCAGGGATTCATACACATGTCATCCAAGTCCATCTCATCTGCAAGTACCGAAATTATCCCTGTGTCCAATAATTAGAAGAAATAATTTCGGATCCTTAAAGTCAGTCAATATGTTAAATCAGACTTCAAAATTCATATGTAGCTACATTTATAAACTTGCATTTTAAACAATCTCAGGTGTCTACTTCTACTATCATGACTGTTTGATAGGAGCAAGTGACTTTATCCATCATCATCTCCTTGATCAGTTCTAGTACGATATGATATCAAATGAATTAACATCAAAAGGTTAAAATCCATTCCTGTAAAACCTAAAACATGCGATTTCTTAAATTCTTAAATTCTTAAATTCTTAAATTGAAACTCCATGTGCTGAACATATCGTCAACAAAATTGGATCGTAAGATCACAAACTACTAAAGTGCAACAAAGATAAGGAGATTGACCTGTTGCGCTCGTAGTAGGGCAAATCCCTAATTTTGGAGAACTTCTTGTCGGCTTTAGCTACGAGCGACCAATAAACTTCACTCACCGGTACATTAGCATTACTTGTAGAATTGCTCTGTGACATTTCTGTTCTGCTAACACCACCCACAGCAAGTTTGCGTTAGCATCGATGCCGATTCTTCTACGAGGATTCAGAATTGGATGCTCTTCGTCATCGAATTGTTTTTAGGGATTTGAGACAGAGAGGGTTTTAGAGTGGGATTAGTATATTATTATTACAGGACTGGTTAAAATATAATATTTATGAAATATTCCTCTATAAAAGAGTAAATATTAGTAAAAGCAATTACAAAGAAGTGGAGGGTAGTTGGGCAACAAGCTGCGCCGCAACCTCCTTTTGGATAGCGAAACCAATCCTACTGAAAATAAAGTTTTGAGCCTTTGGCGACGACAAATAAATATCATTAAAATATAATATTTATGAAATTTTAATAAATATCATTAAAAACTATTTTATTTTCCTAAACTTTTTTTTATATTTATTCAGTAGTTTTTACCGTGAATTGACGACCTTTTTTATTTAAAGTAAAAAGAGAAGAATATCTCAAATTTACAAATTAGAAAATACTAATTTTTTAGAAAATTTTAACTCTACTATGTATGATCCTATAGAAAGCTCTCATTCATGAAAGAAATAATTGTCATGTTAGATGGTGTTTATGGAACCTAAAATTAGAAAATACTTATTTATATACTACATTTAACGTTTTGTTTGTCGGTTTTTCATTTCATCCAGTATCAAAAGTTTGAATGTGTTTGATTATCGTGAACTCAATAAACTTACCATAAAAAATCGATACCATTACCTCGAATCGACGACCTTTTTTTATCAACTTCAAGGAGCTCATTCTTTTTTAAAAAATGATATTCGTTCTGGTTACCATCAACTTCGTGTCTCTGAGGATGACATACATAAAACTGTTTTCCGCACTCCTCACGGTCACATAGAATTCACTGTTATGTCCTTCGGATTAACAAACGCACATGCAGTATTCATGGACCTCATGAATCGTGTTTGTAAACCTTACCTCGATAAATTTTCATCGTCTTTATTGATGACATCCTTAATTACTCTAAATCGAGGTCTGATCACGAAACTCACATGCGTCAAATTTTGAACTCCTGGGGAAAGAACAACTTTATGTCAACTTCTCTAAATGTGAATTCTGGCTTAAGGAGTTTCAACTTTTAGGCCACATTATCAATGACAAAGGTATTCATGTTGACCCTGCCTAGATCCAAGCCATTAGAAAGTTGGAGTACCCCAAGTACCCCTACTGAAATCCGTTTGTTCCTTGGATTAGCAGGCTATTATCAACGTTTCATTTCAAACTTCTCCAGAATCACAGTACCACTCACTGCCTTAACACAAAAAGACAAACTATTTGAGTTAGGTCCTACTTAGGAAGAGACATTCCAAACTCTCAAGCAGAAATTGTGTGATGCTCCTATCTTGACTCTTCCTGACGGGAACAACGACTTTGTCGTTTATTGCGACGCCACAAACCAAAGTCTCGGTTGCATTCCCATGCAACAAGGAAAGGTGACTGCGTATGCTTCAAGGCAACTCAAAATACATGAAAAGAATTACACAACGCACGATCTCGAGCTTGGTGCTTATGTATTTGCCTTGAAAATTTGGAGACACTACCTTTATGGTACCAAATGCGTAATCTATACCAGTCATAAAAAACCTCCAACATATTTTCATATCTGATTGTGATGGTCGATTTATCTCTCTATTTTGGCAAACTCTTCAATCAGCCTTGGGAACTCGTTTGGATCTCAGTACTGCCTATCATCTACAAGCTGATGATCAGTACTACACATATGGCGGTTTTACCGGTAAAGTGTCGGTTTTGCCGGTTAGTACTGAAAATTTGGAGACACTACCTTTACAGTACAAAATGATAATCTATCTAAAATAGGGTTTTCGGGCTCAAAAAGTGTCGGTTTTTATCCTAGTTTCTCCAAATTCAAGTCTTTTCATTTGGAATCTATTTTTCTACAACTTTGATGACTTTATATATACCAAAACTCAGTGTTTTAAAGGCTAAACTTTCTATTCTAATCCGAAAAATATAGTTGTGTTTATGATTAAGGTTTTCTAAGTGTTATTTTGGTGTGTAAATGCCTTTAAAGTAATTTTAAACCAGTGTGCCTTTACAAAGTTTGTAGGAAACCAATTTTTATTAGTTATCAAGAGTTTAAAACATGTCATGAACCATGTTTAGGATTTTGACCAACATAGCTAGGTATTTACACATAATAGTCATGGATTCATTAGATCTACATAAATACTTTAATGGATTCACAATATAAACATGTTTTACGTAACAAGACACTAGCAACTTCATGGATTTACTAAACAAGCAAGTTTACTTGAACTTTGAACAACAAAGTGAGCATTTTTAGTAAGGAGTTGTGTTTAAACCACCATAATCATGAAGACTTTCCATAGGGATGAACTACAACCGAAAATGAGTTAAGAATATGACTAAAACAATGAATAAACAAGAAACACGGGAGAATCTTCACAACCAAGCTTCCAAACTTCGAAAATGAGGAGAAATGATGGATGGCTTGCTTCCTTCTTGCTTCTATTCACCTTCTTGGAGCTTGAACATTAAAGAAATATTGTGTTCTTGGAGGAAAACCGATGGCTTGCTCCCTTCTTGCTTGTATTCACCTTCTTGGAGCTTGAACCTTGAAGAACTATTGTGTTCTTGGAGGAAAACTATAAGGAGAGTAGTGAGAGAGCCGAATATGAGAGTATGAAGGTGGTGGAAGGTGTTATTGATTTTGGGTTTGATAAAATGATGTAAAAATAAGAAAGTGATGAATATATAGGTAGGTTAAATGTTAAGTTAGAGTGTTTGGGTGATGGAGTCGGTTCTAAGGGGTGGGGAGTTGGGTTTGGTCCGAAGTACAAGAGAGTGAGAAGGTGAGGTGAGGTCTTGAGTGTTTTAAAGAGTGTATGTGTGTTTGTGTTTGGACCGTAGTCGAGGAAAGGAAAAGAAGAGGGCTCGGTTTCGAGACGGTTCAAGTGCAAGGGGAGAGGATATGGACTATGAGCTTGTTTCAAGTGTTTAGCCAAGGGTTTGGGCTCCTTGGCCTAACCGATCGGTTTAGGGAAACAAGTGTGGGAAAAATAATAAGTGTTAGGTGAGTAGGGAGCACATGGACCATTGGTTAATAGTTTACACTAAATATCAAGCAAATGGGTGATTACTTGGATAAAGCATGCTAGCATTAGGTGGTTATGGATGGGAATGGCATCTTGCTTGAAGATTATTTAGAAGCAGGGGCGGAACTAGAATAGGTTTTGAGGATGTCCACAATTTTTTTTACGAGGTCACTATTTTTAGATATTTCAGTTTCATATAAATATACATAAAGAAATTTGGTCTATTACTTACTAAATAGTTTTTAATGCAGGCGCGCGTTGTGGCATGACACTTCGGGTAAAGAAAAATAACCGATTAAAAAACTCTACATGATTTGATAAAAAAATCTATACCGTAATATTGACAATGATATAATAGCAAAAAAAATAGTAAAATGGCTAAAATGAAAAGAAAATAAAAAGTAACGCGTGAAAAAAAAATGACAAAATGTTTGCCTATTAAAAAAAATATATTTTATATATTGTAATAATTTATTATAAAAAGGGTCTAGGATGAATGTATTTGAAAATAAATGGTCTATAATGAAAATAATTAAAAAAGGGTGGGAAAAATGAAACATTGTCATTTACTATCTTCATCTATAGCACTAAAGTTTATAAAAAAAAAACTGAAAAAAAATGTTAAGCACAAGATTTGAACTTACACTCTTTCAAAATCAAGCAGAGAATCTTACTACTAGACTAGTTGGTGGCTTTGATTCATTCTCACAAACTAAGTATCTATTAACTTCTCATCTAAAAAAATTATCTAAAAAACCGTTCACATAATTTCCACTTTGCGTACGAGGTTGAGGGGGTCCACAAGGACCCCTGGGCCTATTACAAGTCCACCTCTGTTTAGAAGATTAAATAAAATGGTGGTGATGTACGTTTAAAATCTGTTAGACCGATTATAGCAAAAAGAGACGAGGGGGTCGGGTTTCGAACTCGGGTCATGAAGAAGGGAAAACCGGGTGAGGTAGTTACGAGTTTTCATGGGAAAATCATGCAAAGGTGACGAGGGGATCGATCGGGTCATGCATGGGCTAGTCGGTTCGGGTCGGGTGATTAAGTGGATCGGGTACGAGGGTAATAACACAAGTCTCGAATAATGACGGTCGATACGAATGATGATTATGGTTGATAGATATTTTTTCAAAAGTTTACACCATGATGGGTTTTATTAAAACAAAAGTTACGTTAAATAAAATGTTTAACGATAAAGGTTTTAAATGTTGGACGTGAACGATAAATATTAACATGATACACGTTAAAATATTAATGTCCAAAGATGACGAGTTTCTTACGGGTAACACTTTGGAAGGGGCATTGGCGATGAGGGGAGACTTGGGGCTGTAAGGTCACAAGTTCGATCCCTGAGCTCCCAGGTTTTACCACCCGGCCGCTCGCGGAGGTGGATTTTCCCTGGAATGAGCACAACTAGTGTAAATAGTCCCGGGTTTTCCGGGGCATTCGTTGACCGTTCAAAAAAATAAAAGATTTCCATTATGTTACTTGTTATTAAAATTCCATCAATAGCATATATGGTTTCATTGTTAATAAGGGTCGATCATTAGAAAATGATTGTAGGTTACGTCAAGACTATATACATGTTTGCATAAAATGATATCTAAGTAACACAAAATCTAGATTAAATGCACAATTTAACAGATAATTACATAATTAGGGTTATGAGGTTGACCTGGAAGTACGTGAGTTCTCACGGTCAACACCTTTATTAGTATTTTGTTGAATTATTTTAAAGCGTTTTTAGTTTACACTGCTGATTTTAGGTATCTAATTGTTTGTAGTTTTATATTTAACCAGATTTCTAACTTTAATGTTATTACGTTGTCTTTTTTCATTTCATTTTCTTTTTATTACGATCTAACAATATAAGTGTTTTGTATATCTGCTTTATCCTTACACTGCATTCTTGAGTTTAACTTATAAAGGAAAAGAAAGTAAGTGAAAGGAAAATCATAAAAAGTAGGTTCTTGAGTTTTTTTATTGAAAGGAAAAGAAAAGATTGGAAAAGAAGTGGATGGGACTTTTAGCCTATTTTCCCAATAAAATCTCCTTCTAAATTTAGCCAAATTACAAAGGAAAGCAAGTAGTACATATTATGCAATTACTAATATACCCTCTACTCCTTATATAATAATCTTTTTTATTTCTTTCATAAAGGGTATAATTGTCAAGTTATCAATTTTCCTTTTTTTTCTATCCAACTCAATAACATAAAAATGTTATATTTTCACTTCCTTTCCTTTCAATCCTATAAAATTTAAGAAGACAATGCATATAATATTTTCTAATCTTTTTCTTTCATTTCTTTTTATTTCATTTTTTTTCTTTTCTATTTACTTCAAAATAAACTCGAGAATAGAACGTTATAGTTTCGTGAAGCTATTTTTTTTCCTTTAAAAGTACAAAATAAGTATAAAGAAATATATAGTGCCCTGGAAACACCTCCAGGCCCATCTTCTTCCCTGTTTATATGTTCTTCATGCTGACAAGAAACCTTTGAATCGTTCCTCATACTTCACTCCTCTCATCATCTTCCAAGCCCTTCCCCTTTTCCATCTATTTTTTAGTTTTTCCGTCAATCAAATCTTCGCAAAACCACACCCAATTTGATTCACTCTCAATTCAATTTCCCTTGGAATTTGGATCATTTCTCACTTTTTATGATACAATCTGTTCATCAGTTTTCATAATCTGACGATTTCATATGATTTCTGTTGGCACGCAAAGTATTCTGGATGACCTGTAATTGATTTTATTCTGCGATTGAAAATTTGAAACGACGAAGCTTTTGATCGATTTGTGTTAGATTGTTACTTGTTAGGGTTTAGGTAAAAGGAGTGTGGAAAAAATGGCCTCACCAGTACCGGCGAAATCGCAGCCGCTTCATAACTTCTCGTTACCGCATCTAAAATGGAAGAACCACCGCAGCGGGCGGAGCAGACTCGCCGGCGAGACTTCACCGTCGTCACCGCCGCCGCCTCATCGATCTCATTCTCCACCTACTACTCCATGGCGAGAATCTCCGCCTCCGACGTCTCATCTGCAGCAATCCTCTCCTCCTGCTTACGTTTCACGGCGGCCGTTTCCGTCTTCTCTGCACAAGCAAAAGCAATCTCCGATGCGTGATTCGGAGTCTGAATCTGAACCTGTTTACGCCGTTTCTGCTGGAAAACCTAACGGAAAAACAGTTTCCGAAAAATCAACAAAATCGATCGATAGTGGTAAAGGAAACAGATCGATTAATAAGATCTGTATTCGTTTCCCGAAGAATAGCGTCGTCAAGCATGACGCCGCCGTGATCGAAGAAACCGTTCCGTCAGCCGCCGAAGAAGACGAATCGTCACCGAAGACGTGGAATCTGAGGCCTAGAAGGCCGCCGATGAACCACAAGCAATCCGGTATCGGCTCGACGAAGATCTGCTCGTCGCCATTGCCGGAAAACAGAACTTCTCATGGAAGTAAAATCAGTAATCCTACAAAACAAACGCCGGAATTGAAAATCAACGATTACAGCAATCCGATGACGTCGAAGAAGCATAAATTCTCGATTACACTTTCGCGTGACGAGATCGAAGAGGATGTGTTTTCATTGACCGGATCAAAGCCTTCTCGGCGGCCAAAAAAGAGACCAAGGACTGTTCAGAAACAGCTTGATGTAAGTTCTAAATTCTGCATCTCTCATTTCATTTTTCTGCTCAATTTGTTTCTTATCACCTATTTCTGGATTTAATCACTCGTATCTTTGTGTTTATTAATAGATTTACTTCTCTAAAATTTCTGTAAAATTTCTGCAGGTACTGTTTCCTGGTTTATGGTTGGGTTCAATAACCGCTGATTCATACAAAGTATCTATGCAGCAGGGATGATATCGATCAGGCAGATGGAGCCATGGAGGATTGTTTTCTGGGACAAGTTCTAAGATACATAACTTTTTTTGGAAGGTATGGAAGAACCCTAATTTGTATAGATGAGTTCGAGAATAATCCATCTTGTTTATGGTCCATTTATCTATCTTTTGTACGGGTTCAAAAAATAACTTGTTTTATAACCATTATTGAATCTACTATTTATAATCATGTCTATAAACGCGTCACGTTACATATAGATTTGCACCACGTCTAAATATGTATTAAAAATATTTTGTTTCGTCACGTTACATATAGATTTGCACCACGTCTAAATATGTATTAAAATTATATTGTTTGTGTGAAGGGCTCATCGTAAGTCTTAAAGCTGTGAATATTTTCCTACGGAGAGTTCACTAAGATGATCAAAATATTCGATTCAAAGAAATCAAGCTTTCAGATAAGTGAAACAAAATGCATATATTTTTTTTACCATTCTTTATGCAGTAATACAAGTTTTAATAATAAGTTTGTCGAAAAGGGTTTTCAACGTTTTGAGAGCTTTGTTATGGAAAATGATTGTATTGCCCTTAGATATGGACATGGAGTTCGAACCCAGAAAATATTTTCAAGGGGGTTGGAGATCAAATAGAAATTAACTTTTTTAGAGTTCTGGCTCTGAATAAAGATTTTATGGGGTCGGAGATCAAATTTCTTGAGGGTCAGTAAAGATAAAATCGTATATATACTAGTAAAAAAATCATAGGTTTTGGGCGACCCCCAAAAGCTCCCCTTAGGTCCGTCACTGGACATGAAGGGAATTAAGAGATAGAGTAAATTACTATTTGCATCCCTGAGGTTTCGCCAGTTTTGCCACCTGCATCCGATTTTTAAATTTTTAACAAATCATTACTTGTCGTTTGTATTTTGTTGTCATCTGAGTCCTTGGGACTAACAGTGTTAAAGTTTTCTGTTAAGTATAAGGTGGCGTTTGGTTCACGGAATGTAATGTAATTGGAATTGTAAAGTTTTTCTTTTTAAGTTGTGCTTAAGTTGGGTAAGGAAGGAGTTTGGAATACAATTAATTCCTTTAATCAATGGAATTTGAGGCCATGTAACTTTCCTTCGTTAAAGTGAAGGATTTCTAAATTCCATTGAGTAAAGGAATTCATTGTATTTCAAGCCCCTTCTTTACCCAACTTAAGCACAACTTTAAAAGGATAATATTACAATTCCAATTGCATTACATTCCGTGAACCAAACGCCACCTAAGGGTATTTCAGTCAATTTATACACAAGGGACTATTTCTATAAAACCTAAAGTAGAGGGTTGTTTTTGTAAAATGAATAACCAGGTGTTATTATCACCAAATAAAAAAGAGAGAGAAAGGGCCATTGTTTTCAAACAACAAACCCAGTTCTTTTTTTTTTCTTTTTTTTGAACGAGACTTTCAAATCATGAAAACTCCATAACAAATCGAATGAATCATAAAATTGAATCCATAATCATGTGTGAAATAAAAATGCGAACACAACTAGATCCAAATCCATGTGGTTTCGTGACAATTTGAAGAAACGAGTTCGAACACGGGTCGAATGAATGAGGAAACACGATCCGATCTGTGATTTGTGAATCATTAAAAATGGAACCCTAGAAATTATTTTTCCTCTGCAGACAAGATGACTACCGGATCTAAACTTGACGCGTTGTATTAGAGATTCGTGAACCAGATTCCGTATAACATATCTGTTTTGGAGATCAGTTCGCCGATCATTGCTCCGGGGATTATGAATATGCCGCCGCCTCCGCCGTGGAGGGACCTCCGCCGGTTGTTAAAATGGATGAGACCTCCGTGGAGGGACCTATGATTCCGGTGGTGATCTGGATGAGTGAAAGGCTGAGTGGTGGAAAATTTGGTTGCCCGGATTTTGGGTGGTGATCAAAATAGTCGACGACGGTGGTTTTTGAGGATCTAGTCGACGATGGTGGAACTTGAGGATAAGTAGTGATGTCTGATTAGGTTTAGAGGTTGGTATATATTTTATTTTTTCTAATTTTTTTTAATTGTTTAATTTACAAAAACACCCCTTTAAAAAATTAAAGTTGTAAATTTATTTTTTAATAACATAACTAGTCCTTCATCAGTGAAATTACAAAAATACCCTTCTACTTAACAGAAAATTTTAACACCGTTAGTCCCAAGGACTCAGATGACAACAAAATACAAACGTCAGGGAATGATTTGTTAAAAATTTAAAAATCGGATGCAGGTGGCAAAACTAGCCAAACCTCAGGGATGCAAATAGTAATTTACTCTAACAGATATTTTAGATGGAGTTAATGAAAAGGAGGGGGTGCAAAAAGGAGGGGGTGCAAGATGTTTTTTAGATGAAGTTAGTGAAAAGGAGGGAGTGCAAGATGTTTTGCAACGTGTGTTGTAATTAGATTTTATAGTAATTAGATTTTATAAAGGACAAGATCCGCAATTAGTTAATTAGCTATATTTATAAAGTACAAGATTTGTAATTTACTCTAGAAAAAGCACAAAAATGAAATAAGGAATGTTATAGTAACTTGAGATGTAGTAGATAAACACATGCGTTTGAGGTAGAAATCGTTGGGTCAACTTAATATAGAATGGGATCAATAAAACATAACTATCAGGGTAACTTTAAATTTTGGTTAATGTGATTTCAAAAATCAAGTAATCACCGCCTCTAACGTCCATCCCTCAACTCTCAAGCATAAGCTGTGTTCTTAGACCATTCACCCCTTGTGTTGTATTATTGCTCCCTCTCTCACATAATACCCAATAAACAAGGTTGTGAATTGTGAGAAGAAATCCGTAACCCAGGCCTTTAATCAGTGGCTCAAAAATTTGTATGTGCAGGATTTCCTCCATGTTCTTCCTAATGACGGGTTGGGGAAACACATGTCGTCCGTCGAATACCGAGCTATCCTCAAGTATCGCCTAATGGTCCTTCTGTTTCCCGTGGATGAAAAATGTCCCGTCTACAACAAGGCGTGTATGGATTCGTTCGGGGAGCACGCCGTTCACTGTAAAGAGCTCTCTGGGTTTAAATATCGGCACAATGTGGTTCGGGACTTCCTATTTAACATTTTCAGGCGGGCTGGGATCTCGGTCAGGAAGGATGCTCCTGTTAACTTCTTGTCTGACCCCTTGGATGTGCGCTCAACCCTCAGGCCAGCCACATACTTGTTTTTGGGTGGCTGAATGGGAAGCACGTCTGTGTCGATTTAACGGGGGTGTCTTCCTTTGTGGGGCTGAGGGCCAGTACCTTCACGGCGGGGCAGGCGGCGTCCAGAGCGACTGCTGGGAAGGTGAACAAACACGAGAAAGCGTACATTGAAAATCAACATGTGTTTGTTCCCATCGCCTTTGATACATTTGGTAATCTTGAGTCGGAGGCAGCTACCATGTTAACCCGGATCCAAAAAGTCATGTACGAGAATATTGTGGCCTCTAGATTGAAGAATGTTGTTTTCATACGTCTAGGGTTTGCTATTCAAAAAGGGCTGGCGGCACAGCTTGTTGCATGTCTTGCCTGCATGTTGACTTGAGTCGTGTATGTTATTTTTCCGTATTTTATGAAAGATTAACGAGAAAAGAATCATAAAAAAGTGGGGTAACCGGATAACAATCCATCTAATGGGTAAGAAATGATGTAGAGATTAAAGACGATAAAAATATTTATAGCGTTTCAGGTAAACTATAAGGTTTTATAAGGATTCACATTTTATAACTCTCGATTATAATACACACTTTATTTGGTCAAAACAAAATAGAATTTTGAAATTACATTCATAGTAGTAGTAGTTACATAACCACCATCAAACCAAGTCCGAAAACAAAACAACCACGTACAAATTTATTAACCAACCTCAGGTACGTACATTGCTATATTTGATCAGGCAGCCTTTGTTGCTTTGATGTCTTCACCTGAGGAGCTTCCTCCTCCGACAATCTCAACAACCCTCGACTGCCTCCTCTCCTCCCCCACCTTCTTGGGCACCTTAATCCTCAACACCCCATCTTCAATCTGCGCCGTTATCTTCTCCATATCCGCATTCCCCGGCAACCTAAACTGCCTCCAGAACTTCCCGCTCGTCCTCTCCGCCCGGTGCCACTTCTCCCCCTCCCCTTCCTCCTCCTCCTCCGCCTTCCTCTCCCCGCTCACTCTCAGCACCCTGCTCTCCTCCACCTCGATCTTTATATCCCCTCTCTTCATCCCCGGGACATCCAGCGAGATCACGTGGTGTCCCGCGGTCTCCTTCCAGTCGGCACGTGCCAGGTTGATGATGGTGGTGTCGAGGTTTTTGGGGAGGTTGAGTGGGGTTTGTTCGAGGATCTTGAATGGGTCTTCGGATGGAATCGCCATCATGTCCCATAGAGGGCGGTTGTAAGGGATTAGAGCGGTTGTTAGTTTTGGTGGAAATGCGATCAGTACGAACGCCATTGTTGCTAGCATGAAGAAATTCGACGTCGCCATTTTTGTGGATTTGTCGGAAATGTGAGAAAGAATGTATGGAATTATTAATGGGGCAGTTACTAGCTGTGTGAATTCAAATTCAGTCTGTGGCTTGATGGATGAGGGATAGTTGGGTTTATATAGATGTGGGAGTTGAGGGGTGGCCGGGTGGGCCGGGGATTTCTGGAGCATTCCACGGGAGAGAAGGGAAGGATCGATGAGTTTCGAGATATTTACCGATCTGGAAACTTCGAGGCTGTCCTAGTTGGGCCCACCTAAGTAGCATTTTTTTTATTTTTTGAGTTTCAGGCGTTAAAGATTATCGGGAAGGTTTTTTTTTATAACGGCAGAATTAACGTTAAAAACGGTTAGTAAGGAGCTAAAGGAGGTTGTAATTTTATTGATGGCATACGATTACAATCAAAGGGATATAAATAACCAAGCTACTAACAATAATTCCTATAAGAATGGAAAACTAAATCAATCACAATCAATCTATTTTTGTGGCATATATATCCGATAATACTTCTCCTCAGTGCGAACGTGGATAGGATGACACGTTCAAGCTGAAACGAAATTTTTTGAACAAGTATCTGGGTAACCCTTTTGTAAATATGTCAGCACACTAATGAGCAGACGGAACATGAAGGACGCGTATATGACCAAGTTGGACTTTCTCACAAGCGAAGTGGATATCCATTTCAACGTGTTTAGTACGTTGATGTTGAACCGGGTTCTCGAGAGAGGTAAATAGCGGACACATTGTCACAATAGACCACGATAGCCTTTCTAGTCGAGACATGGAGTTCAAGAAGAAAATTGTGAACCCATGTGGCTTCAGCCACTGCATTTGCTAAGATGAGGTTATCTCCAAGGAAGCTGCAATAACCGGAGGTAGATCGACGGGTGTCCGGGCAGCCACCCCAATCGGCATCAGAAAAGGCAGTTAACGACGTGCTCGGGGAAGCCGAGAGACGAAGATCGTGGTTGATTGTGCCGTGAATGTACCGAATGACCCTTTTCATAAATAAGAAATGAGGTTCTCATGGCGCATGCATGAATAGACAGATTTGCTGAACTGCGTACGAGATATCGGGACGAGTAATAGTAAGATACTGTAAAGCTCCGGCAAAGCTGCGATAATGAGAGCCATCCGATAATAATTCCCCCTCCGTGGCACTAAGTTTTGAATTTGTATCGACTGATGTGTGACTCGGTTTACAAGCACTCATATTTGCCCGATGGAGTATATCCAGAGCGTATTGAGATTGGCAAAGAAACAGAGAGTTGTGATCTCGTATGTCATACTTTATTCTTACATTTACATATAATGTAATTTGTTTGCAGGACACATGAATCACTTATTATCACATTTGAATGACTTCTATAATAACTAATATAAAACTATCATTTTGTTTAACGGACGGCACCATACCACATTTAAATAACTTTTCTAACAACCAATTTTATGTAACTCGAAATAGTCAATCAAGTTATTTACAAGCCAATACATGCGGGGCAACGCA
The DNA here is from genome assembly GCA_039602395.1 of Deinandra increscens subsp. villosa. NCBI lineage: Eukaryota > Viridiplantae > Streptophyta > Magnoliopsida > Asterales > Asteraceae > Deinandra > Deinandra increscens. Next base: position 109,245,483 of record JBCNJP010000007.1, on the reverse strand, counting down.
CGGGCTTAAAATCTAGTATCATTACATAATTCATAGTTTGCCAAGTTTAATTTGCAATTCATGACTAACTGATTACAAGAGAACTTACACACGATATGTTATTCAACCCACATGAAACGGGTGACAGGTCGATCGAATAAGAAACAACAATAACTTTCAATCCAAGCAAAACTAAGAACAATGAATGGATTTGATTAGTAAGGAATAAGAGTGCGTACTGTTGATGGACCATTTCTCATGTCATCCAAAATTAGATTTCGAAGAGACTCCGTGACTACACCTTCTTTACCTGCAACCAGATTTTAAATAAAGATAATGTATATAAGAATAAATTACAATTTGATTCCCTGTGGTTTGGCATGTTTAACTACCTGAGTACAAAAGTTTATTTATTAACAAAACAAATTCGGGTTGTGGTTTGCATTTTGTAACCATTGGATTTTTCTGTTAAAGGGAAGGGTACTTTATAAAAACTCTAAGCATTCACAGCCCATTCCCTATCCTTATCCCTATAATTTATATATTTATCATTAAGTTTTCTCTCTCTCTTCCACTCACAACCACAATCAAATGATCATTTTTTATACCTTTATCATTATCTTTTCTCTCTCTTCAAACCTTAAATTTTAAAGATTCACCAGATTTTTCCTCAAATATAAGGATTCCCTGGATTTTTCCTTAAATATTTCTCTCCTCTACTCACAACACTTAAAACTACATCTTAAATTTTAAGGTTTACCCTCACAACCATTATAGGGAATGGGCTGTGAATCTTAAATTTTAAAGATTCACCAGATTTTTCCTCAAATATAAGGATTCCCTGGATTTTTCCTTAAATATTTCTCTCTCCTCTACTCACAACCACTTAAAACTACACCTTAAATTTTAAGGTTTACCCTCACAACCATTATAGGGAATGAGTTGTGAATGCTCTAATACGATCAATCAGCTTCATCCAACAAATAAAGGCTTTGAAAAAAGAATAGTTACCGGTGCCTATGATCTGATTGTCCCATTCCAAAACGGGTCGAACAACAACTCCACTACCAATCAGCATCATCTCTTGTGCTTCTTTCCCTTCCTCCATACTCACATCTCTAACTTGCACCCCTTTGATCGTCCCATTTTTTACCAATTCGCCTGCAAGCTCCAGAACCCTCTTTGCTGTACGCCCGCTCAGTATTTTGTCAAAAGGAGGCATCAAAAGCTCATTCTCGTGTGTTACAAAACCCACATTCATGTTAGGCCCTTCTGCAACAAATCCTTGTTCATCCAACCAAATGGCAGCATACGCACCATTTTCCTCGGCTTCCATTTTCGAAAGAACGTTTGGAAGGTAGTTTACACTCTTCATGGTAGCAAATTGGGGCGGCTTTATTGGGATAGATGATGTAATTACTTTGATGCCTTTGTAATTATGAGGGGATTGGTCCTGGATGACAATGGCGTAAAGGGTTGAGAGGTGGCAGCCTGAGGGAGAGAGTTGGAAATCACCAGGACCGGATGAGAGCCAGTATCTTAATGATCCGTTTCTACAAGATGAAGCACTCGCGGTTTGTATAAGTATTCTTTTCATGGTTTCTTTTTCAAAAGGGGGTTTTATTTTCGCACTCTTTGCAGAACATAGGAAGCGATCAAGGTGTTGCTCCAGCTCATATAGGCATCTATCACATAGCATAAGTTCAGTTTTGCTTTAGTTGAGTTTATGTATTCCCACTTGTTGGAAATTACATCAAAATACAACAACTAATAACAGTAATTATAATAACAACAATAAATAGAGGATGTTCAGTTTCATTTACTGGGAAAATTGCATCATATAATTTAAGGTTGAGTTCTGTTTAGGCCAGTGTTTTGTTTCTCAGATCCAAAATCTGTGTTTTTATAAGTTTAAACCCTTCATAGCTAAATCTTACATCTGAAAATGCAGTCCCCTAAACAGAAAAGTCAATTTTTTTTTAAACTTATGAATGATAAAAGGATTAGAAGGGATCAAAGTAGGTACATTTTTTATAGAAGCCAAAAATAGTTGTCTAGTTCAGAATGAGCAAGTATTAAGTAACTAACTAACTAACTAACCCATCGACTATGGCAGCCGTATCGAAAACACCATGTCCTCTATGAACCATGTGGTCATCCATTGGAATCACCATGGCAGCTTCATCAGTTGTGATCCCACCAAAAACGCTCGAGTACATAGCCAAATATCGTTGTGTTCTTGTGCAACTTTCTCGGCTTTTCTTCATTCTTTCGATTGCCTTGAACCAAATCACATCATCATACTTATGAAAACTGTTATTTATTTTGACTCTCTAAACTCAGATTATTTGTTTAAAAACAAGGAAATACAAATAAATACACAGGAATACCTCTGAAGCCGAAAGAAGAGGAACATCATGATGTACATTACTACTTTCTGCAAAGCACCAAGATTCAAGACACCACAACTAAAGATTAATCCAGTACATTTATAATGAATATTATTGAAGTTTTATACTACATAATATGTTAGTCTAATAATAAATATAATAAATAAATAAAGAAAGAAATTGTATCCGGATAAATTTGGGGATTAAGGGTTTGGATGGTGATGAGTATTACCGAAACCTAACTTGGCTACTACTGATATATCATCAATTCAATCAGGGATCAGATAAGATATTATTTATTAATAAACATGCTTAGTAGTATTTGGAAGGAAATCCAAGAAACTTACCAATCAATGAATTTTTTCTAAGCACGAGTGAGTGGGATCGCAACCTGGATTGAGAAAATTGAAGTGGGTTGGCAAAAATCAGCAGGGTTCGGGACTCCAAATACAAATACGCCATGGATGGATGGAAGGAAATTCAACAAATTTCATCAAATATCCGATCCATCAGAGTGTTGCCGGCCGGCCGGCTATTCAACGTTTCTTTCAAACAACTGAAGATTCTCAAAATATTATTATAGAGTAAATTACGGATTTAGTCCTTGTGGTTTGTACGAATTACGGGTTTAGTCCTTACGTTTTGTTTATTACGGATATGGTCTCAAATGTTTACCAAACCATATCAGATTTAGTCCCAGAGTCAAAAGGTCGTTAAAAAATTCTGTTAAGTATGTGTAAGATCGAATTGATCTTCTTATGCTTTCCGTTTCGCTCTGTCTTTGGCTTCCAGCGGCAGTACGTTCCCGGCATAATTCCGTCCAAATCGTCCGTCTCCGCCTCCGACGACCGGAGGGTCGAAGCGGCGTCGCGATCGTCGGCGAACAACTTCATCAGAGAAGACCGTGTCACCAGAGATCGTTTCGAATTCGATTTAGATCTAGATCTTCATCCGATGATAAACTTCTATCGAAAGGCGGATATCGCGGTGAGATCTGATCGCCGGAAACTAATTCGTCACTCTAAATCTGACACGAATTGAAATCTCCGCAAATAACAGGAAACTCGAACTCGTGTTCGTCTTCCTCAGTCTGATCATTCACAGTTTCTGTATGAGTATTCGTGCTTACCTCGTCGCTCACTCCTTCTCCGATCTCTGCTGATTATCACCGTCGGTGAAAATAAAAATGGTGGAAGGTCTCTCCGAACTGAAAATGGTGTTGGCGGTAGTTGGGTGGGTGGGTTGTGGGTAGGGTTGGGCTTAAAAGTTTATGATGGTTTATAAAAAATTTTAAGACGGTTTTTTTTTTAATTTATATTTATGATGGTTTTTTTATGATCGGTTTTTTTAAAGAGGGTATAATAGTCTTTTCACACATATTTAACAGAATTTTTTAACGGTCGTTTGGCCTAGAGACGAAATCCGATACGGTTTGGGAAATGTTTGGGATCATGTCCGTAATAAACGAAATGTAAGGATTAAATCCAAAATTCGTACAAATCACAAGGACTAAATCCGTAATTTACTCATTATTTATATTATGGATAAAGTATTAATAATAATACTTTTGAGAATTTTCACTTATTTGTGGCGACGACGAAAATTAACATACATGGTACTCTAAACCTTTAATTATATTCATTTGTATGTACATGAGCACCTCAAAAAACTTTAGACAGACAATTTATTATTAGAAATGAGAATTCTAACATCGAGAGAAACTATGATTAAAATTTGACATTTTTTAAACAAAAGTTCAAAGAGTTAATATTATAAACTAGGCTAGAACCCGTGTATTACACGGGTTTAAAATAGTGAAATCAAAATAATTCATATATCTCTATAATTCTTTTTATATTTAGTGTACATTGAAAAAGTAAATGAATACTACCATCTCATTTATAATAAAAATTACAGAGTACATTACTTAAGTAAGGAACTATAATATAATAGAATTTACTTACAAATATATATATATATATATATGTATGTATGTATATATATTTCTTTGTATACAAGATTTGATATTTTATTTGTCACATTGTCATCTTTATCAACGATCAATAGTTTAAATCCTGCCCCCTTCACTCTTGACAATGCTTATTTACCATCATTGCAAAACAAATGCAAGCGGAAACTATATTCTTTAAAATTTAAATGGAACTTTTTTGTCATAAGGTGTCAAAAAAATTCTACGATTGCTAAGTGATATATCTAATTCCATTGCATAACCCGCTTTTTTGATCAATATTCCTTAATAACATAACTGGAACACCGACTTTTAAAACTAATTTATAATTTGACAAACCTGAGATCTTTAGTCCATTTAGAACATCAGGTGTCTAAGTTTTCATCAAAGTTATCATCGACATAATCTGAATAACATATGCTATCTGAACTAAGGTATTCTTTCTCATCACCATAAAATACCGCTAACAAGCAATCATTAAGTTCTAAAACGACTTTGTTTTTTGATGCAAGGATTGCTTGTTCATGAAAAAGGGTTGGATTTTTAAAATTATCAAGAATGGAGGGGTAGACGAAATCAAAATGAATCTTAGTATAATTAGGACAAAATGATACTTAGCAAGAAAAAAACATGTATTTAAATGTTACCCCATTAATTCCAAATATATAATCTAACCATCAAAAGCAAGCATATACAAAGAGTATACAATTTGTAAAAGGAATATTCAGGTAGACTAATAGAAACAATTTAAAAAAGATATAAGATCAAACTATTTATTGAGAAATTTAATGTCTGTAATCTGTAATGAATAATTGTATACTTTTCTGCAAAAATGTTGATATTCACTAATAATGTTACCAAATCAAGTCTGAATTAAATGAATCCAAATAAAATCTAAAAAATAACAGCCTGCTTCTATAAAGAATAAGGTTGTCTTTCTATCTCCTACGTCAGGCTTATAAGTGCCGAAGTATTGCAAAGTAACAGAATAGAAGTATGCTTATGCTTACATAGTACGTTGCATTTTCAACTAAAGACCAAAGTGCATTGATATGAGTTTAGGAACATACTTTTTTTTTATCAAATCAAGTGATATGCTTTCCATGTGTTCTTGATGCTTCAAAAGTTCAGACTTTATAGGAAACACATGCAATTTCATTATTCAAACATCATCTTATATAAGCAATCGACATAGTTAACCTCAAAAAAAGGTACTTCAAAGGACAGATAACCTCAATAATGTTCTTCATATGTAACTTCAAGAAACCAAACTGTATTGCTATAAAAGATGTTACTGTGGCCTAATTATTTTAGTTAGCAGCCTATGTGCATCAATGTAAGCAAGAACATACTTATATATCAGTTATAGCATTATAAAACACTATTTAAATGTTAATACCAAAATCGACCTTACTCGATGACTTTTAAATGGTAAAGGGTACCTCGAAAGCTAAATGAGTTCAAAAATGATCTTTATATGTAATTTCAAGAAACAGAATGTGTTCATACCCGTGTTCATACCTGTAAGAAAGAACATAATCAAAGACCAATTGTAGCTTTACAAAATAATAATCGAAGGTAAAAGAAAAAAAATCAACCCTACCTGATTAAAGATGGAGATCTCACGAAGACCATTAGAAATAATCATTAGTATTGCAGTGACTTGATTTAGGTAAAAGCAATACAAATAAATAATCAAAGGTAAAAGCAAAAATCAACCCTACCTAATGACTTGATTACCCAAGGAAACAAACTTTCTTCAACTACATAAACCCAAACCGAATTCATGAGACCTAAACCGCATAAATCAAAGGCCGACTATCACAGCAAGCATCTAAGAACATATAGCAATCATAAATTAGGTTTCATGATAACACACAAATATCATCCAATTGAAGAACACAAAGTTTACATTGATAAAAGTCATCCAAATCGAAGAAGAAATTCGTAAAATCCAACTTTGGCAAAAAATCAGATATTAAAACCACAGATACAACGCACATAAAGCCGATTAACAAAACCAAAGATTCGATTATGCGAGAAACGGCCTTATCGAAGCAAAGATTCAATGAAGAAGGGAGTGATGATTGGAAGAACGAAGAAAGCGGCTGTAGCGATTTGAGGGTTGAAAGCGGATGGCTCTGGCGTTAGGGTTGAAGGGAATTACTGTAGAAATGGGTTATATATGTCGGGTCATGAAAACGGGTTATAAGAGATCCACGTGTATTTTTAATAGAAAATGGATATGAGTAGTTTTGGGGGGAATTTTAGTAAGAGAATGAATATGGTGTTGACAAGTGTCCCTAATTGTAATTGTTTATTAAAATAGGAAGATAACTCTAACATTATTAAAGCACATAAGCTGTTATTTATAAATAAAATATTAGCTAATTAAACAGAAGTATTGATACTTTAAAATCAAATGTAGACTCTTTTTTTTTTTTTAATGTAGACTCATTTGTTAGGCGATGGGTCACGTGAAGGTATAAAGGTATATGTACCGTTTTTTGTTGCAGATGGTTTACTTCTTGCACAACTACATCCATAGCAACTCCCGCAGTTTGAATTGCCCGATTATATTAACAACCAAAATTTATACATGAATAGTAATATTTTTCTTTCTTATAGTTTGGCCACGTAACTTTGATGTTTTGACACTTTTTATCCCTAAACTTTAAGTTTTCATAGTTTGGTCACATATGTTTCATACTTTTATGTTTTCTACCCTCTAACTTTTAAAGTTTTTTTTTTGTTTTGTTTTAAGTTTTGTTGTCTTCTACATTGGCCACGAAACTTTTAACTTTTCTACTTTCGTTTTTATTATAGTTTTATATATTATACTTTCATCACAAAACTTCCAGACTTTTAAACTTTTACATTTTATATCCCTTAACTTTTTAACTTTCGTTTTTTATTCGACTAATTTTATTTTTTAAGATATTTTTAGAGTTTTTGACTTTGACGGTGACTTTTTTCATAGTTTTATACTTTGTCCAAATTTTCTTTTTTTGTTTTAAGTTCTTTTGTATTCTACTTTTGCCACGAAACTTTTAACTTTTTATTTTCGTTTTTAGTATACTTTTATTTTTTATACATTTACCACAAGACTTTTAGACTTTTACGTTTTATACACCTTAACTTTTTAACTCTCTAACTTTTAAAGTTTTTTTTTGTTTTATGTTTTGTTGTCTTATAATACTTTGACCACAAAACTTTTAATTTTATACATTCGTTTTTAGTATACTTTTATAGTTTTATACTTTCATCACGAGATTTTTAGACTTTTACGTTTTATACCCCTTAACTTTTTAACTTTCGTTGAGCATACAAATTCAACGAGACGCAGCACGAGACTTTTAGACTTTTACGTTTTATACCCCTTAACTTTTTAACTTTCGTTATAGTTATATACTTTAACCACGAGACTTTTAGACTTTTACGTTTTATACCACTTAATTTTTTTACTTTCATACAGTATACAAATTCAACCCCGCAGCAACGCGTGGGGTGGTAACCATCTCGTTATGTACGTTAACAAAGAATACAAATAATCATAATCTGATATTTGTATCCTATCAATGTAACAACTATTTCTTACATAAATTCGACTATTAATCACAAAAAGAGGCTTGATTCTTTTTTTACCAACCAAGATCATCTTTGTCAACCTGATTATATTGAAAACTTAATTAGTGCACTCATAGAAATGATTAGAAAAAGATGATGGAACTACCAACAATTTAGTATTTTAACTTGTAATTATTTTTTTTTTCAAAAATATCTTTGATATTAGACTATATCTGATCTAGCCTTAGCAATCTTATATTCCACCAAGACAAAAGCAAAGTTTCTGAGGAGAAAATACCTTTCACATAAACATCTTCTAGCTTTAAACATCACAGATACCAAAATAACTGGATAAGCAATTAAAAAAAGCTTTCTTGACTCGGTCAGGAGTTTTAAAAAGGTTGACTCGGTCAACAACAAAATGGTTGGGGGTCAGCCAAAACTGACTCAATCATGCGCTTTTCTGGGCCAAACAAATATAAGCGTTGATTATCTTTATGTTGTGTCATCTTACATGACGTACCAGTATTAAAGGTATCACAGGCAACCACATTAATACGCTGACTATTTTTATTTCCCTATCCTCAAAAGATCAAACAACACAACTGCAACCAAAGAGCGACATCTAACCTTTAAGCCACAGTCGGCGAGATAAGATTGATCAAGTAAGCAACCTGTTTATTTAGTAACCCATAAATTAATTTAATCTTCAAACACAAAATCGCATACGGATTTAGATACTTCCAATGAAGAAAATCGCATAAATTAATTTTAATAAAAAGTTGTTTATTAAAATTGCTTATATGTTTATGCAAGCTATAACTTATTTAATAAGCAAACACAAAGAGCCTCAAAACATCTTAGTGTTGAAACATAAAAGGCAAAAATAATAAGATTTACTGGAATTTTAAGTTGCATTTTACAGACAAGATCTCACCATTCTTGTGATATTGTATGTCAACCTTCTTCCCATCCCTCCTGATGCTCTAAAAAGTGTGTTACTAATGGTTCAAGTAGTCACCTGAATATCTCGAAATCAACCGATATACGCTCTCTAATTGAAAAAATCCGTACACTAATAAACTTGGAGAAAACAATATGACAAAAGGAAGAAATCCAAGGGAAATGAAATCAACACGAATCAAGTGAACGGACGTTTCAAGATGAAGAATTAGCATATGATTTAATCAAAGTAATACTGATGCACACTTAGGGTATCGTACCCTATTTCACACAAAGGACGATGTGTCCTATTACACTTTTGCACACAAAAGAAAAATGGAATACTTGGACACCAAATGGGAAGACTATGAACATCCATGTGTCTGCTAGGGTTCGTCAAGTCTCGGTGTACCTGTGGGTAGCAATGGCAGTCTGCAGCCTGTAACTACTACCGACCTCACACTTTACCTTTGATATCTCCCTAACATACAAACTTCCGTCTAAGTCAGACACTTAAACAAAATGAGATGACTATCAGCATTCATATGTCCACTAGGGTTCGCTGAGTCTTAGTGCACCTGTGGGTAGGAATGTCAGTTTACAAGGCTGAAACTACCACCGACCTTGCACTAAACCTCGACTACTCCCTAATACACAGACTTCCGCCTAAGTCCTAGACTTAGCACCGTGCTTAGTCCCAGAGTCCTTACAGGCTCAAGCTTAGGGGTTCTAAGAGACTCTAATCTGCTGGAACCTTTGGCTCTGATACCAACCTGTAACACCCCCTTCTGCCGCCCCCTGCCAAGTGCGGGGGAGGGTGGGGGACCAGCTGTCCGTATCAGTTTACTAGGCACCAACAACAGAATAAAACATACAACAAATACGGACGTCCAGTCCTCACAGAGAAACCTTAGATCGACTCTGACCGAGGATGCACTAAGCACCTCATAGCCGACCTAATGGAATCGGTAGCCCCGGATAGACCCAGGACTGAACAAACAAATGATACATATATCAAGGAATTGTAGTCATAACATGCACTGAACAACAGACGTACATCAGTTAAATTGTACAAGCTCTAACAGATAGCCACAACTAGTACCCCCAACGTTCCTGTACAAATACATCATCACCTGCACACACTTACCTGCAACATAAGTCAACACAGAGTCAACAACAAACGTTGTTGGTGAGTCTTAACTACTATCATCACATTAACAGTTTTCAAATACATATGCCTGTTATGAAATACCAGATCGCACCCAAGGTCAACACTCAGATACTCTATGGGCACGTTGCGCGTAGCCGTACACCCTCTGCGAGTAGATTTTTAATTTCAACATATAAGTACATATTCCCCCTAATAAATTAATATTAGAGGATCCGGGTGAATATGGATCGTTCAACTATAACGGCCGCTATAATCCCTTATATGCCTAGTGGTATCAACTTTAATGACCAGAAAGTCTCTAATGACCCACACAGGGCATTCTGACTCACAGTGTTCGACAAGATATTCATAACACATATAACAGATACATCAGAACAGAAGTATTATATCAAACAGTTAAATAACATGAGGGAAGTCAGAGGACTCACAGATCTTCGGAATACAAATTCATACGGATAGGATTGCGTACAATCCACAGATGTCACAGATGCAATGCTTAGACAAAGTTTAACGTCATGTTAAGTTTGGAGAATCCACTGACCTAAACAAGTATAGGTACATTTAAATTTAACACAGTAATAATACTGGTTAGGCTCGGTTGTGCTCCGTGCCTTAAACGATACGATACGTCCGTAGGTTGAGGTCCCAATACAACCGGATGTCCCAATACAGTCGTATGGCCTAAACCCGGTTACGATCGTAATTTATCTGTCAATCTCTAATTAAACCGTTCCTGCCGAACACGGTCGTATGCCTTCAGTGACATTACGGTCGTGTGGCCTGTTTGACAGATTATCTAAATTAAACTGTATCACTCGAGTCTCGATCGGGTTATGTTTTATAATACTTCAAGGGTTATATAAAATCATAACTTATGTATATATCAATCTATTTATGATTACATAAAATCATAGCTTTTAGATATAGATTTATCTATTTACGTTTCACATAAAATCATAGTTTTAATGCATGAGTTTACTTGTTCCTAATTCACATAAAATCATGATATTATTGACATGAAATCATAGATTTTATATATATATATCTATCCATCTTATAGTTCACATGAAATCATGAATTGTTAATAATAATTCATAATATTACTTCACATAAAATCATAGGTTTTGTATATATTTATTCGTCTTATAGTTAACATGAATTCATAACTTTTATTAACTAGAAAACCATACTTTTATTTATATGAACACACATAAAATGTAGGTTTTATCCTACATGAAATCATAACATTATATAGCATAAAATCATAGGTTTTTATTACATAGAATCATGGTTTATGTATATAATCTCTAAGATCGGTTAACTTATATGTTTATAAAATACCCCGTATTTGTTTGATTTCGATTTATATAAAATCATAACATATATAAAATAAAGGCTTTGTTATCATAAGATCATAATTTTGTTGATTATGAAACCATAAGTTTATTACATAAAAATCATAATAAAGCTTTATATATATTTTTCTTGTTATCAATGTTTTAATAACAATAATACTTCTATTTGACAGAACGTTCCTCACAAGACGGGTATAATATCATCATAACGATAATGAGATAATGGACACAATTATACCTTCCGGTCGGTACGCAGACTCGAACCCGGTTAACCGTATAATGCTAAACTTTTCCGAATTCGACGAGTAAATAGTCCATTCCAAGTAGAATTTCGCCACGAACAATAATCCATGCTCGGTTTCCAGATTTGACCTCGTTTGACCCTTCAAAAACGTTGACCAGAATTGACGGGGTTTGACCCGGTTGACTTTCTTGACCCGACACCAAAATTAATGAATAAGTAGTCTATCCCGCAAGATTTTTCGTCACGAGCAATACTGTAAGCTCGGTTTTTAGATTTGACATCGTTTGACCCGCGAAACCTGTTGACCAGCTTGTTTACCGAGTCGACTCGGTTGACTCGGTACCGGGTTAACTCAAAACCATCCAAAAGTGTATCCAAACACAACCAAACACATTTTTATGCTCAAATAACTAACCACCACCACCACTACAATCTGACCGTCGGCCGGAGGCCATGGCCGCCGCCGGTCGAGCTACCACCGCCGCGAAACCACCACCATCATCATCATAACTTCACCACACATCTCAGATCTGTACATGCATGAATAGATCAGAGGTTTTAGGATGAAGATAAACTGAAAAATCAAAAGAATAGTGGGCTAAAAACCCTTACCCTCGTCGGAGAGGGCAGAGAGAGGGGCGACGCCGCCACCGCTGGGCTGCCGAACCGCGGCTGTCGCCGCTTCTGCTACGCCGGAGCTGGGTACAGGCAGGAGAGAGAGCATCAGGAGGGTTGGAGGGAGGTTGCCGCCGCCGTCGTCGCTAGGGTGGACCACAGCCGCCACCGCCACCGGAAGAGAGGCAGGGATGCCGCTGCTGTTGCTCGTGTCAGAGAGAGAGAGGGTCGGGAAAGAAGGTCGCCGCCGTGAGGAGGGCTGGCCGGAGGCCGAAGCCCGTCGAGAAGCAGGTCGCCGGAGCGCCGCCGCTGGCCGGACAGAATCCGTTGCCGGAAAACCGGGGGTTTCCCCCTCCCTCTCGGTTGCTCTCCCGTTTACACACACATATGTGTGTTTTAGATTTTTGATCAAATGAAAGAGATTTGGGCTAAAGTAACCCTTATATATCTAGAGTTTTTATGTGGGACACAATTAGATAACTGGTATTATACCGCGATCTCCAAACACGATAAATACTGATTGTTTCGTAAATGATTCATAATAATTCCCGAGTGACTGATATATTATAAAAGCCTCAGAAATATTCTCGTAATACTTTAAAATATTAGAATATATATAATTTGGTAATTATTCGGTCAACGCGCGGTATAGAGCGCGTATTAAATGCGAATCCCGTTAATCTCTGTTTTACGAACCAAATATATATTCATGACTGTAATTCTCTGTGAACACACGAAATATATTTATAGCTTTACAGGATCGGTAAAACCATCTTAGATAATTAAATACGTCCTTTTCGGTTAATATCGAGTAACAGTCTGTTTACCGATTTCACCGTTTCTCACACCGATCCATACGGTTATCCTTTCTAACAGTCAGATCATCAATGATCAAGTATCTGGCAATACCAGATACGCTATTCTTGTCTCAGTGACCCCTCTGTCACTGTCGATGTCATACGCGCGTTAAGCGTCGTTTAGCGTTTCCATATATGCATTTCACTTATAATCGTCTGAACAAACTTTCTAACAAATGTTAACATCCTTGTTAATATATTTATTGTCATAACTCATCGAATCAACATATTTATGATAATGTTCGGTTATTCGGCACGTTAAACAATTAAACGACGTAATTTGTCAGTTCCACTTGATCTCAGCTTTTATCGATCTGTAACACTTTGGATCACATAATAAATGCTTAAAATACTTTTAACAACTCACCCAAACATCGGGTATACATATTGGGCCTTTGATGGGCCTTACTTCTCTTAATGAGCCTAACGGGCCTAACTGGGCTTACCAAGTCCAGTTTATTAATTGGAAAAATTTCCCCCAGATTTACCGGAAGTAACAAGGTGTTACACCCACCTACCATTAGGGCCTTGTTTGGGATTGTTTTTTGATATTGTTTATTGACTTATTAGCTTTTTGAAAACCCAATAGGCAATTTTAAAGTTTAGCAACTCAATAAACACTTTTGCTTTTGGCTTTTCAAAAAACTAATAATTCAATTTTTTAAAAGCCAAGTTTTTCTGTCTTTTCAAAAGTGCTTTATATCTTTTTGAGTAGTGAATTACTATACTACTCTTATTTTAACTTATACTCACATAACCTTATCCAAACTTAACTTCTTTTTAGTCATTTTACATATAAAAGCACTTATCCACTTAAATACGTAAATCAAAACATTTTTTTAAAAAACTCATTTTTAAAAAGTCATAAAACAATAAACACTTTTTTAAAGACATTTATGTCTGAATCTAAATACCACTTCTGAATGTTAAGATTTGGTTCAAATGTCTGAAATCTGAATCATTAGCTATTTGTTTTTTAAAAAACATCTGAATATCTATAAATGTCTATTTTACCATTTTAATTTTTATACTTATACAGAAATTTAAATATAAACTTGTGTTAACATAAAAAAATTAAAAAGAATGTACAAGAATAAATACAATGCTTGAATTGTAACTAAAACATTAAGCGGAAAATTATGAACATAAACTATCAAGATCTTAACAAGAAACCATGCTTGAATTGTAACAAAAACATAAATCAGAAAGTTATGATCATATCAAGATGTTAACAACAAACATTTACATCCTCCATATGGTATACATCTATCCACCATATTTGTATCCATCTATCCACCACCATCAGAAAGTTCACAACAAACATCTCATCTAATCTACTCCGCCCAGTTCCATTAACAAGAAACATTAAAAGCATTCACTATAAACAAAAATGAACCATTAGATCAAACCTATATTTTGTTGATCAGAGATAACCCAATTTAACATTAACAAGAAACATGAAAGACTCCTCTCAAATTTTCCAAAAACCTCTTCCAATTTCACATTAGTGATGAACGAATCCAGATTCTTTCACAAACAACTTCCAATTTCACAAACAACTTCCATTCCAATTTCACATCGCCACAATTAGGTACTTCAAACTCGATTGTAATTGGAATCAAGCAAGCCAATGATTGATGATTACCGTGAAATGGTGTGCATAAGTTGACCATAGCAAAGGGGTTTGAGGGAGAAACGGTCTCTGCATATACGAACAAAGCTCACGTGTCCAATCTTGGATAAAAGTAGCAGAAGATCATTCTCGCGTTCTTGGTCATGTCGAGATGAAGGTCGCCACAAGAAAGGACGATGTACCTGAGAGAAGGGAGATGGAGGCGATTACAGCCGGTTGCCGGAGCTCCGGCGACGACGAGCGAACCAGACGCGTTTTTTCAGGAGAGGAGAGCGACGCTTTTTTTTGTTCACGGGGGAGGAGAGCAACATTTTTTAGGGTTTAGAACGAGAGGGAAGGGGAGAGATGCGCAGCGTGCTTTTTGTTGTGGGAAACATCTGACCGTGTTTTTTTCTTTAATAAGAGGCTATTTTATGTCTTATTAGATTAGAGGTAATTAAGAGGTTTTTTTTTAAACAAACAGGCTCTTATTTTAACTTATACTCACATAACATTATTCAAACTTAACTTTTTTTTAGTCATTTTACATATAAAAGCACTTATCCATTTAAATACGTAAATCAAAACATTTTTTTAAAAAACTCATTTTTTAAAAGTCATAAAACAATAAACACTTTTTTGAAGACAAAAAGCCGCAATCAAGCCCTTAGATAATTCATAAAACAATAAACATTTTTTTTAAAAAACTCATTTTTAAAAAGTCATAAATAAGAAATAGGGAAAATTTAAGGGAAAATCACCAAAATCACCAAGTCTAACCAAGAAAATTCAGAAATAAATGACCCATCAAAATTATCCTAACTCAAATGACCCAAGATATATATCACCCAATAAAAACCCTCCACCTCTCTGCTTTTATCTAATTATCAACCTCCAAATGTCAAATGTCGTTTATCTTGGCTAAAGGTGGAACCCACTAGACCATCATTGAACATATCTGCGAGAAAACCAAAACCTATGTTTACATTTTTTTTTTTTGCATTTTGTATTTATATTTTTCATTCATATCACGAATAAAGGTTACAGCTTAGTCCGACCTATGTTTACATGATTTTTGTTTACTTGCTACGATCCGGAGAAGCAAATGGAGAAAGGGGCTAACAACGGCGGTGGAGGTGGCGGCTACTGGTGGTGGGCCGCCGCCACTGGCGTCCAATTGGCCTGGGGCATATATTCCCTCCGCAGAGGCTACTCCGGCGACACACGCCTCATGCCTCTCAAAGCTTTTGGTGTAGCTTCTCTTTTCGTCGGCGCCACCGGCACCGCCACCATTGGAACCGTTAGGGCTTCCGGCATCTACTCGGTACGACCTTCTTTTTTAACATACCATTATTTGAAAATTGAAAATTCTAGGTTATCGTTCCCCCAATTTGTATGAATGTTTTGGATCAAAACATTTTGATTGTGTAGGACATTGAGAAGATGAACTGTTTTCTACGAATTATTAATGTAATTTGAGGTCAGATTCAAGAGGAAATCTAATCTAAACGCTAATCGTCGCATATATTGTTAGATTTTTCCTTCGATCTTAGTAAGCTACTGCCTGCAATTCGCATATATCATTATATTTTTGAGACGATTTCTCTTATTTATGTTCTCATCATCAACCATATGTTCATAGAATGATTATTAATCCATCTAGTGCTATATTATATGAGAATATAATTTTATATTTATGAGAATATGGATTAGTCTTATGGCAGTAGAAGTTCTTGGTAAGTTTTCTTTTTTTTTTTGTTGCTATGCCATGGCCCCTTTTTTCTTACTTCTAGTATCAACTAGAGGACTGATTGGTCGCCTAAGTTGCTACACTATTCTTGTTTGTGCTATAAAGAAGTTGCTTGGATGCTGGTTTTTAATGTGATCATTGGGACATGAAGATTGGAATTATAACCATATAATAACTTGATTAACGGTAGGGATAGGCAGATAGCTAGGTAAATTTACATTTACGTTCAAACATCAGTTTCTCACAGGAACTATTTACCTGTAACTTCAAGTCTGATTATTTTGGAAGTAAAACGACAAGTTTACACAAGTATTGCAAGTAGCAATAATCACTTTAGCTGCTGATCCAAACATCCCTTAAGAGTCCTGATATTAGTTTGTTGTTCTCTATGAAAGATGAAAATGTGAATGGTGAACTTCACAAGAATCTCTTTGTGCACACACTATGACATTTGATGATATTGTGCAGATGAACATCCCTGGTTTCCAAAATTTGACTTCCTCTACCACATGAAAATTGCAACCTTGCCTGCTTTTATGTTCAATATACATATTATCTGGCATAGTCATCATTAGTACAGAAGTTGATAATATATATACAGGTCTATTTAATTATTGTAGAATATATTGTAGTTTATCATTCTTAAAGGCACTACGTTTTTATTTAATTTTCAAAAGAATCAAGCACTTAAATGCGTGCTTGTCAATTTTCTTTAGATGGAGCATTTACTTGCATTTGGTTAATGTGATGGACTCTACCTTGGCTAACTCTTCTACTTGTTTATTATATCTCTTGTGACTCCCAACTTGACATCACTTTTGTGGCCCCTCTGAAGCATACATACTGCACACATTGGATCTTGTTTAGGTCTTCGGTTTGTACTTTGAGTTCAATTCAATTCATGTTGTGTGTGTTGATGCACACTACTACACTAGGTCTTTTATTAGTTGATCTGCATTTGTAACACAAGTGTTTAAATGAAAAGACTACACGCTTTTGGAATACTTAGTTATTTTGCACAAAAGAGGAAGGTTCAAATGAGAATTGTTAGTCATTAGGAAGCATATGAACCATATTTTTGGCACTTAGATCATATTTACAATGGATGACTAAGATTTGAGACAATTGTGACTCTTCCCCTCATGACAATCCCCTTTTTCTCATCCACTCTTGTGGTTCCTAATTATGTAATGCTTCTTATATAAACCCGCCGTTGGACAAAAGGTGCCAGGTGTCATGGTTTTTATAGCATTTGCATTTCCACATCAATTTTGCAATAAGCCAATAATAATGGTGTTTTGCTTCAAAACCAAGTACAATGATTAGAAAAGTTAACCTTTTATTGTAAATGGGGCGATTTTAGTCCATCTAACTAGTTGTTTGAACTAAAAAAATAGCTAAAAAGGGAACATGTAAGATAGGCTGAAAGTCTCCCAAACTGTAATTAGTGCATACAACCTCCTGAATTACTTTATTTAGAAAATTTATTTCTATTTTACTATTGTTTTTATGAACGTATTTAACCCATGAGTTACCAAAGGGCTTGTGGCCTACCGGTACCAAGGTTTGTAAGAAAGGTGTCCCTCCCCAAGTGGTTGATGTTCTAGTCCCATGGTGGGCAAACAATGCAAATTTATGAGTAGGATTAGAGGGTGTGTGAGTTGGTCGTTCTAAAAAAACTTTAACCCATTAGCTATTTAACAAATTGGACAAAAAAGTGTTTGCGGGTAAGCTGGCCCACTTAATCTCATACTATTATTTAACTATCGTTACCCAACCCACCTCATTTGCTCATATTGGCCACCTCTAGCCTTGGTTTCAAAGATGTGTAGCGATAAGGCCTTGAGCCGAGGTACATGAGGAGTAGTTTAATTATATTATTTGTTTTATATTTCCCGTAGGTTTCTAGCATCAGTTACAAGAAAATTGGACATAACCAAGCTCAATATATGGATTAATAAACAAAACCTTCCTGTACAAGAAGCGAGCCTCAAGATGGCATCTCATGCCACTTTTCCGTGCACCTCGGGCCCCTTTTGTACCCACTCTTTCTGAGTTCTGACTGAGTCAGAAGTGAGCTGCCTTGCGCTTGAGGTCTCCTCGCGTCTAGGTGCGCTTGGGGGTGCACTTTTTGAAACCCAGCTTCTCGCTCAACTGGTCAATAACAAAACACACACATACACATTACACTAAAGCTTTCTTTCGAAGCTCGGCTATCAGGATTGAATAACCACCTGTCAGCTTTGATGATATAGGTAAAGGATGCCATTGAAGCTGGTGCGAATATAAGGTCTGGGCTAGGAGTTAAGGGGAGGGGATGAATCAAGTTATGACTCGAATGATTTTGATCACTATTGAAGTTGCAAGATTTCAGTTAAAATCAGGTACACAACAGATAATAATCATCTCTTGTCTTGAATTGAAGAACTTCATGACCAACAACTTATGGATTTCACATTAGACACGGCTGCATTGTTTTCTAGACACTACAGAGAGGGTGTTTTTTAATCTGATTTTAAAATTTAGTTAATTCTTTAGAGAGAACAATTTGATCTCAAGATTGTCAATTAAGTAAGCTGTTGTTGGTTATCTAAATATAACCCAAACCATGTTTTCTGTAACAGTTGAAGTCTATGGTGCCGCCTTTCGGACCAAAATTTGACAACTATAGGCGTTTTGAAATTTAAATTCCGGTTTCTATATCAGATAATCAGAACAAGGAATTTCAGACTGGTGTTCTTAAAATGGGTACAAGCTCTGCTTTGTGCTTAGAATGTTTAACAAGTACTAGAACGATTTTCTTAGGGCAAGGTATACAAAATAATAGTATGCCCTATTTTATCGTTTTAGGGTATGCTGGTATCACGGTATGAGCTAGGGGTGATAGTAATCTATTTCGGCCAGTTTTGACAAAAGTACCGGGCTGAACCGCTAACTGCGGCGGCTGGACTGAGAAATCGATTCGCGAGTGGCCGATTTTAATGGTTAACTCTTTGGTTTGACGGTTTTGAACTGATCTTTTATTTCTTTTTTCCATAGTCGTTAGTTTGTACTTAAAACAATAAAGATTTTTTATAAATAAAATATATATCATATTCCAAAAATGAAAAAAGGTTTGAAACGGAAGTCAAGGCACCAAAAAAGAAGGAGTCGAACTAAGTCTATAAAAAATTTCTGGACTGGACGGCTATAAAATTATACTACTAGGCGAAAAATCGGATGCGTCTGGCTTGGGCTAAGCTGCGCCCCTGTTACTACTGAGCCTTCTCAACAAAATTGAATTTATGTTAAATTAGCAATCTGTTTGTTTAGTGTTTATGCTCTATTTATAAGAATATTGAATATTGAATACCGAATAACTGAATTATCATTAATGATAGGTTATGTTACAATATATAAAGTTACGAGAAACCTTAAAAACCTAACTGGTCACGTGGGCTTATACGAATAAACCCTAATAATACTAATCTAATATCTAATATTCTTCCGCAGTTAAAACGGAAGAAAATCGGATGCTCAGACTGGAAAATAATAAAGAAAAAAAAACATAATAATTATGATAAAAACTAAAATAACTAGCTTCAGTTTCGGTTCTCAACTCCAAATTCCAATCTTCTATCAACCAATCCATCTTGTGCTTGAACGTGTCAAATTATATTTTTCATTGTCATAAATCTTGTAGTCCTCTAGTAAAAATCTTCAATACAGCGGTGCAACGACATAGGTTTAGGACCATAGTCCTAGAGGCGGCACGAGGGTGAACCGTAGTCCGAAAGACAACGTGTCAATACTAGCGATCAATGGTCTCTTGGATCCGTAGATCAAGAGATGAGATTTACAGAACTAAAAAAAACCAAAAAAAAAAGAAAGCAAGACCGATGACCGTAATCAAACGATAATCGCTTTGATCCATAGATCTAAAAAGAGAGAAAAAACATTAATCTAATAATAATAAAACCGTAGTTTCAGATTGGGGATGTAGATCCACGAATCAAATAGCAGGAAAGAAAAAAAATAAATAAAAAAGAAAACGGTAATTTTAATTTTTCTTTGCCAACAATCTAACATCACCTCTATGTGCACTTGGGACTTAATTTCTTCAACACATATGATAATCAATTTCTTCAACCAAACATATATTGATAAAAGTTTGAGAATTGATACCGATTTTTTCTTTGCTGATATCACCAAAAAGAATAAGAATGTTACAGTGTGTTCCCGAGTTCACTTAAGAAGAGAAATGAAAGAAAAGAAAAGGAAGTGTAAAATTTTTTGTGTTCCTGAGTTTTATTTAAGGAGAGAAAGCGAAGGGAACAAAACAAAGTTGTGTTCCCGAGTTTCATTAAAGGAGAGGAAGGGAGGGAAGAGGAGAGAAAGTTAGGCTATATATTTTCTATTGATTTTTTTTTCTTCCGATTTGGAAGGATTTGGAAGGAAATGAATCACTCCCTTTCTCTTCCTTTCCATTCATTTCCTTTCTCTTTTTAAGTAACTCAGGAACACAACGATAAAGAATAAATCATGACCACTTATCCTCTAGGCAGCAAATAAAAAAAGTGAGAGAGCGGCGATTGGAAGGCTAATGGGAACGGAAAGAAATCTCATAACATGAGGTAATGACCGCAATTTTAAATCGAATCGAAGTCTTATTTAAATGGAGACAAAAAAAGTAAATGAAGAAACTAAACTGAAAAACGAAGTCGGGACAAGGCGGTGGCGGCACACCGCCCTGTCTAGGGTTCGAACTCGGTGGCGACAACTAGGGTTTGGATTGTATAGGCTCTCATACCATATAAGAATATTGAATACTGAATAACTGAATTATCATTAATAATATGTTAGGTTACAATATATAAAGTTTACGAGAAACCCTAAAAACCTAACCAGGTATGTGGGCTCACACTAATAAACCTTAATAATACTAATCTAATATCTAATAATAATATCTAATAAGAGAGGTCATTGATTTTTCTTTGTTTATGCGCTGGTCTATTTATTTTGGGGCAAATGAAAACTCTATGTACATAAAATGTTTTAAACTTGTAGACTTATTTAAACTTGGAGTAGTCATGCTGTATATTTACTTGAAAAGTCATTGTTAATTAAACTTGTAGACCCAGTCATTGTTTTTTAAATTGCTTGAAAAGTCTTGATACTCATTGTTATTTAAATTGCTTTAAAAAGTCTAGGTACTCAAACATAGTTATGTTATTTAGATTGCTTGAAAAGTCTAGGTATAGTTACGTTATTTTTTGTTTAATATATGTTAAAATACTCATTTTGCTTGTTCCTAACTCCAAAGTTTTTCTTGCATCTGTTTTTATTTTATAAATAAACTTTAACTTTTTGGTGAAACTTTTGGTAAAACTTCAATATATGTTCTATATATGTTTGTAGAGGTCAGCACTAAAGCTAGATATTAACTACATTTTATTGCCTTCAATATATGTTCTTGGATGAGTTTCCTCCTAATAGAGAATGAAGATGATCGGGTGGATGGGTAATGCATATGTCAGTGATTCAACTTTGCCGTTCAAATATATATATATGTTCTATATATGTTCCATAACATTCATACCCTAAGTTGGAGATCATTTATGGCTCGTATCTTCTATCGTAAATTGTTGACATATTTATTCTCTGAAGATTATGAGAGCGATTTGCCTGTTAATGAGGATGAAAATCGTCAAACCCGCAAGTTTATTCGTCGTGATCGTATTGAGGGGCACAAGCGCCTCATTCGTGATTATTTTGAAGAAAACCTAAAAAATACCCTCCGAATCTATTTCGAAGGAGATTCCGAATGAGGTGTCCTCTATTTCTTCGTACCCTTAATGAGGCAGAGTCTAACAAACCGTACTTTGTTCAAAGAAAATATATATTTGGAAGACTTGGTTTATCTTCTATACAAAAAGTAACTGCAACATTTAGAAAACCTAATGTGGGGTTAATACTGATTTTATGGGTGAATATGTACAAATAGGTGAAAGAACAATAAAACAGAAATAAATATATACAAATAGGTGAAAGTACCGCATTTAGTTGTGTTTGTGTTCTATGACATTATGTAAACCTATATGATATATGTATGTGCTAATTTTTTTTAATTTTATATTAATTTTATTGTTTTGTTCTAACCCGAACCGAAACGCCATTGTATTAGAGGGACATGTCTTAACCCAAACTCTTCTAATAAAATTTATTAATAATCAATTTTAAAAGAAAATGATAATAAGACAAAATAGATATTAGTTAAGATTGTAAGTGGATGAAAGAGAAATAAATAATAAAAAATAATATAGAGATAGAGATAAGGAACGAGATGTGAAGGGTTTTCTAAAACTGGTAGTTAAATTTAAGATATGATTTTTAGTTAAAATATAAGAATAAAGATAATGAATAGACATTCATATTCATAGTAGCTCCTATCTTTAAAATATATGAAAAATATACAAATTTATTATTTTTTAATTTCCCGTTTTGACTCCTATATCTATAATTTGATGTATGGGTAAAGTTATTCTCTATATTTGATTCATGTATCTATCTATACTATATAACAATATATTTCGGATTAACACAATTGTCTTTTTACTTAACTTTTAAGAGTTTTTAGATGATAAAATTATCTGTCAATTATGAAATTAAATATAAAAGGTAACTGAATAATGAATTAATAACGAAATCCTTAAAAATTCTAATTATGTAAACAATTTCAATTTTTTGATTAATTAAAATTCGAAATCATTTTTATTTATATGATTTTACATTTACTTTATTTGATAAACTTTTGTTAAATATTCATATTTATATGGATACTTCACAAACTAATTTCTTCAAACACTTTATTCGTTGTTTTGTTATTGTGTTGTTTTTTCTGTTGGATCGCGCGAACAACCACTAGTTATTATATAGAGTTAAATACGATTTGCGTCTCTGAGGTTTGGCTGTTTTAACCATTTTGAGTTCAAAACTCAGATTATTAACAAATATTGCCTGAGGTTTGTATTTTGTTGCCATATGAGTCTTTTTGACTAACAGGATTAGATTTTTCTGTTAACTCTATAGGCATTTCAGTCATATGGCAACAAAACACAAATTTCAGACAAAATTTGTTAATAATATGAGTTTTTGACTCAAATAGTTAAAACAACCAAACCTCAAGAACACAAATCGTATTTAACTCTATTATATATTGGCTGTGTGAGTGAATGTTAGTGATAGCAAAATATTGTTCAATTGAATAGGAATATAGAATGAAATGTGAAATGATTACAAGAAACTTTATATTTGTAAATAAATATATTTTTTAATTAAATTATAAAAACAAAGATGAGAAACTTCCTCACACATATAAATATAATGAGTGAGGGATCGGATTTGCCTACTCTATATTCCCGAAACAATTACTTCGTTTTTTTTTCTTATTTTTTAATAATTAATATGTTCATAAAATTAGAAAGTTCATATCTTATAGATGCTAAGCATAACCTTTAACCTTAAACTATTGAATAAAAACTCATTTGAATATTAACTAATAGCGATTTAAGAATTATGTTTATGTTCTACATACTGAAAGACTTATGACCGTTTTCTAACCAGTGTTTGAGTTGGGCTAGGGGTACACAACTCGTCCCGAACTCGAAAATTTGATAATATTCTCACTAACGACCGGTCGTGTGACATTGATTCGGTCCTGAACCACTCAAACTTTGGTCTAAAGATTCAAATCTAAGGTTCAATTGTTGATTGAAGTGAAAAGTTCAGCAAGGACTAGACCAACAAATACTAAACAACACCAATAACTGCTTTGTTGATATAAAGTTATACCAATTAAAAAAAAAGTAAAATTGACTTCTTTGTTTGAAATATAACCGTAAATGACCCGTTTAAGATGTTGATTGTGGCTCTTGTTCCTTGACCTTTTCATCAGCTGTTGGTGAACTGGGTATAGTAAGAATACCAGTATGTCCTTGACTTGAACACAGCTTGAATTCACCATATGGATTCTTTTCTTTGATTGATCTTTGTAGTATCGAGTATGCACAGTATTCTACTTCGTACACTTTCAAGTGCTCTGGTGTGTGTTCAGTGACCGAGACCCCTACACCTTCACCTGCATCACTTATGTTAGAAACCGGCACTTGTTTTTTCAAATGTAGCAGGATATGAAAATTTATTGGGTTGATATTGTGAGCAAATAGACTATTCTGGATAACTTAAATGATCTGAGTCTGAACCTAAGGTACAATTTCAATCCATTCACTTATAAATATATTGATATTGACTTGGGCTGTGTATAAAGGGGCAAAATGGGTAAAATAAAAGAAAAAGTAGCTGGAAAGAAAAATGGGTCAAATGCATCAATCAGGTTGAAAGTACCTGAAAGTATATTCTCAAGGCATACATTGTAAATCACCTTCTCAAGAAAATAAGATTATTGTTGTTATGATAGATTTTTGGGAGTGAATTGTTAAAAAAAGTTCGACTAAAAAGTTTGTGATCATCCCCATACAACCTGTTGTAACCTGTGCTAAACAGGTATCTGTTTAAACCTGTTATCCAATCCACCCGCTTGATGACTCTACCTACATTCGGTTGAGATCGGGATATGCATTAGGGGTTGTAAACAAAAAGATAGATTATATATATTATGTTTTCATTATTTTTTTCTTTCCCCGGAAGCAATTTCTCTATTCTTTGGGCTAGAAGAAAGTTTTGCTTACATCTCACCCTCCCCAGACCCTACCAAGCTGCCAATAGTGTTGCTATTTGTGAGATTTTACTAGATATGGTTGTTGTTGTTGTTGTTGTTGTGAGTGTCTATATATATATTAAATATCCAAGCTCAACAAAATGATATAAGAGTATAGAACTCAAATAAAATGAAAAATGAGAAATAAAAGTTTACCATGTGTAACAAGCAACAAGTTCTCGTTGGGGTGCTTATCGGCAAGGATCTTGATAATGTTCTTGTACCTGTCTCTAGCGTCCTCTGATGACTCTTCCCACTTTGGCAGCTGATGACATTTATCACAAGCTTAACAGTGTTAGTTGACCAAAAAGTTACAAAATAATCACTCCTAGTTCTATTCTTGATTGAAAGTGATTAAAATTTTCTGGTCTTGTAAGTTATAACCTCTTTGTAAACTCGTTCTACAGTTGAATCGACCGTTCCTTCTGGTAAAACTGCTTCACATTCTGAAATATTGAAACCAAAGTTCCCATCTTTAGGGGCATTCTCAGCTCGTATGGCTCGTTTGTTCAGCATTTCACATAGTCCATACTCGACAGATGCCTGTCAGGTAACAACAATATGTTAAACCAAGGGTTGATCAAAATTTCTGAACTTTTGCCCAACTGCCCAAAAATCTATCCTTCTCAAGTAGAAGGTAACCATTGCAAATCCTATATGAGCAATGAATTTATAACCAGACTGGTTGGTTGTCTGTTACTGTTTTGACGGTCGAGCTGTTTGCCAAAACCAGGTGATGTCATTAACAATTTAAAAACTAGACATATAAATATATAACAAATTTCAAATAAATTTTAATGATGGAAATTTTTGAAGGATTCACAATATTAATAAAAGGTAAGAAGCCTTACATAAACAAAATATGAGGTTTAAAGTAGTAATAGATCACTAAATATACCTTAGAAGAAAAAAGCAACAAAAAAGTAAAAAAATTGAAAACAGTTCAACTACACACAACTGCACAGGTCGGTTAAAATGAAAACGGTTCAACTAGAAAACACTGTTTATGAGTAATTGGTTCCATAACTTCCATGGAAAATTGAAGACAGCCAGTCACTTAGAAAGGGTAAATCCACCAAAACCACAGAGCATCAAAGATTCAATTCTCATTTGCATTATGATTTATGATCTATAACAACAACCCTATATTAAAGACGTTCGTTGGTTAACTTCTAATTTATAACTCCAAAATCTCTAATCAGACAACTTCTAAATCTATAATATATATATATATATAACCAGAAATCCACCTTAGTTACCAGGAATAATGGAATATAATCATATATCTCTCAGATCATCAACAAGTAACTCTCTATCAGATCTCCAGAAACAGAAAAACAGGAAATCAAAAACAGAGAACCACTGGAACGAATTATCAAAATCATATCCTGATTCATATAAATAAGAAATCTCTATGCATCATCAGTCATTGGTGAAAATGCACCTTATAAAATTTCATACAAAAAAACAATCGATATCAATGAATCGATCAGTAATATAGATATAAAGACGTAAATGAAATTAGCATCTGACCTTGAGCTTGGAAGGATCAATGGAGACACCATCGGCGGAGCTCATGCGAGTGACGCAATCATCCACGGCGCAAAGAGCGTGGATGACTTCAGATGCGGTCTGAAGGCACCGGAGAAACGGCGATACATAGACGCGATGAATGGGAAACCCTAGGTTACTGATGAATTTCTTACCGGTACAGAATGCCCTAACTTTGCCGTCTAACACCAACGGCGGATCCCATGGTCTATCCGCCTTCTCAGTCCACAGCGGCTCGAAGTTGTCGATCCGGTCACCGTGGCGCATCACGACGACGTTTTGATGAGTGCGCTCGCCGGAATCCATGGCGATCAGTTTGCCGGTGGAAGAATGCGGATTGATTGCTGTTATAATAATATAAGTGAAGGAAACGGTCTCTGTTCACGTGGCTTCCTTCCAGGCAGTTTCCATCGAAGCTTCCTAAAAGACCTTGCCCGCAGCGACTACGTGAGAAGCACGTGTTTTTGTTGGATTTTTTTATGAGGAAAATAGACAAGTGGGCCCTCTCAAGGACGAGTGGAGTCAAGTTCGAGTTCGTCTAGGCTGAGCCTGACTCGTTTACATGACAAAACTCTAGTTCTGTTTTGTTTGGCTTGTTTAATATTTAATTATTATTTTTATTATTTAATATTATTTAATTGTATATATTTATAAATATATATTATTTTATAAATTTTTTTAAATATTTTATATATAATAATTATTATTTATCTAAATATATATAATATTTTAAATAAAAAATATATAAATATAAAAGTTCGTTTAGGCGCACATAAAGCTCGGCCTTGAGCTCGTTTAGGCTCGCGTAAAGCTTGGTCTCGAGCTCGTTTAAGCTCGGCTCGTTCGAGCTTTTTACCCATCTGATCTCGAGTTGATTATGAGCCGGCTTGACTCTTTTACACCCCTTATGAGTGAGTCGCATGTTGATCTTTTGTGGAGACACTAGGAAGTGGGGTGCGAGTTCCAAGGGAAGTTGAGGTGGAGGGGGGTCACTCCATAGAAACGTCGTTCCCTCATCTTCCTCCTCTAACGATCTCAGTGATTAGGTCACACGCCTCAGGGAAATGTGATTTGCACTCTATAACTGTTTCAATCAAATGTATAAACACTGTTAACCTTTTTTTCTTTTTCTTTTTTTGTTAAAATGGCCATACATCTCGTATGAGCAGCATCATAACTCATTCATCTCCGTTTGTATCATCATGACATCAATATCACAATATAGGTCGCGTATCAAACCAAGATAGCAAGATGAAACTTAATGCTAACGTCGACACAAAACAATCTCATAGGCTGTTTCCACCCACATCAATGGATGTTACTAATCAAATAAAGATTTCATAATATATATAACATGTTACTAAAATTTCGTACTAAAGTGAAACAAATTTACCAACACCTACGTCAATGGATGTTTCCACCCACACACGAGCCAACACAAGCTCTTCAGCCAGAGTCCACACTCGGTTCATTTTAAGGATTTTTAGTTAAAGTTGAAGTGAATGTTTCGTTATGTAGAAGGTAGAATATAGAATAATGGTTGTGTAAAATCGTGTGAATATATGATATATATAATACTTAAAATTTGAAAATGAAAAAAAATATATATAAAGAAACTATATGGCCCCACATTCACTGCCCCGTTATCTAGTCACAAAACCTACAACCACCCCCTCCCCCAAAGGGGAAAGGGTTGTGTTTCTCGACGTTTTGGGATACCACGATTAACCATAATGCCACTACGGGTGATCTTAGATATTCTTGATGATATAATAAAATGTTTGTAAAAATATATTTTAAAATCGGATAGATATATGTTGTCAAATAAATACAACATAAAATGACAATTGGAAAATGACCAAGTCATAGTCAAAGTATTAAATGAATCAAGAGGATTTAAGCTTTTTTTTGTTTTTTGTTTTTGTTTTATATACTTGGAATGAATAAGAAGAAAAATATGAGCGACGACAATTAGAAGAAAAGGAATACAATTGAATTTTTTATTTAGAAGTATAAATATTAAGAGTAAATTATAATGTTTTTCTCTATTTTTATATCAAATTTCAATTTCAGTTACCTTACTTAAATTAAAGAAATAACAAAAATCGTCATTTATTTAAGGTGTTTGTGTAACACCCGCAGGGGCGGATCTACCCTTTACGCAGGGGTAGCGTTCGCGACCCCTGAACTTGCACCGTGATATGGAAAAAAATTATTTTTTTTAATGTTTTCGGTATTTCGTTACCCCTGAAACGGTTTTTCGCTACCCCTGAAATTATTTTACGCTACCCCTCGAAGTTTTTTATGGTTTTTATTTAGATCCCGACGTTAAAATATGATCAAAAGTCCGTTAATTAATTAAAACCGAACAATTAACAAATTTGTGCAATTTAAAAATACAAGTTGTAAGTTTAGGGGGGGGGGGGGGGTTAAAGTGAAACAAATAGAGTGAATAAAACCTTTGGAAATTGACACATTTTGGTCTCTAAAATTTTACTTAATGCATTTTCAGACCGAAAATTCTGATAGCATTTTTAATGAAGGACTTTTGTCCAAAATTAAAAAGTTCCGCACGACCTCAGCCAGAGGCTCCGCCCCTTGGACCCCACCAGGGGCTGCAGCCCCGAACCCCCGTTAGTCCAAAAAAAAATTTGAACGCTCCCCCTGAATTTTTTTTCTGGATCCGCCCCTGAACACCCGTATACAATTTGATGCCAAAATATACCATATAATGAGTTTGGCACCTTAAGTTTGTTTAACAAAGAATTGCATGGATCGTTTTAATCGAGATTTGCAACAGAATCTTCGGTCTTCATGTGATCGATTCTCTATCCGCTTGACTAGCATCCATTAAGCTTCCCCCTTACCTGCAACGTACTCACTTTCAATAGTGAGTTTCTATTGCATAATAATGTATAAACAACAATTGAGAGCAACAAAAATCAAATTCTGTGACATTTGAATCCTTCGCGTATCGCGAAGGAATCTCTTGCGGGCGCGGAGCTCCACGCGTATCGCCTGGAGCTTCATGTGCTCCAAGCAATATGCTTGGAACGATTTTTCCAGGGATCTGGCCGAATTTTGGCCAGTCCCATACTTAACCATTTCTGCACAGTTTTCCCCTGTTTCCAAACAGATTTTTAAGAACCATTTGGGGTCTGGTTTTCTACCTTCTTGACACCCCAAAACACTTTTTAAACATGTATTCATGTACATTAACATACCTTAGCCACAATCAACTTCGTGATTATCTTTTAACGGGTTTAAACCAACCCGTTTTAGTCACCCGTTTTAGTCACCCGTTTATATGGGACTATAACCTGTCTAAACAAGTGGGTGATTATACCCTACCACCCATTGATATTCATTAGAACATAAGGCAATTTCATCATTTGAACCTACATTTGGTTCTATGCACTTTATTTACTTACAACTCTTTATTTACTTACAACTACACCGAATGACAAAATTTTCATTGGTTTATGATTATAACTAAGCAACCACCCCATTATGCATCAATTAGCCTTCGGGAGTCACTAACTTACCCATTTGTTTCCTTTTTGGTTATTGAACCCGTTTGACCCGTTAAGACGGGTCCATGTCTTTGGTGCCACCCAATTTACCAATTAATCATAAACTTAACCATTAAGGATCTATGGTTCTATAAACCATTTATGATCACTAACAACCCGCTAAACGGGGATGGTTCCATTGCACCATTCTCACCCATTGTAGCTTGTTCACTTAACTTGTGACTCTTTAGAATCATGTTTATGGTCAACTCCTTAATTGGTGGACCTTATGGCACTATGGCTTCATGGTTCTATAAACCATTCATCACCTATTCATCCCAGCCCAAGGCTTATTCCATTAGTTGCATATTTACACAATTTGCATATTGACACAATTTTGTATATTCATGATTAAACGTTTGTAACATAAATACGTTACACATAAATTTGGTTCCTGCAAACCATTATCAATCAATTACACATTAGCATATGGTTATGGTTCCTATGAACCTTTAGCTAACAATAACATTTGACCATTATTATGATTACATGATTATGGTTCCCATGAACCATTTATCAATCTATCATCACATTAACATGTGATTATGGTTTCTATAAACCATTTAGTACCCATGTAAAGTTTAGATACGAGATTCAACAGTACACATCTAAGATGTCATAATGTAACCTCGTTTCAATTCATCTTCAATCACTTAGAGCTTAACTCTAGTTGTTAGACTTCATAGTTTTACTCAACCTTACGAATTGCCACATTGGGCAAGTCAATCGATTTACTTGACAATTTGCATTTCATATGACTATAGTAACTATGAGTCGTTAACAAAGATATGTAACATAGCATAGATGTTACCTCATGAGCTTTAACCATTCCTACCCGGTTTCCGTTTGCTCCTTCCACTTGGTTACCTACTAAGGTTATCACCCATATTAGGTTTATATGACAAATTATCAATATACAAGCAATTCAACTTGTTCACTCTTACTAGCTTTTAGAAACATAAATTCTTGTGCAACATTTTTTAGCAATGCTGCTGTAACGGTCCATTTTGACCATTTTTATAAATTTTTCCAGCATTCCATGTTCAAACATGGAACGTAGTAGACTGAAAGACCTTTCCAAGCATATATAGTACACCTTCTAACAATTTTTCTAAAAACAGGACAATAACTTTATTTATTCCAGACAGCATGTTGAGTAATCTGCATAGCTGCAGAATTCATCATTTTTGACCCACTTAATATCCGAATCAGCTTCAGATTTATAAAAGTGAGCTGAAGTCGTCTCAAAGACCTTTCCAACCATATAAGCCACACCCTCATTGGATGCTCGAGTAATTTACTACGGATTTTTAAAACAGGGATAAAATTGGTTTTTAATCACAGCAACTTGTTTTGCTTTTCATTGAAAACTCACTTAGACATTTTGTCAAACACCTTGTGTGCAACATCTAGTTTTCTTATTAATTCAAACCATTTTATATTATCAATATGCCAAGACTAAAAGTCTTCATTCAAGTTATTTATTAACTTGCTATATGCCAATTTCAAGTATAAATTTACTACACATATGTAGTTAACTTGGGGGTTTACATATAGGGACCCCACTTTTTACCAATGTCATCTTTGTATCTTCACATGTGACGTGAGGTCGAAGTCTCACTCAAATATAATCCCAAATACACTAATTAGATAGTGGTAAGCGGGTGTCGAACATAGGGAGATT
>JBCNJP010000007.1:109190654-109212970 GCA_039602395.1 Deinandra increscens subsp. villosa | reverse complement strand
TTGTCACACCCCGACCGACGGCGGAATTTGTCGGAGCGTGATAAATTGTCCAGATGATCATAACCAAATAATATAAGTTGCGATATACTTAATCATGCCATTTTATTCCATAAACATAGTAGTTTTACAAAACATATAACAAACAAAACATGATTAAAGTTTAACTAGGTCCAGCAGAGCCTAACGTGATAACACAACGGAAGTCTCAAGTAGGGGTGTTCAAAACCAGATACCCGGAATTTCGGATATCCGAAAATTTCGGATATCAGTTTTCGTTGTTCAAGTCCAAGTCCGAAATTTCGGATATCCGAAATTTCGGACTGGACTCGGATAGTTAAAACGGATATCCGAAAATCCAGTTTTTTTTAAAAAACCACAATTTAACCAAAAAAACGACAAAACGACAAAACAAATAAACATATTCCAAGTCTTCAAATACAAATAAAACATAAGTTCGACCTAAAAAACGACAAAACAAATAAGCATAGTCCAAGTATTCAATAATTCCTTATTTTTTTAATATAAAATTTATTTTAATTTATATAAATTTTCGGATACCGGGTATCCGAAACTTCCGAAAATTTTGTAAATTCTTGTCCAAGTCCAAGTCCGAATTTTCGGATATCCGAGTTTCGGATATCCGAAATTCCGGATATCCGAAATTTTCGGATAATTCGGATACGGAATTTCGGATAATTCGGATACGGATTCGGACTCGGATATTTTTGAACACCCTTAGTCTCAAGTAGCATTTCCTGCAACATGTATAAAATATATGTCAACTACAATGAGTTGGTGAGTACACATAGGTTTAATATTAAATATAAGTATAAAGTATGCGATCAACGTGCCAAGTGTATGATTAAGAATATGACAAACAAGTATTAGAGGCAGGATATAAACGCGTAAAACAAACCTTGATAATTTAGGTTCCAATCACCTATTTGAAGACAAGATTACGTCTCAATATCCTAGGTGGGTTGTCAACCAATAGCTATTAATGAACCAAAGGCTTGGCGTTGTTAATGTTTACGCAAGAATAAAGTTTCAAGTTTATCAAGTTTCAAGTCTCAAGTTTCAAGTCTCACACAAGTAAGCATATCAAGAATCACACAAATACTCATATAATCGCATTGTTTTGTATTAAGAATAAAGGATAACAATTTTGATATAGGATACATGTTGCACCCCAAATAACAAAAGAAGAGGGGCTATGAGTACTCACATGATGAGCAGATTGAGGATGAACGCTAACGCTGAGAGTGATAATGATAGACCTTGAGATTAGCCTATTAACATAAATAGGCTAAATAAATACAAAGAATATAGTTCCAATTGGACAGGGTTCTTGATGAGTGTTAGGTTTTATTATTATGTCAAAAGACTATCTCCGTATTGATTATAACAAAGATTAGTGATAATATGAAAACGTGTTTTCCTATAAGTAAACACTCACTCCAGGAATCCCTAGGTAAGTCTGCCAGGTCCAACGAGGGATTTATGCGACATCGTTACCTATGCCAGGAAACCCAGTGTACAGGCGTTTACCCTTCCGGTCCGCGCGAGTTCTAAATAGTTTTATAAAAATAAGTGGATGTATATGTTTATGATCTTTATTAGATATATATATATACTTTATTTACTTCTAGTCTCTTCTATAATAAAGGAACCTCAAAAATCCTACATATCAAAAATCTAGCCCACCTCCCTTAATAAACTGCCAAGTGTAAATTTAGAGATTTTTTCTTTGTTTTTAATAAGCATTTTTTAAAGAACAACCATTCTCGGTTCACAACTCTTAAACAACAGCTAAAATTGGGCCTGAAAAGGTTTACATTAGCAGCCTTCCCCCTTCATGTCATTAAAATGGGCCTGGATTTTTTCAGAAATCAGAAACGTTGACCTCTCTCCCCTTTTTCTTCATCCGACGCATCTCCAATTTCAGATAGTTTCAGGAATGCTTTTCATCTTCAAACTTCAGCCCCCCCAATCTTAGCAAAACGCCATCTTCATCTTTCAAAATCAAGATGACAACTTTTCAGGTAATCTCCTCTTTTATATATCTCTTCAATTGCTTTTCATCTTCTTAGTTCACTCCCCCCTAATCTCGGAAAAACGGCATTTTCAATTTTCTATAGGAAAAGCGCGCTCAATTCAAATCTCATTTCAAAGGCATCTATAAGTTCACATCTTCTGGCTCTTGATTTCCATCTCAAACTAAACCCCCACTGAGAATTTGAGGTACAGTTTTGGTTTCATTTATGTTCATATTTCTAATTTATGTGCCTCTGCTTCTATTTATTGACTAAGAACTATCATGTGCTTCTGGCTCTGTTTATTGACTGATGAAGATGGGTTATGTAGGTGTCGTTTTTTGGAAGGAAGTTGTGATATTGTTTGAAGTAATCAGGTTAGTGAACTGAATTTACATAGTTTTATAAATTTCAAATTATGCATGCCAACTGCTTGATAAATTGTCTCTGTTAAAATCTTCTTCTTTTTTTGTTTAAAATAGGTGTATATGAATATGTGTTTTAGTTAATAAAACTTCCATGATCATGTTTTAATTTGTTGTTGATGGTTTTCTTTCCACAATATACATTTGTATATCTCAGTTTTCCATTGTATGAAGTTAAAAAGATTTTAGGTCTTTATGTTAGTATTATGTTTCGCTAATTTAGTGCAACTGTGAGGAACAGTGTGTTAAAAGTAAACGCATTGTGATTTATAAGTTTAAAGCATAAGAAATAGGTTCTAGCTGTCACCAGCAAAAGATGGATCATATTGTATGTCAATGTGTGCTCCTTCAAAACAACAAATTACCTACTTAAAAGAGATGCTCTTTAGACAATGGTAACATGCTTGCATCCACATGTCACTCATATAATGGACATGTTAGGTGATATGGTATGGACACGAATTAGGGAGAAAGCTGCAGTTGAAGATGATGGGACCAAGATCTGCAATTTATCAGATTTTTTATTTCTACTGCAATCAATAAAGTGAATAAACACACCTTAGTACACAAAACATATTATGAAATTATTACTGTAATTACAGTCAAAATTAGGATATTTTTTACTTGAATTTAGTCAAAGTTAGGTTTCACATCGGTCAACACGCTAATTAAAGTCAAAATTAGGATATTTATTATTGCATTAGATATGATTATAAACATTTACATCAATTCTTTAGCAACTTATTATTGCATTAGATATGATTATAAACATTTACATTGAAGATTTTAATCTGCTTTTTATGATGAAGTGTTTAATAGCTTATAAGCATCACTTTTAACCCATTTGAACCCCTTTAATTCAAATGCACTTGGGTCAATTTGGAGTTTCAAACAATGTATTTGGCATGTTATTTTCTACGCTAACCATAATTAGTTTCTGGACATATATATTCTAAATTACAGGGTAAAAGCTTAAATTCTATACACCATGGTCGAAGACGCTAGGCTTACTCAAGCAGTAAGGGGTGAGCTACTGAGCTTTAGATCTAGAGAAGAAGCATATTTAGGTGATTCGAAGAACATATTATTTGATCCGGAAGTGTTGTTGAAGCATTTTGAGCAAGAAACATATATACGGACGGTCGGTTGATACTTTACACACTCTACTTTTGAGTAGAGTACCTCTTTTTTCGAGTGGTACATATGTGTTATGAATTTTCATCAAAACAACTTTTGTTGGATGCTTATTTTACTATGCAATGAGATTCAAAACATGGAATATTTGATAGAGCAAAATCATCTTATTAGACAAATGTTATGTTCTCATCTTTTGGAACAGGTAACTACCCATCAAGTTGTCTGGGTGTCCTTATAATTATTATGCATCATTTTGAATATCTTTTAGGCATAGATCTTGATTTATACCGCAAAAAAGAGTATATATGACATGTTTACACAGTAAAGATTATGTAATGACATTACTGATATATTAACATCTTTGTTTTAAATATTAAGTTATTAACATTATTATTATCACACTAGGATATGTTTTCCTTACGGCCAATATGCATGTGTCCTTAGACATGTGCACATAGAGTTGCTCTTGATAGCGAACTTGATATAGTGGTTCTTATTATGATTTACACGAATTAAATCATTATGTAATGTTATATTTTATCCGTTCACTTCTTTTGGAGTATAACAAATGTTTGTTGCTTATACATTGTACTATGTTAATCGTAAAATATATTTATAATGTTTACTTTCAGATTTATGCCTTACTGATGATTGAGTAAAAAACCTGACATTGTAGGAGATTGAAAAGATTTTAATTCGTAATAATTCCAGCTTACGAAATTTTAATACAATGCCTTATTTTAATGATTAACATGTATTGTAAAATTTTATACACAACCCGTGAAACCCACGGGTATATAATCTAGTGTATATATATATATATATATATTAGTTTAAGTTTAAAAGTTTAAATATATATATATATATATATGTATTTAAATATATAAATATATAAGTATATTTGTAAAATACATATATTTATATAAAACATTAATGATGTTTATAAAAGAATGTTAAAATTATATACATGATCATATAACACCATATACTAATGTTTGATTATATAAATATATTGGTTTTTAAGGATTATCAAATTTACGAGTAATATCAAACGTGCTCGAAAAATGATAAAAATTTAAGGTTTTAATCTTGATATTATATAAAGATATCCCCTAAAGTTTGAAATTCCAACTCATAACCGTTTGTTATATTTGGGCATTATAACGTCGTATAATACCGTTTTTACTCGAAAAAAAAATGTTCTCCAATTATGAAATTAACTTAGGGGTTTCTTTTATTATGTGTTCGTATGAAGATCTTCAAAATTACAGCTTCTAATTCCTAACAGATTGTTCTAATTTTAACAAAATAGTTCAAGAACCCTAGTTTTTAAGCAAATCTGGAACATGATTAAAACAACGATATAAACAGAAATTGATAGAGGGCTTTTGTTCTACATACCAAATGATGTAGGACTGCAGATTTTTAGAGCTTGAGCATGACCGAGTTGAGAGAATTTCGAATGCAAAGGTTCGGATACAAGTTTGAGAGCTTTTAGGTGTAGAATTTCGAAATTGAATGGCTTTTGGACCGATTCTGGAGTGGTTTATATAAGGGGAGGGTCGCAAGGAGGTTAGGACACGTTTACAGGTGACTAATCACTCAAAAACGACACCAAAACACTCAAAATCGAGCCACCTCGCGGCCTAGCTCGTAGGCTGCCAGCACACCAGTCGCGGACCAATGAAAATCTAAAATGGAAACTCGCTGGTCCGCGAGACCACCTTTTTGACAGATTTTCAGATTTTACAATTTTGGCCCCTGCAGTTTAGTTTTGGCAGTTTTGGTCCCCGAACTTTGATAAATTGATACTTTTTAACCCCAAAAATTATAAAATATATTTTCATTATATTTCTAATCTTGGAGTATAAATATTTTAATTTTGATGATTTACGAGGCTTCCGGTTAATACCGAAATTGTGTAAAAATGTCAAAAGTTCATCGTTTTTCGTTTTTAACCTTCCAACTTTTTGTAAAACCTTACAAATATTTATTCGTATGCGTGACTAGTATTACATACAAATAAAATATAAGTTTAGATTACTCAAGTCTTCTGGTTTTACGATAAACAATAAAATTGAATTAAATAACGTTTAAATTAAAACGTTTAGATGATTTCTTTGGATTGCGATTATAATTATTCAATCATACAATATAATTGAAAAAAAAATAATCAAGGAACATGAAATGATTCTTTATTGAATTAAGATCACGATTAAAATCCGAAATTGGAAACGGGTCGGGTAGAGATACATTTGAATTGACCGAAGTGTCACAATTGTGGAGTGTGTACTACTTTTGCAACTTGAATTATACTAGATGGAAAGCTTGAATTATTTAAATGTGATAAAAGATTTGAGTTTGTTAAGTTTAATTTTGATTAACTAGCAACTAATTGACAAAATAGAGTTGTGGTTTTCTAATAATAAACAAGGGTGATCTTCTCGAACTTCAGAATTCCATATAAACAAACAATACTGATACAACTAGAAAGAATCACATAGACATGATTCATGTAATGTAATTATCGTGATAAAAGGGGACAAAGCACTCGGGTTACTAACGCAAGGTTGTCACCCGATGATCAATCAGTATAGATATCAACAAAATCCTATCCACTAAATCTCAATTGCCAATGGCATCAAGAACGTATGGTTTGCAAATTAGATTAAGCACAATACCAAAAGTTACGAATAATCACAAAAACATTGTAGTGAAAAACATCGAATGCTTAGATCACTATTCTAGAGTCAAAATACATCAATATTGTTGTTTATATTAAACTCTTACATTCGAGAAGAACACAAACGACTAGCCAATCATGACGAAATCGATTGCAACTGTGATGATGATGATTGTCATTGATGATCTCCAACAATCCCGATGTTACAATTGTGTTTCTCCACTCTTTTGGTCCTCCAAATTCGCCCAAGATGGTCTCTGGTTCGTCCCTCAACCTCCAAAACCGAATGACTATCAAAAGCCCCCTCAATTTGCTTTAAAATCGCGACTTTACGGAGTTTAAAAAACCGGCGCGCCGTAAGCTACGGCGCCACTGTAGCTTACGGTGGCCTCAGGTTGGCCTACGCCAGCTCCATGCTGGCCCACGATGTCATTTGAGGGATGGCCACCACCATAAGCTACGGTGGTGGCGTAGCTTACGCCGAGCTCAAGTGGTTTTCCTCTTTTTCTTTGCTTCTTGCTTGTCTCAACTTGCTCCTACCTTATGCGATCTTCTTGTAACCTCTAAAACTCGTTTAAGCATCCTGTTTACCTACAAACACATTATTCGACATAGTCACCAAAATTCCATGAAATTACATAAAACTAAGCATTAAAATACCACATTTATCATGTTAAATTGGTAACCAACGGTGCAACCGTCAACATGAAGAACACTTAACACATATTTCATCAAGTATTAGCAATTGCAATATAAAACCACATAATCTAAGATGCATGAGGTTTAGATTGCTACTTCTTATCAACATTTTTAGGATTTAAACCATCATTGTGATGAAACTCACCATAAGTCTCGAATTTTATATTAACCATGGGGAGGAAACTTAGAGGCTGTTTGATAATGACTTACCTAGTCCAGTAAGAGCTTACTGAGAACCGAGTCAGCAGTAAGCTTGTTTGATTGCCACTACTAGAAAAAGCACCTTCCTTGATGTAACATTTGCAAATTATCCGATTGAAAAATCCGACCCGTTTTGAGAATTCACGATTTACCGATTTGCAAATTATTGAGAACCGGGAGAATTTTCGGGTGTTTACACCCTAATTAATGGACCTAAATGATTTATAATCGATTTTCGGAACCGAATACTTAATTACAATGATTTAGACTCAAATTGGATGTCTCGAATTGAAGACAAAGCAATTCCTGATTTCTACGCGATTTCGGTACGCAATTCGTCGTTTACCGGGAATCTCGTATTTTGTCACCATATATCAAATTCAATATTTTTATGAGTCTAATAATCAATTATCATGTCATGAGTCATCACACACCTGATCGAGTCACGAATCGTTGATGATTTGCCCAAAATCGATACGTACGTCAAAACCGACCAAAAATGCCTATTTTGACCTAATTTGTGCATACATTTGAGTTACGTGATTTTAATTATGGATCTGAGATTTGAACTTGATGAATCATTGATATGATATAGATCTAGGGTGTTATTTGATAAAGATTGGATTTTCATGTGTCAAAATGACTAGATCTATGGAAAGCATGACATTTAGGGTTAGATCTAGAGATTTTCTCACCAAGATTTCATTTTTACGTTTCAAATGGACTTGAGCTATCTCATGAATGTTGTTTAGGACCAGATCCATGTATTATGATCATCAAGGTTGGGTTTTATGTGTTAAAATAACTAGATCTCAATATGTGTGTCATCTAGGGTTAGAATTGTGTGTCATAAACTTCAAAAATGACATTTTTACCTCCTAACATGTTTAGATCTATAATATTCTTGGCATGTGAAGTTAGATCTGTATGTAAGACTATCAAATCATGAACTATATGTGTTTAAATGTCAAGATCCACCCATGCATGCTTAGAAGGGTTTGTTTTGTGATCGAAAGTTGAGTATCATGCTAGATTTGACTAAATTCATGCAAGATTTGGCTAGGTTCATGCTAGATTCAAATAGACCTATAAAAATCCATGGTAGATTATGTTGACCTGAGCTTGTATGTTAAAATTTGATTTACCTAGATTAATTACCATGAAAGGTGACCATGATGACTTATGTTTGACCATGTTGACTTATGTTTGACCATGATGACTTATGTTTGACCATGACAACCTCTGTTTGACCATGTTGACTTATGTTTGACCATGTTTGACTTTCATATAAATAGTCAAATTAGGACCCTTTGACCTTACCCTTAGTTTAGGATTGGTTCCTTATCGTACGTATCACCTCACCGAACCACCAACGAGTCGTCGAGTCGGTTGTGTCGTGAAGTTAATCTATTTAATCATTTAAATTAATTATTGATTTATTCTTCCTTTTATCTCGCTAGTCGTCAAGATTATCATTGAGTCTATCCTTCCTCATTTCGTGGTGTCTTTTCTCTCAAATTGTGTCTCCGTATCAGGTGAGTATTCATAGCCCCTTTTCCCTTTTTAAACTTTGGGGTGCAACATGTGTTATACAAAATCTCTAAAGTCTATATATTCAAACTATTATGCGATATCATGTATGCTATGTGTGAATTCTATTATGTGATACTTGGTTGGATTCTATGTGTGGATATTCGCTAATCGCTAATCGCTAATCGCTAATCGCTTGTGTACCATTAACCATCGAGCCGTGGCAACAATGATAGATCTATTGGTTGACAACCCACTCGGCATGCTTCGCGTGTAGCGCCGGGTGATTGCTCCCTTACTTGTCTAGGGTTGGTGCACATCACTTATGACCTTGTTTACATGATTGAATGAAACTCTAGTCTCATGAATCGCTTATTTTTAAACTATGAAATGCTTACAAACCTATGTTTACTCACCAACTATTCGTAGTTGACCTTTATTTTATACATGTTGCAGGATTTGCTGTTAGATGATGACTTCTTGCTGTTGACACTATAGGATCGCATGTGGACCTAGTGTGACCTAATTAATTAAGTTTATTTGATTCATTGTTGTTTATTTTCATCATGTATTGTATTGATTACTTATGTTTAATGAAATGGGTTGATTAAGAATATCGCAACATTTAAATAGTGTTGTGTGCATCTGGACAATCATCGCGCCCCGACGTTTTCCGCCGTTGGTCGGGGTGTGACAATTGACGCGCGAACAATGACACTCGGTATTTTATGACGCGCAAAAACAAGCGTCATAAAAAAACTGTCGCATTTGACAAATTTCTATGGGTAGATGACGCGCTTTTTCGCGCGTCATAAATATTGTGTCATCTGGAAAAAAAAATAAAAACGCGGAGGACTAAACTTCTTAGTGCGTCAAGCCTAAAAAAAAATGTGTCGCGTTATGTTTTTTCCCGCCCAATACCCCAAAACCCGCTGATCCCGCCCCTCTAAAATTTTTCCCCTAAATCACGCTCAATCTCCTCAAATTTCTCATTCACGCTGACTAAAACCCTAATCTTCACATCAGTGGAGATTCATCTCCATCTCCTCAAATTTCTCATTCACGCCGACTACAAACCCTAATCCTCACATCACCGGCTTCTCCCGTACCCGCTCAATCTTCGCTCTCCGTATTCTGCCCTAATTTTATTTCTCCCGTATTCTGCCCTAATCTCCAGTGGCGACATTGAGTCCTATGGACGGTGGTGAAGGAACGAAGAAGATGGACGGTGGCACACAAAATACCTAAATCTGCATTCAGCTCCATAAAAAGCCCTAATTCACGACCGTCAGAATTATGTGAGAAGAATTGGTTTTCCCTAATTCACAGTTGTCACATAATTCCCTGAGGGAATTGATTTGAGCGTGGCTGAGAAGAAACCATGTCCGAAGCTACTAACACTAGGTACGATTGTGGTTTTGTGCCCAAAATTATGTTGGTTGGTTACATCTATGCTTTGCTGAGTTATTATGTCGTAGTTATTATGTTGTGATGGTCTATTGGTGATACATTTTGTGCTGTGAATCTATAGTTTGTGATTGTTAATAGAAGAAGGGGATCCCTTATAGTTGTTGTTTATGTTTTTATGAATTAGGTGGACTTGTAGCAGATGTGAAAATAAGGGGTGGAGTCTTTGTAGTTTATTCTGTGTTTTGGTGGGAGGTTAGTCTGTTGAAGCAATTTGTTTTATGCAATTTATTGTTCTTCTTGCACATGAGATATCTATTTGAAGGTTCATGTACTAATAAAAAAAGATGCATGATTTGAATAATTCTTTATGTTGATCAGTTGTGGAAAATATTATCATTGTTTATTAGTTTATATTTTGTATTGTTAGGGTAATAAGAACCTTCAAATGCAAATGAGAAAATAATAGGCTCTCCTGTTAGCCCAGCATCAGGGTCAGCTTCTCATGAAGAAAATGTCAATATGGGTCTGCATATATCATCAAACACCAGTAGCTTTCATTCCCCTATTGACACAAAGCAATCACAGGTAAATATGTAAACTAAAAATGCTATTCATTATGCCCCTTTTTGATCTAGAAAAATGCCTCCTCTCTAGAACTTTTGTGTACAGTTATCACATATTTTGGGAACGAAAGCGTATTGTCTCATGAGCAACATAATTTCTTTTATTTAATACGTTGATTCGCTTGTTTATGAAAAGAATACACTGACATGAAAGCCAAGTGTTTAATGTACAATATACTTTGTACATATTTTAAATAATGCATAAGTAATTGACATGAAAGCCAAGTGTTTAATGTACAACAAAAAAGGCCATTTTATTAAAAGTGCTTTAGTTAAACATGCTTTATATGCCAAGGAACTGTTAGTGTAATGACTTCAGAATTAGTTATTGTATGTTCTCAATCTATATTTTGGGGATGTAATTATTTGTAGTGTTAATTAGACTACATCAGTTGTGTGGCATGATGCTGTTAACCTACTTTCAGGCATCAGAAATGTGTACATGCTTTGTAATCTTTCTATGGTACATGGCAAATGGATTAAGTCTGGTAATTGGAATACAATTGTGGCCTACTGAAGTGGGCTATAACTCAATTGAGGCTGAAGATTGGGAGGTTGCTACTAGTGGCGAGGAGACGAGCAAAC
Source organism: Deinandra increscens subsp. villosa (assembly GCA_039602395.1). Lineage (NCBI taxonomy): Eukaryota > Viridiplantae > Streptophyta > Magnoliopsida > Asterales > Asteraceae > Deinandra > Deinandra increscens. The sequence goes on along the minus strand of JBCNJP010000007.1, from coordinate 109,201,644 downwards.
CTGAGTCTCTACTTCTTGATAAGAACCGCAAGATGGAACATCAACTCACGCAGTTAAAGGTGATATCATATCGACGAAACAAAACACATACCATAAGGTACTAAAATGGGTTCTTCTTTTTTGTTGATTTTCTTGCTTTGAATTTGTTTTTGTCTGTTGGAACAATTGGTTAACATGTTACCTGTTCAGAATTTAGAAGGTTGGGTCAGGATGTCCAATTTGATATATAGAAATTAAGTTTTTGGCTGGGGTGGTGGGATGTTTTGTTGCATCAGTTCTAGTTCTGTTGCATATACATATTGTTTTCAGTAACAACAATATATATAGCAATAGAATTAAAAGTAAAAGAAATTACTTGAGCAATCTTGGGGTTAATTATGGTTATATAAGTACAAACTATTCTGGTTGTTCTTTAATGGGTATAAAAGCAAAGGCATCTGCTGCTGTTCTTGAAGCTGCAAGAGGAAGCTTGGCATACGTCATTTTTGATGTGCAGGTCTCTTTATCTCTTAGTTTTTATTCTTCAGGTTAAGAGATTGCAAAGCTGTACTAAGTAAGTCAGCAGCTTCACAAGGTCAGCAACTTCACAAATTATTTTTTGGTCTTGCAGTTACTACATGTTGGTCTATTCTTGTTGTTTTGCAGTCCCTGTTCGAACAAAAAGTGACAAACCCTACAGGCTCCAGAAGTTCAAGTTATGTATGTTCTATGGATCAGATATTCGTCATTTCCGCCGCATCAAAACTTGATTGTATCAAATTGGGATATTTCTCCACGGCCATGCGATTGTGGGTGGAGCCGCATTGGATGTATTTGTTGGGTCTGCTATAGTTGATATGCATTTGAATTTTAGTAAGGTTAGGTATGCCTGCAAGGTGTTCGACGAATCTCCAATCTCCAACCTTATCATCAAACTTTATCTCTTTAATCTCCAAATTTATGTTTGGGAACAACCAACAAGGACTCGAATTCTCTTTAGTCTCTTGTGATTAATCCTTCAAACAGAAACAGGTACTCATGATTAATTTCATTATTTTTTTATGCTATTGGAAGATTTAGGGATTTTAGCTATTGGTTTTAGTTGTTAATTTTAGTGATTTTGTAAGAAGTGATTCTTTGAGAATGTTGTAGTGTTTGACAAACTGGTTATTGCCTTTGTTCTATGAGGATGCTAATAATTAGACTTGGATAAAGTAAAGACATTCTTCAAAAACAGTATGCAAAAATTACTTACACAATCAAATAATTAACTGGTGTGGTATCCTTAAGTCACAAATCACAGTGCACATATCAGAATATTCATTTAGGCAATTTCTAAAAAATGTGTTATATAAATGAATACATGTATTTAGGTTTATTATAAAGTCAGTGATTCTCAATAATATTTCAGTGGCCGGTTAATAACAAAGGTGCTAACAGAGCTACTCTCAAAAATATTTCAGTGGGCTTACTACATTAGACCTAATTCATTCACCATGAGTCTCTTTGGCCTCGGAAGCAGGTATGTCGATTTCGCTTTCAGCTTTTTGTAGTTTTTCATACGATATTGATTCACTTTGCTGATTTTGTATTGCATCACTCCAACTGTTGGTTGTTTGACTCTCAGTTGATTTGATTTTATCTTATAGCTATAACGACAGTTGATTTCGATTAGAAGTTTAGAACAGTCGTATCTTAATAAAATTAACAAGGATGAATAATGATGCTTTTGTGGTTTCATTTTATTTTCCAAGTTTGGTTTTTGGACAACTACTAATCATCCTTCACATGTGTGTTTGCAAAAACCAGAAGACTTTTCGGCCAAAAAACATATGTGTTAACTACAACCTAGGGGAACGTTTACGGACTTTTAATGTGTATCAAACTTTTTTGATATGCTCAATAAATGGTAATGATCTTCATCGATTTCTAATGTAAATTAGCATATGGTTCCTGATTATTTTGTTCATACTTTGTTCTCTGCAGCTGTTGATTTCTTTAATCAAGTGAACATCCTTTATGGTACTCTTACTGAGTTCTGCACACCATTAACATGCCCAACAATGACAGCTGGAACAAAGTAATTGTCTTAATCCCTCTTCATCATCAAAATAATATAGTTTGTGATATTTGGTCAATTGGGTACTAAGTGTGTGGTCAAAGCTAATCACTTTCTTGCTGACCTGGATGATATGGAATTGACCCAATACATTGTAAGAATTTGTTTCGTATGGTTAGCAACTGACCAAAATGTTCTTGATTTTTTCTATGATTTTGAGTGATTTTTTTTTTGCAGATTAGGATGATTGCAGAAGTGAATTCTACTAAATTAAATAAGACAATTATGACCCAGTTGGTAAAAGCTTAGAGAAACACGGATTTGGGGATGAAGCTTCCTGTTTATGATGGAAGCAGAGCTCTTTATACAGCTGGCATACTTCCATTCATATCAAAAGAATTCACAATTACCATTGAAGACGACTTGGAATGGACTGGCATCACAAAGTATGTGTTCATATTTTTATCTTTTTTTTTCAGGCAAAGGAAATTCAAAGTGATTATTGAGTTTGTTGCACATGCTAGTATGAATCAATTGTGCGAGCTGCTTGCCGGAAAACAAGTTGATACTCCTTTAGAGGCACTTTGTTGCCTTTTATTTGCTAATTTAAAATCCTTCTCGTGCTGTTTCAGATTTCCATTCCAGGAGGCTTACAATTGCTAGGTTATTTGCTTTTTTGGAGGTACTGCTTTGATTACATTAAACGTATGCTCTGCACTTTTAGGTGTTGCTTTGTTTGCTGATCTTTTTCTAATCAGTATTATTGAATTGGCATTTTTTATCTTGATGTTGTGACAGTGTCCACAGCATGCCAACTAGCAGATTATGTTTAGATGGGCTTGATAATGCAAGTATGGAGACGGAAGAAGCTAAGGTTACATGTAGTTAGTGCAATGTAAACTAATGTTACATATGTAATGTTTGCTCTATATATGAAATGTATTATTTTGCTACAAGTGTATTGTATTTTGATTAGGAGGTTGATTGTCATTAATGTGGAAATTAGTTAATCTACAAAAATATATTTTTTTTTAATTTTGTTTTAATTCATGACGCGCATTTATGCGTGTCATAAACATATTTATGACGGGGGCTTCCTTGACACGCTTTTTACGACACGCTTTGCGCGTCATAAAATGCGCGTCATTGTTTGCGCGTCAAGAAGCAGATAACGTGCATTTTGCGCGTCAAGAGGATTCTTGACCCTACCTTCCTTGATGCTTTTTTGCGCGTCATCTGGGCCCTTTCTTGACGCGCTAAAAGCGTCAAGAAAGGCCATTTTTGTAGTAGTGTGCATACCAAGCTGCCTCTTACCGAGTAAGGAACTTCGGACCGAATCCTTCATTTTCATTCCGCTGACCGAATCACTTCTCAATACTCAAATTACGCAGTGTGATTAAAACAATAATTGAAAAAAAAATCTCTAACTTTAAGTAGGCATAACTTCTCCAAAATTGGATAAATCTAAAAAATAAGCACACCGTTACGCTCGAAATTAAAAAATGATTCAAACTAGACCCGTATTGATATGCTTTCGGCGAATGTTTGAAAAGTCGAGATGAACGCGTTGTTGATGATATTTAATCAAGCATAACTCCTCTAAAAATGAATGAATCTCGAAAATAAGCACCCCATCACGTTTGAAATTGAAAAACGATTCAAACTAGACCCATATTGATATGCTTTTCGATGAATGATTTAATACATTAAAAACAAATAGTTATATGTATTTCTCATTTAGCTCTTACTCAGTCAACAACTATCAAACAACCAAGTTTTAGTCAGAGTTTCTTACTTAGTCAGCCTTTTACCCAGTCAGCTCTAACTCAATCAGCTCTTACCCAATCAACAATTATCAAATAGCCCCTTACTAATCTTTTTTGTTAGGTAATATTGAAAGTAGAGCAAGCCTCTAACCACCATCTTGAGCCTAGAATTCGAATTCTAGAGGTTGGATTGTATGAACTTGAGGTGGAAGTGAACCTTAGCTCCCAAACTCGTTTTTGCTCCTCCTCCTCCTCCCCCTTTCATGTTTTTCAGCCCTAACACATTTGGGACTACATTTTTGTTTCCCTTAATTACATATATGGCCCCTCAAGTTACCTTTTTTACCCCTTGTTCATTTTTTAAGGAGCTTTTGGCTAAATCCACCCATAACTTTGAGATTTATTTGAAATAAACCTCATTTTATCTATCTTATACTTTAAACCCCTCATGAACATAACGGGTTGAGTTATGGACTAACGTCCCTTCTCATTTATTTATGAATAAAATATTTGTTCGGTTTCGGGATGTTACAGTTTGTAACACTTTACGTTCTTTTCTATAAACACCGTTAGATTTTCTGTTAAATAATAGTTAAATGACCAAACTACCCCTTCTTTAAAAAAATAACAAAAGAGTAAGATACATTTTTCGACCTTTATATTTACACAAAATTTCAGATCTCGTCCTTAAACTAAAGAAATAACAAAAATCAACTTTTATTAAAGTGTTTATAACATTTTATGTCCTTTTGTCAACACACCATTAGATTTATTATTAAAATTTTAGGTTCCGTATTTGAATTAAAGATATAAATAAAAATCATCATTTATTTAAGATGTTTGAAATGTAAGTAATAGTAAGGGCATTTGGTTCTTTTTAAAAAATTAACAAAAAAATTAATATGTGTTACCCTAAATGACGTAAAGTGTAACAAACCTTTTAGATAAATAAAGATTTTTGTTATTTTCTTAGTTTGAGTAGTAGAAAGAGAAAAAAATGTAATTTACTCTTCAAGTAAAAACAAGGGCATTTTGGTAATTTTTAACTATTAGGTTGATTATGATGAGAGTATCCTATGGTGCGGTTTGTTAAGGTGGATGTGGCCCCCTATAGGTATACTACTACCCCTAATCCCTTCACCGCACTTTCTGATGCCATTACGACCTACTATCGCGCTCCCATATTCTATCCCAATCGTTTTTTGATCGTTACCTACCCATCCCTACTCCTTCAACGACTATTTTTTATAAATAATTAATTTCTTATCCCTACCCCCTTCAACGACTATTTTTCTATAAATTAATTTCTTATTATAAGTAGGAAAATTAGATTTAAATAATCCCACCTTTTTCCTTTTTGCATCCATTAATCCCACCTTTCCATTTGACATCCATTAATCCCACATATGCCCGTCTTGATTTCTATTGGGCTCTCCGTTAAAAAAATTAACAGCACTAACGGAAATCCATGCTGGCATCTGATGTGTCAAATTTTTTTTATTTTCCTTTTTTTTTAATCCGAAGCGGTAATTATGTGGCATCTTGTGAGTTAGTGATGTGGCAAAGTTAATTCATTTATTTGTTTCCCGCTAACAAAACCCTAATTTCCCTAAATCGACCAACTCATTTACTCACACACAATCAGACCACTCCATCTCGATCTCATACTCGATCCCCATCCGATTGCCGATTCCATGGGGTTATTTCTGTTGGTGAAGCTTACATCGAAACGTCTCGTTCGTCGATAAAAACCCTAAAATATTTCAGAATCATTCGTACGGCGTAACATTCTTTGTAAGTTCGCCGGATTCCACGTAAGCTCGTGAAGTACACAACAATCCGATCTTTGGTTCCAGGTAACTGAATCGGAGAAATTGACTTTTCAGGTTTCAATTTTGATTGAAATTGGGGATCAGAGGGTGAAGGAATCGAACCTTTCGGTTGCCAGCGAGCTTCAAAGATGTTGCAGAGGTTCCTGACTTTACCCTTGATTGAATCGGATAGCTTGACGGATTCAGAGCGATGGAGGGAACTATAAAGGTAGGGTTTTGCAGGGGGGTCGGTGGAGGTCGAATTTATGGTGTAAGATCGAGTGTAAATTTAGGATGATTTCTAGTCATCGGGACCGATCATGTTTAGGTTTTGAGTTTCGGTTACGAAGGTTAATCGATTGATGAAGTTGATTTCAGGAGAAATTAGGGAATTAGGGGTTTTAGGGTTTTGGATTGAATTTGGGGGAATTTTGGTTGGAATTTGGATTTTAGGATGCTTGAATTTGTGGGAGAGATGAACGATTAGGATAAAAAAAAGGATAATAAAAAAAATTGACACATCAGATGCCAGCATGGATTTCCGTTAGTGCTGTTAATTATTTTAACGGAGAGCCCAATAGAAATCAAGATGGGCATATGTGGGATTAATGGATGCCAAATGAAAAGGTGGGATTAATGGATGCAAAAAGGAAAAATGTGGGATTATTTAAATCCAATTTTCCTTATAAGTATCCACTATACACTCTCATTTTATTCACCAACAATTTTTCTCATTTTCTACTATATTTCAATTTCTCTATACTATTGATCGCAGCTTTTTTATATTTTAAAGAAAAATGCCTCTTTATCTGTAACGAATGAGGGAGTAAACTTTTTGTCGAGGCGATGTATGTAGTGGCGGAAGAAGAGACTGAAAGTTTAAGACAGTTGCCAATAACATATGTTAAAAGAGACCGGGAAGAGGCTCATAATCGTCTTGTAGCTGACTATTTCGCCGGCAACGCCATATTCAATGAAAAAATGTTTATAAGGCGATTCCGTATGTGAAAAGTATGTATTATCGTTTATAGTCAGTGACTTGGAAAGGAAGAAGAAACATTTTAGGACAGTTGTCGAGAGCATCTGTTAAAAGAGATCGGGAAGAGGCTCATAATCGTCTTGTTGTCGACTATTTCGCCGACAACGCCATATTCATTGAAAAAATGTTTAGACGACAATTCCATATGCAAAAGTCCATATTTTCATGTATATTCAGTGACTTGGAAAGGGAGAAGAAGCATCTTAGGAAAGTTGTTGGGAGCATCTGTTAAAACAGATCGGGAAGAGGCTCATAATCGTCTAGTTGCCGACTATTTCGCCGACAACGCCATATTAACGCCATATTCAATGAAAAAAATGTCCAGACGACGATTCCGTATGCGAAAATCTGTATTTTCGTGTATAGTCAGTGACTTGGAAAGGGAGAAGAAGCATTTTAGGTTAAGGTGGGATGCTAAAGGTTGAAAAAGTTTGAGTCCTCTAAAAAAATGCATATCTGCTATCCTCAACTGGTATATGACACTGCATCTGACTCTTGGAACCAATATTTGAAGATGGGAGTTAAAACTTCACATGATTGTCTTTACAAATTCTGTAATTATGTTGATCAAATATACGTGAAACAATATTTACACAAACCAACAAGGAGTGACATTTCCGTCCATACGAGGTACATGAAAATGTTCATGGATTTTCGCTACATGTTTGGTAGTGTTGATTTTATAGCTTGGCTGGGGAAATTCATGCGAGGGTTGCCATATAGCTTGGTGGGGAAAATTCTTGTGAGACGATTACCCGCACCTAACGATTATGCTAATAGCAGTAGCGTCTCATGATTTGTAGTTTTTGCATGCGGTCTTTGGAGTAGGCGTCTCGAACAACGACATCAACATGCTAACCAATCACCGTTGTTTAACAATATTATTAAGGAAAAGACACCCGATTCATCATTTTGAAGTTAATGGGGGTAGAATACAAACACGGTTAGTATCTTACTGGTGGAATATATCCCCAATGGTCCGTGTTTATAAAAACTTCAACAACACCCACAGTTCCTAAACGAAAAAACGTTCGCTCGCGTCAAGAAATCAACAATAAAGATATAAAAAGAGTGTTTGGGGTTCTCACGAAAAAATTCCACATTATAAATTATAAAAAATCTAGATAGGCATGGAAAACCAAGAAAATTTCCCACATCATATATGCTGCATGATAGATCACCAACGGATTTTACCGATTGATATCGGTTTTCTGTAAATAGCATGTTCCAAATGTTCCGAATAGTAAATATAAAAAAGTATCATGGGTACACTAGGCGAAAGAAATGACACAAAAACAACCAAAAAACAGATCATGTTTGGCTATCTAGCCTTGTTATTGTAATCAACAAGAAAGAACTATTTGAAGTAAACAAGGCTTCTTGTTTCTACTCTTTTGGCTTCACCTAAATAATGATCACAACTTACAAATTTCTTGCCTATTTGCTTTGTTCAACCGGTAAAACCAATCATGCACACCATCGATCTCTATATATATGTTGTCATCTGCGAAAATGAAGAGCAAGATATCGAATAATAATAATAACAATAATCGGTCGGTTTCAATCTTCAAACATGGCATCAAAGCTTCACTTCTTCTTACTACTTTCATTTTCATTCGCCTCTCTACGGATATCGATGGCCGGTGATCCCGACATTCTCGTGGACTTCATCCCTCCACCGGCTCTTTTCGGCCCACCGGCTGGCAACTACTTCACCTTCACCGGGATGAGGTCACTTGTTGGTGCCCCCTTCCCCACAACCTTCAAAATCTTGAAAGCGACCATGGAAGAATTCCCGGCTCTTGAAGGCCAGAGTGTTTCCTACGCTGTGCTCCAGTTCCCCAACGGGACGGTTAACCCGCCACACACGCATCCCCGGGCTTCCGAGTTGTTGTTTGTTCTCATGGGTTCGTTACAAGTCGGGTTTGTTGACACAACCAATAAGTTGTTTACTCAGACGTTGCAACAAGGGGACATCTTTGTGTTCCCTAAGGGACTTGTTCACTTTCAGTTTAATTCTGATGCCAAGAACCCGGCTTTGGGTCTCTCCGCCTTTGGAAGTGCGAGCCCGGGCACGGTGAAGGTCCCGAGTGCGGTTTTCAATTCGACTATCGATGATCAGGTGTTGGCATTGTCGTTCAAAACCGATGTTGCTACCATTCAGAAGATCAAATCTGGGCTATCTGGCTAAGTAACATCAAGTTATTTGAATGTGTTTCTTGTATGTTTGTGGGTTCTAGAATTCAATTAATAATGTACCATGGTAGTCACATGATACTAAAAAATGAATAAAATTCAAGTCTTTCAACATTTACTATGGTTTTATGTTGTGGCAGTTAACTCATAAAGACATGCATCCAAACAAGGCTAACCGTTATGCCAGAACTTCACTGTACATATACCAAAAATTACACAACAAAAAACATGCTACATATATCTGAAAAAGATTCTAAAATTCCTAGCATTATGTTACAGATAAAGCCGTTAAAGTGCACGTGTGGATCGCCTAGTCAAGTCAAGTCATGTTGATATAATCTCACCTCCCTTCAGAATCCAAGAGATAGCTTCATCTCCACTCTTAAGAGGATCTCATCTCCATTCTTAAGAGGATCGTCGGAAATAATACCTGCATATTGAATCTTCTAAATCAATTTGAAGTAATATTATCATTTTATAGATCACATCTAGGAGGGGTGTTCATGGGTCGGTTTGGTTGTTTTACCCTCTAACCAAACCATAACCGATCACTTTGGTTACATGGTTTAGAAAACTGATAGGTTTCGGCTACAGTGCAAAGGCTATTAAAATTATGTAGGCCACATTTATATGAAGTGCAAAGAAATGAGGATATAATTACCAGCTTTTTATGCGAGAAGTAGAGTGTGGATAGCCGAATCCTTTGGTTATATGGTTTAAGAAACCGATAGGTTTCAGTTAATGGTCAGTTCGGTTAACATTTATGCGAAGTGGGTCACAAAGAAGATACAAAAACAATATCCATTAAAAAAGAAAATTTTAAAACGGAAAGGATTATATAAGCGGATAAAAGTATACATATGTTCCGACTTATATATTGTTTGTAGTCTGTTTTGAATAGTTCAATGCTCATTTATAATCTAAGAAAATAATCAAATTTTGTTTCAAACCAGAACAATTTAGCCCATTTAAAACTTAAAAGGTAATTTTAGGATCTAAGGGTGGTTATAGAAAGACTTACACGAATATCTTTATGGCGTATAAGGCAGCATATTTCCTAATAAGACGTTCAACTGAGTACCATTCCGATCGGTCTGACCCATTCTGATAACCAATTCGCGGCATGTGGATTGAAGCTATTGTTAATTCCAGAAAACAAAAAATGGAGATAAATCAAATAAGTTAGGAAATAATGGAAAACTGCAATTTATGCAAGCAGCCAATATTAAGTAATTAAGTTGGTGCATCCAAAAGAATTATGTTTGAGAGAAGAATTTTATAGGCAAGTCGACCCACAGAGATAGAGATGGCCACTTTTTACATGTTTTTTCTTTAAAGTGGTTCAATTTGGAAATATTTTATCTCCAACAGATAAAATAGTTGAAATAAAAAAAGCTAAACAGGAAATGGTTTGAAAGTCACTTTGTGTGTACTTTTAGTGAATAAAGCCTCATTAAACATCTTACTCAATAAGTTAGATTGTTATTGTGTCGAGTCAACCCAACCTATTTTAAGACGTCACCCAACCTGCCCATCATGCCGCATCTACACACAGCCACACAGATTTTCTAGTACGCCTCATGTCTCCAAATTTAATAATGCAGGTATTTTCTTTAGAAATGTTACAATCCAAGACTCTTATTCTTTTGTTAGATAGCTGATCTAGCAGTCTAAGGTCTAAGCCACAAATGGCAAAATCGACCTCATAAACAAAAGAAGAATCCAGCAGAAAAAAAAGATATGTCAAAGACCTAACATACCAGACTTTTGAGCTGCTGAAAATGAAGCCTTTGACAAACACTGTTCCAGATCAGAAATAGAGATACTGCTTCGAGGCACTTTGCGCCTAGGATTATAAGTTTGAACCACAGCTAGAGCTACCCACTGACCAACATTAGCAATTTTATTCTCCTCATCTTCACCTGATGCACAAGCAAACCTTTAAAGCTCTGTTCAACAGGTGAAAACATCATCGATATTATCTCTAAGCAGCCATTGAGTGAGTGATGGCATGGATAAAGCACAAAATAAAATCTCAATGGTGATTAAAGGAAGAAAGGGAGAAATATAATCCAACATCCTTTCCAGACATGAGAATCGCAACATGTGGTTTTGTTAAATTGTTAAGATTAGCAGATAC
>JBCNJP010000007.1:109172920-109190154 GCA_039602395.1 Deinandra increscens subsp. villosa | reverse complement strand
AAGTATCCACTATACACTCTCATTTTATTCACCAACAATTTTTCTCATTTTCTACTATATTTCAAATTCTCTATACTATTGCTCGCAACTTTTTTATATTTTAGAGAAAAATGCCTCTTTATCTGTAACGAATGAGGGAGTAAACTTTTTGTCGAGGCAATGTATGTAGTGGCGGAAGAAGAGACTGAAAGTTTAAGACAGTTGCCAATAACATATGTTAAAAGAGACCGGGAAGAGGCTCATAATCGTCTTGTGAAGCGTATCGTTTATAGTCAGTGACTTGGAAAGGAAGAAGAAACATTTTAGGACAGTTGTCGAGAGCATCTGTTAAAAGAGATCGGGAAGAGGCTCATAATCGTCTTGTTGTCGACTATTTCGCTGACAACGCCATATTCATTGAAAAAATGTTTAGACGACAATTCCGTATGCAAAAGTCCATATTTTCAGGTATATTCAGTGACTTGGAAAGGGAGAAGAAGCATCTTAGGAAAGTTGTCGGGAGCATCTGTTAAAACAGATCGGGAAGAGGCTCATAATCGTCTAGTTTCCGACTATTTCGCCGACAACGCCATATTAACGCCATATTCAATGAAAAAAATGTCCAGACGACGATTCCGTATGCGAAAATCTGTATTTTCGTGTATAGTCAGTGACTTGGAAAGGGAGAAGAAGCATTTTAGGTTAAGGTGGGATGCTAAAGGTTGAAAATGTTTGAGTCCTCTAAAAAAGTGCATATCTGCTATCCGTCAACTAGTATATGACACTGCATCTGACTCTTGGAACCAATATTTGAAGATGAGAGATAAAACTTCACATGATTGTCTTCACAAATTCTGTAATTATGTTGATCAAATATAAGTGAAACAATATTTACAGAAACCAACAAGGAGTGACATTTCCGTCCATACGAGGTACATGAAAATGTTCATGGATTTTCGCTACATGTTTGGTAGTGTTGATTTTATAGCTTGGTGGGGAAATTCATGCGAGGGTTGCCATATAGCTTGGTGGGAAAATTCTTGTGAGACGATCACCCGCACCTAACGATTATGCTAATAGCAATAGCGTTTCATGATTTGTAGTTTCTGCATGCGGTCTTTGGAGTAGGCGTCTCGAACAACGACATCAACATGCTAACCAATCACCGTTGTTGAACAATATTATTAAGGAAAAAACACCCGATTCATCATTTTGAAGTTAATGGGGGTAGAATACAAACACGGTTAGTATCTTACTGGTGGAATATATCCCCAATGGTCCGTGTTTATAAAAACTTCAACAACACCCACAGTTCCTAAACGAAAAAACGTTCGCTCGCGTCAAGAAATCAACAATAAAGATATAGAAAGAGTGTTTGGGGTTCTCACGAAAAAATTCCACATTATAAATTATAAAAAATCTAGATAGGCATGGAAAACCAAGAAAATTTCCCACATCATATATGGTGCATGATAGATCACCAACGGATTTTACCGATTGATATCGGTTTTCTGTAAATAGCATGTTCCAAATGTTCCGAATAGTAAATATAAAAAAGTATCATGGGTACACTAGGCGAAAAGAAATGACACAAAAACAACCAAAAAACAGATCATGTTTGGCTATCTAGCCTTGTTATTGTAATCAACAAGAGAGAACTATTTGAAGTAAACAAGGCTTCTTGTTTCTACTCTTTTGGCTTCACCTAAATAATGATCACAACTTACAAATTTCTTGCCTATTTGCTTTGTTCAACCGGTAAAACCAATCATGCACACCATCGATCTCTATATATATGTTGTCATCTGCGAAAATGAAGAGCAAGATATCGAATAATAATAACGATAATCGGTCGGTTTCAATCTTCGAACATGGCATCAAAGCTTCACTTGTTCTTACTACTTTCATTTTCATGCGCATCTCTACGGATATCGATGGCCGGTGATCCCGACATTCTCGTGGACTTCATCCCTCCACCAGCTCTTTTCGGCCCACCGGCCGGTAACTACTTCACCTTCACCGGGATGAGGTCACTTGTTGGTGCCCCCTTCCCCACAACCTTCAAAATCTTGAAAGCGACCATGGAAGAATTCCCGGCTCTTGAAGGCCAGAGTGTTTCCTACGCTGTGCTCCAGTTCCCCAACGGGACGGTTAACCCGCCACACACGCATCCCCGGGCTTCCGAGCTGTTGTTTGTTCTCATGGGTTCGTTACAAGTCGGGTTTGTTGACACAACCAATAAGTTGTTTACTCAAACATTGCAACAAGGGGACATCTTTGTGTTCCCTAAGGGACTTGTGCACTTTCAGTTTAATTGTGACGCCAAGAATCCAGCTTTGGGTCTCTCCGCCTTTGGAAGTGCGAGCCCGGGCACGGTGAAGGTCCCAAGTGCGGTTTTCAATTCGACTATCGATGATCAGGTGTTGGCATTGTCGTTCAAAACCGATGTTGCTACCATTCAGAAGATCAAATCTGGGCTATCTGGCTAAGTAAGATCAAGTAATTTGAATGTGTTTCTTGTATGTTTGTGGGTTCTAGAATTCAATTAATAATGTACCATGGTAGTCACATGATACTAAAAAATGAATAAAATTCAAGTCTTTCAACATTTACTATGGTTTTATGTTGTGGCAGTTAACTCATAAAGACATGCATCCAAACAAGGCTAACCGTTATGCCAGAACTTCACTGTACATATACCAAAAATTACACAACAAAAAACATGCTACATATATATCTGAAAAAGTTTCTAAAATTCCTAGCATTATGTTACAGATAAAGTCGTTAAAGTCCACGTGTCGATTGCCTAGTCAAGTCATGTTGATATAATCTCACCTCCCTTCAGAATCCAAGAGATAGCTTAATCTCCACTCTTAAGAGGATCGTCGGAAATAATACCTGCATATTGAATCTTGTAAATTAATTTTAAGTAATATTATTATTTTATAGTTCACATCTAGGTGAAGTGCAAAGAAATGAAAATATTTAATCTCTTTTTATGCGGGGAGGGGTGTTCAAGGGTCGGTTTGGGTGTTTTACCCTCTAACCAAACCATAACCGAACACGTTTGGTTACATGGTTTAGAAAACTAATCGTTTTCGGCTAAAGTGCAAAGACTATTAAAATTGTGTAGGCCACATCTTATATGAAGTGCAAAGAAATGAAGATATACTTACCAACTTTTTATGTGAGAAGTAGAATGTGCATGGGTCGGTTTGTGTTGGTTTTGGCTTCTAATTGAACCATAACCGAATCCTTTGGTTATATGGTTTAACAAACCGATAGGTTTCAGTTAATGGTCGGTTGGGTTAACATGTTTGCGAAGTGGGTCACAAAGAGATATAAAAACAATATCCATTAAAAAAGAAAATTTTAAAACGGAAAAGATTATATAAGCACATAAAACTATACATATGTTCCAACTAATATATTGTTTGTAGTCTGTTTAGGATAGTTAAATACTCATTTATAATTTAGAAAAATAATGAAATTGTTTCAAACCAGAACAATTTAGCCCATTTAAAACTTAAAAAGGCAATTTTAGGATCTATTTAATTTTCTTTTATGGAAAACATAGTCTATATTGTAGGGTGGTCATAGAAAGACTTACACGAATATCTTTATGGCGTATAAGGCCGCATATTTCCTAATAAGACGTTCAACTGAGTACCATTCCGATCGGTCTGACCCATTCTGATAACCAATTCGCGGCATGTGGATTGAAGCTATTGTTAATTCCAGAAAACAAAAAATGGATATAAATCAAATAAGCTAGGAAATAACGGAAAACTGCAATTTATGCAAGCAGCCAATATTAAGTAATTAAGTTGGTGCATCCAAAAGAATTATGTTTGAGAGAAAAAAATTATAGGCAAGTCGACCCACAGAGATAGAGATGGCCACTTTTTACATGTTTTTCTTTAAAGTGGTTCAATTTGGAAATATATTATCTCCAACAGATCAAATAGGTGAAATAAAAAAGCTAAACACCAACTGGTTCGAAAGTCGCTTAAAGTGTACCTTTAGTAAATAAAACCTCATTAAACATCTTACTCAATAAGTTAGGTTGTTACTGTGTCGGGTCAACCAAACCATTTTAAAACGTCACCCAACTTGCCCATCACGCCACATACAGCCACACAGGTTTTCTAGTACTCCTCATGTCTCAAAAATAAATAATGCAGGTATTTTCTTTAGAAATGTTACAATCCAAGACTCTTATTCTTTTGTTAGAGAGTTGATCTAGCAGTCTAAGGTCTAAACCACAAATGACAAAATCAATCTCACAAACAAAAGAAGAATCCAGCATAACAAAAAATATCTCAAAGACCTAACATACCAGACTTTTGAGCTGCTGAAAATGAAGCCTTTGACAAGCACTGTTCCAGATCAGAAATAGAGATACTGCTTCGAGGCACTTTGCGCCTAGGATTATAAGTTTGAACCACAGCTAGAGCTACCCACTGACCAACATTAGCAATATTATTCGCCTCATCTTCACCTGATTCACAAGCAAACCTTTAAAGCTCTGTTCAACAGGTGAAAACATCATCGATATTATCTCTAAGCAGCCATTGAGTGAGTGATGGCATGGATAAAGCACAAAATAAAATCTCAATGGTGATTAAAGGAAGAAAGGGAGAAATATAATCCAACATCCTTTCCAGACATGAGAATCGCAACATGTGGTTTTGTTAAATTGTTAAGATTAGCAGATACTTTTGTTGTAGAAGCACAGAGCCATACTGTAGATATAACTGTGACCAACTATCTAACTTATATAGAGACAATAAGATGGTCCAAAGTGTTGGATCTGGTAGGTCACAGGGCCGTACACAACAGAAACTCTAAACAATCACATTAATCAAAAACTTAAAAGCTAAGACACTGACCAGTAATTTCTATAAGATGGAGATCACCAAGATGAAGGTCCCCAAATTCAGAAGCGCGCTCATATGCATTTGGAATTTGTGGTGAAAGTCTGCCTAGTGCATCAAACATACCACCATGACCCCAATCTCCAGAATCATCCACACAACTGCAAAAGAACATACACAAATAGAGCAGCTTGGTAGTAAAATAGATATGAAAACAAAAGGCAAGATACGATAACTATTGATAATGAAAAATTTATGAAATACAACCTAAAGAAGACTGATTCATTTATTCCTAGTGATAAAAAGAGGAAGCGTAAATACCTAAATATTATACAAGGCTCTGATGGACAAATTTTGTGCGGCTGAGTGCAGTCTCCATAAACTAAATTTACCGCACCTGAATCTGACAAGATGTTGTCATCTTCTGGGCGTACAATGTCTTTGACTGACAGTGACTTGTATCCATGCGTTTCCCATTTTGCTAATTTCTTTTCTTCAGCCTTCTTCCTAACAGATTCAGCTTTAAGATGCTTCTCCTCCGGTTTTGATCTCTTATTTGTCTCCTCCAATACCAAATCACCACAGGTCTCTGATGTTTCCTTAAGCTTCTGGACCCACGAACTATATGAAGCTTCATCGAGAACAGGTTCATATGAATTCCCACCTGATAAGTCCTTAGAATTAATCTCAAATGTTCGATCATCTGCTTCTGGTTTCCCTCCATCTCGGAATGCTATAACCTTTTCAACAATCGTGTTGACTTTTGACATGTCAAGTTCACCCGAACTATCGCTACTTTCAGCAGTAGGATCAAGCATACGTAACCCTAGTACTACAGATTTCAGATCACCCGCTGCAACTCCAACCATATCTTTGCCTTCTTTGTCTATGGTGTCTTCACCCATGACATCATAGCTTAGTTGCAATTTCCTCTCTGCTCTATGCATGATAACCTGCAATGGGTATTTAACATTTTAATCACAGTACGTAAAACGAGGAGTTCCTCATATAAAGAAATTCATTCCGATTCCATGAGTTATGACTTGTGAGTAAGGAGTTATGACTCACCTCCTCCACAGTTCGCTCAGTAACTAAATTTATAGAAATGACATGATTCATTTGTCCAATTCTATGAGCCCGCTGTAGAGCTTGCTTATCCACCTGCGGATTCCAGTCCTGCTCATAAAATATAACCTGCATTTTGTTTCATCCTCAGTGAGTAGATAGGGCCGACAATTAATCATACTTTATGTCGTACTTTTGTAATAATAAAGGTCAACTCAAACTTCTAAAGGTCAAAGGGGAGAAAATTTGGTATGGAAAGGCTTACCGTGTCAGCAGCTACAAGATTTAAACCAACACCACCTGCTCTGGTGGAAATCATAAAGACAAATGCAGTGGCTGGATCTGGTTCAGAATTGGAAGTTCCGGTGACAGACTGGCGGCTAAAACTCCTTATTGCGGCAAACCGTTCTTCAGCCCTAATGGATCCGTCAAGACGCTCATAAGGATATTTCCTCAACTCCATGTAGTCCTGCATTTCAAAATTTTCTAAAATAATTAAATAATTGAAAATGAATATATCAGGCGCGGATGTCATTTTTATAAGCCACAAAAGTAAGAAAGAAACCTGCAAGATGTCAAGTGTATGTGTCATCTGTGCAAACAGAAGAACACGATGTCCAGAATTATGTAGCTTCTGGAGTAGTTGGTCCAACACTACAAGTTTGCCACTAGCCTGAAAGAAATCATAAATGACCACAAAAGCTTATCTTTTAGTTTTACTATTTAATAAATGTACTGGTTTCCTCTTGAGCTTCTAATCAAGCAGCAAAATCTGAAAACCCTGAATTTGGTATGTTACATAGAATTTCCAAAATTGGGCATGTTATGTTTTGATACCTGGACCAAGTGTTCACCCTCTTCATATGGTTCAGGCTCTATACCAGCAAAGAGGTAAGGATGGCTACATGCTTTCCGTAGCTGTATTACCTGCATAAAAGAAGAAGCTTATGCAATCTTATACTAGTTTTCAGATGAAAAACTAATAAACCAATATGTTCAAAATAGTTCCATAAACGATTCCAGTACATGAAACGGTGAAAAACAAATGGTAAATATTCAAAAGTAGTATATAGAAGAAAACCAACATGTGAACATGAACCAATGAACTTTTTGATGACATGGTATAGAAAATTTTAAGGTGATGCGCAAGTAACAATGGTTTTGCAGGATCTAACAGGCCTGAAGAAATATCGTCTTTTATATGTTCTAGGCATGCATAAAAAGCGAAATAGGTGAGAAGTTGGCATACAATATTCTGCAAAGATTGCTGATTACTGGTTCCAGAAGTCAATGCTAGAAGCTTAGGAAGCTCCTTTCTCAATATTGACATATACACCTTCTTCTGCAATGCCACTAAGGGAGCCATCCTACCAAAAGATGGCATATATATGATTCACCAGTCTAAATATAGTTTTACTAAATTAAAAAGAAAGTGAGAAAAAGTTAAACCATCAATAAGGGCTCATGACATGGAATATAGCACAAACAGAGGCCAAGGTAAACAACTTACAATGTGATTTCAGTAAGAGGTGGCAAAGATAGGGTTCCAGTTTCAATAAGCCTAGATTTGGTTCTTCGAAGCATGAAAGCCCCCAAAACATATTTTAAGCTTTTGAACTTCTCCTTAACTATAGGTGCACCCTTACCTGCTTAGGAAAGCTAAGTAAAATAATCAATAGAACACCATTTTTAGCAACATGCTATATCCAAGATTGCAGAAATCACTTAGCGGTAGCTCGACGGTCGACTGGTGTTAAGCGATTAATCGGATTAATCGTGATTAATCAGCGATTAATCGGAGACCCTAAATTATTTCATAAATATATATATAAATGAACCTAACACTATATATATAAACATTTACATATTCCAACATGTCAATATCTTGGTATAGTTAATAAGTAAATAAGTAAATAATCTTAAAAAGTAATAAACTAGTATTTATATAAACGTTGAAGTAAAAAAATACAATAATAAAGTCGAATATGTTCAATAATCCCAAAAAACAAACATATTTAAGTCAAATCTACAATATTAAAGTTAAAAAATACAATTTTTTAAGTTTTTCATTTTTTTAATTATTAAAGTTGGCTAACCGTCAAGGCCGCCAAGACCGCTAAGCTATGCAGTTAATACGGTAAAAATTCGGAATACGGTCGAGGACCGAGATACGGGATATCGATTATCTCGGTGAAATATCGGTGGGATATCGGTCATCTTAATACATACATAAAAAATTTATATATATATATATATATATTATATACGTAAAACACCAAAATACTAATAATATTAATAGTAATGTGAATGTAAATATCCAAAAGGGTCGATATTAATAGTAATACGAAGTACGAAATAACATTCAAAACGATAATTAAAACACAATCTAAGGGTAAGCCATGAAATCCTCGTTTTTAACGAGAGTTTACGAATCATAATTTTACTTTTTTAGCTTTTTAGGGCTTGTAATTAATACCGATTCTAATTGGATGTTTAACATGTTTGAGATCTAAACTCTTTAAACAAAAAATGGGCCCAATTAGATGAAAAATTGACTCAAAAAGTTCAAACCGTATCCGTATTTTTGGTATAGAAAACGGCGATATATCGGTCGATACGACCGAATTTATCGGAACCGTATTTTTCCACCGTATTTTTGAACCGTATTTTTTTATAGGTCCGATAACCGATATCCCACCGATATCCCGGTGGGATATCGGCCGTATTAACTGCATAGCCGCTAAGGACCGCCAAGGACCGATGTTGACCGTCGTTGACCAGCTGACCGTTAAACCATTAATCGTAGACGGTGAGGTGCCGCTAAGCGATTAATCGCTGATTAATCACCGATTAATCGTGATTTCTGCAACATTGGCTATATCATATCGAACCACACATAGAAGGATGCATATGGGCAATATGTCTATAGCATCAATCTAAACCCAATAAACAATTAGGTCAGAAAATGCAAGAAATATAGAATATCCACCTTCCTTGAATGAAGAAGAAAACTGCTCTAATGTCCCAAAAACTGAAGGCATGCAGAAATGCATTAGTGCCCAAAGCTCAGTAAGGCTATTCTGAATAGGTGTTCCGGTCATGAGTAGTCTTCTTGGCATAATATAGTGCTCTCTAAGAACATTATACAAAACCTGAAAAGAATCAACCAATCAAAAAGTTCAAATACACTATAAGGAAACCTATGTAGCTACGCATTCATCTCTATCATATCTGCAAGCATACTAATGCTTTTTTAACAGCTAGAATAATCTTAAACCTACACTGGACGGGTTTTTAAGTCTTTGTGCCTCATCAATAACAACATAATGCCATGGAATTTGGGAAAGAAAGTCCTGATCAATTAGCGCTATATCATATGTTGTAAGGAGCACATCAAAAGGTAAGGCCTGAACCTGCATAATGCAACACATAAGGATTAAAATCCAGGCCAGCCAAAACTTGGTACACTATCACCGGTAAACTTACATTGGGTGATGATTGTTTTTCCACATTTTCATACATTTCCCTTCTCAAAGCACGTCGGTATTGTTTGTCTCCAACATAACGCAAAACCTTCAATTTTGGGGAGAACTTGGTAACCTCAGATATCCATCCGTCTGTCACACTAAGCGGACACAATATCACTGCAAACAGTACCATATACTTGTTAATTTGATAATGATCGAAATATGTTAATACACATTTAGACAAACAGTTGGTTTTTACTTTTTACTATTACTTACAGAAGGGTCCGTGTAATCCTCGACAAAACTTTAAATAACTCAGGAAGGAGATAGCTTGCAATGTCTTTCCTAGGCCCATCTGCCAATAACCATTTTAAGGCTGAGTGCACACACTTGATTACACTTTATGAATGTAATGTAACTAAAGAAAACTGATTAAAATCTGTTGGTTTCCAGCCTCCATGTACAAATGCAAAAATACCTCGTCTCCTGCAAATAAGATGAAACAGCCCAATCACATCACTATTTTCTCAAATTAATGGCATATGAAGAACAGTCATATTATCATAACAGTCTGAACTCGAATTCAATAAACAGTGTTAAAATCTCTTAATAAATCAAAAGTTCAGTACCGAGAATAACGTTGGCACCGATAAGGTATCGTCGTATAAGCCATGAAAGTCCTTCGATTTGGTGAGGCTTAAGCGTCGCCGTTACACCGAAATCGGAACAGTTGACTTCAGCCTCGGCGGCGTCCCGTGCGTCTCCGTCGAATACATACTTCGCGGCGGCGATTAATCTCTGTTCGTAGTTCATTACTTCATTTTCCTGATTTGAATTTGAATTTGGTGGACTGAAATCACGCACAAAACGGAACTTTGTTTTAGGGTTAAAAAGAAAAAGGTTATTTCCATGAAAAGTGGCGGTTACTTGTGACACGTGGCGGGTGAAGAGGAAAGATGAGTTTTGTTATTGCGGGTCGCAACCCACCCGTTGGAAGATTCGTATCTAATACCCGACCCGAATTGAAAACCTTGAATCAGAGTTCATAAACCCTCATCGTCCCCTACTCCCTCCCCTTTCTCCAGTTCGAAATTCAACCGGAGAGAGAGAGGCATCTACAATGGCGGGCTTCTCCTTCGGCACAAATCCTGCTTCCTCATCATCTCCATCTCCGTTTTCATTCTCATCATCTTCATCTACATCTCCGTTTTCGTTCTCCTCAAACCCTAGCTCATCCCCTTCGCTATTCGGAGCGCCTGCATCATCCGCATCTTCAACTTCTTCGTTCGGATTCGCGTTCGCGTCTTCTTCATCTTCTACGCCGTCCTCCGCCGCTCCATCGCCAGCTTTTGGCTTCGGTGCCTCCTCCGCTGCGTCAACCGGCTCAACGTTCGGGTTCGGCACCTCCTCCCCTGCCGCCGCCTCCGCCACCGCCACCGCCTCCGCCGCCTCGCCGTTCGGTGGATCTAGTTTGTTTAGCTCTGCTGGTACCACTACTACTACAACTACAAGTTTATTCGGTTCGAGTTCTGCTTTTGGAGGAGGTGGTAGCGTTTTTGGGGCTTCTTCTTCAGCTTCAGTTTCGAGTTCTACTAAGTCGCCGTTTGCTTCCGGCTCATTTGGATCGTCATCTCCTGCTCCAACATCTGCTCTCAGTTTTTCCTCCACCACATTTGGGGCTTCTCCGTCAATCGCCTCATCATCATCATCAACCGCTACATCTTTTACTAGTTTATTTGGATCGTCGTCTTCATCAGCCGCCCCTTCTGCTTCTAATTTAACTGGCGCATCATCTTCTAGCTCGATCTTAACTTCAACCACAACTCAAACTACTTCATCCTCCACACCAGGGTTTTCGTTCCTCAGCTCTTCGACCTCGAGCTCATTTTCAGGCGCACCTACTTCTTCAGCTCCTGGTTTTTCCTTCCCTAGCGCACCAACCTCGGCTCCCTCGTTTTCGTTTTCTACAAGTTCAGCTTTCGCGAATTCGACCGGTACTGCAAACAGTACCGGTTCTGCACCGTCTGCTACTGGTTTGTTTGCTGGTTCATCATCAAGCCCCTCTTCGAGCTTCTCGTTTGGGAATGTAACAGCTTCTTCTGGGCTTCAGTCATCTTCGGGTGTGGCTTCTAACTTAAAAACAACTTCTACGACTGTAACCGCTACTGCTACGACTGGTGCTTCCACTACTGCCGCTACGACCCCGTCTTTCCCTGCATTTGGTGTGGCTTCATCTAGCACTACAGCTTCAACAGCCACCGGATCTTTGTCAAGTTTTGCAAGCCCTGGTACTGGTGCTGCTTCTACCGGAACATCAAGCTCCTTTTTGGGATTTCAATCTTCCTCTAAAGCTGTAGGTACTCCTACACCAGCAACACAACCGCAATCTACAGCTGCTCCATCTTTATTTGGTGAGTTTATTGCTAGTTTCCATAATGCTGTTTTGTACATCTATCCTTGGGTTGTTGCTTGTAGTTTCGTATAAAATTAGTTTTTGATGTTCTAAATTTGTTCAGTGATTAGTGAGGTTGCTAGTTACTGTATCAATAGGTGTTCAGGAATTTATATTCTTAATTGCATTGTGGTGCAAGAACATATTAGGTGCATTCTAGCAAGTGATGCATGTTTTACAGGAAAATGCTCAATTTCTGAATAACTGTTTTAGAATCACTGTCTTTGTAATAGCAGCATTCTTATCTAAGGTTACAGGAGATGAAAGGATGCCCAGGATTTTACATGATTAACATTTTAAATGTAATAATATACGAACCTAAAAGCTAACAGATTAGGGAAAAGGCTGAAAATCGAGTCCTAAATGATGGATTTTTTCCCGATATGTAGCAGGTGGTGTAGTTGTTCTGCAATGACATGTTGAAACTTGAAAGTTTTATGTGATTACATCCAACGATTTACTAACAGATAACCCTGCTAATTTTCAGTCTAAGATTTTAAGATCGCATCATTACTTATTTAATCTATGATAACTTGACATACATGCATGCATACACACACAGACACTTCGGCGTCTTATAATAACACCTTCTTGCACAGCATATTCTTATTTTTTTTTAAAGTTGATATCTTTTACTTTTTTTTCCATAAAGAATTTTTATTGATCGCATATTTATTCTCTGCAGTTCTGTGCAATTTGTATTGATCACTAGTATATATGGTTACGTGTTTTACTCAGTATGTTTGTTTGTTATTTATGTTATTTGTCTCCATTGATTGGACATTCTATTTTCACTCTATTAAGTCCACTTAACCGTATTTGTAGTTTTTCATGTAAAATAGCATCGACTTTTTCATCAATATATAATAAGGTTGGGGAGTATAGGATGTCTCGATGCAGAATACTGTTGGTCACTCATCATTGATGACACATTGACACCTAACATCATATTAGGCTTTTTACCAGATTGTAATTCATGATCTCTGGAATTTTGATTAACTTTCGACTGTATTCGCTTCCAACTCATGTTTTGCTGTCTAAAATCCTGTTGCAGGTGTCCCTGCTTCCTTGACAACCACTTCAACTGTTACAACAACTACAGCTCAAACGTCATCTGCGCTTGTTGTATCTTCCAGTAGTGGGTCAGTCTTAAGTATAATCTCAAAATGTTAACTTTTGACTTTCATGTGTACTGTTAAGTATGATCTAGAGAACACTGATGATGTTCTTTTGATATTCATCTTAGTGTTTCCAAGATTTATCTGTTCTACATCATTTCTGATATGAAACTGCTTTTGATGTTGCCACTAGGACAACTACAAGTGTCAGCACAGCTGCAGTCTCTGCTCCAAAGTTGCCATCTGAAATTACTGGAAAAACTGTCGAGGAGGTATTCTCTTTTCATTTCTCTGTATGCTATTGCAATTTGCTTCCATAAATATTCCTAACATTTTCTTTTTTTACTGGTTATGGCTTTATGCTATTACTTCATTTCTCATCTCAGTGGGTATTTTTGTGTTTCTCTGATAAATGTAGTAATTTTCAGGGTCTGCTGTTGTAATGATTATCTGATTTTTTTCTTATAAATTTTCTTTACAGATCATCAAAGAATGGAATGTGGAGCTTCAGGAACGAACTAGCAAGTTCAGGAAGCAAGCTAATGCCATAGCTGATTGGGACAGGAGAATCTTGCAGAACCGGGATGTTCTTCTTAAACTTGAGGTGAGTCATATTCACTTTGGTTATTGAAAAGCACTATTAACTGAACTTTTTGACCACTCTTTTGACTTGCTATGAACTGAAGAGACACTAGTTTAATTAAGATAATATTAGTTATCAACCGCAAGTGCTTTTATTAAACTACTTAACTTCACTTATATAATTGAAGGCAACGTACTTCTTTGTTGCTGCCTCTTGTTTATTCTAAACTGTTTTTATACAGGCAGAAGTTGCGAAAGTTGTTGATACCCAATCAAACCTTGAGAGACAGCTGGAGCTGATTGAGACTCATCAACAAGAGGTATTTCGACAGTATGTTGGTTTTTTTCACATACTTGGTACTCATAATATTTTAATGTTGAACTGCATGCTTTGAATTCAAAAATTGTCTGTATTGCTTATTTTTCATTTTAAGTACAACACACCTTGCATATGGAGTTCCTAACAAACTCATACAAAATAAATTTGACTGCAAATTGTACAAATGTATTGACAGATGAAGAAATTACGAGTTGAAAGGATTAGGATAGTTTAGAATATGGATTTTAATTGAAGAGGCTTCTGAGGCTTGGTATTATTTGTTTATTAGGATTGGGTTACAACGAGAGTTTTAATGACGTGAATTTTAAGTTACAAGTTTGGTTTGTTTTAGCTTAATTCAAAAGAACCCTAACTTAGCAAAGGCAGATTGTTATTGGTTATGGTTTTTCTGGGGAAACCAAAGGTGTTTTATGAGCATCTTAGTCTTCCATGCAAACATCATCTTTTCTAAAGGTTAATTGATACTGTAGCCCTTGTTAATGCTTTTGTGGAAGACACTTGGGAATTTGTAGTGGGGTCAGCATATCATTGGGCCACTACAAAGCGTTTGTATTCTAATATATTAACCTATAAATAAATACATAGGCATTGATCAATATCTTTGTTATAAAATAGTTAATTATGTTATTTCCATAATTATTGAACTCTATAAATGGATTTTGGAGGAGATATTGATTATAATATTTGATTTTTTGTTTTTTATATTAGTTATATGCTTAACCTAGGCATATTTACTGGCTATCTGAGAATCTTGATACTGACATGGTTGGTGTCACTTGATACAATTCTTAGGTTGACAAGTCCTTGCAAAGTGTGGAAGAAGAAGCTGAGCGGATATACAAAGACGAGCATGGTCTACTTCTTGATGATGAAGCAGCTTCAACCCGAGATGCAATGTGAGTAGCTAGAACACAAAGAATGTTTTCAGAAATGGGAATTTCTAACTGTTGAAAACGAAAGAAATTAATGACCCCGCTGTTGATAATTTTATTACTGAATAAAAACCTAGAACCATTTTTTTTTCCATAGTTTATGAAGTGGGAACGGTACATAGCCTATGATGGAGTAGAATTTGTTTGAAATCTCATCTTTAACATTGTGTCAACTCGCTATTGAATTCCCATATTTTATTTTTCCTCCTGTTAATTTCAGGTATGAGCAGGCTGAATTCATTGAGAGAGAAATGGAACAGATGACGGAACAAATAAGATCTGTTATTCAGACTCTTAATGCCAATCAGGTGATCATCTATTTGGATTTTAATCTAGCCTGTTCCCTCCTCTCAAAACAAAATATTCATGAATAAAATAAAATTCTCAAGTGACTTTTGACCCAAAATAAAAGCATTGTTTGATAGATGAAAATGCTTTGAATTTTGACCATAAATCTAATTTCTAATATACCTTTTCTGATAACGACCATGGCAAAATCGAACCCCTAAATTTGCCACTGAAGATTTTTTATGTTGATGTTGGTATTTTACATTTGTCTTCCGTTCAGGGCGGAGAACTTGAAGTAACTGATGGCATGACCCCACTGGATGTTGTTGTTCGGATTCTTAACAATCAACTAAGTTCATTAATGTGGGTTGATGAAAAGGTTAGGCTTTTCCTTCCATATGTTCAATTTTCTTTCATTAATAATTTCTAGATCTTTCATTTCATTCCTATCCACCTTAATTTTATATTGTTAGTTTTATAAAGAATATCAACCATTTACCAAAACTGGTCGGTTGGGACTGTATTTGATCTTGAACTGGTTAGTTAAATAGGCTCAATGTAAAACTGCCTGTTTTTTCAACCCCTGTCAGGTAGAGGTGGGAAAATGGGTGGGTGGGTAACGTGTCAAAACATGTACCTTTATATCCGTGTTAAAAGTTAAAATTGGTCCATTCAGGACATCCATAACACCTTTTGTCCTTGTTCACATTTTATATGAAATACAATTACAAAATCTGTACACATGAATGTACTTTTCTGAACAAAGTAATTAAGGAGTTCTTTTGCTCAAAAATGCACTTTGGCTAACTTCAATTTTCGAGCAGTTTTTATTTGAATTTACCCCTTAGATTCACAATAAAACCCAGATCACTCGACTCTTAAATGGGTATAAATTGCCACCTCTAATTTTCATTTGGTTCTTTCATTAGCATTAATCTTGTGATCGTTTAAATCAGGCTGAAGAATTCTCTTCCCGTATTCAAAAACTGGCTAAACAAGGTTCTGCTGCTGATCGGGAACTGATGGGCCCGAAGTTTTGGCTGTCACGATAAGAGTAACTTAGTGTCGTGTTGAATTCTGGAGCTACCTTGATAGTCAATGCAGCGGGTGAAACCAGTTTTTTCTACAAGCAGCAGCAAGTTGTGGTTCTTTATATGTATGCATTGCCCCTTCATTTTTTTTTGGTATGGTATGATTTTTGGTCTAAACATTTGGCTATTCATCCTTGTGTTGTTCAAGATTCTTCACTTTACATGAATTTTAGAGCATTATTATCAGAATAATTACATCAAATGTTTTTGGAGTGAATAAGAAACAATGACAAAAAATAATCAACATGCTACACAACATTCGAACCCCCAAAGCCGGACCAACAATAGTCGGTCCATCCTTCAGGATCCTTAGACTCCTCCTTCATGGGCAAAAGGCCAAAGTCCAAAGCCGGAGATTGCTTGTGGTCGAGTGTCATGGTCGTATGACTGAGTTGGTTCCACGTTTGCGTATCTTGTGATGTGTGGATTGTATCATCACTGATCGGTTGATGAGAACTATTTTGATTGAGGAAATGAAGACTTGTTGATCGGTTTGCAGCAATTAGTTCATAAAGCGCAGCGCTGCATCTTGAAGACAAGTCATCCGAAGAACTCCACGGTTCGGTTTTTGGAGATGACAGAAGAGAGAAAGCACGTACAGGCTTTGATGGTGACTGTGTTGATGATAATGGTTCAAGTCTTCGCTTCATCCCTGGATTATTTTCTTTTAACAAGAACATTTTTGAAGCATTGTCATAAATTCATAATATGTTAAAATATGGTGAAAGTGAGAAATTTAGTGTAGACGTACAAAAATGTAGAACTTAGATCCTTTATTTCACATGCGAAAAAACTCTATTTTACTTGTGAAATTTACTAAAGAGAGTAATAAAAATTAATGAGAAAATAAATTAATCACAACAGCGAGAACATATCTAAAGACCAAAAGAGTGTTTAAAGTTTTACCCTATATACGAAAAAAATACTCTATTTCACTTGTGAAATTTACTAAAGAGGAGTAATAAAAATAATGGGAAAATAAATTAATCATAACGAGTTAGAAGAACATATCTAAAAATCACAAGAGTGTTTAAAGTTTTACA
>JBCNJP010000007.1:109111153-109172420 GCA_039602395.1 Deinandra increscens subsp. villosa | reverse complement strand
ACACCTTGCATATGGAGTTCCTAACAAACTCATACAAAATAAATTTGACTGCAAATTGTACAAATGTATTGACAGATGAAGAAATTACGAATTGAAAGGATTAGGATAGTTTAGAATATGGATTTTAATTGAAGAGGCTTCTGAGGCTTTATATTTGTTTTTAGGATTGGGTTACAATGAGAGTTTTAATGACGTGAATTTTAAGTTACAAGTTTTGTTTGTATTAGCTTAATTCAAAAGTACCCTAACTTAGCAAAGGCAAATTGTTATTGGTTATGGTTTTTCTGGGGAAACCAAAGGTGTTTCATGAGCATCTTAGTCTTCCATGCAAACATCATCTTTTCTAAAGGTTAATTGATACTGTAGCCCTTGTTAATGCTTTTGTGGAAGACACTTGGGAATTTGTAGTGGGATCAGCATATCATTGGGCCACTACAAAGCGTTTGTATTCTAATATATTAACCTATGAATAAATACATAGGCATTGATCAATATCTTTGTTATAAAATAGTTAATTATGTTATTTTCATAATTATTGAACTCTATAAATGGATTTTGGAGGAGATATTGATTATAATATTTGATTTTTTGTTTTTTATATTAGTTATATGCTTAACCTAGGCATATTTACTGGCTATCTGAGAATCTTGATACTGACATGGTTGGTGTCACTTGATACAATTCCTAGGTTGACAAGTCCTTGCAAAGTGTGGAAGAAGAAGCTGAGCGGATATACAAAGACGAGCATGGTCTACTTCTTGATGATGAAGCAGCTTCAACCCGAGATGCAATGTGAGTAGCTAGAACACAAAGAATGTTTTCAGAAATGGGAATTTCTAACTGTTGAAAACGAAAGAAATTAATGACCCCGCTGTACTGAATAAAAACCTAGAACCATTTTTTTTTCCATAGTTTATGAAGTGGGAACGGTACATAGCCTATGATGGAGTAGAATTTGTTTGAAATTTCATCTTTAACATTGTGTCAACTTGCTATTGAATTCCCATATTTTATTTTTCCTCCTGTTAATTTCAGGTATGAGCAGGCTGAATTCATTGAGAGAGAAATGGAACAGATGACGGAACAAATAAGATCTGTTATTCAGACTCTTAATGCCAATCAGGTGATCATCTATTTGGATTTTAATCTAGCCTGTTCCCTCCTCTCAAAACAAAATATTCATGAATAAAATAAAATCTCAAGTGACTTTTGACCCAAAATAAAAGCATTGTTTGATAGATGAAAATGCTTTGAATTTTGACCATAAATCTAATTTCTAATATACCTTTTCTGATAACGACCATGGCAAAATCGAACCCCTAAATTTGCCACTGAAGATTTTTTATGTTGATGTTGGTATTTTACATTTGTCTTCCGTTCAGGGCGGAGAACTTGAAGTAACTGATGGCATGACCCCACTGGATGTTGTTGTTCGGATTCTTAACAATCAACTAAGTTCATTAATGTGGGTTGATGAAAAGGTTAGGCTTTTCCTTCCATATGTTCAATTTTCTTTCATTAATAATTTCTAGATCTTTCATTTCATTCCTATCCACCTTAATTTTATATTGTTAGTTTTATAAAGAATATCAACCATTTACCAAAACTGGTCGGTTGGGACTGTATTTGATCTTGAACTGGTTAGTTAAATAGGCTCAATGTAAAACTGCCTGTTTTTTCAACCCCTGTCAGGTAGAGGTGGGAAAATGGGTGGGTGGGTAACGTGTCAAAACATGTACCTTTATATCCGTGTTAAAAGTTAAAATTGGTCCATTCAGGACATCCATAACACCTTTTGTCCTTGTTCACATTTTATATGAAATACAATTACAAAATCTGTACACATGAATGTACTTTTCTGAACAAAGTAATTAAGGAGTTCTTTTGCTCAAAAATGCACTTTGGCTAACTTCAATTTTCGAGCAGTTTTTATTTGAATTTACCCCTTAGATTCACAATAAAACCCAGATCACTCAACTCTTAAATGGGTATAAATTGCCACCTCTAATTTTCATTTGGTTCTTTCATTAGCATTAATCTTGTGATCGTTTAAATCAGGCTGAAGAATTCTCTTCCCGTATTCAAAAACTGGCTAAACAAGGTTCTGCTGCTGATCGGGAACTGATGGGCCCGAAGTTTTGGCTGTCACGATAAGAGTAACTTAGTGTCGTGTTGAATTCTGGAGCTACCTTGATAGTCAATGCAGCGGGTGAAACCAGTTTTTTCTACAAGCAGCAGCAAGTTGTGGTTCTTTATATGTATGCATTGCCCCTTCATTTTTTTTTGGTATGGTATGATTTTTGGTCTAAACATTTGGCTATTCATCCTTGTGTTGTTCAAGATTCTTCACTTTACATGAATTTTAGAGCATTATTATCAGAATAATTACATCAAATGTTTTTGGAGTGAATAAGAAACAATGACAAAAAATAATCAACATGCTACACAACATGCGAACCCCCAAAGCCGGACCAACAATAGTCGGTCCATCCTTCAGGATCCTTAGACTCCTCCTTCATGGGCAAAAGGCCAAAGTCCAAAGCCGGAGATTGCTTGTGATCGAGTGTCATGGTCGTATGACTGAATTGGTCCCACGTTTGCGTATCATGTGCTGTGTGCATTGTATCATTACTGGTTGGTTGATGAGAACTATTTTGATTAGAGAAATGAAGACTTGTTGATCGGTTTGCAGCAATTAGTTCATAAAGCGCAGCGCTGCATCTTGAAGACAAGTCATCCGAAGAACTCCACGGTTCGGTTTTTGGAGATGACAGAAGAGAGAAAGCACTTACAGGCTTTGATGGTGACTGTGTTGATGATAATGGTTCAACTCTTCGCTTCATCCCTGGATTGTTTTCTTTTAACAAGAACATTTTTGAAGCATTGTCATAAATTCATAATATGTTAAAATATGGTGAAAGTGAGAAATTTAGTGTAGACGTCCAAAAATGTAGAACTAGATCCTTTATTTCACATGCGAAAAAACTCTATTTTACTTGTGAAATTTACTAAAGAGAGTAATAAAAATTAATGAGAAAATAAATTAATCACAACAGCGAGAACATATCTAAGGACCAAAAGAGTGTTTAAAGTTTTACCCTATATACGAAAAAAAACTCTATTTCACTTGTGAAATTTACTAAAGGGAGTAATAAAAATAATGGGAAAATAAATTAATCATAACAGTTAGAAGAACATATCTAAAAATCACAAGAGTGTTTAAAGTTTTACACTTTTTAGGGTAGCTGAGATGTTAAACATATAACCATAAAATATAAAAATTTGATTCAAATGGAGAACTATAGAAATCATATAATACACTTGTATATTTTTCGTTAATTGTAATACATAAGATGTTTACGTAACCATTCGTAAGGTTTTCTCATGCTTTACTTAGTAAATACGTTTTGTAATCTTTATTTTTAAAAGTATATATTTTACATATTTTATGATATCATCGTATAAATGGAGTAATATAAAATGGGTACTTCATGTCTCATTTTTAGGAGGTTCACATCACATTGTCACATGTCAAAACCACATTCAATTATCAATTTATTAGATTATCAATTGCCGTTCAAAAAAAATTAGATCATCAATTAAGTATAGTTACCAATTTTATCAAAACTAAATTTCCATTTAAATTTTTTTGACAAACTTAATGTGAATTTGATAAATTTACTCAATAATTTGATTATTTTAAGAAAACTAATCAACAATTTGTCAAACATAATAAATTTTATTATTTTAACTGTTTTTTTCTTTTATATATATATTTAATATTAATATTATGAACTCAACTCGTGTAATACACGGGTTACTAACCTAGTAATACTATATATATATTTTTCATTTAATTGAAAACGATAAAAGAGTACCATGAGAATGAGGAAAGTTTGGAGGGAGAGAGTTGGAAAGGCTACCCTTTCTTCTTCGTAAATTATGTCCTTCTAACCGTCTTCTGCAACTTCTTTTGGCTTCATCAAACTCTGTGACGTCATGAAACCTGTACATACACATATGTTATACAATTATAACATATGAGATCCCATCGACAATTAGTTTATCACCACAATCTTCTCATCTTATGGGCTCGGGTCTGATATCTCGTAGGCTCACTGTTTTTTAATCATTTTCTCTTTTTCTTTTTAACTTTATTTTGTCATTTATTTTGATTCCCGGGTTACTAAAATTCATACCGTTGAGTCTAGATTTTTTTAGATCTCATTAAAACTCGGATAAAATTCCTGCGTGTGACGTGAATTTTATTCGTATCATTTCTTTTAATGTTTTATATATCTATTTAGTTTATTTCCTTTTAATGTTTAATATTCTATTAGACTAACCTTATGTAAACTATAGACATATTTACTTCATTTGAGACCAAATACGTTAGATTTTTTTAATAAACCAGTTGTTGATACACACTCTGTCTCACTTCCACGTTTTTTATAAGTAAACAAAATTAATCGTTTCCTAAAACATATATTATTTAATATTTTTATAGACATATAGTAGTTTAAACAATATATAAGTCCTTAATTATTAATGAAACAATAACGGAGGAAAAAATTAAAAACGAAGGATTTAATCAAACCTGCTGCACTGTTGACAGAACCGCTGTCGGAGCCCCGACACCACAACCTTGGGAGCCTTCGAATGGATCTCACACACCTTATGCCTCCTATAATACTCCTTCGCGTTACCAAGCGCCACGTTGCACCCCTCCACCTGGCACCTCGTCGCCGTCACCGTCACGTGCCTTTTGGTTTTGGCGGCGGATGATGATTCCGCCGCCGGGACGACGGCGTCATCGCAGTAGTGTCGTTTCCCCAGCTTCAAACACATCATGTGCGGGTCCGGCGTCCCGGAGCTCCACCCGTCGTGAAAGGCGGCGGCGGGGTTATCGGTGACGTGGCCGAAAAGAAGCGCGTGGATGACACTCGGCTCCGGTACCCTGGGAGGGTTATTGCTCCAATCATAACGATAAATATTAGAAGCAGCAGGAGGAAGAGGAGGAGGAGGAGGAGGAGTACTAGTAGTAGTACAAATGTCCCAGCTAGTGAAATTACCATTCTGTCCCCCGCTGTCACCGCCACCGTTACCACCGTGGCCGCCGCCGGTGAAAGAATTCCTCAGCCACCCAGTAGCTTCCATGTGTGCAGGAGGAGGAGGAGGAGTAGGGGGTTTGATGGAAAGATATAAATAATAATAATAATAATAGTAATAATAATGTGGGAGTTTGTGTTATAAAGATGGGAGTGGTGAGAAATGGGTGGCTGGGGGCGTAAGTACTACTAGACTGGTGAGATGAGAAAAGGAAAAGCTGCAAAGATGCAAAATTTATGTTTCAGAAAGAGAAGCAATAATTTCATATCCTTTTTTCAAATCAATTTACATTTATTTTTCTTTTACGGTAAATTCACAATTTCACAAAATCACTTTGTACGTGTTATTTTATAACCACTTATCATTTTATCATTATACTAGTAGTTTTTTTTGTTTTTTTCAAATTTGTGTGTAGGTGTGTATTCTCTAAAATACGTGTAGTGTATCTCTCATCCACTTTTTATCAGCCTTTTTTAACTCTCTCTCTCTCATTTCTTTAGAGTCATTAATGTTGCTCTCTGATTTCTCTATGCAATTGAACTTGTTTAGAGCATAGGTGATGGTCACTAGTTTCTCTGGTCGTCATCGTTGTTGATGGCGTGATGACCGTAAGGGTGCCATCATTTTCTTTTCAGTTGGTTGGGTTTACTTTTTCAGATATGGTGTGGTGTTCATGAGCTCTGGTAGAGGGCTAGAGACGTCAAGCCAAGAGAAACATTACAAGGAAAAAAGGCACCAATCTTTTTAAGCGAAACATTACAAGAAAAAAAGGCATCAATCTTTTTAAGAGATAGATTGGTGATTACAACGATAAACGAACCATGTAAAACTCCAGTTTTTAATATCAAACAAGACCCCATGAATGGAATTCAATCAACTTTGCTATTTGATTTTAAAGCTAATGTTGTTGCCAATGATGATAAATGTTAAGGATCTGAAGGAAACTATTCGATATTGGTCTCATTGATATGTAACGGTTGACAATTAAGAAACATTGCAGTGATGATAAAATCATAAATTCAATCAAATAAACAAAATTTGTTAGAAATGTAACTGGATCAAATAATTAAAATAATTAAAACTGGTTAGACGTAGAATTGATAACAAATACATTCAATCAAAAAGAAACTCGCACAGTAACACACGCACATAAGCATTTGCGTGGCAACACACACCAATAAGCATCTTGTTAAAAACTATTTTACAAAACTAAATTGTAACACCCCCATCCCATGATAAGCACTAGTGAGTGTTATACATCAAATAAGAGATATCACATGGTATAATCAAAGTCAACAACCGAAGTCTTAACTTTTATTCCTATTAAAAGTCATGATATCTACAAAGAACTAAAATAATACAACAGTTTAATTCTATACTATGCTAGAAGTCAATGTCCTCGAACAACCAAAATTTAGGCTTCTATATTGTTCCTTGTTGCCCGTCCATGTTTAGCAACCTGCTGCTACATCGTACCTACGATGTGTGTCCAAAAGAAAAAGAAAACATTTCGGGCTCAGCAAACTGCTGATGAGTTCAAAAACAAACAGTTCACTTGAAACCACAGATTAAATTTGACTACAACATCATGTAAATAAATCCGCGATAGAGAATAGAAAATTGATACAAGGATAGTCAGTCAAGTAACTAGGTCACTATATGCACATACTACATATTTATACGACTTACCAAACACCGACTGCCCTGATCATATCTAACCCTATCGGCCTCAATATTTACAGATATTATCAGCAGTCAAATTATATAATTTAATTACAGAACAGACACATCTCTTTTTTATAAAATAATTACCCAGAGTGAGAAGAACTCACATTCATTCTTTACTTGATTAATTTGGACAGAATTTTCACTATAATCCTCAATCCAAACCTAATCATGTATCAGATTGCATTAATACAAAGCTTTATATAATAAACAACTTCTATGTCTATTTCTACGTCCTATAGCCCTAATAATATTTACATATTTAGACTATGTATTTTCTAACGTCACTGTGAACATTTTGCCCTTTATAAGCAAAATATTAATAATGATAGTACGGGTATGCGCTTCCCTATAAACAAACACTCACATCAGGTATCCCTAGGAAAGTGTGACTAGTCCCAATCGGGATTTGTACGAACACTCTTTCCTAGCCAGAAAACTTAGTGTACATGCGTTTACTCTTCCGTCCGCATGTGTTCTTAAATAACCGAATATCTCAAAATATTTAATACTTTAATAATTATCAAAATTGAACTAATATATACTTAATATATATATAAGAACATGTTCAAATACAGAAAATCAAATCCCGATTTCTCCCGGATAGTTCAATTTTGTATAATCATCTTTCAAAACCCTAGTTTTAACATAATTATTAAAATACATAACACGTATTTATCAAAGTATTATCACATTAATTATTAATATCCGTATTCACACTATATATACATATAAATACATATATATACATTTGTGGAATTTTGGGATGTTACAACATTTCCCTCCTTAAAAATTATCTCGTCCTCGAAATTCGAATCTCACTCAAATACATGAGGATACTTTGTCTTCGTTTCTTCCGCTAACTCCCAAGTCTGTGTTGGGATTTCGTGTACTTTAAATTTTAGAGTTCGTGACTTGTCATACAAGTAACGTAGCGGAAGCATGTACACGAGGTCGATTAAAAATCGATCCCATTAGTGATCTAAACAACCCGAATAAACAAATGGTTACTAGTCGTGATTAAACCAAACGAGACACGAATGGTTCAACGAACAGTCTCGCTAGATGAGTGACTCACGATTAGGGTTTTGGTCACATAACTCTTATAACCAAAACCTAAATAATAAACGAGAAAGATAGACTTTCATACATTTCTTGTAGAATAGCTAGACCTCAAAGGACGACGAGAATACACTACGACTCGTAGCGGCTCGATGGTGGTGACGTCGACTCAAAGAGGAGGGGAGGGGGTCGAAAGTTCTCTGGCTCTCTCTCTCTCTCTCTCTCTCTTTGTTGTGACCTAATTATCTAGCAATCAAATCAAATTACCAGATAACTCATTTATCAAGTTATTGAATGATTTGATCCCTATTTATAGATTATGCTAACTAGATAATTTAGTTAGCTAAATCAATTTCAATCAAATCAAATTACTAGATAACTCATTTATCAAGTTATTCCAATTAATATATCTATATATATTCAAACACACACACACACACACACACACACACATATATATATATATATATATATATATCATAACAAATTAATTATCGGGTTATTGGCTTGTATTAATCCCAACTATCACGTATTGGCCGATAACACTCCCAACTTTACTACTTCCACCTGCCACCACGAACTATCATCATATTTTCCTCCATCACTCCACCGGTTAACTTTACTTCACGAAATTGGAACTAAAAGCCAGGTAGACTTACAAAACATGGAATTCAAATGGGGTTAAGTAATTAACGGGGGAGTGATGAAGGAAAATATGATGATAGTTCGTGGTGGCAGATGGAAGGAGTAAAGTTGTGAGTGTTATCGGCCAATACGTGATAGTTGGGATTGATACAAGCCAATAACCCTTAATTATCACATAATTAATTTCACTCATGTTTTATAGATAGAATGTCCACCATATTTATTTCGTTTATTATTATTATTATTAATCATGAACTGTTAATTAAAATTAACATTCTTTTTTGTTGCCCAAAGTGTAATTCTTTTGCATCAGACGTTGATAGTTACGTTGATATTATCCGACGATCGGACGTCCTAATCCAACAAACTCACACTTGGACGATTCGTCGTGAATGTTCTATAACGTAGATGGCATTGGACGCCTAACTGCATCATTTTCATCTACAAAGGTATGACGAATATCATCGTCAACCAGTTCTTTGTGTTTATCAAACCAAATACTATAGCCTATGGTAACCATATCATTTATCCTCTGTTACGAACATTCGTTAAACCTGAGACATGAACTATTTCATTCTCATATAATGTTTAACAATTGTAGTTCCGTTCTCAATTTGAATTAGTTTGAATTATCCGGGTGAGCATTTTGATTAGTATTATCTTAATATTTCACACCCATTTTTCTACAATTAATAAGATCGATCTATCCAAGCACATATACACGGATTTTAAAACTTATAAGCACTGATTGACTGTAAATATGAAAATTGTAAAGTTTTATCCAGGAGCAATTAATATATAAATATTGTGTTCGTACACTTGTGAAAGTGGTGAAGATAATAAAACCATTTTGCATGATTGTGACCACTCATGAACGAGTGCCCTGCCTCAGAAATGCTATTTTCTTATAGTTCACATGCAATGCGATAACTTGTTTTGATATGACGTCATTAATTGATTTAATATCTACATAAATATATACATAAATTTTAAATATAACATTTTACAAGATTCAAAGATTGTATGCCGTACTTTTAGTTATTTTCCCTCCGGGCCGTTAATAGGGATAAGACCGTTTTAAATATAACATTTTAAAGACCCAGAGGTAACACGAGCTACTCTTTACAAAAAAAATTTAGTTTCGTCCCTGCTGTATACTATCTAACTAAATTATATAATTAAATATAAAATATATATTTTTTTAAATTTAATAAATTATAATAAGATTTTAATTACTTCTTATCTTAAAATATAGTTTTATTATATTTAAATCAACCATATGGGCAAAACAATTCAAAGTTGCGGAAGCGTAACACATAAACATAAGAAAAATATTTTTGCGCAAAAAGGCGTCTAAATGAAAAGCCATGCAAGTAATGTAGATATAACCAAAATGATTGAATTTGTCCAATGACTCCCAAAAGTCTTATGCATGCATTCCTAGCCGTGTGTGTTATCTTAGCGAGTTAGCGAACTGAGAAAAATATTCTTTCAAAAGTCAACACATTGGTTAGTGAGTGCACAAGTTAGTACGTACATAAAATAAAATGTTTGTATGTTCGCAAGATATTGTCAGTGGCGAACCCAGGATCTTTTTTGATAGGGTTCGGAAATTTTCGATGTTTTATCGTCCACCCCTATATACAATTTTTTTACACCGGTTCGGTTCCGTTAGGGTCGGGTTAGGTGACGGGTCAATCTCATTCACTTGGAGTCTTGGACCACTTATCTAGCCCACCCACAATTAATCGAGATTTTTTTTTGCTTAAAAGTGTTGGGCATTTGGTTATTAATTGGTTTCAGTAGGGTAATTGAGTTTAGGTAAGTGGTTTAATAACATAAAACCATAAATATTATTGTGTTTATTACTTATTAGTGATTTAAAAACTTTTTTAAAACTATAGTTTTTTTTTTAAGTTGAGAGTCGGTGTAAAAATTTTATGGGGTTCGGTCACCAAATTTCTTGAAGTTCGGTTCATAAAAAATCAGAAAAAATAGCACACCGCAAAAAAAAATTCATGGGTGTCGGGCAAACCCCTAGGGGTATACCTAGGTATGCCACTGGATATTGTAAACAAAATCATATCATAGGTAGCTAGACTATAAACAATCTACTAAGCTTTTTGTCACCAAAGCTAACATGTTTGTATTTGTATGCCTTCCGCCACATTTACCAGACAATGGTCAAATGTTTAGGACAATGTTACACTCGTTCGACCTCCAGTCGAGTTACTGCGACTAACGCGTGTGGGGTTTGTTAGACCCAGTAGTATTACTCAATATTTCCTCGTTTTTAATCCCATACTAACAATACGATGTGTAGGACTTTTCATGGTATGATTTCGCTCTAGTAGACATGCAATATGATAATAAAACAAAATCTTATAAAAATAGTGTTTGCATGTTCTCTCCTCAAAACGGAAAGTATGTAAAGTAAGAGGTCGTGAACTCACCTTAGGGTGCGTGTATGGAAGCCAAAGTAGAAGTGTTGGTGAAATCCTAGATATAACCTAACATGTTTAAATATGGAAGTGTGAATGTTCGTGTTGGTCCAAGGTCCCGTCATATCTAAACGACTCCAAGTGTTCATGTGTTTGACTACATTATGTATTTGCCGAAAAACATACCAAAACGACTAAGTTGACCCGACGACACTTTGATGATTTGTTTGTTAAAATATCGACCAAGTATAATGTGACACTTGTGCTAAATCCGGAGGAGAAATATCAAGGAAAAACAAAAGTAAGAAAATGGGGTCATGGTTGATGCGGGCCGCGGGCTGCCATTTAAGATCCTTGCAGTCCGCAAAACCCGGAATATGATCGGTTCGGGTGCGACACCCGGTGACGATCCTTGTGTTTCTGATATACACTCCTTGTGGACTGTGGGGTGGGGTATGTGACCATCTTCGGTTCGCAACAGTCTCAGTCGATGAAAACAAAGTTTTTGTCATTTTATTAGACACTTGGCATATCCTCTTCTTTCCACCGCCCCATGTCGACTGTTACAATTGCCAGAGGGTATTTTCAGCTCAGTTATCAGCCTTTAGCATGCTTAAAAGACTAGGGAGATTCTTGTGAGCCATTTCTCCATTGTCTAAAACTTTGGTGAGGTTGTGGTCTCAGTTTAAGTTGAAGCGAGAGTTTTTATCTAAGTTCCAGGGGTGGTGGTAGCATCTCTAGGTGCTGGAGGTGCTGATTGAGAGTCATAACTCATATACACGGTATCTATTGTTGAGTTATTATCCACTTTTGAAATAATGGTGATGTTTTAATGACTACCAACACTCATGAATGTCTTTGTAATCTGTATACAAGCCTTGAGAAGATTGTTCATTTGCTGAGTTTTGAAGGAGCAAGCTTTTGGTTCGGGTGTATAAGTTTTCAAGCACAAGGTACTACTAATTAATGCATGCATGTACCTTCTAAATATGAATGTCAATGGTGGGATGGACAAAGTGTATTGTGACAGTAAGTATGTCACTACAAAAGGGTCAAGATGGTTGATAACACATAAACCAAGTTGTGTATCCAGAAAAGTATTAATATATAAGTTTTTACACAAATATGGATATAGTAGTCGAAGTGTTTTCTAAACTTAACTTCTGGTCAGAAACATTCATGAGTGATTCTACAACTAATGAAGGGACATGCAAGAATGTATGGATGGGGATAAGGAGAATTGTATAAAAATACCATCTTTGGATATGTTTTGGGTTTTAGATCAAGCATGAATGTTAAATTCAGTAGGTTGATAATTTAAAGAATGAATATTGGAAACCTGATAAGTGAAACCCAACACATGAAACGGGCCAAAAATTAAAAAATGAGGAAAATACATAAAAAGAAAAAATAGTCGATGCGGATCTCGGGAGGTTATTCGAGTGTATTAGCGGTCCACGAGCAGTGTGCATTATCCGAGAAACATTCTGTTTCTAGTGGACCGTGGAAAGGGTTATCAAGAAACTCGCATTCCTTAAGGCAGTTTTACCCAAACGATAATTTTCTAATAAAAATGTATTTTGAGCACTCGGGTTGGAATTTTTCATGTAAGAACTTATGTAAAGAAGCAATACCTACTGATTTGATATAAAAACCCGTACATTTGATTTAAGAAATTCATTTGAGCATTATGGTTAAATCAGTTATTCTCGGGATATATGATTTTTATCTCCAATTGAGTTCTGAAGAAGAGATATGGATTACATTAGGTTTGATCTTTGGTCATCATTAGATTGATAGGGTTGTTGCATCCATAATTGACGTTGGACTTACGTGCCATCATTACTTGTTACATTCCTCGGCAAATCTGTGTGAGTTGTTAGCTTTACCCCATTTTTTAACTTAAATGTTTTCGGGGCAACAATATGAACTTGTGTTAATGTTTCATTGATGATATTATGCCATTGATGTATGTGATAGACTTATGTTATGAATTGTGTATTCGTTGATTGTTGTGATTTCCCCTTGGTTGGATTTCTTAGGTCATTTAGGTTAATCCCCTTGGTTGGATTACCATGAGGCATATATTTGCAACTTCATGGTCATTATGAAGTAGACTTAGGTCTCATATCATCCAGACTCTCTAACCTTCGCTTTAGGGAGGATATGGTGTATCTGTTTGTAACATGAAGGGGGTACTACACTTGCCTCGTGGATTGATGGTTGACCTTTGACATGACTAATAAATTCATAACAGGCATATGTATTTGAAAATAAAGATTTTTACATGAGTCACTGGCTATGGCTCACCAACAACCATATGTTGTTGATGTATTTTAGTTCATTTTGCAGGTAAGTAACTAGACTCTTAGATGGCATGTTACAGAGAGATTGGTGGGTTAGCGTTGTTTATAATGTCATGACTATTTGAACTTGATTATATGTTCCTTGTTTGATCAGTCTTAGGGTAATCTGAGACCCATTTGAACAATGTAGCCTAGTAGTGTGCTTTATGAAGCACACACTTTAGTAGTTACTACATGTCTTTGATTTGGATTGAATGTCTGTTATGTTATGTCATGTGTGCTTGTTGATTCATCTGTTACTTCCGCGGGATTTTATACAGACAACCGACCCCACACCTAACCCGCACCTGGCAAGGTGATGCAGGGGGTCTGACATATAACTACCGGTTAACATTTATCGATCATAACACGCATCATTTCCCACATGCAAGAGTTGCCATTTCCTGGAAAAGCAACGTGTGCTTATGTATAACAAGTTCCATACAAAATTTTCTATAACAGGAGAGTGACGAACATAACATGTAAATTTCACAATTAAAATATACTAGCATGCTTCTATGATCGATTCAGAGCGTTTATAGTCATGACATTACCAATTACATGCATAGTATCCATTTTAGAAATAATAGTACCAATAAAGTTACTATATGTAGTAACCTATGAACATTCATTCAAACAAAGCATCAAAATCATGCGTAGACGATCCGATTAACAACTATTTGTCACTTTAGAAACACTACTATAACTATCGTGCAATCTACACAACCATACAACATGTTCTACAACGTTTGCATCAACAAAGTTTCCACTTATAGCAGGTTATGCATCATCATATGAGTTTTACAAATTCCTAGCATCCCAAACATTGTTATATGATCGCTCTAGTATATTTTTATGATCAAAACACAATGGACATGCACATAACTTCACTTATAAAAATTATCAAATCAAAAAGTTTTCATTATAAGTAAGTCACAAATATCACGCGATTTCACTAACTTTCAATATTCAAAACCTTGTTATATGATCATTCCCACGAATACGAAGCATCATAACATCAGTGTCATGCATGTATAACAAGTTCTACGATTTCCCTGGTAACAAAGTTACCATTATTAGTAAGTGTCGGGATACATATCATGTCAATCAAGTTTCGCATAAACAATACATGTAATCCAATATCTAACATCACAACAACAATCAAACACATGATCTAACACTTGGAATTTTGTATTGGTTTTGACCTAACACTTGGAATTTTGTATTGGACAACTTGGGGTTTACGAAACAGGAGGATGAACAAGTATACCTTCTTGATTCACGGATTCGATGAGGGTTTGATGTTGTGATGATTCTTGATAGCATCGGTCTTTGTTTCTTCATCTAACACGACTTCTATTGCTCCAGTACTGTTCAAGGGGTCCTCTCCAAGTCGGCAGTAACAAGAAGAACGAACGGAAGATAATGGTTTAATTTATAGGTTGGAATTTAGGGTTTTTGCCGAAACTGGACCCATCACGTGTCGCGACAATGGTAATTGTGCTCCTTTGTGTGTCGCAATAGACAAATTAGTCAGGTTCCAAGATTTTCTTTTTCTGACGTCGTCGCGTGTCGCGACCTTTGTTCCTCCCTACCTCGCGTGGCGTGACACATCCAAATTAGGATAACTTTCTTGATTAATTTGGTACAAAGCTCGAGATTAGTTCGAATGTTTGCATGCGTTCTCATAATCTACTAAACAATTATTCATGTCTCATGGAATTCTACTAACAAATGAGTTCACATAACATAGAATCTCATATTTGTTCTTGCATGGATTGTATTTGTTTGTTTAACCTGTTACTTAAAGAGTTCATCAACGTTTCGGGACAGACTTTTGTGTGAGTGTTTGTGTAATGACTGACACATCTAATAAACTCAAATCAGATATAATGCCTGCATGTATGTTTGTAATAATGTAAGTTTGTGTTAGCCAGGAATAACCGGAAATGTCGGGTTGTCATAGAAAGTGTTCGTACTAAGTAACGTCGTGATTTAAGCGTTATTTATCGTGGATAAGATGAAAAATGTTACAATTAAACATGATTTGTTAGGAGAAATCCTTTACGCAAATGACTACAAACAAATCTATCAGTTGTTCGTTGATAAAACAACAATATTGATAGATATGACGTACCGCTAGCTGCCCCGCCCGTTGTGTTTAATGAAAGCGCCATTTAAAAAAACGTACTTAGCTACCTATAGATAAAATGCTATAATTAATCTTCACCTTAAAAAGGTTAGTGTGATCAATGGCGAAGCTTGAAAGAAAACCCCGAGGGGGCAAAGTTCAAAAATTCTACAGAGGGGGCGGTACTCAATACATCCGAGGGGGCGATACGGAATATATATAAATTTTTGTACATAAAATAGTGAAAATATATACTCATGGACGAAAAAACCGAGGGGGCGGTCGCCCCCTCCCGTCCCTTCTAAGCTTCCCCCTTGAGTGTGATCCTATACCAAATACACCATTGTCAGGGTTTGAACCCATGACCTCCAACTAAGAGGACAAAGCCTATACCAAATAGGCTAGTCCCACATTGGCTAACTCATGTGCACATCACAACATAACCTTAAATACAAGGAAAAATGGACACTATTAATCCTAACTATTCCATATTGGCCAAAAATAATCCTACCTAATTTTTTGTACACTATTAGACTTATAAATTAACCATGTTTTTACCAATAATCCTTCCGTTAATTTTTTAAACCCCCGTTAACCTCAGCTTACGTGGCTGCTTAGGTGGCTATTTTCCATCCTCGTCACCTGCTGATGTGTAACAAAAGCTACCCCCAATCGGTTTAAAACCCTAATAGCGTCTGAAATCCCCAAATCTACATTGTCTCCGTCCTCCAATAACCCTAATCGACGAGATGAGTTCATCTTCAGCGTCATCTGCTTCGTCTTCAAAGAAAGGTAAGGTTTTTAAGGTTGGATTGGATGGGAATCTCTACTGCCACCATGTTTTACCCGCAATTCCAAGGGTTGCAGGTAACCACACCTCAAGACCTGGAGAAGGTTTCTATGGATGTCCCTTATGGCCCGTATGTTTTCTATTTTGCTATTGATTCAACCCCACTTTCAATTTAATGAGATGATTCAAGCCAATTTCTGTTTTTCTATAATGTAGGACAACAAATGCAGCTTTTT
This sequence comes from Deinandra increscens subsp. villosa, assembly GCA_039602395.1. Lineage (NCBI taxonomy): Eukaryota > Viridiplantae > Streptophyta > Magnoliopsida > Asterales > Asteraceae > Deinandra > Deinandra increscens. The sequence continues at coordinate 109,155,936 of JBCNJP010000007.1, read as the reverse complement.
TATGTGGAAAGATGAAGTTGATCGAGCCTTGGGACTACACTTGAATCACGACATGCTTGAAGCTAAAAACAGAGAGTTCGAAGCTGCAAAGATGAACCTGGAAGCAGAGAAGAAGATGTTGAAGTCCGAAGTTAAGAAATTGAAGCTTATGTTGTTAGGATTAGTACTAGTTTATATAATTTATGTTGTGATGTGAATGTACCATGTGTAATGATATAACAATGTTGTGAGTTAATGGAATCTACTTTGATCTTTATGGAAACACAATCCACCAGCACAAACCTGTTTGACACCAATAACCAGTTTCCTGCATTAACATGTTTGCTCCATGACCCATTAACTAGTTTGACATACAATGACCCACTTGACTCACAAACCAAACTGTGAACCTGTTAAGGAACCAAATGCACCAAACTATGAACCTGTTAAGGCAACCAAGAACCAATCTATTTGACACACAAACCTGTTAAGAAACCAAACTGTGAACCTGTTAAGGAACCATGAACCAAACTGTTTCACACACAAACCTGTTAAGAAACCATGAACCGAAAATATAGATTACCATCCATCCAAAACATGATCCAAAACATTCATTACATAAACATCCATCCAAAACATGATCCAAAACATGTCATCCAAAACATAAACATCCTAAACTTATCCAAAACATAAACATTCATCCAAAATAGAAGTTTTTAAACAACCCAAACATCCTAAACTTATTTAAAGTTGAGTTGCTTGAATGACTTGTGAGGACTGGCTAGCTTGAGGAGTTGGTAATTTCCTTGGCCTTCCTCTCTTGGGTTTTTCAATTGGCTTCACATTTGAAGGTCCAGCTTCATCATTCAGCTTGAGTACCTTTTTTGGTCTCCCTCTAGGCTTCTTTGCCTTTGGCACTTCTGCTCTAGCCTTACCCCTTTCAGGGCACTTTCTTCTGTTGTGAGAAGTTGACTTGCATATACTACAGCACATCTTAATGCCATGTTTTGTCAATCTACCTGGCCTCTTGGGATCTTCATGAGGGTCCCTCTTCCTATTCTTCTTAGGCCTACCAGGCATGCTCTTAATTGGAGGAGGGTCCAAAGGGAAATCAATAATAGGCCAATACTTTTCACTGGGGAGTGGTGGGATGGAAAATTGATAGGCTTTCATGTACATTTGCTTAGTGTAGAAACCATGAACATACTCCTCAGCTGGCCTACCCAGGAATCCCAAAACTGAACAAGCATGATGACAAGGAATTCCTACAAGTAACCATAATAATGGGGTCAGTATCATATGTCTTAAACTTTAAATAAACTTAAGAACCTAATAAGTCACTTTCATACCTGTTAAATCCCACTTTCTACATGTGCAAGTCCTGTTTTCTATGTCAACTGAAACTTCATCAACCAAATCCTTCACTTGATACAGGTTCTCTGTTGATGGCATTATTTCACACCTGAAAGCCCTATTCTTCTCCTTCTCAAAAACACTTTGTATTCTGGTTCAGTAATGTAGTTGCAGCATCATTGTCAATGGCCCTAAGATCTTGGATTGCTAGATTGTGATCTGCTACTGAATAAGCTCTCACAGCCTTCCAAAAGGCTTCCTTCAAGTCATCACCCTTGTGTTTTTTGTGCCAGTTAGCATAGATATGCCTGGCACAATTTCTATGCTCACAATTACCCCAATATTGGGTTACTCCATTAAGCAATCCCTGTTGTCATTTACAAGTAACATAATAAGCATACAATGTAGTCTTAAAGTGTGAGTGCATAAGTAATTAAAAGGTTAGTACATACCTTTTGTTGGTCTGATATCAAAGTCCAACCCCTACCTTCTTCTGTGACTCCCAAGCATTTGTAAAGTTCATGCATAAACCACCCCCAGCTGTCATTATTTTCACCTTCTACCACTGCCCAAGCCACTGGGTACATTTGGTCATTTGCATCTCTTCCAATAGCCGCCAAGAGCATGCCTCCAAGGAAAGTTTTCAAGAAACATCCATCCAAACACAATAGCTTTCTGCATCCTTCTAAAAACCCCTTCCTCACACCATCAAAACACACAAAGATCCTAAAGAACACTTCATTAGGACTATCAATTCCATGAAATGAGGATGGAACAGTGACCAACACAAATGTAGAAGTAGGATTCACATTTCTTAGAATCTCCAAGTATGAGCCTATCTTGCTATAGTGTTCCCTCATGGATCCATGTAGTTTTCTGTGGGCAATAGACTTAGCCTTATATGCAAACCATTTCCCAATGAAGCATTTGTACTTTTCCTTCACAGCTGCCTGGATCTCCTTAGCAGGCCAGTATGGCTTTGTTTTGAAAATTGGCAAAAATTCAGAAGCCACAAATCCAGTAGTAAGCCGTGTATTCCTTGTCATGTTTCTTTGACAAGTATGTGTGGTAAAAGCCCTCTTTACCATAAAACAACCTTTTTTTTCATTAACAGACAAATATAGCCTAAATGGGCAATCACTAACACAAGTAACACCTACTCTCCCTTGCCTTTTCCTATCACTAATAGTAATCTTTAGACTCCTACCATTCATAACAGCATACCTTCTAACTGCATCTTTAAAAGCAGATCTTGTTGCAAACCTTGTACCAACAACCCAATCACACTTAGTCCAATATGTATCCTGAGTAACAATAGGAACATCTACCTTGTACTTTTTTCCTCTTATGTTGTCATCATCACTTTCTCCAGGAGAGTTAACATCTGCTTCTGAGTCCTCATAAGAACTATAGCCTTCATCCTTTTTGTGTTCTTCATCATGAGCTTCATCCTTGTTATCAGCAAGACCTTCAAAGGAATAATCTTTCTTCTTCAAAATGCTATCAACCAAGTGCTTTTGAGATAATTCAGCAACCTTCTTTACCTTGACTATGGCTTTAACTGATGACTGCCACTCCTCATCATCTGTATCACCTTCACATCCAATTACTTCATTATTCAGTCCCACAGATCTAGTTTCTTCTTCTGACTCAGAACCTGTACTTTCAGATTTTCTACCAACAACCTCATCTCCTTCCCCAAGATATTCAACACCTCCTGAATCTGAACCTGTTTCAGATGGGCTTGAATGGGCTTCATCTGTATTCGGTTGGGCTTTTTGGTTAATGGACCTGGGTTGTTGGACCATGGGCTCCACTTCTGGTATTATAGGGTTAACATATACATTCAAAATTCCAGTGAATTTAGAGCCTAGTATGTCTACCATGCTTGCTACATCTTTATCATCAACCAGGGGTAACAATCCACCATCGAGATCCATTTCTGGAACAACCCAATGGAGGGAAAACCATCCCTTCTTGTACTTGCCATACTCTACAGCATAATCTGAAAGCTCGAAGAAGGACATCTTATCACTCTCAATTGAAATTCCAGTTGACATACCTCTAGAATACCACACGATCGGTTGGTACTTGATTTCACCTCCATAGTGTAAGCTGATGTGAAAACGATCAACCATTGCTTCGATGCTGATGGTGTTCGATCAGAGGATTAGGGTTCGATCAGAGAATTAGGGTTCATTCAGTGTGGAACGATGCTGATGGTGTTCGATCAGAGGATTAGGGTTCGTATACGGTGGAAGTGTGTGAGATTAAGTGATCGATTTAGTCGATTTAGGGCTTGTATACTGAATTTGGGATATTTGATTACACATCAGCAAGGAACGGTAAAAAAATAGCCACCTAAGCAGCCACGTAAGCTGAGGTTAACGGGGGTTTAAAAAATTAACGGAAGGATTATTGGTAAAAACATGGTTAATTTATAAGTCTAATAGTGTACAAAAAATTAGGTAGGATTATTTTTGGCCAATATGGAATAGTTAGGATTAATAGTGTCCATTTTTCCTAAATACAATAGTGTTGTGAAACCTGTCTTGTTGCTAAAGCTATAAATTGTTATATTTCTTTTAAGAGCAATTTCTAGTTTTTCTATCATATAAATATCACCACTTTTACTTTGTAGAATATGAACTCTCAAACTTTAATTGGGAAACACCCCATTTAACAGGTAGAATATCATACAAAGTTAGAATGTCTTTGCTACATTGTTTTTGTTTTTTGTTTTGACTTACCATGCTACAATGTTATTTTTTTTAGTTTAGCTATAGGTACAAGTTCTACGGTGCTACAGTAACAATTTTTTTATTTTGATTTTGTTGTAGTCATGTGTTTAGGTTATTTCTTGCTATAGAACAATAATAAATTTTTTGTTTAGCCATATTTAGAAGTTACATTTGCAAGAAAACGTAAGAATTAGTAGTTTAACGGGTAATGTTGTGTAATATAATGCAATGCGTAGGTCTTACGTTCATACATTAAACGTTTGGCTTATAATTTTAACGTTGATACGCCATCTCTTTATATTGTTGCTATTTTTATTTACAATTTAGTAATGCAGCCGTATTATCCCGTAATAACGCATAGACAATAAGTCTAGGTTTCTTATTATTATTTACAACTTAGTCAGTCAGACAAGTACATAAATTTTCTTATATAATTTACTGCAATAATGATAATACAATATAAACATACTTGTTTCTTACATGATATTATAACTAATTTTTATTGATATCTGAAGAGGATAGATCCAATTTCCGGCCCGTTTTAGACTTCACGCGGATCTTTCTTGACCCGCAAGATTGACCCCATGGTTATGGTCCAACCCAAATCTTTTAGGACCACAGAATAATTAAGCATTAATGGCACCTGAAATCTGTTATGTAACGTGACACGCATTTATGCACTCAATGTGGGCAATCTGATCTCATTTGTCCACCCCTAACCGCTCCTACGAAGGTCCACGTGCGCCCACACACGGCTCACATGAACACTCCCTATGCAACTATAAGTATATATACTTAGAGTTGCTGAGGTATCACTTTCATGCTCTCATTCACACCCACTCTTACACAACACTTTCTTCTCCGATCACTCCAATTACTGATTCTCATGCCAGAGGATCAAAACATAGCCCAATCTCCGGGTCTATTGAGTTCCCAACGTGTTGTTACTTGTGCATGTGTTGATTATAAGTAATCCACCCTATCATCATCGATCAGATCCGAAAGAAGAGTTGATTTCTGTTTGATCTAAGTCCTATCTCTGACCCGGTGACGATTTTGGATCAAACAATATCCTTTCTTAAAAATTTTGTATAATATCTTTAAAATAATTAGTATAAAAAGAACCTTATAGTATACTTGTATTTTTGCCATTTCACTTTTTTTTTTTGTTATTTATAAAAAATATAAAAATAAAAATGAAGAAGAAACAATAATGGAGTTTGCATGTGGGATTGGAAAGAATTGGAGCTTATCACTTAACTTTACCCAAACAAAGGGTATCCCATGTGGCCATGTTGTGGGTGTTTAGGTGGTCACCCCTACATAATACATATTGACCTTGCTTGGCCTACATACTCAGTTACTCGTTTAAATGTGCACATTTTATGAAAATATTTATATTTTCTTATGTTTCATGACTATATTTGGAGTTAATTATATAGTTTATTAGTTTTGGTACCTTTGTTTCCTTCTATCGAAAATTAGACTTTTATTTTGTTAGTTTTATAAAATATTTCTAGTCATTATTGTTTAATGGCGAATCTAAAGGTTTTTTTTCTTCCTATATAGTCACTTGTTTTCGGCCCTCTGTCTTTAATAATCTCGAAGTTAGATTTTCAGGTTAGTTACTGGTTTGGTTTAGGTCGGACAACCTAATATCATACAATAGGATTCATATTGCCGATTTTTATTTTAAAATGACGATATTAATGTTTTTTTAATTTGTAATGGCATTATAGATTGACAAAAAAAGTCACACGATTTTTAGTCTTTTCCCCGTTTATATGGGGATGGAAAATGGGATGAAGTAGCTTTTTAGTGTTTTTCAGTAATTTTAATGATAAGGTGAAGAATAAAAAGTGGGATGTGAATGCTAATAGTTTTAACCAAGACTAATATAAAACACTTCTAACACTATAGTTAAATCAATTTAGGATATAGGTGTTTATACAGTTCTTAATTTATTCTTTATAGTTGATCATGTATAAACGACTCTTTACATGTAATTTAAAAGGTTGTTTTAATAAACATATATGGATATATTGCTGGCTATTTACTATATAGTATTTAGATTTAAACATATGGAGTATTTAGATTTAAACATATTGATTGCAAAATTACTAATAATTCTATCACATGGACTTATTTTGACAAAAGCCCAAAGCCAGGAATATCTATCTATTCACATGTTGTATGTATAGTCTATAGATTGTTTCTTTTAATGAAACACACAAAACTCCAAAGTAAGTAAAGAGACATTTTTCAGAAGAGTGAAGGGGACCATTTTTTACAATAACTTTTATTTCCCCTTTTTAACTCAAATAAAATGTATATGATTTATTATTATTATTATCTAAATTGATATCGTAAATCTAAAAATTTAATTCTCTTAAATATAAGTAATAATGTTTTTATAGTTGTTGTTTGATCTTTTAAAAGCTATAATGTAATGTGTGAGATAATATTTCAAGTACATTATTTGTATTCTAAGGTTACCTCGTTTTGCACTAGTGTACCAGTATATTTTAAGTATATTTTAAGTCGTGTTGTTATGGGTTATATTTAGCATCAATTTATTTTAAACCTCGTTGCATTGTGCTTATATCCTTTGTATTTGATTGTTATGCTTTGTAAATGTGTGTACATAAATGATAAATGAATGGAAATACCTCACTTAATACGTATCACTATCATATTGCTAGGTAATTAGTATACTTCTTAACCAAGTGTTGTTGCAGAGATAAAATAGGTATATAAATAATTGTATTAGTAAAACGTAACGTAAAGAAAATGAAATTGAAAAAAGACAACAAAACAATATTAAAATTAAAAGTATGGTTAAATATAACACTGCCAACAAATTAGATACTTAAAAGCAACAGTATGAACTAAATTTAAAACCAATGAAACATTTAAAGATAATTTAAAAAGAATGAAAAAATACTAATAAGATGGTCATGAGGATAATGCAGACACATAAATCAGTTGCATTATTGTAACACTACGTAATGAGAACAAAAGTAAAAAAAATTAACATCATTAAATTAGAGATCTAGTTAAATATAACACAATCAACAATTAAATGCAACTGTATAAACTAAATTTTAAACCAATGAAACGCTTAAAAATAATTTTAAAATAGAATAAAAAATACTAATAAAGGTGGTCATGAGGATAATACAGAACACGTAAATCAGTTTTATTAGTGTAACACTACGTAAAGAGAAAAGAAAAAACTATACAACAAACCAAATGTTTAAAATATTGATTTTTCTTTTAATTTGGGCCACCTCAACGGACGAGGACAAATAGGCCGGTGAGGAGCCCAGACATAATGAATCATTTAATGCTGAGTCACGTTGGGCCCGCTAATAATGTCTTCACAAACCTCAATCGGTTCATTTGACTACATACAATTACGATTTACAAATGAATTTTGAGAAAATTTATCGTTCAAAAACAAAAAAAATCATTTACAAAGCTTGGTTAAGTTGGTTGTATTTAATATTTGAGTTTGAGTAAATTATAAATTACAGTTTACGGGTAAAAGATCAGGTTACATCTCGAATACAAAGCAGCCGTTACAAAATCTAATCTAATCTCACTGGTTCTGTTGTAGATCAAGAATTTTTATGGCGCCGCATGTGAGCCTTGGGATACCATTTCGGGTAAGTTGAAGGGAAGAATTGACGATGGTGTAAAATTGTTATTGGCGAGTATGTGTAGAGATCCAGGTGATCAATCTTTACCGATGAATGTGTGTGAAGATTCATTTTTAGATCGCCGAATTCGGTTTATCAGCAATGGCGGGGTGGGTCAAGACGATGACATGTATAGTTTTTACTTTAAATATTATTAATTTATTTATTTGAATGGAAATGATTAAACAACCCATCATGTCAATATCCTGAATCAATATGAGAATACACTCACAAATCATATAGTTACGGGAAAACTAACTCATAACCTTTATTGATTTGCACATATTACAATGTACTACTCGACCTCTATATATAGACACTAAGTTGGAGAACAAGTTTTCTTATAGTTTCCGATTATAAATCAACTATCTTAATTAACCGACTTGCTAATCAAGATGTTTACCCTATGGATCGACTTGCCCATCCAATTAAGCCCAACCCGCCATTCTTTATTTCGTGCGTACTGAGCTGACCCAACACCGGCTTGTGTTGCGGGCCGTTCGTGAATTAGATGGACTAACATCATGTGCCACTCACATGACTCAAACTAAACATATTTTGTAACGGTCGTTTCTATTAGAAAGTGAGAGTTTTGGAAAATCTCGCTTTCTAATACACGATGTTGAGAATTTTGAGATATCTCACTTTCTAAGGCTATCCGTAATGGATAACCCCCCTTCACGGGGGTTATGGGACATGCTGGACGCCATGTCATCAAGGGGGTTTTGAAGAAAATGGGAGTAGTGGATAACCCCCAGAACCCCCGTGCAATCATTATTAAATCATTGACTCCCCCCTGACAATTATTGGAAAAGAGGGACTCCACCGGGGGCTTCAACAAAATGTCATGGGCTTCAAATTCACCTATAGCGCCCCCGGGGGGCGGTTTTCGGGCGCTATAGGGGCGTCATGGGGCGCTATGGGCTCAAAAAACGCCCCACTACGAACAACCTAATACATCATATAATACGATTTTGGTCAAAACCCGAAAGTCTAAACTGTAATTTACTTCTAATATTTTCTAAGTACACACTCCTCCATATGATACGTTTTCATTCTTTACCAATGTTTTAAAAATCGGTTCAACTGGTTCAACCGCCAATCGGTCCTTATACTGGGTTTTTAATCCCTGGTTTTTGGACATAACCGAACCGTTTGGAACTGGGCAGTTTTCCGGTTTTTTGCGGTTCAACCGGTTTCCTGACTTTTTTTTTTGAATTTTTTTTAAAAATTTTATTTATATTTTTTATTATTTTTTAAAGTTTAAAACTTATATTTTCTTGTGAAATACCTATTTGGTATTATTTTTGAGTGGATTATAATTGTATTTTAACTATTTTTGTTGGGTGTCAAGTTTATTAGCATTTTTATACAAAAAATATATATATAAATCCCCTAACCGATTGAACCGGTCCGACCGATCGAACCGACTCTGAAATGTTTTTCGGTTCAACAAAAAAACCGGTTTTTAAAACATTATTCTTTAATATCTGTTAATGTTCACTATTTCGTAAAAAAAAATGAATTCATGTTTAAAAACTATTTTAAATAGGTGTAAAATTATATTTTACCCTAAAATAAAATTGAATGAGTTTGTCTTGTGTATTTCATACAAATAATTTGTAATTGCGAATATTGCTTGATCACCAAATAACAATTTTTTTATTAATGTATATATATTAAAATAATCAACAAGGCAATGTTTTAATGGCTTTTATCTATATAATTAATCAAACAATATTTTAATGATTTTTATATATTAAATTAATCAAACAATTTTAATATTTTTTATTAAATGATATTATGATTTTTTAAATGTTTATTAATATAATAATATTTTGGATTTATTAAATAATATTTATGATTCTTTCCATACACGTAGCGTTAAAGCAGTGCAATGGTTTTGTGTGTTCGCGTTATCCTAACGGTAACCTCTATTGACCACCAATTTTGTGTGTTCGCGTTATCCCAGCGGTAACCTCCATTGATTACCAACAATTTATATTATGCTTGCATATTACAAATGAAATATTCATGTTATCACAGCGTTAACCTCCATTGCAATGGTTATGTGTGTTCGCGTTATTCCAGCGGTAACCTCCATTTAGATTATTTAATTTTATAATTTTTTTTTACTTTTTATATTTTTGCTTTGGTTGTATATTATGTAAACTTTTAAATAGTAAATATGATTTGGTCATAATTTTATAAGTGATTTTGGTCGTTCAATGTTTCCTTTTTTCGTTTTCCTTCACGTATCCTTAAAGGCAATGCAATGTTTTGTGTGTTTGCGTTATCCTCATGTTAACCTCCATTGATCACCATATATTTTATGTTGTTGGTGGTGTAGCAATTTAACTGTTTTATCTACCCGTGTTATCCGAACGATTAAAACAACAAGAAGACAACCAAACGAGACCGCGTTGTGATGAACGAAGCCATGATCTTTTGTGAAGTTCACTCTATATAAAACAAACAACAAGCTAAGCTAATAGAACTAACGCAACAACGTTGCAATTTTGGTAACATCATGACGTCATTCTTAAACACCTCCACGCAACGCGCGGAGGGTTAAAACTAGTATATATTTTAATTTGTAACAATATTTATGCTCATTTATTATTAGTTTAAGTAGCAATTTGATTAAAATGGTCCGATGACACTGTAAACACCGACAATTGATAATGTTTACACCAATGAGCTCAAAACTCAATGGTATTTGAGGGAAGTTGAGACCTTAAGGTCTTAGGTTTAAAACTGAGTGTGAGAAAAAAACTTTCCGAGATGGAGATATGGGTTTTCTGGAAATAACGGGCTTTTCTTTGACATTAGAGATAGTATATGAAGAGGAAAATGTTGCTAAGCTCAAACGTAGCCGTTAAAGAAAAGAAAAAATTGAAAAGGTTATGTATTTTTGGGATCCATTAGTTTGCATGATTCATGCTAATCATTGTGACCAATTCCCAAGCTTCAATTTTTTTTAATATGTGTATGCTTTACTCAATCAATCAACATGGCCTAGATCCAAGTTTGAAGTTGTAACATGTACGACGGGTTTCAAGAGCAATATGGTTGTTTCTTAAATGTATATTTATGTAAATATGTGTCTCTATAATCTATATTATATGTCAAAACTCTCAAGATCATTATAGCATAATCTTTTTCATTTTTGATCAATACAAACAATCTTGTATTCAATTTTTATTTAAAAAAAAAAAACCATATTTTAACAAACAAAGAATTGTTTCTCGCAAATTCTTTCTGTTTAAATTACTTTGTTAGCCTCAACACTTTAGAGTTCATCATTTATACATTTTAGTAAATCTTCAACGGCTTTTTTCACCTTCTTTTATCGCCCGATCCTTTGAATCTTCAACCTTCATGCATTATTGTGTAATGACGTTGTAAAGTGTTGATGGAATCGGCTTTGAAAAATACATCACACTTCTTGTATTGATCTTTACTGGTATCATCAGACATTTCATATAAATCGTAGTACACAAACTCGGGGTGACCCCATGGTGATTTGATCCACATCACAGTTGATGTAACCCTCAAACCGTATGAACTTTTTTTTGTGTAACCATCAACACGGTTTGTTCCTCATAGTTTGCCATATGGACTTTTTTGTGTGTGCGTTTTGAGCGTTTAGAGAGTTGGAGAAGTACTGTTGTGTGATCAAACCAATACACATAGTCAAATCTTTTTTAAAACGGCTATATTGCCATTGGAAACAACTAATTTTCTTAAACAGTAATAACCTGTAACCTGTTGTTAACCAGCTAATAAAACTGGTTCAATTAACCCGTTTAAAACCGGAATGTGTTGAAATAACCAATCTTTTACAATTCCAGTTATTAACCATTTGGTTAACGAATTGGTCTAGTTCAATTAATGGACCGTTATACACCTCTGGCTTAAACCGCCGGGACCAAATTCGAATTTGTTTACAAACTACGAAACAATGTTTATAAACAATAAGCCATTAATTATTTTAAAAATAAAACAATGCAGCTAAAGAGTTTATTTTTCATATATAGAATAACGTGAAAACAATTTATATATAAAGGTTGTGGGACTAAAATCATCAACTTATATACAAGCACTCAAGTATTCGAAGATAACCATAAATTTGTTACAATAATAAGTTTTTAGTGACAGCACATAATTAGTCATATCGAATGATATAATGATTATGTATCAGAATCACCAACACTTGAGAATAGTCACTGATTTTATCAATGATTGCCATCGAAACATAACCAATCTTTTAGTTATATATTTGGTGGTTGTTATGTCGAGTAACCTATTTAATTTTAAAAATATTTTTGAACAGCAAACAAAAAAATAATAAATTAATTAAACTGAGGATCTTTTTGTCCAGTATACTATATTGCTAAATAAGCATGTTAGAATCTGATTTTTTTTTTTTTTAGCTATTTGAAATACTTGAAAACTTAGCAAATTCATGGCTCATACTTTTGTTTATAAAATTACTGACGGGCCAATGGGGTCTATGTGTTATTGGATCTAGGGTTAGCCCAAGCGTATGAAAATAAGCTTTCCGATATAGCCTCCCATATTTCATGGGCCTTAACTTCTTTTTAGGGTTTTAACATTGGCTAGTTGAATTTACTCCAGGTATATAAACCGTTTTTTTCCCAAGCCGGTTCGGGTTGTAAATAAGTTTTTATGGGAAAATAATCAGGTTTAATAAAATAAGTTTGATTTTGAAACCGAGTCGATTTTAAAGACAATTTTACACCAGTTCGGTTAGGGTTATACCGTTCGAAACTGATTTGGTTGGGCTGGGGTAAGAACCGGCTAGAAACCAGTGGTGTGGGCAAAGCCCGGTTTGGTTGCATTTTGAACCGGTTTGAAAAGCTGGTTCGGACCACGTTTACCGGTTTGGTTTCATGAACCGGTGTTTTTCTTCCTACTACATGTTGCAAAAGATTACGAGAAATCTTTCTTCCATTAAAAATCCACGAATATTTTTTTAATAGTTTTTTTTTCATTTTTATCTTTAACAAAAGTTGAAAACACAACGTAAAGCATCAAGAAGGTGGAAATAACTTTTCTTACCTGATCGCCTCTTAATTTTTGACGAGGGCTGTCAATTTCTGTAAGGGCCGGTGCAGGTTAGGGTCGATTCTTTGCAAACCAGTCGGTTATTATGCTTAATTACTGAATACCATATTAAAATTGATCCGTTAACTTTGTGTCGTGAAGGTTGCTTGTTGAAGAAACTAATGTAATTGAAGACCGAATGTAATGCAAGAATTGAGAAACGAAATCAAATGATTGTGTTTTATTGATGAACTCATACGAATAACAATGAACAAAGAAAGGAATAACAAGATTAACCTAAACAAATGAGCGATCAACTCTTATTAAAGCTTCGAACGGTTCTTAACAACCAAATCAGCCCCTAATTAGCAAAGTTTCAAAATACCCCCTTGGACAATGAAATATTGACAAATTCACCCTTGAAGTTTACTAACGGCATACTAACTTTGACTTACCATCTTTAACTGAAGCTCATATTCTTACAATCTCCACCTTTAGAAAGGTTAACCCATATTTATATGTAATGTTCACTTGTATCATAACAATCAGTGATCCAATGGATTTGACTACTCAAATGAGACAAAATATCACCATTACAATCAAGCAACACTAACCAGATGTTAATTACAAAGTTTAACCAATTCTTAACAATTCCAAACACTTAAAAAATTTAGAAATAGACAATGACTTAGTAAATAAATCAGTAGCATTACCATCGGAGGAAACATATACCACTTCAACCTCCTTGAAACTTATTACATCCCTTATGAAATGAAGTCTCACACTGATGTCCTTTGTTCTTTCAAGGAACACGTTATTTTTAGACAATTGTATGGGAACCATATTATACAATTAATACTAGTACCCTGCACATTTAATCCCAACTCCTACAAAAACCTCTTAAGCCACAATGACTCTTTGACAGCCTCAACAAGTGCAATATACTCTGATTGAGTATTAGATAATGCCACTACATGTTGCAAACTGGCTTTCCAACTCACAACATTCCCCATTACTTGAAACACATAACCAATAATGGATCTCCCTTTATTCAGATCCTTGGCATAATCTAAATCAACAAAACCATAGACACAGTTCTTGATTCTTAAATTTGGCTTAAACACCAGTCCAACACTTTGATTTCTAGCCAAATATCTTAGCAGCCACTTCCTGCCTCCCAATGGGCTTTACCAGAACAAGAGAGATATCTACTCACCCTACTCCATCCAAATCCTATGTCAGGTCGAGCAAACACCATCAAGTACATCAATAACCCTACAACATTAGCATATGGCACTGTTTCCAAATATTTCTTCTCTTCTTGGCTGTCAGGACAGTCTCTCAAAGACAACTTGATAAGGGGTGCATGTGGTCTTCTAACTACTTTGCAGCCTGACATATTATAGGTACTCTAAATCTTCTGAATGTAAGATCCTTGAGTTAGTCTCAAAGTACTGGTATCTCTATCTCTCTAAATTCCCATGCCTAATATCCTCTTTGCCTGACCAAGTTCTTTCATCCCAAACTTAGTAATTAACATCTCTTTTGTGACTTGAATTACAGAATCAGACTCACATGCTAGAAGCATATAGGAGTAAGTAGATGTGTAAACCTTCCATTCTCATATTCCCTGGTATAGACACAAGGATCATATGCACTTCTAACAAAATCATTTGATAATCTATATGGTCATCAAATTTCTTATACCACTGTTTTGGGGACTGTTTCAACCCATGCAGTGATTTTTAAGGTAAACACACCTGATTCGCTTTCCCTTTGACTTCAAATCCCCGTGGTTGATCAATATTCAATTCTTCATCCAAAGTTCCACGTAAAAATGTTTCTTTTACATCTAATCGCTCTAACTCCAAGTCCTGGACAAAACTTATAGAAAACACTATTATGATTGAGGAATGCTTGACAACAAGAGAAAACACCTCATGATAGTCTATACCAGCCTTTTGTTTAAAACCTTTAGCAACCAAACTAGCTTTGAACCTATGTGGGTCCCCTTCATTTAATGGCTCCTTCAATTTGAATAACCATTTGCAAGGAATAACTTTCTTTTCAATTGGCTTATCTGTTAGGACCCATGTTTGGTTTTTATGCAATGAATTTTACATCATTCTGCATCTATCAGGAGAAGACAATGCTTCTTCATATGTTAATGGTTCAGAAAACTCACCTTGACCAGCCATTGACAGAAATACAAAAGCATATACCTATTCATTTGTTCTAAACCTGATGGGCTTCACGTTTTCCCTCCTCTGCCCTACTTTTGGCCAAAATATAAGTGGAATTGGTCCTGACAGATGAACCAATACCTTTTAATGAGCCCTAAGTGTTACCTCCCTCATTAGATTCACTATCATACTCCACCTCAAATTCAACTTCCATACTTCTATGACTATCATATCAGTTTTGTCAATCACATCTTTGTACATGGTCTCCTCCCTAAAAGTTACATTTATGCTTATTACCATCTTTGGACCACTACCTTCCAGCCTCCAAAGTCTAAATCCTTTGACTCCATCAGGATACCTAAGAAACACACATTTTTTAGGCTTCTCTAATTTGTCTTGACTGACATGGGCATATGCCACTGAACCAAACACTCTAAGATCCTTATACTCCACGTTACTACCAGACTAGACCTCCATTGGGGTTTTTAACTCAAGAGCAACTAAAGGTGACCAGTTTACCAGATAGGTTGCCGTGGTAACATACTTTCCTTAATACATTTTTGGCAAACCTAAACTTATTAGCATGCACCTAACCTTGTTCAGAAGAGCCATGTTCATCCTCTCAAGAAGACCATTTTATTGAGGGGTACCAGGAATAGTTAGGTTCCTTGACATCCCAAACCTTTTACAAAATGAGTGAAACTGGTCACTATAGAATTCTAATCTATTATTTGTCCTAAGCTTTTTAACTCTTTTACTTGTTTGAGTCTCAACCAGTGACTTCCAGTTTTTGAAACTTTCAAATGCATCATTCTTTTTCCTTAAAACATACACCCAAACTCTCCTTGAGAAATCATATATTAGGGATAGAAAATACCTTGCACTTCCAAGTGTTTGAGTTCTTGCAGGGACCCAAAGATCTGCATGAATATAGTCTAACACTGCCTTTGAACTATGTTGCCTTTTGAAAATTTTAACCTATGAGCCTTTCACATGATGTAATGTTCATAAAAACTTGCATCGGACCCTTTAAACTCACCAAGCAGCTTTTGTTTCTTCAGATCAGTAAGACCATGGTCACCTATGTGACCAAGTCTTCTATGACACAGTACAACATCAGTCACTGATACACTTGCAGCAACATTATTGGCCTCTTGCCATATGCATCCATCCCACAAATAGATTTTGTTCTCACATCTAGTACCAGATAACACAAACCTTGACCCTTTAACCACTTTAGCTCTCCTATTCTTGAGGCTGACAGCATAACCCTCCTTCTTAAAAGTGCCAAGTGACACTATATTTTTCTTGTTAATTCACGGATATATCTCACATTTGCTAACTCAATCTCAGTTCCATTAGCCAAATGTATCATAAAAGATCCTTGACCTTCTATTTTAGAAGGCCTACTATCCCGTAACCTCACTGTTCCCATATCTTGCAGCTTAAAATCTTTAAAATATCCTTTATAAGGGGACATATGATAAGAGCAACCAAAATCCAATATCCAGCACTCCTTATCAAGACTTCCTAAGAAGGGACATGAGATGTCTAGTTCTCAAGAATAGAAATTTGATAAGCAAGTTGGTTTGGGTTTTCAGAAGCAAAATGCTGAGGATGGTAAAGACAAGGAAAATAATCAAAAGAAATTCAGGAATGTTGATCTAAAACAAGTGAAGAAAAATGTTTTTGATGCAGAGAAGGTTCAAGCTGAACGTTTATATAAGCTAAAAGGATCTGGCTAGATTTATTCTGACAAAGAGCTTCCACTTCATTGTGTTGAAGCTCACAAAATTGCTCAATTGTTTGTGGTGGAGGGTAATAATCAGGCCAATCATAAAGTTTTCTAAAATTCGTCTCAAGTTGGTCTAAAATCACCAAGATTGTCTTCTTGTAGTTCAAATTACTTCTTTGAAAAGTCCTTTATCCAAAAGGATTCACAACAAAAGTTTGCATGCTTATCTTGATACTTTGAACATTAATAGTCTTTGGGAAGAAATAGTGCTATAAAGAAGAAAAACATGAGAAATCGTCGCTGTTATCAATGTCAAAAATGAGGACAAATTGCACAGGATTGTCCTAAAAATATTGATAATGAAGAGAATGCAAAATCTGAAAAGATTTTCTTTTCGGGAGTAAACAGTACAAGAAGAAGGATGCTCAGATGTCATTAAAATTTTCTTCTTGTGGTTCAGATGATACTCAACTCAGTCCTACATCACAATGGGTTTAAAAGCTTAGATCTCAATATATTAATTGTTATGATTCTTTTGAATCTAATTTTGTTTGTGATGATGTGCATGATCCAAGGAAGAAGAACATGACAAAGATCTCAGGAATTAAGATTGTTTCTGATGATAGCTCAACGGAAAATCGTATTTTCACTAATCGTCGTAAGTGCTATCAATGCAACAAACGATGTCATATTGTTGCTAATTGTCCTTCAAATGTGATGAAGAAAGGTAAGAAACCATCCGATGGTACGCCTATTGACCTTGTCAGGATTATAAATCAAAAGGGCATAGTTTTTGATGAGTCAAAACCTTTTAAATTTGTTCCAAAGCAAAACTGCTAAGGATAAAGGTGGTCCTTCTAATGTTAAAACTATTATTGACTCTTCAAAACCTAGTATACCAGAAGTGATATGGAAACCAAAGGTTGTTTCTAAAGGCATTGAAGACGCCGATCGACCTAAAGTTGAAGGATTAGGTCACTTTAAAAACTAACTTTTTTATTGGCGTGTGTAGGTTCTTCAAGAAGACCTATTGGTGATTCAAGAGTTACTAATAGTGATAAATCTACTTAACTTAAATTGGAAAGAATTCATATCTCAATCTGAATTTTCAATCTTAACACTGGAAGGTGTCTGTGTTGGTTGATCAATTTTCTGTCTTTGATTTTTCATTTATCATTTAGGGGGAGATTTACTTTTTAGAGGAAGAAAATTCGAAATTTTCAAAAATAGTTTCTTTATTTTGAAAAAAATGAAAAATCAGAATAGAGTTCTTTATTTTAGGGGGAGAAAATAGCAATTACAAAATATATAAAAAAAATGAAAAAGATTAAAATTGAGAAACTGATCATTAGAAAATGATGGTACATTGACTAACATATATGTCTTATAAATAGAGTGGATGAAAAAAGCCATAAGATCATTATTTGATGTGTTAGGTGGTCCTTTATCCTTAGCAGTTTTGCTAAAGGTGGTCCTTCTAATGTTAAAACTGTTATTGACTCTTCAAATTCTAAAGGCATGGAAGACGCCGGTCGACCTAAAGTTGAAGGCTTAGGTCACTTTAAAAACTAATTTTTTTTATTGGCGTGTGCAAGTTCTTCAAGAAGACCTAATGGTGATTCAAGAGTTACTAATAGTGATAAATCTTCTTAACTTAAATTGGAAAGAATTCATATCTCAATCTGAATTTTCATAATCTTAACACTGGAAGGTGTCTGTGTCGGTTGATCAATTTTCTGTCTTTGATTTTTCATTTATCATTTAGGGGGAGATTTACTTTTTAGAGGAAGAAAATTCAAAATTTTCAAAAATAGTTTCTTTATTCTGAAAAAATGAAAAATCAAAATAGAGTTCTTCATTTTAGGGGGAGAAAATAGCAATTGCAAAATATATAAAAAAATGAAAAAGATTAAAATTGAGAAACTGATCATTAGAAAATGATGGTACATTGACTAACATATCTGTCTTATAAATAGAGTGGATGAAAAAAGCCATAAGATCATTATTTGATGTGTTAGGTAGGCTTGGCAAATCTGAAAGTATTCAAATGTGATATACATTAAATGCTGTGCTTGACTTAGTGGACAAAATCTTGAAGCATATTTCATGATATATATTAAGATATGTGAAAAAGAAAATGAGAAATCACTGTGTACACATGTATTCTTTTTGAAAGATTTAAACTTGTTTGATTTTCTTTATTTTCTCAAATGATCGGACTATCTCTGCGTATACGTGAGTATCGACCTGAGAATGTTGTTTTAACAACTTCAACTTGTTTAGTTTTCTTATTTTGTTAAATCCGAGACCTTATCTGCGTATCGAAAGATCGACCTTAAGGAAGACAATTTAACATTCATATTTCTTTTTATTGGCAATTGACTATATCATGAATACAAGATACTTTGTGAAATTCACAAGTGTAATCACATGAAAATATGTGAAGTATATTTGAATATGTCTAATAGCGTGGGTATACATGTCAAAGCATATTAATAATACCTTAACATATCCAGATGTTATGAGTATGATTCTGTCAGAGTTTAAGATGGACAAATTATATCGGAAATCAACATGACTTATATGCTAGAATTAGTCGAAATTTAAATGCAGTTCCGAACATTGTGACAAGTATGATCTCAAATAGTAATATTTCTCAAAACAAAAATAGAATGTATTTCAGTATTGTTTTTATGTTTTCATTTCAAAAATGTCAAAAAGATTTTTGGTATGTTTTGATATAAATTTTAGAAAATCCAAAAAGATTTTAGGAGTGTTTTGATATAAAGTTTGTAAAAGCCAAAAATATTCTATGCCTTATTTGTTTTCGATCTGATCGACACGTTATACATTCAAAAATTTTAAAATATGATTCCAAAACATCTTGGTACTCCGAAGAAGATTTTTTCCCAGGATTAAAGTCATTTTGGTGAAAAATGAAAACAACACTTCTGTCTTCTGAAGCTGCAGGTTATAGACATGACTCAAGCATGGTGAAAGGAAAAGTTGTTAGAAGCTACTGAAAGCTCCTTTTACAAATGTTTCAGTGATATGATCATGTTCCAGCCATACAAGCTCTACTGCAACTAAGTTCAAGTTTCAAAGTTGACGATCAAGTATATGTCAAGGGGATATATTGAAGATCAACATTTGAAGATTTGAGATTTGAGGGTTGACAGATACATCACATGTTAAGGGTGAGTTTGTTAGTACACGGTCTGCATGTCGTATGATGTATCTAGTCATGATGTAATAGTTGTTAGAGTGGCCAACATATATTATTATTGTTAGAATGGCCAACATATATTATTGAAAAAAACCACCGAGGAGGTGAGCCAAAGGTATCCCAAAGAGTAACATACAAAAGAAAACGACAACAACAAAAACCACCACATTACATCATACTACTAGAGAGGTTGAAACCATAACAATGCTCCCAAGAGATCATTTTCTTCGAGTGGCTTGTCAGCTAAAGATGGATTAGTACCTTTGTGCTTTCAATGATCTTAGACATTACAACTGGAACTTGATTAAACACCAATTCGTTTCTTGCCCGCCATAGATTCCAAATAGCCGTGAAAATCACCAATTAAACCGACTTCTTTTTTATAGCATTATCTCTAATAAATGTGTGCATGACAAGTAAATTCTGCGAGCTAAACATATAAAATACAGGAAGTTGGCACCATTTGCCGATGTAATCCCAAATCGATTGTGGAAACTGACATTCAACAGATATATAATTTGGGGTCTCATACAGTTCAGTGCATAACAAGCAAGCTAAGAAAGTTAATTACTCTTACCGCTGACGAATACATGTTAGGATTGCAAACTTGCCTCTCCATTCTATTTCACAAGTATATATAATTACAGAAGTTACACAATGCACCCTATAATCTATACAATGTATAATAGTGACTATCTAGTCTAATAGATTGCAAACTTGCCTCTCCATTCTATTTCACAAGTATATATAATTACAGAAGTTACACAATGCACCCTATAATCTATACAATGTATAATAGTGACTATCTAGTCTAATATACCCCCTCAGTCTAAGGCGGAGGATTTCGGAGGCTTAGACTGGCACGGAAATCCAGGAAGAGAGCACGAGGCAAGCCTTTCGTAAATATGTCAGCGAACTGATATCTCGATGGTACATGAAGAACTCGAATGTTACCCTGCCGAACCTGGTCGCGAACGAAATGGATGTCAATCTCAATGTGTTTCGTTCGCTGATGCTGAACAGGATTTCCCGACATATAAATGGCGCTAACGTTATCACAGTAGACGAGTGAGGTGCGACGTGGATGGAAGCCGAGTTCGAGAAGGAGATTTCGTAACCAGCAAATTTCGGCAACAACATGCGCTACCCCCCGATACTCAGCTTCGGCACTAGAGCGGGAAACCACCGTTTGGCGTTTTGAAGACCAGGAGACTAGATTATCGCCATAATAAACACAGTAGCCTGAAGTGGACCTCCTCGTGTCGGGACAACCGGCCCAGTCGGCGTCCGTATAGGCTACGAGGGAGAAGGGTGAAGCAGATCTCGTCATGTATAGACCCAAATGCAGCGTACCTTTTAAGTAGCGAAGGATCCTCTTTAGGGCTAAAAGATGAGACGTCCGCGGAGCGTGCATGTGCATACATACCTGTTGTACAGCATAGGAAATATCTGGGCGTGTGAAAGTCAGGTACTGAAGAGCCCCTGCAAGGCTCCTGTAAGTAGTTGGATCATCAATCAAGTCACCGTCTGAGGCACTGAGCTTCCCGTTAGTGTCCACGGGAGTCTGAACAGGGTTACATTCTGACATGTGTGCTCTAGCAAGAATGTCGGTCGCATAGGCATGCTGAGATAAGAAAAGGCCATTGGCGTCTCGACGAACAGAAATTCCCAAAAAATAGGATAAGGGCCCCAAGTCCTTCATAGCAAACTCAGAGAAGAGACTGGACATGATCTGCTGATGAAGAGTGACCGAAGAAGAAGTGAAGATAATATCGTCGACATATAACAAGAGATATGCGACATCCGTACCCTTCCGGTAGATAAATAAAGAGTGATCAGAGGCACTGTGATGGAAACCCAACGTAGCCACAAAGTCTGTAAATCGCTGGTACCAAGCCCGTGGGGCCTGTTTGAGGCCATAGAGAGACTTCCGAAGTCGGCAGACATGATTCGGATAAGAGGAATCTCGAAAACCAGCAGGTTGATGCATGTATACAGTTTCCTGCAAGTGGCCGTGTAAGAAGGCATTTTTGACGTCCAACTGATTTATGCCCCAACCATTATTAAGAGCAATGCTTAGAACAATACGGATTGTTGCTGGCTTGACCACCGGACTGAATGTTTCGTGACAATCAACTCCCACCTGTTGCGACCTGCCATCACAAACTAAACGCGCTTTGTAGCGCTCAAGTGAACCATCTGATTTAAATTTATGTTTAAAAATCCACATACACCGAATTAAATTCATATCCGAGCGACGAGGTACCAATTCCCAAGTATTATTATCGATAAGGGCATTAAACTCATCAGTCATCGCATGGGTCCACACGGGTGAGGCTAAGGCTTCGGAAATGTTTTTGGGAACGGGAGTTAATTGGGTGACATGTAGGTTGAATGGTATTTTAGGTTTGGAGGTTCCGACCATGCTCCTAGTTGTCATGGTACGGGTGGGAGGTGGGGGCGGAGGCTGTGGCGGTTGTGGGGAGGGTGTGGCGGTGTTGGTTGGCGATGGTGGTGAGGTGGTGGTTGGCGAGGATGGTTCGGTGGCAACCGGCGTAGGGGAGACGGGTTCGGTGGCTGGTGAGGGCGGGCCGTTGGGGCCGAAGGGGGAGGCAGGTGGGCTGGTTTGTTGTGGGCTTGACGGAATTGGGCCGGGCTGGGTTGGCTGGGGGGAGTTGGCGTTGGCGAAGGATGGCCAGACCGAGGGATGTAACCCGCTCTCGTGGGTATCATACGTAGAAGAAGTGGAGGGAGAAGATTTGTATGGAAACACACGTTCGTCGAAGACGACGTGGCGAGAGATGAGGATCTTTTTGGTGGAGAGTTCAAGGCATTTGTACCCCCTATGATTGGAGGGGTACCCGAGAAAGACACACGCGGAGGAGCGATGTTGAAGTTTATGTATGGTGTTGGAGGAGAAGAGAGGATAACAAAGGCATACAAATGTGCGAAGATGTGAGTAGGAGGGATGTTTTCCGTAGAGGAGATTGGTGGGAGAGAAGAATTTCTTTGTTTTGGTGGGGAGGATGTTGAGAAGGTAAGTGGCCATTTGGAGGGAGTGATGCCAATAGGTGGTGGGGAGGGAAGCGGTGGTGAGAAGGGTCCGAACAATGTTATTAATGGATCGAATCTTCCTTTCGGATTTGCCGTTTTGTGGTGAAGTATGAGGACATGAGAAGCGGAAAAGCATCCCGTGTTGGGCAAAGAAATCGTGAAAGGGTTTATTGTTAAATTCCGTTCCATTATCACATTGAAGTGTTTTAATGTTGGCATTGAATTGGGTTTTGATCATTTTGTAAAAATTACAGAAAACTGAGAAAACATGTGATTTATTTGTGAGCGGAAACGTCCAAAGGTAATTGGTATAATCATCAAGGAACAAGACATAATAGCGATGGCCTCCCGTGCTTAGGACCGGGGAGGTCCATAGGTCACTGTGAATGATGTCAAAAGGCAAACATGTAGTAGTGACAGAATCTGAAAAAGGTAATTTAATATGTTTACTCAAAACACAAGGTTCACACAAATGAGAATTCGAAAAAGAACCAACATCAATAAGTTTATGAGAATTTAAAGTACGTAAAACAGAAATGCCAGGGTGGGCAAGACGAGAATGCCAAAGGTCTCTTGATAAAGCAGCAAAGGCAGAAGGACTTGTGAGACGACTTGAAGGAGTGGAGAGCGGGTAGAGGTCCCCCGAGCTGTCACATCTGAGGATAGGAATCTGCGTCGGGTAATCCTTCACAAGAAAGCCAAACGGGTCAAATTCAATGGATATTTTATTATCAGTAGTTAGTTGACGAACCGATAACAAGTTTTTAATTAGGTGGGGGGCAACGAGAATGTTATTTATCTTTAATGGGGGAAAGGGTGGTTTTAGTGTGGTGTTGCCGGTGCCATGTATGGGAATGTGGAAACCATTACCGACGACTATATGGTTTTTATTACCATTATTGACATAATCTGAGAGGTTACCTGTCATGTTGGACATGTGATGAGTTGCGCCGGTGTCCAAGTACCACTGCTGTTGGTCAGGATTAAGAGTCATGGTAGCATTCATGGCCTGGGGCATGTAAGTTGGCATGTTGGAGCCGTCCGTGTGGTATGCTTGAGGAGGTGCCGGTCCAAGAATGCCTGCAGAAGAGTTGGGCCGAAATTGACCATTTGGACGAGGTACCTGCATGGTTGGATATGGGCAAGGTGGTGTCTGCCAGTTGGGGTTGTATGACCACGGACCAAAGCTGTTGGCATTCCATGGTGGCATATAAGACACAGAGTTGTTAGGGGTAAAACCTCCTCTGGTGTTACGAGGGCGACCCCGGTTATAATTATTACCGCCCTTTCCTCGGCCGCCACGATTATTATGACTGTTACGACCACTGCCCCTGGAAAAATTATCATAAAAGGGACGAGATGGGGCAGAATTGTACCGAGAGCCATGTGGCTCGGCTTGCTGCTGGGACGAAGAAGAAGAGCCGGAGGAACCGGCGCCGGTGATAGCGGCGGGTCCGGTGGCGGCAAAAGCTGCTGCTGTGGACTGTTGGGCATTTTTTCTTGTCTCCTCCATTATTAATTTCGAACGTGCCGTAAAGAAATCCGGCAACGGGCTGGTTTGCTGGAGCAGCATCGCGACACCATCGAAACGTTCATTAAGACCTGCGATGAGTTGCAAGACCAGGCGGTGATCGTCAACGGGTGCACCGACATCAGAAAGTTGGTCAGAAAGAGTTTTCATGGCTTGACAGTATGCCGCGACGTCCGGAAAATCATCCAATCGGGTAGTGGAAAACTTGGTCTGAAGATGAACAGCACGTTGATTCTTGTTATCCAGAAACACCTTACCGAGTGTCTCCCATGCTTGCGCCGCAGTTCGGTCGCTCTGATACCATGTTAGGATTGCAAACTTGCCTCTCCATTCTATTTCACAAGTATATATAATTACAGAAGTTACACAATGCACCCTATAATCTATACAATGTATAATAGTGACTATCTAGTCTAGTAATACACAGCGGGTGACTGGTTGAGTTTATGGTCTCCAAGCTAAGCAGGAACTTTTTTTGGGAACCAAGTATACCAATCGAAACCGTGGTCCAAAACCAAATTGTTTGCATCAATGGTTTTTGTAGCAGTAATTGGATATAAACAATGAGGTTTCGATTGTCTCTTGTTTTGCAATGTATTGTTTGTGATCGTTAAATAACAAATCTTGATTGTTGCCTATGATGTTTGAATGTTCATTGTTTCGTATTTCACCAGCGGTTGACGATGTCTGGCATATAAGTCTTTATAGATTCTATTGTTTACACCAAACTCCGTTTGCTCAAACAATGTAATACATGAGTTTCTAACCTAGCATGTTTACGGTGTAATTGTTTGTTTCATTTATGATCGCGAAAGTTAGTTGCGATTGGCCCAGTCAAAAACGGGTAGCTAGAGAGCATTAGTTAACAACCGATTTGCTGACTCTTCCTATGGTAAGAAATCGTTGTTGTCTTGATAGTGATTACATAAATCAGAAGTGGCGTGTTCATTTCATGACCAATAACCTAACAGGCATGTCAGTGGGCTACTTGGCCTGGTGGGGTAAGAGTTTATGGTTTGAGAGTGGATGGTATGGGCTGCAAACCTAAAGACTCCATACTCTGTACCCCTTGCCAGATTGCGCTGTTTACGAAAGTTAGGCTTCATGTTAATCTGGGCCCCTCCCTATTGATAAATCCGTCCAAGACTTAGGGTTCCATTTTTCATAGGGAATTGTGTCTGTATATTTTTCCGACAATGAGAAGTTGCTTAGACAATGTGTGCTAGCAAAGTTATGCCTTTTCTAGTAGTGAATAAACCATATGTACAATGTACACACGTATATAATATACACATGTATGTGTACACATGTATGTATACATATATGTAGAAGGAATTGAACCATGTAAGATGGCATGCTAATTTAGTTAGGTTAGAAATATTGAGTTCGATACAAGTTGCTTGTGGGTTGGATAAATGAAGGTATATAGGCAAGCAAAGACAAAACATATCATGTGGGCATTGATGATAGTTTGAAAACAAAGGGAAAAGAATAGTACGCATGGAAAGCATTGTTTTATGGGGTCATAGCAATGTCTTCATTTGTGCTTATGGTCTACATGGTTTCCTTCATCTTCGAACCATCCTCGCATCACATGAGCTTCGGTAGCTTGCGAAATACGTGAATTTCGATCTGCTCTCTTGAAGTGCGACGTGTGCAGGCGATACTTGGTGTCCTGGTTTTGGATACAAGTTCAATGTGACATTGTGCAGCATTTATAGGAGCGTTCGTGGCATGCAATAAAGGCACTTTGGATGACTACGATTACGATGTGAATGGGCGCTGCGACGGCGAATGACAACGAGAAATCACGGACGAGATACGGGGATGCAGAAAGTAGATGACGAGCAAGATGACCGGTAGCTAAGGATTAGTGCTTGGTGTGGCTCGTTTGGGGCAAATGCTGGATTTTCGGCAGAGCCCGCGGGTCCAACTTGTAGTGTGCAATAGTCGAAACAAATGCGGAAGGACCTAACACCCAAAATATTACCTTGATGAACTCGGAAGATATGAAAAGGATGGAGGAAAGTAGCTATGAGCAATGGAACTTGATGTGAATTCTTGTATTTTTCCATCAGAAGCGGATTCAGAAAAATAATTCAGGGGTAGCGTTTAAAAAAAAAATTTGTCAGGACTAACGGAGGTTTGGGGGCAACGCTCCCGAGAAAAGTGTGGTCCAAGTGACCGCAGCCCCTAGCGGAATTTTTTAATTTGGATAAAAGTCCTTCATTAAAAATACATCATAATTTTCTATCCAAAAATACATTAACTTAAATTTGAGGGGCTAAAATGTGTTAGTTTCCAAAGGTCGATGTAGTCATGTTATCCACTCCATTTGTTTCACTTCACTCCCTAAACTTACAACTTTTTTTTAAATTGCACAAACCTGTTAGTTGTTCGGTTTCAATTAATTAACGGCCATTTAATCTTATTTTCATGTCGGGATTTAAATAAAAACCATAAAAATGTTTACCGGTAGGGTAAAATATTTCCAGGGGTAGCGAAAAAATCGTTTTAGGGGTAGCGAAATAACAAATACGTAAAAAAAATAAAAAAAAATTACACATCGCAATAAAAGTTCAGGGGTAGCGGGCACTACCCCTGCCCTCTTAGTAAGTCCACCACTGTAAGATTCTCTTGCTGTATATGTGAAAAAACTCAAACAACTTTGAAATAAAAGAACAAATGCATTGAATGTCTTCAATGCATATTATTCAGATTTATAATTTTGAATAGTTGAATAATAGCTTATTAAGGCAAGTTTACATTTCTCTAAGGTCATGTAACATTCCTTTTATAGTCGTGGACCAGAATACAATGTGAATTTGCCACGAACTTCACCTGAACAAGTCCGCCTTGACAAGTCTTGGCTTGATGTTTTCCTTCCCTGGGATTTAGTGCTTTTATGGATTTAAGTTTCTAGCCTATGATTCTGGGCGCTTGGCCATCAATTGGTATAGCTACATATGTCATCATCGGGACTTGAACCTTCAACCTCATAAAGAGGAAAGGACACCACCTTAACACCTAGATACCATTATGCTAGGAGCCCTTTTAGGGCATGTGGTATACTCATATGGTGTTAAACTTTAATAACCGTCACATAGGCGATGACTGGATTGTTAACACCACTTAACATGGATGGGGTATACTCCATGTTATGTTATGTGGTGTTATTGAATATTTTATTATTATTATTTTTCCTTTTATAAAAATATAAATTGCAATCTAAAATCTTAATTCAACAAAAATAAAAGATACATATTACATAAATAGCAAAATTAAAAAGAAAAAATTTATGTCAAACATAAAATAAACTACTTTAAAAAAAACCCACATACTTGATTGAGAATCATATTGTGTAAAATTATACAACCACATATAACGTTCACGAGACCAAAAATACTTAAAAATAAACTAGACCGTTTCCATTAAAACTTATACCATTGTGTTCAGAAAATAAAACTAATGAAGACCTCGAATTTTATTCTTTAAAAAAATATAGCATGCTTAAGTTATTTGTAAAAAACCACATTTCTTCCAAATTAATCATTTAAATTTAATAATATAAAATTTTTGTCCATGTGTCAATTTATTGTTGATTCAAGGAGAAAGTGTCAAACATATCAACGGCGCTATATGTTTGGCGGTGTTATATGGCGTGGGTCTTTCACGCTTGAGGGGGGTAGTGTTTAGCGGTGCTAAACGACGCCAAACCCCCTTAACACGAGGTATATCGGATGTTCTTATACAACACATTTTATACCCCCTTAAGCTTATGGACGACAAGATATTTTCTTTTTATTTTTCAGTACCATTTTGTGAAGTATTCCTTTGTTAAAAAATTTCAACCTAAAATGAATAGTACTTATGTACATATTTCATTATATCATTATATGGTGTAGTAACTTCTATTGCATTGAACTATACTTGTAATTTCTAAGTGTATTGCGTGACAACTGGAAAAAAAAATCTTTTCAGCACGCTAGTGACATTACTTAATTTTTGAGACGGAAATTCTTTCAACAAGGAGATGATGTGACACCTGACATTTTCAGGTTAATCTTTGCTAACATGAACATACATTACCATAGAGGTTCATACATGCATTGCATCTGATACGGTTATTAGATGTGTTGGTCACTACACAAACACTCACACACAAGTCCGTTCCCGAACGTTGGTTGACTATTTAAGTAAAATGTTAAACGAACAAACATGATTCATGTAAACTTATATTACGTGATTTTATGTGAACCCGAGTGTTAATTGAATTACTTGACTATGATTTTATGTGACTTTATATGTTAGTAGAATTACATGACTTACGATTATCGTTTAGTAATTTTACGGAAAGCGCATGCAATTTATGTTACTTGTAAATTAAACGACTAGAACATTGAGTAGTACTACTAGGCCTGACAAACCCCACCCGAGTTAGTCGCTATAACCCGAATGGAGGTCGAACGAGTGTTATGATTGTCCTATACAGTTACCATTGTTTGTGTTAGACATGGTGCAAAGGCAAACAAAAGCAGAACAGTCACGCTCCGGTCGCGAAATGCATAGTGACATTGAATATAGTCTAACTAACTATTGATAAAACTGTGCTTACATTTCTACAAACATTTGAACTTACGTTTTGATTAAACGTTTGAACCCACCAACCTTTGTGTTGACACATTTTAGCATGTCTTTGTCAGGTCACTTGTAACATCCCAAGTTCGTATTTATTATAATATCATTACTAAATTATGTGGGGGTAATTAGGTACGTATTATATATTTAAAACTCCAATATAAACAGTGAAATGATATTAGTTTACTAAGAAGTTTAAAAAGCTAATAATTAAGTAAGAAAAGTTTAGGAGGGCTAAATAAAATAAATGAAATATGGCAAGATTCATTTAAAGGTAAAAACTATAGAGGGACTAGGGTTGTAAATTCTGGTATAATTACACAAGTCTGGGAAAAATCCCAGACAGAAATCGCGGCTGGAGGTTAGAAATGGGATGAAAACTCTAGTTCTTGGAACCTTGGACCAAAATTAAGCTAGGTAGAATTAAAGAGGAGAGGGCCGAAACTGGGGATTTCGAAGCTCTTAGATCACAAAACTCTTCTCAATTCCTTGTTGCCTTGTCAAGTAAATTGTTCATTAAGTTGTTTGGTTTAATGGGGGTTATCTAAAGGTTAAATTGATCTGTAAGAATTGTTGTATGTGGTATCTAAGCTTCCATGGAGCTCTAAATTTAGGTTGCATGTTAGTATTTATGTGTATTAGTAGAAATTTTTGACAGGGGTTCTAACCCATTACTTGAAATCGAGATAGGTTCATGGGGTTGGGCTAAGTTGCTGAACAAAACCTTAACCTAGCTTGTTGTTGTATGTGATAAAAGTGATTTATTTCATATAAGGTTGTGTTTATGAATGCAAGTAGGTAATTATGTGGTGAATTGGCATGTTCAAATTGTATGTGAAAAATTAAACAAAATAACGCACACTATGTGTTTGTTAAAATGCTTAAATGAAATATGGAAGTTGGATGTTGATATTTTGGTCAAACTGACATATATGATTTACATGGGTGCTTAGAATTCCTAAGTAATGAACTTGTAAATATAAATGTGCAAGAATATTATAGGTGATCGTGAAGGAGGCTCAAGCAATCAA
Source organism: Deinandra increscens subsp. villosa (assembly GCA_039602395.1). Taxonomy (NCBI): domain Eukaryota; kingdom Viridiplantae; phylum Streptophyta; class Magnoliopsida; order Asterales; family Asteraceae; genus Deinandra; species Deinandra increscens. The sequence continues at coordinate 109,125,694 of JBCNJP010000007.1, read as the reverse complement.
GGGAACTCATCTTTGAAGTTTCAAGGTAACATTAGTTGTGCTCATATTGTCACATGTGTGAAGATATTTAATCCTAAGTTGTAACAATGTCTACATTACTCTTTGGAATTAAGACTTAATAGAAAGTTGATATTTTGGGTGTTGGATACAACATCAAAAGAATATATATGAGGAGGAGGTTATATGACCCGTTTGGGATAAGTTGAAATCAAGTTGTATTAAACCATATGTATCTTCGAGTAGCATGGAGTATGAAGCCTTATGATCTAAGTTGCACCTCTGGGTATGTAGAATCGGGCTACCCCGGACGGTCGGATAGGCCGGGCCTAGGACGGACCGCTTGGGCAGTTGATCTACCTGGTGACTGTCTAAACGAGTCGGGATCCGAACGGAGTACTTGGAGCTTCTGAGTTACCTGCAAAAGAGAAAACACCGTTATTCTTGGAGGGAAGGACAGGGAGTCCTGCAACCAAGCTCAGGCGCGAGAATCAGTATTCATTATCGGATCAAGAGTAAGGGATGAGTGGTGTGAAATGAATGAATCCTTACCTTGTGGTTGGGGTATTTATAACCCTCAACCTTTGTCTTGGTGCGTAACTAATGCTGCATTACCCGAACAGGCATTCTGTGGGACTGACCTGGTCTCGGGTCAGAGTACTACAGTGCCTATTTCTGGTAATCCTTTGATCAGAGTGTCCAGTCGGATAGAGTGGCGCCCGACCGATATGTTTGTTGAGCATTGGTTTGTGAGTCTTTGTTAGACGAGTGTCGTGCCGACCAATTCGGCATTAGAGTCGGTCGGTCAGTTAAGGTGGTTAGTTATTGCTTGTCTGCGAGGGGTGAGTCTGGCGTCACCCTGACCGGATATACGTCATCAGCCCACCGACATTCAGACTTTGTATTGGTTCTGTTGTATCCTGGTTTTGGGACTTCCCGGTCGGTCGTTCTGCCTACTGAGTGGGTATGCGTTGGGGTTAATGACAATTGATTTGACAGCCTGGCCGATGGGCTATAACTGCATGGGGGACAGTTGTCTAGTGACGTGTCACTTATCCGAACGGTTCAAGAGTGTTTATGATCTGGTGCTTCACGTGTGATAGGGTTTTATCTTTTCATTTCTTACTTTTTTCTCTGCCCTAAATTTACTCTGTGATTTTCCAACTAGCATTTCCTCTAACGTTCGTCTTTCCGATCGGTACGTGATTCCTTCATTTTCTTCAATTTCTTTTTCATCATGGTGTCGAAGGGGGAAATGCAACGGACTTTCTCTGTGTTAACCGCTGATCAGTTGATCTCCCAGTGTGTGAAATACGGAATCTCTAAGTTGCTTGGGCCTGAGTAGCCGGGACCATTGGCGTGGATTAAACAAGCGTCGGATGGTAAGATTGGATTGTATACAAAGGCTTTCAGCCATGGGCAACTTAGGATTCCGTTGTCGAAATCTCTATTGTCTATTTTGAGTTATCTTTCGGTGCATATCTCCCAACTTCATCCCTATGCCATTCTCCGAATTACCCACTTTGAGTTATGTTGTCGTGCCGTTGGGAAGGAGCTAACGGTAGGGCTGTTTCGGCAGTTCTATCGGTTGGGGAAGGCAGGGGGATTGGTATATTATGGAGAGGATGAGGGGAAAACATGATGATGGGACTCCTATCCCAGACTACTTGACGTGGGTGCCCAGCAATCTGAAGTATTTCAAAGATAAGTTTTTATGGGTTTCTGACAAGATCCTTAACAAAACCATCCCCTGGAAAAAGTCGACTTCTATTCTGAATTTAGGTGACGCGGGTAAGGAAGAGTATGACAAAGAGGCTGTTGTGAAACTTGTACGACTGCAGATAAAGTTAAAGCCATTTCCCAAAAGGATGTTGGTGCTGACCGGGTTAAGTCGTAATTGGTTGTTGGCGAATCGGAAGCCAGCCTTTATTAGTGAAGGGCAGGATATGCCCCTTTATTTTGTTGTCGTTCCCTTCTGATTTGTTTGATTTGCTAACTTGCTATTCTTTCGCAGATATGGACTTATTGTCGTTTATAAGCTTGAAGAAGCCTAAGGAGGTCGTTCGGGGAAGTAAGCCATTGGCACCCGGGGAGTTGGATCCGGTGTCGGCCACAACTGAGCATCTCCGTGAAGATTTCACTATAGAGGATGGGAACTGGACAGTAGCTTATTCGGCCATGGGTGGTCCGAAAATGGTATTGGCGAATGCTGAAGAGAAAGAGTCAAAGAAGAAAAACAAGGACAAGAAGCGTAAGGCTAGTGAGTCGTCTGAAAGGTCTGTTCATCTAAAAACAACTACTAAAAGGGGTAAGGCTTCATCCAGTCGGTCCAAGCAATTGAAAATTGAATCTGGGTCTGTCAGCGTTGAGGAAAGTATATAGGATAGTGATGAAGAGGGGCGTGATACTATTGTGGAAATTATCGATAGCCCTACTAGTGAGGGTCAAGGGACTGCCGAGAAAGACGATCTGGTAATGAGTCTAAGTATTATTGTCATTGATGACCCTCATGCGTTAACTGTTGCTAGTCCTCCAGCCGGTATTGATCAGAGTCTTCGTATGTTACAGGAACAGCCGACTGGGGATTTCGGTTATGTTACCTTTCCTGGGGGAGCAGAGGGTGCCCGAAAAGAAATAAAGAAGATGGCTTCTGAGAAGGTGGATTTGCTGAGCGTTGCAGCGGATGGGTGGGGGATCTGGGAAGCAGTTGGCTGAGTTTATGGCTGATGATGATGTTCACAGACCTGACTGGAATTTAAAGAATAAGTCCCGTCTTGAAACTATGGAGGCTTGTAAGGAGTTTGCCTTGTTATCTCTCCCGGCTGGGAAAAAAGCTGACATGCAAAAGGAAAGCCACAAACTGGCTCGAGACAAGGCGTACTTTAAGGTAACCTAAAGTTTTGGGGCCGATGTTGAAATGATTCGAAGGAATGAATTGTTAGAGGAGGAGTTGCTGGCGGCATAAGCCAAGAGCGAGAAAAGACAGGCGGAGCTGGTGAAGTCCAAGAAGGAGCTCGAGAGCATGACTCAAAATTTTTGCGCCGTTGACATGGAGAAGATGTAGCCGATGGAAGGTCGCTTAGTGCGCTTAGAGGAGGACCAAGAATTGGCTGAGAAAGCTAATGTTGAGTTGAAACATTTCCTTGCTAAAGAGAATCAGGAACTGGAGGAGGCCCGGGCGGACGCCGTGAAGGTCCGAGATGAGGCGGTGCAAGAAGCGGAGGCTGAGATTTCCAAGTTGAAAGTTGATAAGGAAAGGTTGCAAATTTGTATCGGGGGGCAACTATGCAGGCCCAGAAGTATGGGGACGAGCGTCAGTGGCTTATTGAGGAAGGTTTCAAACATGTTGTTGGGACTCTGTTTCAAAGTGCAGAGTACCGTGAGCCCTTAGGTGCGTTTCGGACTCTGGTGATGGATTATGGTGTTTCTGTCGGCTTCCAGGCTGGTTACAAACGGGCCCTTGCCGGGAAACCCATGGAAACTCATTCGTATTATGACCCTGATGCCCAATAGAAGATGAAGGAAGGTGGTTCCAAGCTTGCCAATACCACTTTCAAGTATCTTGATGTCGTGTTTGCGTGTACAAAGAAGACGATGGATGAGTTGAGGGCGATAGCCCCTCCTGGCAATAAAGCGGCTGAGGATAGCAAAGGTGGTAGTGGCAAAGCTGATGGTGACAAGGTTGGTGGTAGTAAGGTTGGTGGGGGCAAGGGTGATGCTTTCAGCAGCAAGTTTCGTGATGCAAGTAGCAAGTAGTTGTTGATATAGATGTCAGGTTTGGAAGTTTCTTTTGGTTGTTTGTGTGTAGGGTCAATGTTTCCTTGTTGCCCGATTGGGCTTGTTTATGTTTGTTTTGTGTCATGTAACCGATCGAGCGGGTCCCTGGCCCGTATGTTTTATATTGATATGTTGATCCTGTTTTGTTTCTGTCTTATGCGTGTGATGTTGTGATTGCATATTGTTGTTTGCTATTGATGGGTGTACAATCCATTGTGTTTTGTGGTTATTCATCTGGATTGTTTTATTGTTAATTCGCACGACTTTTACCTTGGTATGATCGAAATTTCCGATATATGTGATCCAGACGATGTCGCCGGTCCCGTTTTTGGGTGTTAACGGACCGCCCGGGAGGCGAGACTGTGCTGGTCACCCACGTGTTAGAGCTGTGAGGAATGGATAATGAGATATCTCCCTGTTTAGCCCGGTTCAGACAACCTTCTTACGATAATTGTTCCTTTTTGTACCTACTTTCGTTGATTGCGGCCATATCTCGCCTCTCCTCTGTTAGTGCTAGATTGACTAACAGCTCCGAGTCGTTTTCAGGTTCTGAAACATTGTCAGTTCTGTATGTTGGCATCCCAATTTCTACTGGTATGACCGTCTGGGACCCATATGTGATGCTGTACGAGGTGTGGTCGTGGCTTGTTCGTTCGATCGTTCTGATTGCCCAAAAGACGCTAGGTAGCTCGCTCAGCCAGTTCTTTCCTTGGTTGCCCAGTCGGTTTTTAATGCCTTGAACTATTGTCCGGTTGGTACGCTCGACCTGCCCGTTGGATAGGTCGGATAGGCCAGGCATAGGACGGACCGTTCGGGCAGTTGATCTGTCGTGTGACTGTCTGAACGAGTCGGGATCCGAATGGAGTACTTGGAGCTTCTGAGTTACCTGCAAAAGAGAAAACATTGTTGTTCTTGGGGGGGAGGGGGTAGGGCAGGGAGTCTTGCGACCAATACTCGGGCGTGAGAGTCAGTATTCGTTATCGGATCAAGAGTAAGGGACGAGGGGTGTGCAATGAATGAATCCTTACCTGGTGGTTGGGGAGTATTTATAACCCTCAACCTTTGTCTTGGTGCGTAATTAATGTTGCGTTACCCGAACAGGCATTCTGTGCGACTGACCTGGTGGTTAGGTTAGAGTGCTACAGTGCCTATTTCAGGTAATCCCTTGATCAGAGTGTCAAGTCGGACAGAGTGGCGCCCGAACGGTATGTGTGTTGAGCATTGGTCTGTGAGTCTTTGTTAGACGAGTGTCGTGCGGACCGTTCGGCATTGGATTCGGTCGGTCAGTTAAGGTGGTTAGTTATTGCTTGTCTGCGAGGGGTGAGTATGACGTCACCCTGACCAGATATACGTCATTAAGGTGAAAGTAAGAACCCATTAGAGTGTTGTGAATATTGAAGGATGTACAGAAATTGCTAGTAACTAGACAGTTATTATGCAAGTTGATAATTATTTGTATTTCTTACATGGTTGTGTGCATTTGGCCAAAGACTATTTCGAAAGGATTATAATTGATCTTGTATGAAATTTGTATGTTTAATTGATTGGTAACTAGTTTGGTAGATGATGAAGGTTTCCATGTTTTGGTTTGGGTAAAAATCAAAATTTTGGAGGAAGATCCGAAATTAGGGAAAACATGGTTAAGTATAAGTGCAGGTAAAAACTGCAAATTGTTCTGTGAAATCCAGTTATCGCACCACTTGATGAGGGAACCAAATTAGCTTGCGGCAATGGCCGCAGCATGTGACAAGGTTGGGCTGGATCCTCGTGACATGCGAGGGCTTCCAGTTCCGTTTATTTTAGCTTATTTTATTAATATTGTAAATTTTCTTAGATAGTTGAATATAGTTGTTACAATTTCTAACATGTTACTGGAAATTATGACAGGAAAATAGTAGTCGGGGGTAACAGGTCATGATGAAGCTAACCTTTTAGAAGAACCGAACATCGAAGGAGGAATTATTTTGGATATCACTATATATTATTATGTATGGTAGAATGTTCAGTTAAACAATGATAATCCATGGTGTTTGTATTTGAATGGATGGATTAAAATAATGTTTTGAAATCTTTGTCAACTTTTGTAATGAAATTTTCTGGGATCGATTTTCAAAACGTAGTATATTCTGCATATATAGAGACGGGTGTTATAGGTCACTAAGATATGGTGGACAACTAGGAGCATTCATGACATTTGGGTTACATAAACAATTTAAAAACATTTTTTGTTACTTTGACTTACATTTGGTTTGGACGTGTGTTTGTGTGTAACCTTCACGTTGCATTTTTTTTACGTTTCCGTGTAACTTAAACTATTTTTACTCGTGTAGTTGGGAAACATTTATTTTTTGTTCAAAAACTCATTACGTGGTCGTTCGTATAATTAATGACTTGAATCCTGATTTGTCACGTGCCTCGAGATAAAACCCTAAAGGTGAAAATTTAAGTGTATGACATTGTACAAGCATTGTAGCACTTTTTTAATTTGTTATTTCCGCTTCTTCCACATAGTTTGTAGGCTTTATAGTGTCTCCTAAGGCTATCCGTAGTGAGGCTATATGGGGGCGCCATGGAGCCCATAACGCCCCTATAGCGCCCCCTCTCCCACCCCACGGGGCGCCATGTTAGCAGAAATGACTTGGGGTGTTACCAGCATCACGCCTCCCCCTCTCTCACTTTCGGGCGCCATGGGCGCTACCCCCACTACGCTGGGGCGCTATGGGGCACCATGGAGCCCCTCCATTACGGATAGCCTAACACAACACCTAGCTTTCCTCGGTCCCACCTTGTATTTGGTTTTAAAGTAATAACATATCCGATATGATTCGGTTTGTTTGTATGAATTATCAAGTTCTTAGTGTTGTTTCAAATGAATACTATTTCTTTGCAAAAAGAGACAGAGACGTCATGTAGGGGCTGATGATAGTAAAAAAGCGACGCGGCAATGCCTCAACGGCAGTTAGTTTACTACACACGCGTTGTCACAATTGTAACGCGGATACATAAAACGGTGGTATTACTAAAACACTACGTACAAAAAGATTACGCAATGCCGTTAAATATACTCTAAAACAGTTGGATACCTAAATGCATTGGTGTAAAACTAAAAGTAAAAGTAATAAACGCTTTAAAAACTGATTTAAAATGAACAAAAAATTAAGAAAACAATATCAAAAAAATAAATATAATAAAGACTACCATGCGAACTAAACAAAATTAGACATTTAAAATAAACGCCGTAAACTAAATTAAACCACAAAAACATTCTAAAAACAAAAAATAATAATAATATTAGTGCATGCCACGTGACAGCATCTGAGCTCGTCACATGACGAATAACAATTGGTTGGACAAGTTATTGTTCAAATTGAGTTTGGTTTTTTTCTTATATAAATAAAGATTATGTCTCTTTACCTTTTTTTAATGCCAACATATGCACCCACTAAATTCTACTCATAATATATCTATCGTTTACATTGAAGCTTAAACCCTCAACCTTATAAAAAAAAACATATAAGGTGCCACCTTGATACTGTTAAGCTATTGAATCATAAATACTTGGGTGACCATGAACCTAACAAATTGAGAATATTGCTGATAAATCATTAAACTAAATTAAATTGGTTAAGTAAGTTGTTAGAAGTTTTTCATTGATGACCCAAAAAGAGGGTGTATAGTAATAAATACGTACTTTGGTGAGCCTGCCTGCAAAAGACTTACCTGCCTGCTGTCTTGACTGGGGGTACACTGAACTTGTAGCGGATAAAACTGCATTGAATTTGTGTTTAGATGATTCAACAAGGCAACCAAATGAGGGGGAGTTACTCACCACTTGCCACCTAAACCCCTACTCTTTCATCACTACAGACAAAACACTACGTGCGTACTTCAAACCCTACCACAAATTAACTTCAACTCAACGTAACCTATAGCTATATACATTATCAACAATATAAAAAGTGTAAAATTATAGAAACTTTTCTGGGCACTTGAATCTGTTCAGTTGTGATAGAAAAATTCTACATTCTTTCTTTCATTCTATCTTCACCAAATTTACATGTAAAATATAGTTTTATATCTTTTAGGTATCTATAATGAACCTCCTTATATATATGTATATTCAAACACCATCCATATCTTTATTATTGTAATCTTTTTTACTTTTAATCATATATTGTTCTTTGGTTGGTTTTTTAATATAATATATTACTAGGTTTATCTAGTTGCGTGTTACATGGGATACTTGGAAAAAATGATATAATTAGTAACCTATTTTGTATGTAATTATTATAATGCGATGCTATAATAGCTACTAAAAGTATAAATTTATTTTTTAAAATTGATAAAAAAAAGTATAATTATAGCTATTCATAATTAAATTTATTAAAATATTTAAAAATATATATTTTTAATATTATTATTATTTTTTAATATCTATATTTAATAAAAGGGAGAAGAAAAAAATAGTATTTTTATATATCATGATTTTATAAAAGAGAGACACTAAAAGTAAGGGTGAAAAGGCATACAAAATTAACACTATGACACTCAAAAATTTTATTTACTAGAATAAGATATAATTATTTTTTTAAGTAGTTAAATACACGTGTTAATTTATAAAAGCAATAATCAAGTTGTCAAATAATAAATTCATGAAAACCGCATTCAGAATGTGCCAAATTAAGGAACTTCTTCTACAATTGTATATTTTTTATATAATAATATATGATATGATTAAAATTTATGCTATACACATATTGTTATGTATAACCTAAATTTTAACCACATATTATTATATAAAAGATATACAACTGTAGAAGAAGTTTCTTAATTAGGCATATTCTTTTGCTCACCCCTAAACAACATATTAAACAAAATAAAATAAAATAAAATAAAACCAAATCGAACCGAAACAACAAAAAAAATTCAAAACCGAATGGTTTTTTTCTTTACAACAGAAAAGTTCGGTTTTAGTTCGGTTAAAGCCAAAAACCAAACCGAACCATGCTCTTTCAGTCATCGGAATTTCCTACACCACTACTATACACAACCACCGGTCATGAATAAAGCCACCTACAGTTTTGAGTAGAGCGTGTTCGGTGTTTCATTCCACACTTCATCCCTTTAATATTTTCATCTCTATCTCTCTTTATCTTTATTCTCACTAACTTTTTAATATAAACAAAATGATGGAAAAAAATATGAGGTTGAAATTAAAGTGGTGCATATATTTTAATGATAGGCTTAACCTTAATTAAGTTTATGATAATAAAAGCTATGCAATGTACACAGTACGACATTAAATTTACAACCACAATCGTTAATGATTAGTTAAGAGTTATCACCAAACTTGACAAAAAAAAAATAGTTAATTACATGATATTATAAGTCCAGAGTGTTTCTTTTAGCGGCTCCTAATATATTTTTGAATTCATCTAACATTTTTATTAAAGGATTTGAACCATCCATCTCAAAGGGAGCTCTAGTTGGAACGGCAACGTGTTTGATTCTATAGTTTTTCAATCTTTTTTATGGTTTAATTAGTTCGAGAAGTAGGAATGTTGTTTTCGGGTGGACCAATTGGTTACTACCCTCGTTTAGACATGTAATTCCGCTCTTTCTTGAGCTTCGTTTTAATAATATACTGCCGTTCCAAAACAAAAACAGAAAAACCTAACCGTAGAAACCTAAAAAATCGATATTATGTAACGTGTTTTTCAAACAGATCCTAATCTATCCCTAAATTAATCCATCCAACATGCTTATTATTGGATTTGAACCCTCCATCTTTTCAAAGGAGGACGCAAAAAACCATATCAAGAAAATGTAACCAAAACCGAGCAACCCGATATATATAACCGAACCAAAAAACGGATGCAAACTAAAACTGGCGGTTGGGTTGTGTTTTTTTTACTAAAAACTGAATTTCATAGTTTGGTTTTGATAAAAACCGAAAAAAAACATAAATATATAAAGATGGTAATAATATTTAATTATTTTACAATATAATTTCAGTTAAATGTGTGCATGGATATATCTTTTTTATACAGTAATTTATAGAAAAAGTTTAATAATGGTCTAACCTAAAAAAAAAAATTGGTATAACCATACACACGTCCCCTACCAATTACACAGCGACATATCACAAAAACAAAACAAAAAAAGTAGAGTTTCTTTTTTTAGCATTTTAGGTTAGATATGATTTCAAATATTTAAATATCACTTAGCATGTAAATGCATATCTTGAATTTTTATCACTCGTCAACTCTGTCGAAGGTGAAGATAAACTTAAAGTTCTCAACCAACGTGGCTTGCACTAACAGTCTAATTCACCACTAGAAATTAGAAATGAAGTACTTTTTTTTAATTAAATATATATATCTTAAAAGAAAGTCTCATCGAAATTTCCTACAAAATTCTAACAAAAGTAAAATTTAAGCTTAATTTTCGATAAAATATTGACACTATTTAAAAAGCCTTAATTAGATTTTGTTTAATTATGTTAGAATATATTTATAAAATTATAACCAGACACAAAAAATAAATGATGAATTAAAAATTAAAGAGATGGGCCAGAGGTTTTACCACAGTGGGCCCTAAGGCGGTAGGTTTCCTCTGGGATGGATATGCAACATAGAGGGTCTTGGTTACTCGCACGGCATGTGGTCGCAACGTCTCGTGGGTAGCATCGTTTGCCAGGATGAGACCCCCGAGTAACCGAATATTTGCCTTTTTTTTTTAAAATAAAAATATACATACAAAGTTATACTATCTAGTATGGGGTTTTCTTACCAGTTGTGAGTTTTCTCTTTTTGGAGATTATAGATGATATAGTAGAGAGTTTCTTACTAGTGATGAGTTTCCTATTTTTCCATTAAAAAAAAGGTTAAACCAAAATGAAATTCATAGGTTTATAAATTTTTCAAAACAGGTTAAAAAAGATTTGAAATTTTGTACTCGAAAACGGTGACGTTGGAACTCTAGAATTGAATCCAGAACATTGTTTGGGACCCCTTTTTTGTTTATAACGATAATTAGCAAAACTATAATTAATGTTGTACGTAATTATATGAGATCTAAATATGCGTAACTTTCACATCACAATCTCAGTTACCATCATACCTTTGCAAATATATATCTTTAAATATTAACACTCAAAAAAAAAAAAAAAAAAAAAAAAAAACTAATTCATTAATTATGGAAAACCCTAAATCATCCTCATATATGCAAGATAACCTTCTAAATTTTTAGGCCATAATTTCAAAACATAACGAGAATGTTGTTACACCACATGTTATAGTACTTAAGATATATAATCCGTAGAAATTCACAAACACAACGTACTAGCTACCTTAATTATGATCCAAGGATGATGCCAATTAACAAACTCCCATATATGACCCAAAGGGCTTGCATGCCTATGTGGTCATCAGGCTATCAGGACTTCAAAGTCGTGAGTTTGATCCATGAGTTTCAGGTTTTATCACCCCGTCATTCATTAATGTGAGTTTTTCTTAGAATGAGCTCAACTACTGAGCTTGAACTACCCTAATAGTGTCTGCGTAAGGATGTGTTCAATCTTAACCGGTTCGCAGGTGGCTAGTCAGGGCGTTAATTTGTTCGTTGGTCGTTCAAAAAATAAACAAACTCCCGTGTGTGTGTGTATATATATATATATATATATATATATATGTATATGTCTACTTTTGAAAAAAAAGACTTAACATATTCGCAAAGATAAAGTTCACTAGTACTAGAAATGAGTTTGCAAGTAGTAGATGCATGCAATTCAAGAGAGAATCATTTGGGAACTTATTTAGTTTTATTACTACTATTAAACAAGCTAGTGATATGGAGGTCCAAATTACTTATATCACAAAAGAAAAACAAACAAACTAGTGGTAAAAAACTATTGTTTTTCACCACCAACACTACTACCTCATCTTCATTCTTTATACACAATATCTTGTTCCTACTTTACCCTCCATGATCAAACACACCGAGAACATTAAACAACTCCATATATAATTAAAGATGGAACCAATTCAAGCTCCAATCTTTATCATTAATTTGTTAGCACATGACATCTTTAAGTAGCTTGTACCTTCGAGTACCGGTTTTTGGTGAAGGCGCTCCACTGGGAGACGATGACTTATTATTGCCCTTTTCGGAACTACCACCCTCTTGCTTGATCTTGTAATTACCCGAATATTCTGACCGGTGGTTACCACCTCCGGCATCCCCTAATTTTGATTTATTCTTCGAAGAACCACTCGCTTTCTTCACCATCTCCGTTTGACACCAATCGCATATCTCCGGTGGCTCCGATGATTCGATACCGTAGCTGCTACAATACCTACGTACAGTTAAAAAAATATACATCAAAATTAATTTTTTCATGAGAAAATAAGTACTACATATTAACTAATTAATTAATTTTACACCATCCAAAAAGTGAACTTACCAAGATCCATAAAATAGAGTAATTAAAAAAAGAAGCTTTGTGGAGAACAAAAATGAAGATAAATTTGCAGAGAAACTACTAGTACTACACATGGGTTGGGTCAACATAATAAAAAAATAGTACAAATTTAGTTAGGTATTAATTAATAAATTTCCATAAATAAATAAATAATTAGTTGGTGAAGGAATTGAAATGGTGGCGGTGGTGGAGGCGGTGGCGTTTGTTGTGATAGTAACTTTAAAAACCGACCACCACCTCTCAATTACGCAAAGGATGATGGTGATAAACTCCTATCTAATCTAAATCATGTATATATATAACTAAAGAAAATTATATAATTAAGAATATATATATATATATATATAGCATGAATGAATAAGATGAATTAGGTAGAGGAGATATTACGTACGAGTGTTGGAATCGGTGGTGGCAGTTGATGCATCGGAAGATCTTATCAGGGAAACCAACATCACCACACATACAACACACTCTTTCAACATCCACCATTTCAAATTAATATTAATATTCTTCAATTCTTCGATCGATCAAATTAATTAGAGATCGAGAGATGGAAATATGAGGCGGTGTATATATATGTATATATATATAGGAGGGTGTGTGTATAGAAATTAAGGTGTGGGGGAGTGGGGTTTAAGTGTTTAACAGGTCGATGTCGACCACAGGTTTCCTGTAGTACGTCGTTTTCGGTTATGGAGAGAGAGAGAGAGAGTCCAGAACTAATTAAATTAATATTGGTTTAATGAGAATGACGATTATATCCATGGAGACGACATACATGTAGAAGTTATACATACGAAGATAAAAACAAATATAAGTCTGTTATGAATAGTAAATCGAGATCTTATTGTTTTTTTTTAACATGTGACGGTTTTAACGGATGTCATATAACATGAATAATACTTATTAAGATTTTTTTTTTAATTTAAACGAAACAAATTTAAAAGTGATTTGATGGTCTAATAAGTACGTATAGTCGTGTGAGTTTAGCAAAGAAGCTGATGGTGTTTTAACTATTAAGTAGACTCGTGTAATATAAATTTTCTATACTTTTTATATATTTTCAATCTTAACTTACTAAGCACGAGAGTTGGTGATATAATAATTATAGTCGTGTAACATAAATTTTTAAATTGTAGGCTCAATACTTTAAGCGTTTGTCTGTGAGTGTTATCCCCAGAGCAAAGCCCGAGTTTACGATATCAAGTTATAAAACAAAATATATGTTGTTTAATTGAACCATGAACCAAATCTTAGAAAAGAGGTTACGTACACTTGCGTTAGCCGTTAGTTGTTTGTACATGTCCCCTTCCACATAAAAAGGATATATATATATATATAACGTGGTACTTGAGAAAACCAACACCACACATACTATACGATCATGTTACTTATTTCAATAATATTAGAGGCGCCATTTTTTGTTTATTTACGAAAAAATAATTATGGATCGAACCAGGTTTCAATAATATTAGAGGCACCATTTTTTGTTTAAATACAAGCACTCTACCCGCCCGAAGGCCACTGGTGGTAAAACCCAGTCGCTCTTGGGATCGAACCAGAGACTACAAGATCGACCCTGGTCTTCCTTCATAGAGCCCCATGTCTTAGAACAATATTGTTGGGAGCAAGAATATAACCTGGGTACTTAGGTGATCATGTTTGCCACTCCAACAATAAGCCATTGACAATCATGCATGACTTAGAAATTATTTTTTGAAATTACCGAAAATTCAGTTACGAGTGATTCGGTTAACCGTTAGTTATAGATCGATTATGGTTATTTTCAGTTAATTGACCAAAGCATTTAGCTTAGGCTTTAAACAAAAATAGAAAAAACAACCCGTATGTGTTACGCGGTAAATCATTTTTGGAAATATAGAAAACAAATTTCACTATCTGAGCGTTATGACGGAAATGGCGTATGCACATAAAACAGTTGCATTGCTAAATCATAACGTAAAGAAAAAATACATAAATGTAACGGTGTGTAAAACCATAAGGAATGAAACCTAGAAGAAAATAGAAAAAATGCAACGTCAAAAAAACGTAAATACAAAAAGATGACGCAATGAAGTTAAACTAAAATAGTAAAAAAAAACTAAAGAAAAATGATACATAAACAAAACGGTGTGAAACTACAGCGAAAAAACCTAAAATGAAAAATATTAATGTGACATCCTACCAAAGTGGCACGTAACAAAGTGTAACGTGACGTTTAATTGGTCATCTGATATGAATAGTGAAAACCTTCTCACAAACATCTTTTTACTATTTGGTATGTT
>JBCNJP010000007.1:109059842-109110653 GCA_039602395.1 Deinandra increscens subsp. villosa | reverse complement strand
TGGCGCGGTAACCGAACTGAAGAAGCTGCACAATGGGTTGAATTATATAAAGAACAGCTAGACAGATACCATGATTACGTTCAAGCCAACAGACACAAGCCCGGTTTTATAGACCTTGGAGGTTGATAACTAAAATTACCTTTCGGTCGACATGTTTGTCGAAATTTTTGTGACTCGACATGTTTTATCCTAACCAATTTAATTTATTTTTTTATTCAACCGTGTATTATATCTTTGTGTAAAAGGATTTCATATTATCATATTCTTGTGACTCGACTTCTCCTACGAAAGCATGGCTTGAAAAGATGAAAACACTTTTCATTAGTAAAGGTATCTCGTTTCGGATAGCTGATAGAAATACACGCTATGCGATTGCAAGGACAGCAAATGACTCGTCTCCTACGAAACCATTGCTTCTCACCAACAACTCATAATTTTTTACCTAACAAAAAAAAAATTTAGTTAAAAATACACAAATATCTAGCTAATATAGCATGTTTTAAAATGAAAAAAAAAATCAAGTATTTTGAAAAAATCTAAAAAATTTACATTACCTTGTTATGAACATTCACTGCCCAAAAAGACTAATACAAACCAAAAAAAAATTAAAAAAAATTAAATCGATACGCAGCGTATTACTAAATACGCAGCGTATGTCATCCCAGAAAATGTACGGGCTATAAAACCCCCTCCAATCCATCTATATTCTTCACATTTTCATTCAATCCCATCATCTCTGTATAATTTATTTTAAATATGTCATGGAACGCAGAAGAAAAACTTAGGTTGGCTCAAGCTTGGTGGGAGACTTATCCCGACTACTTCCAGCGGCACCCTCAAGCTACCAACAATAGTTTTTGGCCTGATGTTGCTGCAAGATTTCACGTTCTAATGGGTCGTGACCCATACCGAGAAAGCCTGGCGTGTAACTTAAAGTGGTACAAGATGCTCAGAAAAATATCAACGTTCCACACTCACTACAATGAAGCCGTCAAAAACCAGGCTGAAAACGTGATGGCCGAGGCACTCCAAGCATACCGTCAAACAACCGGAAAAGACTTTGATATTATTCCGGTTTGGGACTTTCTAAAAGGTCAAGATGCGTTTGTTTAGACTAGTTTGGTTTTCAACGTGTGTTTCAACTGTTTTTATGTATTTTGGAATTTGTAATGTGTTATCAATAATACCAATGTCGTTTTTGTTTTAATAAGAGTTGACTACCTACCTACAGTGCGGTTTTGCAATTTGTAATTTATTATTCTATTTACAATTTTATAATTTATTCTATTTACAATTTGTAATTTATTATTCTATTTAAAATTTTATCTTAAAAACAATAATTACTAAAATTAAAAAAAAAATACAATACGTAGCGTGTTGACGTCTACGTCATTGACAGTGAGCTGGGACCAAAGACTGAAAAAGACTACCGGAAGACCGGGTGAAATGGGAAGCCTCAAGCTCCAAGGCAACAAAAAAGCTTTTTTAAATTGTTAAGACTTTAATGTGTTTGTGTTTTTAATTATTTTATATTTTATGTTCAAAAAAATAAGGGCCCGAAATATATTAACGTCTTTAAAATTAAACTCATAAAATAACGGTTACAATGACATTCTGGTTCAAGATAAAATTAAAGTTTAATGATATTCATCCTCGTTTACCTCGTGACGTTTCGACATCTTTAACGGATTTAAAAAACAAATTAAGTTTAATTTTTTGAGATGGAGGATTTTATAAGATGAATTGGTATGATAAGTGTTGAAGAGAGAAAATGGATTTATAGTGGTTTTGAATACGCTGCGTATTTGATAATACGCAGCGTATAATACCTACGAAACCCTAATCCTGATTGACAAATGATTATGTTTTGATTAAAACATTCCATACGCAGCGTATGTCCTAAAACGCAGCGTATGGAATGTCTGTGCTATTAATTAGTTCTATATACGCTGCGTATTGGCATATACGCAGCGTATATAGATGTTTAATTAGCAACACCCTATCTTTATTATTGTAATATGTTTTACTTTTAATCATTGTTCTTTGGTTGATTTTTTAATATAATATAATTACTAGCTAGGTTTATCTAGCTGCGTGCTACATGGGATACTTGGAAAAAATGATATAATTAGTAACCTATTTTGTATGTAATTATTATAATGCAATGCTATAATAGCTATTAAAAGTATAAATTTATTTTTTAAAATTGATAAAAAAAGACGTATAATTATAGCTATTCATAATTAAATTTATTAAAATATTTAAAAATATATTTTTTTAATATTATTATTATTTAATATCTATTTTATAAAAGGGAGAAGAAAAAATTAGTATTTATATATATCATGATCTGATAAAAGAGAGATACATAAAAATAAGGGTGAAAGGGCATACAAAATTAACACTATGACACTCAAATATTTTATTTACTAGAATAAGCTATATTTATTTTTTAAGTAGTTAAATACACGTGTTAATTTATAAAAGCAATAATCAAGTTGTCAAATAATAAATTCATGAAAACCGCATTCAGAATGTGCCAAATTAAGGAACTTCTTCTACAATTGTATATTTTTTATATAATAATATATGATTAAAATTTAGGCTATAGACATACTGTTATGTATAACCTAAATGTTAACCACATATTATTATATAAAAGATATACAACTGTAGAAAAAGTTTCTTAATTAGGCATATTCTTTTGCTCACCCCTAAACAACATATTAAACAAAATAAAATAAAATAAAATAACCAAATCGAACCGAAACAGCAAAAAAAAATCAAAACCGAATGGTTTTTTTCTTTGCAACCGAAAAGTTCGGTTTTGGTTCGATTAAAGCCAAAAACCAAACCGAACCATACTCTTTCAGTCATCAGAATTTTCTACACCACTACTATACATAACCACCGGTCATGAATTATAAAGCCACGTACAATTTTGAGTAGAGCGTGTTTCTTTACTCCACACTTCATCCCTTTAATATTTTCATCTCTATCTCTCTTTATCTTTGTTCTCTCTATCTTTTTAAATTATAAAAAATGATGGAAAAAATATGAGGCTGAAATTAAAGTGGTGCATTTTAATGATAGGCTTAACCTTAATTAAGTTTATGATAATAAAAGCTATACAATGTACACAGTACGACATTAAATTTACAACCACAATCGTTAATGATTAGTTAAGAGTTATCACCAAACTTGACAAAAAAAAAATAGTTAATTACATGATATTATAAGTCCAGAGTGTTTCTTTTAGCGGCTCCTAATATATTTTTGAATTCATCTAACATTTTTATTAAAGGATTTGAACCATCCATCTCAAAGGGAGCTCTAGTTGGAACGGCAACGTGTTTGATTCTATAGTTTTTCAATCTTTTTTATGGTTTAATTAGTTCGAGAAGTAGGAATGTTGTTTTCGGGTGGACCAATTGGTTACTACCCTCGTTTAGACATGTAATTCCGCTCTTTCTTGAGCTTCGTTTTAATAATATACTGTCGTTCCAAAATAAAACAAAAAAACCTAACCGTAGAAGCCTAAAAAATCGATATTATGTAACGTGTTTTTCAAACAGATCATAATCTATCACTAAATTAATCCATCCAACATGCTTATTATTGGATTTGAACCCTCCATCTTTTCAAAGGAGGACGCAAAAAACCATATCGAGAAAATGTAACCAAAACCGAGCAACCCGATATATATAACCGAACCAAAAAACGGATGCAAACTAAAACTGACGGTTGGGTTGTGTTTTCTTTTTACTAAAAACTGAATTTCATAGTTCGGTTTTGATAAAAACCGAAAAAAAACATAAACATATATAGATGGTAATAATATTTAATTATTTTACAATATAATTTCAGTTAAATGTGTGCATGGATATATCTTTTCTATACAGTAATTTATAGAAAAAGTTTAATAATGGTCTAACCTAAAAAAAAAAAATTGGTATAACCATACACACGTCCCCTACCAATTACACAGCGACATATCACAAAAACAAAACAAAAAAAGTAGAGTTTCTTTTTTTAGGCATTTTAGGTTAGATATGATTTCTAATATTTAAATATCACTTAGCATGTAAATGCATATCTTGAATTTTTATCACTCGTCAACTCTGTCGAAGGTGAAGATAAACTTAAAGTTCTCAACCAACGTGGCTTGCACTAACAGTCTAATTCACCACTAGAAATTAGAAATGAAGTACTTTTAAAATAAATATATATATATATATATATCTTAAAAGAAAGTCTCATCGAAATTTCCTACAAAATTCTAACAAAAGTAAAATTTAAGCTTAATTTTCGATAAAATATTGACACAATTTAAAAAGCCTTAATTAGATTTTGTTTAATTATGTTAGAATATATTTATAAAATTATAACCAGACACAAAAAATAAATGATGAATTAAAAATTAAAGAGGTGGGTCAGAGGTTTTACCACAGTGGGCCCTAAGGCGGTAGGTTTCCTCTGGGATGGATATGCAACATAGAGGGTCTTGGTTACTCGCACGGCCTGTGGTCGCAGCGTCTCGTAGGTAGCATCGTTTGCCAGGATGAGACCCCCGAGTAACCGAATATTTGCCTTTTTTTTAAAATAAAAATATACAGACAAGTTATATTATCTAGTATGGGGTTTTCTTACCAGTGGTGAGTTTTCTCTTTTTGGAGATTATAGATGATCTAGTAGAGAGTTTTCTTATCAGTGATAAGTTTCCTATTTTTCCATAAAAAAAAAGGTTAAACCAAAATGAAATTCATAGGCTTATAAATTTTCCAAAACAGGTTAAAAATGATTTGAAAATTTGTACTCGAAAACGGTGACGTTGGAACTCTAGAATTGAATCCAGAACATTGTTTGGGACCCTTTTTTTTGTTTATAACGATACTTAGCAAAACTATAATTAATGTTGTACGTAATATGAGATCTAAATATGCGTAACTTTCACATCACAATCTCACTTACCATCATACCTTTGCAATATATATATAGCTTTAAAAATTAACACTCACAAAAAAAAAACAAAAAAAAAAAAAAAAAACAAACTAATTAATTAATTATGGAAAACCCTAAATCATCCTCATATATGCAAGATAACCTTCTAAAGTTTAGGCCATAATTTCAAAACATAACGAGAATGTTGTTACACCACATGTTATAGTACTTAAGTACTTATGATAATCCGTAGAAATTTAACAAACACAACTGTACTAGCTACCTTAATTATGATCCAAGGATGATGCCAATTAACAAACTCCCATATATGACCCAAAGGGCTTGCATGCCCATGTGGTCATCAGGCTATCAGGACTTCAAAGTCGTGAGTTTGATCCATGAGTTTCAGGTTTTATCACCCCGTCATTTATTAATGTGAGTTTTTCTTAGAATGAGCTCAACTACTGAGTTTGAACTACCCTAATAGTGTCCGCGTAAGGATGTGTTGAATCTTAACCGGTTCGCAGGTGGCTAGTCAGGGCGTTAATTTGTTCGTTGGTCGTTCAAAAAAATAAACAAACTCCCGTGTGTATATATATATATATATAGGGAGAGGATCATTTGAGAACTAATTGGTTGAGAGGACTTTTGAGAACCATTCTGAGCCACAAGTTATATATAAGGAAATCCTCCCTGTGAATTTGAAAGTTTCCCCCTGAAAATTAGTGGCTCAAAATGGTTATCAAAAGTTCTTAAGGAAAAAAGTTCCCATTTGAACCTAACCCTATATATATATATATATATTATGTATATATGTATGTCTACTTTTGAAAAAAAAGACTTAACATATTCGCAAATTTAGTGTAAGCAAAGATAAAGTTCACTAGCTAGTACTAGAAATGAGTTTGCAAGTAGTAGATGCATGCAATTCAAGAGAGAATCATTTGGGAACTTATTTAGTTTTATTACTACTATTAAACAAGTGATATATATGGAGGTCCAAATTACTTATATCACAAAAGAAAAACAAACAAACTAGTGGTAAAAAACTATTGTTTTTCACCACCAACACTACTACCTCATCTTCATTCTTTATACACAATATCTTGTTCCTACTTTACCCTCCATGATCAAACACACCGAGAACATTAAACAACTCCATATATAATTAAAGATGGAACCAATTCAAGCTCCAATCTTTATTATTAATTTGTTAGCACATGACATCTTTAAGTAGCTTGTACCTTCGAGTACCGGTTTTTGGTGAAGGCGCTCCACTGGGAGACGATGACTTATTATTGCCCTTTTCGGAAGTACCACCCTCTTGCTTGATCTTGTAATTACCCGAATATTCTGACCGGTGGTTACCACCTCCGGCATCCCCTAATTTTGATTTATTCTTCGAAGAACCACTCGCTTTCTTCACCATCTCCGTTTGACACCAATCGCATATCTCCGGTGGCTCCGATGATTCGATACCGTAGCTGCTACAATACCTACGTACAGTTAAAAAAATATATATCAAAATTAATTTTTTCATGAGAAAATACGTACTACATATTAACTAATTAATTAATTTCTACACCATCGAAAAAGTGAACTTACCAAGATCCATAAAATAGAGTAATTAAAAAAAGAAGCTTTGTGGAGAACAAAAATGAAGATTAATTTGCAGAGAAACTACTAGTACTACACATGGGTTGGGTCAACATAATAAAAAAATAGTACAAATTTAGTTAGGTATTAATTAATAAATTTCCATAAATAAATAAATAATTAGTTGGTGAAGGAATTGAAATGGTGGCGGTGGTGGAGGCGGTGGCGTTTGTTGTGATAGTAACTTTAAAAACCGACCACCACCTCTCAATTACGCAAAGGATGATGGTGATAAACTCCTATCTAATCTAAATCATGTATATATATAATTAAAGAAAATTATATAATTAAGAATATATATATATATATATATAGCATGAATGAATAAGATGAATTAGGTAGAGGAGATATTACGTACGAGTGTTGGAATCGGTGGTGGCAGTTGATGCATCGGAAGATCTTATCAGGGAAACCAACATCACCACACATACAACACACTCTTTCAACATCCACCATTTCAAATAAATATTAATATTCTTCAATTCTTCGATCGATCAAATTAATTAGAGATCGAGAGATGGAAATATGAGGCGGTGTATATATATATATATATATAGGAGGGTGTGTGTATAGAAATTAAGGTGTGGGGGAGTGGGGTTTAAGTGTTTAACAGGTCGATGTCGACCACAGGTTTCCTGTAGTACGTCGTTTTCGGTTATGGAGAGAGAGAGAGAGTCTCCAGAACTAATTAAATTAATATTGGCTTAATTAAAATGACGATTATATCCATGGGACGACGACATACATGTAGAAGTTATACATACGAAGATAAAAACAAATATCAAGTCGGTTATGAATAGTAAATTCGAGATCTTACAGTATTCAGATCTTATAGTACACGTGTTGGTTTTGATGGATGTCATATAATATGAATAATACTTATTAAGATTTTTCTTTTTACTTAAACGAAACAAATTTAAAAGTGATTTGATGGTTTAATAAGTACGTATAGTCCTATGAGTTTAGCAAAGAAGCTGATGGTGGTGTATTAACTATTAAGTAGACTCGTGTAATATAAATTTTTCGTACTTTTTATTTTCAATCTTAACTTACTTAGCATGAGAGTTAGTGATATAATAAGTATAGTCGTGTAACATAGATTTTTAAGTCGTAGGAACAATACTTTAAGCGTTTGTCTGTGAGTATTATCCCCGGAGCAAAGCCCGAGTTTACGATATCAAGTTATAAAACAAAATATATGTTGTTTAACTAAACCATGAACCAAATCTTAGAAAAGAGGTTACGTACACTTGCGTTAGCCGTTAGTTGTTTGTACATGTCCCCTTCCACATAAAAAGGATATATATATCTATATATAACGTGGTACTTGAGAAAACCAACACCACACATACTATACGATCATGTTACTTATTTCAATAATATTAGAGGCACCATTTTTTGTTTATTTACGAAAAAATAATTATGGATCGAACCAGGTTTCAATAATATTAGAGGCACCATTTTTTGTTTAAATACAAGCACTCCATCTGCCCGAAGGCCACTGGTAGTAAAACCCAGTCGCTCTTGGGATCGAACCAGAGACTACAAGATCGATCTGCATGGTCTTCCTTCATAGAGCACTCATGTCTCTGAGAACAATATTAGTGCTGGGAGCAACAATATAACCTGGGTACTTAGACACCAGGTGATCAGGTTTGCCACTCCAACAACAAGCCATTGACAATCATGCATGACTTAGAAACTGTTTTTGAAATTACCGAAAATTCGGTTATGAGTGATTCGGTTAACCGTTAGTTATAGATGGATTATGGTAGTTTTCAGTTAATTGACCAAAGCATTTAGCTTAGGCTTTAAACAAAAATAGAAAAAACAACCCGTGTGTGTTACGCGGTAAATCATCTTTGGAAATATAGAAAACAAATTTCACTATCTGAGCGTTATGGCGGGAATGGCGTATGCACGTAAAACACTTGCATTGCTAAATCGTAAGGTAAAGAAAAAAAAATACATAAATGTGACGGTGTGTAAAACCATAAGGAATGAAACCTAGAAGAAAATAGAAAAAATGCAACGTCAAAAAACGTAAATACAAAAAGATGACGCAATGAAGTTAAACTAAAATAGTAAAAAATAAACTAAAGAAAAATGATACATAAACATAACGGTGTAAAACTACAGCAAAAAAACCTAAAATGAAAAATAATAATGTCACACCCTACCAAAGTGGCATGTAACAAAGTGTAACGTGACGTTTAATTTGTCATCTGATATGAATAGTGAAAACCTTCTCAATAACATCTTTTTACTATTTGGTATGTTATAAACTTAAACCAGTGAACTTTTTAAAAGGGAGTTGTGGCGTAGCTTGTTGTCCGTTTACCCGTCACTTCATCATAATTATTGTTTTTTTAACTAGTGCTTGTATTTATAAAAAAAAATACATTGAAAGAACAGTTTCGACCAAGTTTAAGTATTTGAACATTGTTAGAGAGAGTGTGTTTTATGTACGAAGTTTTACTTTTTTTACGGTGTTTGAAACTACCCCTATATTATTAATATTCGAGTGAGTATTTCTGAGACCAGATTGTAACCTTTCATACTGGATTTGAGACAATTATATGATTAACTATCTTTAAATGACAGTATAAACACGCCTCGTCTATTAAAATTTAGCAACTAGGAAGTTCTTGTATACGTTATTCGACCATATAAGAACCCAAAAACCAATACGATGAAGGGTCGTTCACCCCGACGTGAAATTGGTATCATTGATGTTGCTAGAGTGTTATATACAGGTACATATGTATGTTAGAGTGTTACTTAACAATCATTATCATAGTTTTGATTTACTTTAAAATTTCTAACTAAACAAAGTTTAAAGATTTTACTATAGTAGTTATAGTACCATATCACGTGTCACTCTCCTGGGTAATTCATGTGACATTTCATTTTTTTTATTCTTTTTGTTTTTCGGTGTATAGTTTTTTTGTAGTTCATGTAAAGCGTTTTCTTTGGTTTAAAATTAAGTTTACACTGTTTCTTTTTGATGTATTGTTTTTTGTAGCTCGCATGTTTGTTTTTTTATACATGTGTTAGCCCACGACACTAATTGACAACTAGTTGAAGTCATTTGTCAAAGGTTTTGTACTCATCTAGGAGTATAAAGAGGTGTATTAAAGGTGTTTATTATCAAGCGGATAAGGTCTCTTAATGTGTTTGGTAAATTTACAAAGTATTGAGGCATTATACCATGTAACAAAATCAACTTGTTATGAACGGTACTACGTGGCCAACTATGGTGCTGTCATATGTGACTGTATAATTTTTTTATTCTTTTTGTTTTTTTTTTTAACGTTTTCTCTAGCTTTAGTTTAGTTTTACTCTATTTCTTTTAGGTGTCTAATTTTGTGTAGTTAACGTAGCAATCTTTACTATCCTTATTTTTTATATCGTTTATTTTTAGTTTTTTATTCATTTTAAATCGTTTTTAAAACATTTTATTAGTTTTAGTTTTACACCGTTGCCTCTAGGTATCTACTTTTTTATGTTATATATAACTAGGACTCTTATATTTTAATGTCATTGTGTAGCTTTTTTATATTTCTATTCATTTAAGTAGTATTTTAGCAATATCATTATATTATTTTATGTATCTATATTATCCAAGCACTCAACTGCACATCAACACATATATGGCTTTATCTAGTTCAAAACTAAAGTTGATAAATCTTAGATCCTAGGAATCCAAAATGATTAGATTCCCTCTCAACCTAATGAATTGGGCCCATGAATATGAGGAGTGTGAAGACCATGGTACACATTAAAAATTAGTGGGAAATTATTAAAGGTGCAAAGAGCCCGAATCCAAAACATGGGACCTATTTCAACCACTACCCCATGGAAAAAGTTGAAGCAATACGACTCCTAGAGTGTGTGTGTGGTTCACTTCAATATGGCCAATTTGGGTAGTAGGGTTGTGTGTTTAAATTCAGAAAACGATGAATCCACACATGATCCATGTCGGACTCACCAATCTATATATTTTAGTTCACTTTTCACTTTACAGTTTATATTTTTGTTCACTTTTCACTTTACAGTTTTGTATCTATAGACTAGTCGGATCTTAAATCAATCCGCTTTCTTTCTTTCAAGAACTTGTTAGAGAAATTTAGGAGGTTAGGGATGATATCATTAGGTCATGTGTAGTGCCCCGTGAAGGGGGCGTATTGCTGGAAAACGCCGCCCCCCTAAGGGCGTTTTCCTCCTTTCCGTTGTGATTTATCACGGGCGTTGTTGATGCATTTGTTTTTTTATCTTTCCCACCATTTAAACAATTACACATCATTCACCCTAACATTTACACTACCACTACTCACTACACCACTTTTTCACTTTCACTGAATTGCTTGCGTGACATCCTGGGTGGCGCGTTTTTTGGCTTTGAAAAATCACACCACTACACATGACCTTTACTTTAAAAGAGGGATAGAAAAAGTTGATATAGCTTGTAATCAGATTTAAGTTAAAAGTAAAAAATAAAAATAATAAAAAAAACACTATAGCTTTAAACTAAAGAGCAATATTAAAATAGACATATGTATACAGAAGCCTGGCAAGCTGGGCGGGTTCGAGTCAGGACGGTTCATTTTAGAAAAAAAAAAGAAAGGACATTTTAGTTCGAGTGAGGAAAGGTATTTTAGAAAAGGATTGTTTTAAGCAACATAATGACTTACGGAACTAGGAACACAAATTAGATAATCCCTAAAAATACAATATTGGAAAAATGGCGGAAGAAACTAAAAAATCATCACCTGCCGTGACCATTTCTCATTCTTACACGTAGGAGCATTCACAGTAGCTTCTCAATCCTCATTCTTATAATTTAGCTAAAAGCATGTTTGTCACTAAAATTTAAGGTTTTATAAAATGTCTCCACATCCTATTCTCCATCTTCATCTCTATATGCATATTTACCTTTAGATTCTCTATTTATGTCTATTTTCTATGGATTCTCCAAAAGTAAACTCTATTTTGGGAGCCTAATGCCTAAAATCAAAACCATTTTTTTACTTTTTTTCCTCTGAATTTTAAAAATAAACCATGTATGCATATAACCTAACCTGATGTGAGTGCTCTATGCTTGTTTGATTTGATGTTCCAAAATAATCAATATTAGACTAAAATATGTAGTGTCTGAACCATAAACCTTTTAGAATTCAAAGGAAAGGGGTGTGATCATTTTTCTTATCTGCAGTATGATAACTTGAGTTTACCTAAATCCATGTGTAATCATGTGAATATGTTCCAGCAAGTGTGCTCCAATGAACCAAGCGATTTATATCTATTATTCTTTCTAATTCTACTCATGCTCTGTGACATGGGCAAGGTGGGTGACTGCCTAGGACCCAACATTTTGAAGGATCCGAGATTTTTAATATTTTTATTATATATTTCAAAAAAAATTATAATTCATGATTTGTTTAAGTATTTAAAACAAAATGTTTTGCTACAATACTTTATTGTTTTATTATTTTTATTATAATTATAGTTATTTTATTGACTTTATATATAATTTATTGACTTTGTATGTTAAAGGGTCCAAAAAAAATTTCGCCCAGGTCAAGAAATTTTTTGAGATTCTCAAGGCCGACTCTGATCCTACTCTCACCAT
The DNA here is from genome assembly GCA_039602395.1 of Deinandra increscens subsp. villosa. Lineage (NCBI taxonomy): Eukaryota > Viridiplantae > Streptophyta > Magnoliopsida > Asterales > Asteraceae > Deinandra > Deinandra increscens. The sequence goes on along the minus strand of JBCNJP010000007.1, from coordinate 109,098,424 downwards.
GTAAAACAAAGAAAGCTAAAAGAAAAAGAACAATCGATTCTAAAATTCAAATTGATAACTAAGTTAAACTTTGAGGAACACAAATGCATGTTTCAAACATAGGATTAGGGCTACAAATAACAAAATAATATGATAGATCAGCCGACCCCGCATACGTTGAGAACCCGTACATTCTTTTTCGACTCATCCATCCTACCCCGCATACTTCTTTTTATTTATTTTAAACTTGCTCATCATGACCCTCTAATAGTAATAGTTAACCCAAAACAACCCAGAGATGGGTCAAGATTGTCAGGCCTAATTACAGACCATACCGTCATATTATCACACGTTTCATCAACATTAAGCTAGAGGAAAGAGCTCAAAAAATGATATAACATATGAATAGCTTTTGGTATCACCACATAAATGTATATACAGAAGCTTTGATGTATAACCAACAAATTAGCTCTCTATCAATGAGGTCTTCAAAGACTTTTGGAAGTAACAAGTGAAGGGAGACCAACACTTCAATGCTAGAAAAAACAAGCACATGGAATTATGGAAAATCATTAAACATGCGAATTAAAAGGGTCAAACAGGTGACATGAAGAAAATTAGCTTAGAATGAAACGGGTCAAATTCATCCAAACTATACTCAAACCTCCTTATCTAAAATGTATTATCATCACTATCAGTATGATATAATATTTGTAATCATATTTGACAAACTAACTACTTACAAAGAATTCTAAATTCTATGAAGAAAAACTAATGATTAGCCAAACCCAACCCAGCCCACCCCATTCTGTTTTGACTTCTACGAAAGTGTTACATGTTTTGACCATTTAACTAACCAGCCCGTTTTGCAACTATACATAGAACTGAGTTTATAATTACCTCACTCTTTCCATTGGTAAGGAGCACGGTCAACAACCAGATAGTCTCCACGTATATCTTTAGCAACTCGAATATCATCATCTAAGTATACTGAATCAAACCTGATCCAAGATACAAGAATCAGCACAAATCTATCTTTTGACTTTAGAAGTCAAACTGACTAGTTTATAAAATTGAAATTGTAAGGAATCTTTATGTTTCATGCAACAGATGGACAGATAGTACAACTACATTAACCTGTAAAATGGGTGTCAGATTATGAACTTGTCATGTTAAGTTTGAATAAAAATCACTGCTGATTTTGGATTCTAAAATTGGTTCTTTTGACTTCAAGAACGGGTCTTTCTGTAGGTGATAAAAGTAAATATGTAATAATCAACCTTTATTCAGTCCAAGAATAAGGAGCGCGATCAACAACAAGATAATCTCCTCTAATATCTTTCACAACCCGTATCTCTTCATCAAGGTACACAGACTCAAACCTACAGAAACATAATGACTTCATTTTTATTGGCGGAAAAGGCATGCAAAAAATCAAATTTAAATCCCATGAACTCAACCTTCTCACACATAAGAGAAGTGAAGTTCAATATAAATCCTTAGTTGCTAAGCTTATGTCTTGACACATTGTTTAAAGGAAATGTGTGATTGTATTTCAGAAAACTAAAAGGCCCTTCAAGCACATGTTCTTTCTTAACCCAAATCAGTGTTGTAAAATCAACATATCTAATTAGTATCAACATATAATACGATTATTAAACCATGAGACAGAAATCTTAGAAGAGGCCGTACAAAAAGTCTTATGTATAGGGAAAACTAAAACCTGTAAGATGATTAGGGTTTGGGTTTGACATCGTTCCCTTAAAACATAATCACAATTTGTTTCAAAGGGTGCTCCGCCGGATTTTGTCTGAAAAGGAAGTGCAGTAGCTATACGTTTTGATGTGTGTTTCATGTCTCTTTGTTTATCAGATGGAGCACAGCACATGGACCAGCTAACTAAATTAGTCATCTTTGTACTTAAAAACAAATATGGATATCAATTTAAACCCTATATAAACAAATCTTGATGACATCAGCCACATCTATCACACCTGCACTTTCCACCATTCAGATTCCGTGAGACTATCTTCATCATTCCCTCCCATACTAGCATTCCTACCACTACTACCATACCTACTTCTCATTTGTTTCACCCTCTTCCACTATGCCACCTCAATCTCCTCATCCACACTCTTCAACACCACCAACAAATCCACCCTCACCTCCTCCTTTCCAGCCCTCGCATCTGATGGTCACTCGTTCTTGTGACCACACTCGTCAGCCCAAACGTTTCTTTGATGATGTTCTATTCCATCATTCCATGTCTCATTCGCTCCTAACTCTGAACTCCATACTTCCTCCAAGCACAGAAATGCTTGATATGGTAGGATGCCATGCATACATAGATTGATGCTTTACACTCCAACTGTACTTGGGTGTTGGTGCTTGCTCTCCCACAAGCCAATATTGTTAGGTGTATGTGGGTTTACAGAATAAAATGTCATCCTGATGGTTCTATTAGTTGATATAAATCTGTCAAGGGCTTTCATCAGATCGAGATCACTAATTACACAGGCTTTTAGCCCAATTGTTGAACCGGCCACCATCAGGCTGGTTTTATCCATTGCTTTCTCTCGATATTACAATATGAGACAAGTAGATTTTAACTAAGCCTTTCTTCATGGTGAGTTATCAGAGACTGTGTACATGGCATGACCTGTTAGAAATCAAAACTCAATCTCACACACACTCGGAAAAACGAGAAAACGGAACACACGTATTTATAGCAGTTCGGTCAATGTGACCTACGTCCGCTCTATGCTACTAGGGTATTTTATTATCAAGTGCTCAAGGAATTTACAAGTACATAGATCTATATTTATAAGACAAAATTAGGGTAAACGTAACTGGTAACCAGCCCATAATCCAGCTTGGCTAAAACTAGGGTCAGCTGAATAATCGGAACCTCCACACACCCAACAATCTCCCACTTGGAGGCTCAAACTGTCCTCCATCATCTTTAGCATCTTCTGTACCTCTTGTAAACTTCCTTTACCACTAGTTGCAGCAACCTTCTCATTAGTTAACTTGAAGGTCAGTTGAAGCTCACAGATGCTTCAAACATCAGTCATGGATTTGCTAGGCCCTGACTCGTTCTCTGTCTCTGCTTACTCCCACTGTAACGAACCTATCACTCTGCTGGCATCTGAGATAACCTGAGAACACACACTCTCCATTGCAAGCAAGCAATAATCTAGAGAGACGTTGATAAACCACTAAAAGTTTATTCAAGAAAAAAGAAGAATCCGAATAAGACACATGGATCAATGGATCAGTTCCAGTGGGTCTTTGACCCGTACATTAAACATTGAGATGGCTAAATGATAGGGAGTCAAAATCAAGGGCTGAAATAATGGGGGTCAAAGTCAGTGGCTGAATTATTGGTAATTAAGGGCAGACGCATGATTAATGGAGGAAATTCCTAGTTACCTTTTAGTATAAATAAAGCTACAGTCTTGTTTATTTTTCATAGTCTAATTTACCCATTTCAGTTGTAATTTGGAGAGTAGCCCCTCTCGAATTGGGCAAACCACTATCCTATTTCCAATAAAAATTCAGCTCATTCAAGTCTTATAATTTTGGGTCCTATCATTTGGTTCCATTGCCGGGAAATCGATACAAAGATGGTTCAGACCCGGAACAACCCAACGGACAGTGGAGCTGGTCAGGGTGATACGATCGCCACCCAGCTAGCCGCCATTGTTGCTAAACTCGAGGCGCTAGACTCTGATATGGCAACCCTTAAGAAGCAGTCTCAACCGCGTGATAAATCCAACCAAGGCAGAAACCGATCTGATGAAGGAGAAAGTAGTTCCTGGCGTTCGCAACAGCAAGGCCGACCCTACCATAAGATTGATTTCCCGACGTTCAGTGGAGGCGACCCAAGAGGATGGGTATTAAAGGCAGAAAAGTATTTTCGGTTTTACAATACAGCGGAGGAGGAAAAAGTTGATGTAGCAGCAATGCATTTAGATGGAGATGCTTTGGATCTGTACTCCTGGTTATCAGCCGAACAGGAGTTAACCTACTGGGAGGAATTGGTAAACGCATTGCAGAAACATTTCGGACCACCGGAATTTCAAAACCCCAATGAATATCTTTGTAGTATCAAACAGACCGGTTCTGTCCAGGAGTATCGGCAGGAGTTTGCACGCCGATCAGCACGGGTTTCAAACTGGCCCGACCACTGTTTACTTGGGGTTTTTCTTAATGGCCTCAAGGAGGAGTTGAAAGCTGATGTTAGAATCCATAAACCTCGGACCGTTTACAAGGCGGTGAGCTTAGCCCTTGAGTTTGAATCCAAACTTAACCATACCCGTACTGACAAGAAAGCGCCATGGAACTCACAGCACAAATCTGACTCCAAGCTATTCACACCTACTGCCGCTTCCTTTTCAACCCAACCGAAACCCGAAACCAAACCCAACACCCGGATAACTGACACAGAAAAACAGTCCCGTCTCCTACGTGGTGAGTGTTTTCGCTGCGGGGACAAATATAGTCCAGGCCATAGATGCAGAACCGGTGCACTTAAACTGTTAGAGGCCGATGAAGAGCTGCCTGAAGACATGGAGACAAGAGAAGAAGAACCATTAACCAATCAAGATGATATGGCAGAAATTAGTCTCCATGCTATTCTTGGAAAGTCTCACACTTCAACGATGAAGGTTTATGGTACTCTCAACTCTACTGAAATCCTTATACTCATTGATAGTGGTTCAACCCACAATTTTATTTCTGATAACCTGATCCATGAATTGAATCTCACAACTCAGCTTATTCCACCATTTGGGGTACAAATTGGTAATGGGGATATCATCCGCTGTAGTCGTATTTGTCGTGATGTTGTTTTACAGGTCGGTGAACTTAGGATTAAACAAGATTTTTACCCGTTTTCCCTGGGCGGTTCAGATGTGGTTCTTGGGATACAATGGCTGGCAACCTTGAACACGGTTCAAGCTAATTGGAACGAAATGTTTTTGATTTTCTCAATCGACGGGCAGAAGTATAAGCTTCAAGGTGTGGCTTCGGGGCCACAAAAATCGGCCTCTTTCCAACACCTAGCCATTGAACCCGAAAACAGACCCGATATACCCAGCAGTTTACAACCTCTGTTGGACAAGTTCAGAACAGTTTTTGACGAGCCAAACACCCTTCCACCTTTCCGATCACAGCACCACTCCATCCCTCTCCTCCCAAATTCCGTACCACCTAACATCCGGCCATACCGATACCCCCATTCCCAAAAAACAGAGATTGAGAAACAAGTTGATACCTTATTAACTGCTGGGTTTATTAGGCCCAGTACAAGCCCGTTTTCCAGCCCAGTGCTGCTCGTCAAGAAAAAAGATCAGTCTTGGAGAATGTGTGTGGATTACCGAGCTTTAAACAAGCTCACCATTGCTGACAAATATCCTATACCCAATATCGACGAGCTATTGGATGAACTCTACGGGGCCAGGGTATTCTCTAAACTCGATTTACGTTCTGGCTACTATCAGATTCGGGTCAGCCCGCAAGATATAGAAAAGACGGCTTTTAGAACCCATTCCGGGCATTATGAGTTTATGGTAATGCCCTTCGGGTTAACCAATGCCCCGTCCACTTTTCAAGCGGTTATGAATGATCTTTTTAGGCCATATTTACGTCGTTTTATCTTGGTTTTTTTTGATGACATCCTGATTTACAGCCAGACCATGGATCTGCACATCGAGCATCTTCGGACAGCTTTAACTTTGCTGTCTCAACAACAATTTTATGCTAAGATGTCTAAGTGCTGTTTTGGACAGCCCTCGGTACCTTTTCTGGGCCATATTATTACTGCAGAGGGGGTCCAAGTCGATCAAGAAAAAGTTGCTGCTGTCACATCTTGGCCCATCCCTTTAAATGTTCGTGAAATCCGAGGCTTTTTGGGGTTAACAGGCTACTATCGACGTTTCGTTCGAAATTACGGGTTAATTGCCCGACCATTAACAGCACTTACTAAAAAAGACGGGTTTAAGTGGACCCACGAAGAATCGGCAGCTTTTAATGAGCTTAAACAGGCGCTGATTACAGCCCCTATCTTGCGTTTGCCAGATTTCACTAAACCATTTGTGGTGGAATGTGATGCGTCATCCGATGGTGTCGGGGCTATTCTCATCCAGGAAGAGCATCCAATCGCCTATTTCAGCAAGGGTTTTTCATTGTCTAATCGGTTCAAATCAGCTTATGATCGAGAACTTTTAGCATTGGTCCTCGCGGTCCAAAAGTGGAACCATTATTTGTTGGGCCGTCATTTTTTTATCAAAACAGATCACTATACTCTCAAATTCTTGCTTGAACAACGAGTTACCACATCTGAACAACAACGGCTACTCCTCAAACTCATGCCTTATGATTTTTCAATTATTCATCGGTCAGGAAAGGAAAATAGGGGAGCCGATGCCTTGTCCCGTCGCCCACATTCGGCTGAACTGGTCACTCTGGCCATACCCTACTGCATTGATTTCACCGAAATACAACAAGGATTGCAAATTGACCCGTTTACTCAGAATATTTTACAGCAGCTCGCTGCTGATTCTAATTCAGCCCCTGGGTATTCGTTGGTCGGAAAAACCCTTTTTTATAAAGGTCGTGTGGTTATCCCGGATAACCCTTCCATTAAACAGAAGCTGCTTCATGAAGCCCATGCCACACCGATGTCGGGTCACGGCGGGTTCCTAAAGACATATAAAAGAGTTTCAACTTATTACTTTTGGCCTCAAATCAAACAAGATACCCGCTTGTTTGTGCAGAACTGTCTTACTTGTCAGCAACACAAGTATGATACCCTCTCTCCTGCTGGCCTACTTCAGCCTCTACCAATTCCTAATCAAATTTGGGAAGATGTTTCAATGGATTTTATTGTCGGGTTGCCTCGATCCAACAAATTTGATACCATAATGGTAGTTGTGGACCGTTTGAGCAAATATGCACATTTCCTTCCGCTAACTCATCCGTTCACCGCCAAGGGAGTAGCAACCCTGTTTTGCAAAGAAATTGTCCGACTTCATGGGTTTCCCCGTTCCATTGTATCGGATCGGGATGTCATTTTTCTTAGTAACTTCTGGCAGGAGATGTTTCGACTGAGCAATACCACCTTGAAGATGAGTACCGGGTACCACCCACAAACAGATGGTCAAACTGAGGTGGTTAACCGCTGTTTGGAGGCCTACTTACGATGTTTTGCACACGAGCAACCCTCTCGTTGGAGTTCATTTTTATCTTGGGCAGAATACTCCTACAACACCGGGTACCACACTTCTACGGGTATTACCCCGTTTACTGCTGTTTATGGCCGTCAACCTCCTTCATTCCATCCATATGTCATTGGTGATACCAACAATGCTGAGCTGGAAGCCCAGTTGGTCGACCGTGATGATATGTTACGGGTCTTAAAGGATAATCTTCAACGTGCACAAGACCGTATGAAAAATCAAGCTGATAACAAAAGACGGGATGTCTCATTTGAAGTGGGAGATGTTGTGTTCCTAAAAATTCAGCCCTATCGCCAGCGCAGCCTAGCAAAAAGGAAGTTTCAGAAGTTGTCTCCCCGGTTTTTTGGACCATATCGTATCATTCGTAAAGTCGGGGCAGTCGCTTATGAGTTAGAACTACCACCAGAATCCAGAGTTCACCCAGTCTTTCATGTTTCTATGCTGAAACCAGCTCGTGGTCAAATACCCGCCACACCTATTGCTCCACTCCCGGTTACTAAAGACTGGGAAATTGACCTTCAACCACAATCTGTTGAGGCTTATCGATGGGTAATGGAAGCAGGCCAGCCGACACTTGAGTTGCTTATCTCCTGGTGTCACCGTCCTAATGAAGAAGCTACCTGGGAAAATTATAACTTATTGGCAGAGCAATTTCCCTCTTTCCGACTTGAGGACAAGTCGTTTTACCGGGACGGAAGTATTGATAAACCACTAAAAGTTTATTCAAGAAAAAAGAAGAATCCGAATAAGACACATGGATCAATGGATCAGTTCCAGTGGGTCTTTGACCCGTACATTAAACATTGAGATGGCTAAATGATAGGGAGTCAAAATCAAGGGCTGAAATAATGGGGGTCAAAGTCAGTGGCTGAATTATTGGTAATTAAGGGCAGACGCATGATTAATGGAGGAAATTCCTAGTTACCTTTTAGTATAAATAAAGCTACAGTCTTGTTTATTTTTCATAGTCTAATTTACCCATTTCAGTTGTAATTTGGAGAGTAGCCCCTCTCGAATTGGGCAAACCACTATCCTATTTCCAATAAAAATTCAGCTCATTCAAGTCTTATAATTTTGGGTCCTATCAGACGTTCACAGCTAGAATCTTGGTCTTCTTACCCTACCGCCGACCTGGAAGTGTAACTAAAGCATGACCCTTGCTCCCACTGTCACAGATGCCTCTGATTGGTTTTTCTGAATGTATCCAAGCTCGTTCATTCTGAATCTTCACTCTGACTCTAGGTGTTTATTTTGCAAAACTAACCTTCTTCTGCTTATGAGATTTCATGAACTGAACTTTCTCTTTCACCAGAACTAGACTCCCGCATTCTGGAGGTAACTCGATCATATATAAGGACCCCTTCTTTCCACGAGCAACAAGATTTCTCTTGACCACCTTCCACTGTCTACCACCAAACTTAACATCAAAGCCTTGATCATCCAACTGCCTCACTGAAATTAACGTCCTCTTCAGAATTGGAATGACTCTAACGTTTTTCAAGGTCTATATGGCTCCCACTGAAGTCTTCAGGTCAACATCCCATTCCCGTAACATCTAGAACTTGGTCGTTTGCGAGTCGTACCTTGCCAAAGCTCCTAATCTTTGGATTCATCATCTTCTTGATGTTGTGCATTGCATGAAACAACGCACCAAAATCCATCACCCATAAATTAACATTACTCTCTGCAGTGCAAAACCAAGAGTCTCCCGTGTCATCTTTTGTAATGCTCACATCCTTCTTACCATTCGGACACTTACTTCTAAAGTGCCCTACCCGTTGGCAATTCCAAAAAGTAACATCTTTCCGAAACTCAAGCGCACACACACTCGAAAGAAACGAGAAAACGAAACATACGTAGTTATAGTGGTTATGTCGATGTGACCTACGTCCACTCTCTACATCTAGCAACTAGGGTATTTTATTATTGAGGTGCTCAAGAAATTTACAAGTACATAGATCTATATTTATAAGACAAGAGTAAGGTAAACGTAAGTCAGGTACCTAGCCCATAATCCAACTGGGCTAAAACTAGGGCCAACTAAAGAAGTGCACTCCACACACCCAACGTAACCCCCTAGCTTTGTTCCTCGCCCGCATCATGTTTGCTTACTCCAAAAGGCTCTTTACGACCTTAGGCAAGCACCGAGGGCTTGGTTTTCTCTGCTTTACAAACATTTTGTTTCTCTTTACGACCTTAAGCAAGCACCGAGGGCTTGGTTTTCTCTACTTTACAAACATTTGGTTACTCCTAGTACATATCTAACTCTTCTTTGTTTGTCTACTACCAGGACTCTATGATTTGCTACATCCTTGTTTATGTTGATGACATCATCACCACGTGTTGTTCTTTAATATTTATGTTAGAGTTGATTAGTTGTTTACACTTTTAGTTTAGGCTTAAGGATTTTGGTACTCTGAGCTCCTTTTGGGGAACTCACGCCATATTTACTTATGACGTTCCTCATCACTCGCAACATAAGTGTCTTATTGATATCTTACAATGCACTGGTCTTAGTCAGTGTCGACCTTTATCTACTCATGTAGCACCCAAACGTCAATTATCACGATATTCTAGTGTATGTTTGGATGATCCTTTATTGCACATGAGCACTAGTGGTGCTCTCTAATACCTCGTCTTCACTTTCTAGAAATTGCTTACGATCTAAGTAAGGTGTCTCAGCTTCTTCAAACACCTATTGGCCGCCACTAGATTGCAGATACGCGTATTCTCGGTACCTTAAGGTCTAAGTTACTCATAGATTGACTATTCATCTATCTTCTAGTCTTGCCATTCATGCGTATGATAATGCCAACTAGACTGGTTGTTCAGATGATCTATCTTCTAGTTTTCCAGATGATTGTTGATTACCACTAGCTACTATGTGTTTCTTGGGCCCAATCTCATTAGTTTGAATTCAAAGAAAAATGATACGGTTGCAAGATCTAGTATTGAGGCGAAGTGTCAGACTCCTGCCCATACAATAGCTAAGATTTGTTGGATTATGTCACTATTATCTTAGTTATGTTTATCTTTTACATGTCTCTATGGTGTGACAACGTTGGTGCTACATATTTAGGTGTCAATCCCATGTTTCATCAACATACAAAACACCTTGAGATTGATTTACATTTCATCTACGATATGGTGCTCTCATAGAGTCTACGAGGTCGATATGTACCTACTACTACTCAACTTGCTGATCTACTGACCAAAGGTTTGTCCTCTACTCATTTTGACACTCTTCGGTCTAAGCTTCACATGCATGTTGCAATTTAGCTTGCGGGGCCATATTATAGCAACTTATGGTCATCAACTTCATGTAATTATAATAGTCTTTTGGCTTCCCCTTGTTGTAGTAGCCTTCCTATATAGTATATATACTTGATATGTAACTTATTCAAGGAGTAAGAAACTAATATGCACAAATTCAAAGTATTATTGTCATTTACTCTTTATAGATTGCAACAAAACTAAACCTTGTGCGAGATTAGAATTTTAGAGCTACATTTACATCAGAAGGTCACACTTGAACACACAAGTTAGGTGGATTTAAGCTATTTGAACACTAGATTTACAGCCCCTGGCCCTAACCCCTACACGCGCACGTAGGCAATGGAGTAAAACCATCCAAATGATTAGATTGCCATAACCATAATGCTCCTCAAAGGTTTGGTCTTCTTCCTATGTGGGACAAGCCAAACCCATTTTCCTCTTACAATTTCCATTTCAAGTGCCTCACTTTGAGAATCTGTATCTCACTCACTTTAACTAAAATTTAGACACATCCCTCATTGTAAAGCTCCCGTTAAGAGCACAAACACATAAATTGTAATATATATATATATATATATATATGTATATGTATATATATGTGTGTGTGTGTGTGCATACACACGTGCATACACACATGTATATACGTGTATATATATCATGGACACATATAACGATGTGTGTCCAAAGTTAGTAAAAACATATTTTTCCTAATTTATCCATCAATCAATAGTATTTTGGTGTTGTTACAAGGCAATTGGATAATTGTAACTTTCAAACTTACGAGAAGCAAAAGTATTGCGACTTTCATGCAATACCTTAAGCAAAAATTTAAATGTTAAACTTTGAAGTCGAATCATCACGAATTCATTATAAAATTTAAAAAAAAAACTTTGAACAGATCAAGCAATCCTTAGTTAAGCATGAGATGGCACCTTGCAAATTGCATAGTTGTTCAGCACATGCAAATTTAACAAAAGCACCAACCTAATAGTCCTTGAAAAATGCACATTCACAAGTAACTGGGTAAAAAAGCTTCATAAAACTCACCATCCTTGACCAAATGGTGGCAACGGAAATTCCCAGCCTTTTCCACGTAAAACGGCACTTGAAAACCTATAATAAAACATGTAGACTGTCATAACCACGTTAACATCCCCGCAATTTTGCAGCAAGTGTTGTATTTCTTCAAAGGGTCTAATCAAAATCTGTTACACCTAGTCATCCTAATTCTGAAAAGAAGGCATCATCCTTAAGAACACAAGCTATAGAGAAAGATTTGAAACACGCATAAATTATGCATATATGACTTCTATGGTCACTTTTTCAAAATTCCAAATTTGATATGGCTTATTATAGAGTTTGAATGTCAAGATTTTCACATTTTCAGTGTTACAATGATTATGAAATATATTTAATAAGATAGATGAGCCAAAATATTTATATACATGAAATTATTAGTTTGACCTAGGAAGTCAAACTAGAATAAAGCACCAAAAGCCAAAGACAACACAAAATCAAATTATGAACATCCACATCTAAAACTCAATCATACTGTCAACAAAAATCACTTTGGCCAAACCTTAAGAGTGTTATTCTCTTAATCACAAGCTAATCTTCAAAATTCAAAATCCACGTGAATTGTTAGCTTTTTCAAGAACTACCTACTTATCAGGTTGAAATTTGATGTGGATAATATTACAATCCGAACCTTAGACAGTTATCCATTTGCACTATCACAATAGTTATAGAGTTGAATGCAATAATGAAAGCTATCTCAAAAATATAAGAATTGGTATCAATTTGGAACCCTAAATCATCTATCTGACCTGAACAGTGAAATGGGAAAGCAACAGAAGAAGAAAAACCAAGCACAACAAAATCCCAAGCAGTTCACATAAATCATGCTTGTAAATCCCATAAAATATACAAACTAGGGTTCAAATTTATCATCCATATGAACACTTAGCCAAAACTAAATTCCTCATGATATTATCAAAATTACAAACACATTCTACAATTAGAACATAAAGTAAGTTAGATTCAAGCTGGAATTCGTCTGTTTATACCTAAAATTGACGCGTTGAGATGAAGCGATTTCCATGTCAGATCGAACGAAGAAAACTCCATCCGGAGGGAAAGTAATGACATTATTGAGATTCCGCTTCTCGACATCGATCACTTGCAACACATCTCCAGCTTCCGTTCCGAAAAAGCTCGCGTTCTTAATGATAAACAGCTGTTCTTTCTCGGTGGTCCAGAGCAACCGCCAGGTGCCGGAGAGTGAGTTATCGGTTGTGATCTGGTCACGGTTTATTGAGGCGATTGTGTCGATGGCATCGGTGATCTGCAACAGCTTTTGGGGGTCAGATTGGGTGAGGATGCCTCTGTTTTGGTCGGAAATTAGACGGAGGAGGTTAGATTTAGCGGAGGAGAGAGATTGAGATTGAGATGTGAGAGATGATCGAGTTGTTAGGGTTCTGTATCTTATATTAGGGGTTTGATTTACGGGATTGAAATGAGCGAAGGGGTTGGAAATGGAAATGGCGGGAAGGGATGATGATGATGATGATGCCGCCATGGGAGTGGAGGGTAGGAGATCATCATTGTATGGTCGTTAGGATTTTATTATTTTATAAGAGGAATTTTAAGTGTCAAAATATAATATAAGAATATAAATAAGGTTACGTGTAATGGTGCGTTTTTTTCATTAATGACGCTTCTCTCATAGCGCCCCTATATTGTCTCTTTATGCGCTATGAGGGTAAAGTTCATCCTAGGCGTTTTCTACACAATGCCCCTCGCTCACTCCTCCATTTCAAGTTTTCGAATGTCAAATGGTTAAATATTCATAAAAAATAAATCATTGTTTTTCATCTATATAAGCTCATAATCTTTTTACATTTTCACCACACATCTTTCTACCTCTCTATTAAATTTTCTACTCATATTTCACATTTTTATATTTTTTTTACCAATAATGTCAAATTGGTGGACCGAGAATGAAGAGTTCGAGTTCATCATTTGTGAAGGCTAAGGAGAAGATCTGAAGGTTGATCACGATGAAGAGTGTTATCAAAGTCTCTTTTATTAATTATGAGTGGTTGTATGAAAGATTGTTTATTAAGTTAGATCTTTGAAAGTATGTACATGAAATATATCACGACTAGTTTTTTTATAAATTATGTAATTTGTTGTTTTTATTTAATGAAATTATGCTTAATTTATTTGTTATTTAAAGAACAATAATTATTATGTAATGATTGGAAGGGGCTCCATCTAAACCCGGTCGGGAGATACGCAAACCGGTTTAACAGAGGCAGGTGCCGAACGCGTGCCTCCTTGAATCTGTTGAGATATCACATCATGAAGGGACCATAGAATCTCCTCCTTCTCCCATGAAATTTTGTCACACGTCCTGTGAGAAAGGTGTGATTGAAGGTAGCCGTTTGGGAACAAGGAGTCGCCATCAAACACTTATCTTACATCATCATGGTGTCACAATAGAAAGTGCAGTATAAATACCTCATTGTAAACTGTAAATGGATATGTTCTCATTCATACACATTTATACTACATTTCACAGAGGATTGAATAATATATTTACTTTTACGTGTCTTCATGTAGCTTAAATTTATTTATGTGAAATATATATATAGAGAAGATGAAAATTAATACATGTGATAGATAATGAGCTAGACCGCTATGTGAAATTAAGAACCAAGTATGAAAAATGTATAGCAACTCAATAAAACTAGCTTTCAACATGAGTTAAGAGTTTGTGTCGGTTCAAAACTTCAAACTAGATTTTTAGTAGTTCCTTGTTTAAGGCATGATGGCATAATTAAGTTTTAGAAAGACACGTGAAGTGTAATAATGTTAAACTTTTAATTTCATTATCAAGTCCAAAGGAAACTGTTGGCCTGTTGCAACCACAAATTATGAAATCAAGCATGTCTAATAATTAGAGCGAGTTTAGAAGGGTGTGTGGACTCTATGTTCTATTAAGTTTTCTATTAATAGAGTACCGTTACTATTTTCTTATGGTTTGTTCATTAGAATATCACTGGTTTTTTTTTTTCTTTTGAACGGCATCAATCAGGCGATCTTGATCTCACGTGTAAAGATACCTTGTGGGGCTATGTCCAAGGTCGATTACTCGACCTTGGTTTTTTTTTAGAATATCATTGGTTGAGTATTTAAAGCTAATAGCTCACGTTATATTTAGCAATGATTATATTGTAATTATTGTATTTATTGTCAAATATTCTGTACACAAATAGATAGGAACAATCCTTGTATATATGGCCATTATTTGTGGAATGACACAGACGAATATTGAGCAAAGCTTTCATGGTATCACACCTTTCTCGATCCCCCCTGTGAACCCTAAAGCCGCCGGCCACATTCCCCACTCTTCATCTCGTTTTTTTTTCTCTTCTCTTCCACACTCATGGATCCTAAAACTTACCCTGCCATCACTGTTACAAACATTCGCACCTACATCCCTATCGTTCTGGAAACTAACACTCAACAATACGGAACGTGGTCGGAATTATTCCGTATCCACTGCCGTGCCTTTGTCGTCTCTGACCATCTGTCGCCCCGTGCACCACCTGCGGCTCCCTCTGACGCCGCTGTTAAAACTAAGGCGGATGAAGACGAGGTTATTTGGTCGCGTTTGGACGCGATTGTTCTACAGTGGATATACGGGACTATCCACCCGGAACTGATTACCACAGTTCTCAAGAAAAACACCACCGCCGCCGCTGCATGGAAAGCTCTTGAAGACTACTTCAATGATAACAAACACACCCGGGCACTTCACTTGGAGAGGCGGTTTTCCAACTGTCGTTTGGATGATTTTCCAAACGTCACCGCCTTTTTCAACGAACTGAAGAGTTTCTCCGATCAACTTGCCAATGTCGAAGCACCAGTGACCAATGACCGCTTGGTCCTTCAACTAATCGCTGGCTTAAATGAGGCTTATGACGGAGTCGCCGCTCACCTTCAGCAACTCGCCCCGCTCCCTGACTTTAGCATTGCCCGTTCCAAAGTTGTTCTTGAAGAAACGCGGAAGGCGAGTCAGGCCGCTAGCCAAGCCGCGGCTGCCGCCGCAGCTCTTGCGGCCACCTCCTCTTCGACCGGCGCTACTGCCGTCGTAAATCCCGGTGATTCCCGCCCCTCATCTCGGCCTAACAACAGGCCACGGAACAATGGCTCACGCAACAACAGGAATCGCAATGGAGGGGCCCCCAAGTTTCGACCTGTTTTTCAAGCCTAAAATTTTCTTCCATGGGCCCAGCCCACTCAACCTAATGGGGCCAGACTACTACAATCCTCTTGGGCCAGCCCAACAGTGTGGATGCCACCTCTATGTCCCTACCCCACGATTCCTTACCAAACAGCCTACCCACGACTGAACTCGTCGGCTGCACCCGGGATTTTAGGTCCACGACCCAATCAGGCGCTCTTCGGTTCTGAAGTCACCTACACCCCAACCGAACTTGATCAAGCCTTCCAAACAGGGACTCTCAATCAACCTGATCAAAACTGGTACGTCGACTCAGGGGCTACATCACATATGACCAACAATCCAGGTAATCTCCGGTTTTATTTAAATTCGTTGTCTAGAGATATCATCGTTGGTAATGGCGCTACGATTCCAATTCGTGCCACTGTACACTCAACCCTTAAACCGCCCTTACCACCGTTAAAACTACAAAACCTTTTATATGCACCTAACCTTGTTAAAAATTTAATTTCCTGTTCGTCAGTTAACCACCGACAACCATATATCCATTGAATTTGACCCTGTTGGTTTTACTGTGAAGGATTTGGCTACCCGGGCACCTATCCTCCGATGTAACAGCACTGGCGACCTCTACCCTTTCACTTTTCCTTCCTCCTTGGCAACCACAAGACATTCTACCTTTGCTGCTATCTCCCGGGACACCTGGCACCAACGTTTAGGGCATCCCGGCAACTCTATTTTCAATAATTTGAAGCCTGATTTATTTTCTGATTCCGATGTTTCTAGTAGTAATAAACTATGTCAATCGTGTGTGTTTGGACGCCATATTAAATTACCCTTTATCTCTTCTAAAACTGTCACAAAATTCTTCGTTTGATATAATTCATAGTGACTTATGGACATCCCCAGTTTTGTCATCTAATGGTTATCGATATTACATTTTATTTTTGGATGACTACACTAATTTCCTTTGGACATATGCTCTCTCTAATAAATCTCTTGTCTTTCCTATATTCTTGAAGTTTGCTAATCTCATAGAAACACAATTCGGTAAAAATATAAAATCTTTTCAATGCGATAACGGTACCGAATACAACAATTCCAATTTTCATAAATTTTGTACCGATCATGGAATGCTTTTTCGTTTTTCCTGTCCACACACATCCTCCCAAAACGGGAAAGCGGAACGTAAAATTCGTTCCATCAATAACATTATTCGCACGCTACTTGCTCATTCTTCCGTCCCTCACCACTTTTGGCATCATGCGCTAGAGCATGCTACGTATCTACTTAATATTCTTCCTTCTAAACTCCTTTCTAATGACACACCCACTCTTCGTTTATACCACCGCAAACCTTCTTACTCTCATCTTCGCGTCTTTGGTTGCCTTTGCTACCCACTTATCCCCCCCCCACCACCACCATAAATTAATTAGCCCACCGCTCCACGCCATGTGTTTTCCTTGGTTACCCTTCATCTCACCGTGGCTACAAATGTTACGATCTTGTCTCTCATCGAATTATTCTATCCCGTCACGTCATTTTTGACGAGACTATTTTTCCTTTCTCTCATCCGTCTCCATCGAGGTCCGCCGTGCCGACCACCACAAGTGATTCGAGTTCACTGTGGTGGTTCACATCCAATAACCAACCTACCCATACTCCTCCACCTACCACCCCTACGTCACTAAATAACCCCAACCCCCACAGCCCCGTTTCCCAAACAACTACCCACACATCCGCCTCCACGCACCCTTCTGGCCCAAGCCTTTCTTCCGGCCCACCTCTACCCCACGGCCCACCTACCTCACCAACCTCTAGCCCATCCCCAACTTCCTCCCCCCTCTCGTCCAGTAGCACATCACCCACCTCTGCTCACCCCCCAACGCCTCAACCGCAGCCCAACACCCGCACCATGACCACCCGCTCGATGTCGGGAATCCACAAACCGAAGCAACCGTTTAATCTTAATACTACAACATCCATTTCACCATTACCTAAATCTCCCATATCTGCCCTTAATGACCCAAATTGGCGTAGCGCTATGCACGATGAGTTTCAGGCACTTATTGAAAATAAAACTTGGGATTTGGTACCTTGGGCTCCGGGAATGAATATTGTACGGAGCATGTGGATTTTTAGGCATAAAAAGAAGTCGGATGGTTCCTTGGAAAGGTATAAGGCTAGACTTGTATGTGATGGTCGATCCCAACAGGTTGGTGTTGATTGCGGTGAGACCTTTAGTCCAGTGGTGAAACCGGCTACCATCCGGACTGTACTTAGTCTCGCTGTCTCAAAATCATGGCCCATCCATCAGTTAGACGTCAAAAACGCGTTCTTACATGGACATCTTCAGGAGACAGTTTACATGCACCAGCCTACCGGCTTTCGTGATACTCGTTACCCGGATCATGTATGTTTGCTCCGCCGGTCTCTCTATGGCCTCAAGCAGGCTCCGCGGGCGTGGTACCAAAGGTTTGCTGATTACATATACACCTTGGGTTTCACGCATAGCACTTGTGATCATTCTCTCTTTATTTACCACTCCGGGTCAGATTGTGCCTATTTTCTTTTGTATGTTGACGACATTATCCTGGTGACGTCGTCTGATCGTCTTCGCCACCGCTTCATGGGTTTCCTCTCACAAGAATTCTCCATGAAAGACTTGGGTCCACTCAGCTATTTCTTGGGGATTTCAGTGACACGCACAGGTAACTCATTATTTTTGTCACAGGAAACTTATGGGCAGGAGATTTTGGAACGTGCAGGCCTCTCGTCATGCAACCCATCCGTTACTCCGGTAGACACTCAACAGAAAATGAGTAAACAATCCGGTACACCTCTACCAGATGGGTCTGAGTACCGACGTCTAGCCGGAGCTCTTCAGTACTTGACATTCACTCGCCCCGATATTTCTTACGCTGTGCAGCAAATTTGTATTCATATGCATGCACCTACAGATATTCACATGCATGCGCTGAAGCGGATCCTACGATATGTGCGAGGTACGATTTCTCTTGGATTGTCTATTTCCCCATCACAGTCCCATTCTCTTATCGCGTACACGGACGCCGACTGAGGTGGTTGTCCGGATACGCGTCGTTCGACCTCAGGGTACTGTGTCTTTATGGGGGACAACTTGCTGTCGTGGTCTTCTAAACGACAGCCCACATTATCACGGTCGAGCGCTGAGGCCGAATATCGTGGGGTTGCTAATGTAGTGTCTGAGGTCTGCTGGTTGAGGAATTTACTTCTCGAGCTACATCATCCGCCAACACGCGCCTCGATCGTTTATTGTGACAATGTGAGCGCAATTTATTTAACCGGCAATCCAGTTCAACATCAACGCACAAAACACATAGAGATGGATATTCACTTTGTGCGTGAGAAGGTGGCTCGGGGTCAAATTCGTGTTCATCATATACCTTCTCGTTATCAAATTGCGGACATTTTTACCGGGATTGCCACGGGTCCTCTTTGATGATTTCCGAACCAGTCTCAACATTCGGGATCCCCCAGTTTCGACTGCGTGGGTGTAATAGCTCATGTTATATTTAGCAATGATTATATTGTAATTATTGTATTTATTGTCAAATATTCTGTACACAAATAGATAGGAACAATCCTTGTATATATGGCCATTATTTGTGGAATGACACAGACGAATCTTGAGCAAAGCTTTCAAAAGCAAAGGTAAAAATATCTTTCTTAAATGGGTTAAATTTTTTTGTTTTGAAAGTTCAAGGGTAGGGTGTTTTTTTGGACTTAATTAGGGTGGTGGCCTGGTGGGTGTGTCATCATGATCCATAGGGGTGCATGATATAAAAATTTTAGATTTTTTTTTGTTTTTTATGTGAGGTTTTTTAGTTTTTATGTAGGTGTGTTACCTTTAAAAATTTATGTGTGATACCCTTTAAAACAAATTTTTAGTTATGCCCGTGTTGATCCAACCGATTATATTGGAATAAAAACGAAGCCACACGAACAATCGGGCCTCTTCCAGTAGAAAACGCTCCCTCACTCCCTCCCGACCACCTTCGAGATTTCTTCTTTCCAAGCCACACAGAACAACCTTAGTCAAATTTTAACATGATGTTAGTTTGGAATTTGGATCCTACACATTTTTGCTTCTCATTCGATGAATATGTGTGTGGAAAAAAAAATGTTGTTATAATTAAAATAAAAGGAGTCGCTTAACATATGGGCACACGAGCATTGGTTGACTCCAAATTGAATGGTGTCATGTGCCTCGTTTTGATGATTCTAAATTCCCTTTTGCATTTAATTACGCCTAGTAATCGATGAACCCACACCCACTTGTTTGATCATCTCTACGAGTTGTTACTCTATACAAGTTTGACTTTGTATATCTTTTTCTTTATATATAATCTATAAACGAGTTAACTCTGGCTTGTTTAACATGAAGCTATTGATAAAGCTTGGGTCGAAAGACAGTTGAAGCTAAACGTTAGAGATCAAAAATGATGGGGCTGGACTAAGTATATAAAAGAACAATTATAACTAAACGGGTATAAATTTACAGCACTGAACGAAAAACAGATGGGGTCCGAACCGGTTCTGCCCAAGGTAAGCTTCGCCAATGCATGAAGCTAAGCTAGTCTCGTTTAATTTATAAAAGGTTGACCTCGGCTTGTTTCAGGCTCTATTAATAAAACTTGAGTGTCGAATCTTAAAAGCAAGAAAATTGGTAGGTACTTATGTTTAGAAAAAAAACTAAAGCTGGCTTGTGAGTAAATTTTTCAAACTCAAGTTCATCTCGGACTCGACTTGGCTACTATTTATTAATTATTTAACTATTTTACATATATACTTATATAGGTGGAGAATCATTTGAGAATCAATTGGTTTTGAGAACTTTTAAGAACCATTCTGGGTCACTAGTTATATATAAGGAAATCCATCCCCCCCCCCCCCTCAATGAATTTGAATGACCCCCTCTCTTTGGAAATTAGTAGCTCGAGAATGATTCTCAAAACAAAAACAAAAAAATCAAATGAACCTAACCCTACTTATATATACATATATTAGGGTGCGATCCTCTAAAAAATGTGTTTTCTAAAAATGTGAAATATACATATATTAGGGTGCGATCCTCTAAAAAATGTGTTTTCTAAAAATGTGAAAACATTAATCCAGTACAAAAATAGTGTAGTGCATTCTTTTTTTGTGTTGGATTTGTATGTTTGTACCCGGTTCATTTTGTTTTGTAATGAATTTGTAATTTTTTTTCCTGTATATTTTTTGTATTGGATCAATGTTTTTATAGTTTTGAGGCAAAATACTGTTTTTACTTAATCATGTCCCTACATATATCATATATCATACTATAAATAAAAAACCAATTGCTTAGCTACGCTTACGAGAGCGGCCTCTGGGGACTGGGGTAAGCGGAGAGGGCAACCGCCTAGGGCCAAGTCTTTCGGGGATTGGGGGGATTTTTTAACTTCTTTTTATATATATATGTCGTTATATAACTTTTTAAGTAAGTGTATTGTGTGAAGCCAATTAAATTTAAAAAAGAGTTAGATGATGTAGTAAGAAAATGATATAATAAAACCCTTAGGTCTCAATTTCAGTTTCAATTCTTGTAACACATTTGTAACTTTTTTTATCTCTATGTTCTAGTTTTGTTACTTTTGTAAAAAAAAAGTTTTGTTTTCATTTTTTTTCTTTTTAATATTCTATATTACACTTCTAGTCATTTTATATTCATAACAATGATCGTGAAAAATTGATCGAAAGCATTGCTACTAAAAATTGCTAGGAGAGCCTCATATTAACTAGAGTAAATTACACAGAAGGTCCTTTATGTTTAACCTAGATTTCGGATTAAGTCCTTTAAGTAAATTTGTTACATCCGACATCCTTTATGTTTTAAACATGTTTCATAGAAGATCCTTTATCACTAACGAGGTTAAAAAAAATCGTTAACTCAGGGGCAATTAAGTCATTTTATAAAATCTTTTAATAAAAACATTAAAATAAAAAATCCCATTTAATATTAAAATAATCATCATCTTTATCCTCTATATCCTCTACTACACACCAGAAAAACTAGGGCATCGACCATGATTAGATCGTTTCTTCTTCATCGATTTCTCTTCCAACGATCTTAAAAACTTCATCGTCGTTATCCTCGAGTGCAAAATCACCGCCCAAATAATTGTTACTGGCGTATTTTTTTCTCTTTTGCTTACCAGAGCAATCGTCTCCGTCGGCGTTCCGTTTCGTCGAAGACGAATTTTCAGCAATTCCATGTCCCTTGTACGCCTTTTTCCTCTGGTTCTCCCATGATTTTTAAATCAGAGAGATGATATTTTTCCTCCAGCTATGCATCCCAATTATAAACTCCCAATTATAAACTGTAAAATTGTGAATTAAATTTATAAACTGCAAATATAATTATTCATCACAATTATACACGTATCTAACATTGTGAATTGTTATATACACCTATATAAGGGTTGAGATTAAGTCATATAAAACTGTAGAATGGAAACTTGTTTGGGTAAAACCACGGATCCTTTTTTAGGATCTCAAACTTAGGTGTTGTTTGGTTCGTGCTGAATCATTTGGTACTGAATGAATAAGTTGTCTGTATGGTAAAGAAATGTTGAATCAATAAGGTGCTGAATCATTATGTGCTGTTTGTTTGGACATCTGAATAACTATATAATAAAATTAAAAAAAAACACTAACAAATCAGTGTGAGAATAAAAAATATCTATTTTTTCTTTCATGTAGCTTGTCCCATATTGGTATGATAACAAAACATCAAAATTTTATATTGATTACCTTGTCCCATATTGTTGTGAGAACAAAAATTCTAATTTTTTTTTCATTAAGTTTGTCCCACATTGATATGGGAACAAAAACAAGGTTAGTTTATATATGAAAACCTACATGACATATTAAGTTCTTATGTTGTGTTTTACTCCGACATCTACCCGCGCACAGGGGGTGGTGCAAATTTGGAAAAATTGCCTTCCCGTACGCACGACCTGCGGACACGAATGCAACTCCGAAAAGTGGGGGGCGAGCACAAGTTTCGTTTTTTGGTGCCATTTGTTTCACCCGTTTTTTTTCGTTTTCCCAGCCCGTCGTTCTTCAGCCTTCAGCCCCCCCTCGTCTGGATCAAAAAGGTTCACGTTACTGCCTTTTTCGGTCAGACGAAAAAGGCTATTTCGGTCAGCTGGTTCTCGGCCAAACAAACACCAACATATGTTAAAATGTCTTAATCGGTCAGTGATTTTGCCCAATAAGACCTGATTAAGACCAACCAAACAGGCCCTTACACCAAATAGTACATCATTTATAAACCTTTAGGAGCATTTGGATCAGTGGTATTCCCCGGACACCTTCTAAAATCCGAATCCTCCCAAGTGGTTTGGTTGATAAAGTAAATTAAATTTCAAATCAGAGAGAGGATGATTTCTCTACTGGTTGCAAACCTTGTTTTTCTGCGGTAATTGTTTGTAAGTTCAGGAAGTAGAGGAAACGAACGGAGGTGGATCATCGGAAGGACGGAGCACTTTTCCGGCAGTCACTGTTGAGAAAGACATAAAAACCCGTTTGAGATGTTCTGTGTGAAGATTAGTGTTTTAATATTAAATAAATGTGATTTTTGATTTTAATGTTTTTATTAAAAGATTTTGTAAAATGACTAAACTGCCCCTGAACTAACGATATTATTTAACCATGTTAGTGATAAAGGACCTTCTATAAAACATGTTTAAAACATAAAGGATGTCGGGTGTAACAATTTTACTTAAAGGACCTAATCCGAAATCTGGGTAAAACATAAAGAACCTTCTGTGTAATTTACTATTAACTATTTAAATTCAAATATTTTGCTATAATACTTTGGTTTTGTTTATTGTTATTACAATTCTCTTTGCACTATTAACTTCCTATATATGAGTTTTTATCAGGTTCATTAACTTTTTACACTTCTCGAAGACGCCTCTATATCATTATAGGTCTAAAACCCCGATTCACATACGAAGAAATACTCCGTACAAAACTCTAAATCAAGACAAAATTAATCCATTATTTTAAAGTTTGAACAAAGTTTGGTGACATATAAGATTCTATGTAAAACTTGATGATCAAGTATTAATTAATCCTAGGAGCATTTTGATGTAAATAATATCACGTATAGTACTTCAAACATGAAACCCTACGAACACAAATACCGCATTTTCAGACGATCAAAGTGCTACTGGTATTACGTGGACCATTGTAATCAGTGAAGAAAGAATATCAATAAAAAGCATTTTATTGGGATTAGTGATAATTAAAGTTTAATATATATCATCAAAGTTGTAATTAACTAGTGCGCACATGAGGGTGCACGTGACTTGTTTGTTTGCGGATTAGGATCATCATCCTCCTTCACTCATCACGTGAATCAATAGTGTCGGTCACGTGATTGATCTTTTGTTTATGTTAAAGATTAAGATTTTTTATATATATAAATACTATATTAATATCCCATCATTAAACTCAGCACCATCCTCGTATTGAAGAGAAAAGAAATTGTATATGGTATGGTTTACTAGGTTTCATGGTTTCTTTTATAGATAGATATCACATCCAATATGAAAACAATTCTAATTTTTGTTATATATCATAGCTAGTGGTTGATGAGTTCTCATATTACGACGAGCAACCATTTACAATCATTTAAATAAAAAATACATCCAAATGTATAGCCATTTACAATCATTTAAATAAAAAATACACCCAAATATATAGCGATCAATATACACAAACTTTATAAACTTTTGAGCTTTGTAACGAGCAACCTTTTATAATAATACATCCAAATGTATCTCAACCAATATTTACAAACTGTATAAACTTTATGAACTTCCAAACTACACTAGTTACAAATTTTAAAACGAAAACTATAATATCCACAAACTTTAGAGAGACTAAGATTATGCCTCTATACATTCATCAAAAAACCATGTATCTCCATCTATATCCTACACATCCATCTATATTATACACACCATATGTTTATGTTTGCTCACATAAGAGCACTCATATCCTATTTGGAATAATCTTTTTATCTTTATATATTAAGAGAAATTCTACAATAAACTTAAAATTAATGCTTCATCTCATTCTTTATAATTTTAAGGTAAATTTTATGGCATTTGTAGAAGTTTCTTGTATTTACCAACTAATTAGACTTCATATCCTTATCTTTATAACTTTAAGGAATGGGATATGGGGAGTTTTTTAAAAGGTAAGATTTAAATATAAGAGATGGCAATTTTTTTAATTATAAGGATATGGATAGCAAATGGGATGTGAATGCTATGAGATATTCATAATGCAGAAACATTTTAAGTGCTTTACATCAAAGTACCAAAACAAAATAATTAAGCAATTGGCTCATATTATAGAGTAAGTGAAAACATGAATAATATATAGTAAGTGAAATCATGGCTGCAACAAATAGATAATGTCTCGCCAATGTTAACACAACAGATATGCTTAAGACCAATCATCATTGCCAAAAAAACCATGCAACCATCGATTACCAGCCTCAGATTACAGTCAACAAATTGCCAAGCAAACCATCATAGCCATTGAATACGGGCTAAGCAAACAAGATAACATATGTATAAAGTAACAGATGCTACTGCAAAACGCCTGTCATAAAAGAGACAAAAAGGCCTAGCTTTGAGGAGCTCGTGTAAACAACAAAACAGTTTTGAAATGAGCAGCTTATTTCACTCACAAATCTTGAATTTGAATTGTAATATTTATAATATCTCAAAGGAACATTGTCCAAATTTTAGCAATTGGCTCGATTACATATTAAGTGGAAACATGGCTGCAACGAATAAATAGTGCCTCCCTAATGTGGAAACCATACATATGTTTAAGATAAATCATCAAAGCCAAAGAATTAGATTACAACCAACAAAAGGAACCTTCCAAATCGCATCCATTCCACATTCAAATTTCCAGAGAACATCACAAAGGAACATATCTAAAATAAACACTATCCAAAGAAACCATCATTAACTATCGAAGCCAACACCAGATTACAGCCAACAAAAGTAAAGTTTAAAATACCATCCATTCCACCCATTCAAATAGCCAAAGTAACCATCGCAACCATCAATAAGAATCGAATGTCCAACTTAAAAAAACACATCCAAATCGACGTGTTCAATAAGAAACCCCAACCTCCAAATCGGATACGAGATTATTCCAAACGAAAATAAATATGACAGACCGACCATGAAAAATTAGCCAAAAATTAAAACGAACAAAATGATCCTTCAGCATGTCAAGATCATAGGAAACCACAAACAAAAACCAAATTTGAGAGAGCTAGGTTCAAGCGGCGGTTGCGATAAACACGTTGCGCCGCCACCGTCGTCACCATCATCGCAAAAAAAGAGAACATCCTCAGAATCAAGCCAAAATGAGTGAGTGTGAATCATACCAAGATTCTTCGGTGATCGGAATCCCCATAAAGAGACAAAATCCAACCGATAAGGGTAAACCCTAAAATCGCAAACTATCTATAAAGTTCGTATAAACAAACAGATTGAGCCTTTACCATGTGAATATCACGGGAAAACAACAAACAAAACCCAGATCTCAGAGGCTAGGTTCAAGCAGCGACTGTGTTAGAAAAAGCCTCGTCGCCGCCACCACCATCATCGCCTAAAACCAACCTTAGAATGAAGTGAAAATGAGAGGTCAGAATCATGCCAAGTGTAGGATTGTGGTTAGACACACTTTAAACTTATACAAGACTTTTACTTAACAACTTGACCAGGCGGACATAAGTCAAGCTGCACTCTTTGTTTTAGCTAATATAGTACCAAAAGTAAAGTAAACAAGTAAGAACACAAGAAGATAAATAATATTCAGCACTATATTGAAAATACTTGATGAACATAGAAGAGCGTGTGAAAACAGAGGTTACAAGTAATCTATATATTGTGCCTAAGAAATTAAGGAGAGCCCTTGATTTCTCTACGATCATCTTGATCGTTAATCTAAGATACATGAACTAACATGATTACAAAGATATAATAAACTAAACTAGAAAGTATATTGTCGGCTTCAGTTGGCAGGAAACAGAGCAACTTGAGTCTCTGACACATATAATCTTTGTCGGGTCAAGTGGTTAAGTCAACTTGTCCTGGTTAACTCTCTTTATCGAGATAACTCAAGTTAACTGGGATAACCACTTCAATCGAGATAACTCTGGTCATCCGAGATAAAGATTCCTCCGAGATAACATTAGTTATTTTGGACCAGTTTGTTGGGTTGTACAGTGGGTATCTGGGTTGCCCGTTAAATTTTATTACCGACAAAATTAACGGGTTAATTAAAAAAAATTAATTACGCAGCAGAAAAAATATTTTAAAACGCGAATACGTAAAACTGTAGACAGGATCTGATCATCGAGTACGCGTAATACAGAAAAGAAATAATTAAATTAAATATCTAAAGCGAGCTAGAAGTACCTTGGCAGAATCCGAACACTTGTTCGAGACACCGGGATTCGACGAATTAGCGCTAGGTTGAACGGTAACACCGGACTCAAAACGTTGAGTCAAATCTTCAACTACTTGCGAAGACGGCAACTCGAGCACCGGGATCGCATCTGATGGACGGATCGGAGGTGGTGGCGGCAACGAAACGGTGTCCCGTATCGCTACAACCGGATCCAGTATCTCCGCGCTACGCGGAGCCGGGAGAGTCCCAAAGATGATGTCTATGGCGATGCATGGTAGTGGCGCCGTCCACCCGTTCGGATCGGCGGTGGAGGCCGCGAACAACATCTTGGACGGCGCAGGCAATGCGAGGATCACCTCGCGGTGGTCGGCCTTGGCGGACCTGAAGGGGGCAGCAGCGGCGACAACCGCAGACGCGGCAGCGGCGGCAGATCTCTCTTCAACGACTCGGGCTCGGGCTGCGACTGCGGTGGCTTCAAGACGAGCACAGGCAGTGGCTACTCGAGGGTCTTTCGGGTTCATGGTGGCGGCGACGGGAGGTGGCTCCGGTGGTGTTCGACAGCGAACCGAAAGAGGGAGAGGAAGGGTAGCGATGAGGAGGGAGATGAGAGAGAGAGAGAGTTATGGTTTTTGGCCTTTCTTGTGTGTCACACTTATGACCTCCTAATCTCCTTAAAAAGACACATCGGGCTTTTAACAGGTAAAAGCCCAATGACAAGCCTAACGCACGCTAACCCAATCACTTGTTAATCAATTAACAATTAAATAATTCGTCTAAACTTCGTAAACCGTTTTACAATTAATATTTCTTTCGTCACATTATTAAATAAATAAATATTATTTATTTATTTCCGTTTGTTTACTAATTAATTAATAATAATTAATTTAATAGTTCGTTGACCCCAGTGTAACTCTTATGGGTCAATACCGGGTCAGTTACGTTTAACTCTCGAGTCGGGACATATAATATCCAACACAGTTAAGCTATCCGAGATAACTAGTTACCTCGGTCCTTCTAATATTCTTCCTAGATAACTGAAAATCAGCCGAGATAATATCCTGTGACAATCCGTCTTTTCAGGTCTTTTTCGGGACTTAACTTAACTCAACCTATTATAAATGTGGAGTGAGCATTTATGTGTTGACTGTGTTGACTTTAGCAAATTAGGGTTTTGTATAACCATCACTATACGAGTATACACTTAAGTCTAAACGTTTAAAATTCTATGATTTTATATAAGTCATACGTTATGATTTCATGTGATCGCTTTCTCATTTTATGTGACAATTATACTTGCGATTTTATGTAATACATATATATATATATATATAGGGAGAGGATCATTTGAGAACCAATTTGGTTTGAGAACTAAAAAGAACTAATTTGAGCCACATGTTTATTACATGTATCACCCCTCCCATTAATTGTAGTGGTCCCCCCTGAAATTTGTGGTTGAGATTTAGTTCTCAAAAGTTCTCAAAATAAAAAGTTCTCATTTGAACCTAACCCTATATATATATATATATATATATATATATATATATATATATATATATAGGGGAAGGATCCTGCGAAAACACCATTTTTTTGTGAGAACTGCGTAAACAAATCTTAAAACCTACATAACTTTTTCATACGTTAATATTTTTTTAAAAATTTTGCACCAAAAGTCTTAAAATTATATTATCTTTAATCCTATAAAAGTTTTAAAAAACTTAACGCTTTTTTTTATTTTTCTAAATATTTTTTTGTGTGGTGCACATGTGCATCACAAAAAAAACTCATACTTTTAGTATGAGTTAATATTTTTTTTTCTTAGTCGCACCATATGTCATATATTTTCATCATTTTTTTGCGTTTTTATTGAATGATGCACATGTGCATCATATCAAAAAAACGCTCATACATGTGATATACATTAATAGTTTAAAAAGAAATTGCACCCTAAATCTTATAGTTGTGTTACCTTTAGATTTAAAGAAAAAAATAGCATTTTATAACTTTTTTTTAATTATATGATGCACATGTGCATCACACGGGAAAAAAAAACGTTCAGTTTTTTTTTTTAATATTTTGCTCCAGATTTAAAGTTAACGTAATTCTAAGACTTTTGGCGCAAATTTTATGAAAAATCGTTAACGTATGAAAAAGTTACATGAGTTTTAATATGTGTTTTCGCAGTTTTCACAAAAAGATGTGTTTTCGCAGGATCCTAACCCATATATATATATATATATATATATATATATATATATATATATGCACATTGTATCCTATGATTTTTATGTGTTAATGTGTCACATGGTTACACCTAACATTTCTATCATTTTATGTGGGGTTACACACATCGTTATGATTTTTGGATTCCTCATTTTATGCGAACTCAAAATATATGTATTTAGGAGGTTATATTTATGACTTCATGTGAAATATCTAGGGTTTACACCTTCTAAACATTCCACATTTTATATATCTTTGTCATGTGCACGTACTCTCATCGTTTGTGTAATCCTCCATTAGCTCCATTAGGGTTTGTTAACACTTTATGACCTTTAGGGACCAATCTTGCCATTTTCGAAACTTATTCTCTATTTAATCAAGCTGCAAGGACTGTTGTTGTCACTACAAAAACTTGAGTCCTTATTATGTAATCTCTGGAAGGCCCTTTCCTTGTTATCTTACTAAAGTCCGATTTGTGTTGCAAAAGAAACCGTCGACGACGGTAAGAATCCTGGTAACTCGATCGAGATGTTAATCCACCTAACGATTCAAGTCATTCGCCAGTTTTCTTAACACCCCATTTGATAAGTTTCCACCAACCCTCTCGAACCCCTCCCTATCTCACTTCGCGTTTCTGTTGTGAGTCACCGCCGGTGTAAAAATCCGGTCATGTTCAAACAAAGCAGATCACCACTGTTGCTGCTATCATTGACCTCTTATCGTCGTCGGACTTTCATCACCATCAGAGTAGTCGCACACAGAAACAAAACTTGGTAGCAACACAGTGCCATTGCCGGTTTCCGTGTCTAGAGTCTTAGGTATTTAATTTTTATTTTTATTTTTAGTTTTCGTCCGTTTTATGCCACACACACGTT
Source organism: Deinandra increscens subsp. villosa (assembly GCA_039602395.1). Taxonomy (NCBI): domain Eukaryota; kingdom Viridiplantae; phylum Streptophyta; class Magnoliopsida; order Asterales; family Asteraceae; genus Deinandra; species Deinandra increscens. Next base: position 109,068,062 of record JBCNJP010000007.1, on the reverse strand, counting down.
CACACACCATTTTCTGATCCCGATCATCACCTTCAAGAACGTTTCCAAAGTCTTCGTGCAGACTTAAAAATTTTCATCTTCACCATCACTCACTCTAAATCATCCACTTCTACACTTATAACTCGAGACACCACACCCATACCATTTCCCGATCTTACCATGGCAGCACGTATCACCGTTCACGAGCAAGCCAGCGCCGAAGACGATGACGCTCGGTTTGCCATTGCTCAAACCACCATTGCCAACACCGCAAATTGGCAAGTTCCATCTCACGTCATAAACGCGCTTTCAAATTCCATTCAATTCCATGGACGTGATGATGAAGACGCACCTGCCCACTTGTCTCGTTTCGTGCGTATCTGCAACACATTCGGCCTCACAGGAGTGTCGAATGATGTTATTTATCTGCGTCTATTCCCGTTTTCCCTCGCCACTCGGTCGCCGTTTAGTCTTGAGACTTTGCCTCCTAATACAATCACCACCTGGGCCGATTTGAAATAAAAATTTCTAAAGAAATATCATCCTCCAGCAAAGGCTTCACGTACTTGGGAGGAAATTCATTCTTTTCATATGGAGCCTGACGAGCCTTATTATTTAGCGTATGATCGATTCAATACCCTTCTGAGCAAATATCCGCAACACGGGTTTACGGAGTGGGCCATCATCGAGAAATTTTATAATGGTATCACCTATGCTGTTCAGAAGGAGTTTAACATCTCAGCTCGAGGGCACATGATGGAGAAACTCACGATTGATGAATGTAAAAAGCTTTTTGAGAGTTTCGCGAATGCCGAGCAGCAGACCCCTCGGAGATCGGAGAGCCACGTTGGCCCCGACTAAATCATTAGTTCCATCTACACCTACCCGGGTGTGCATCACATTGGTTCTGAGACGATGACATTTCAGGAGCTCAGAAAACTGAAGAAGAAGCTTGACGTGATTCGACTCCACATAGCAGCCAAATGTGAGTTGTGTCATGGCGCTCATGACACCAGCGACTGCCCGCTCGCCGCTCCTGAGCAGGTAGACTACATTGGTAACCGATCCTAGTTCGGTAATTCATTTCAGTCCGTGTGGAGGAGTAGAAAAATTCTGAATGGAGAGACGGCAACCCACCGGGGTTTCAGCCAAAGATATTTCAATACGGCGGAGGCGATGAAGGGTCAAGCATGAAGGAGATTAAAGAGATGATGGCAACCCAATCTCAGTTGTTGACCCAGATTGCAACGAGAGATGAGGCGACACAGAAGAAGTTGCTCGAGCATGACACTTTACTACGAAATCAGCAAGCAGCTTTTCTAGACTTACAAAGATCGGTGGGTGATATTACGAAACAAGTGAAGGAGTTGGCAAACCGAGGGGGACAGTTTTCGGGTAGTACTTACAAAAACTCCAATGCCCCGGTGAATGAAGTTACCACTAGGGGTGAAGTGAGCCGAGACAGAAGAGAGAGAGACAGAGAGAGAGAGAGATGCTCAGGTGAGGTGGATGGAACCGAGAGGGGGAGAGGTTCGGGTGAGGGTGAGAGAGTGAGAGGTGTTATGTGTTTAAATGATGGTTTGGGTCTTGAGTTTAAATGAACCGATGGAGGGGAGTGGTCACGGGTTCGAACCAAACCGATAGGTACAAGGGTGAGAGGTTAACCTTGGTTCATGTTCATATGGATGTGGTCTTGGAGCTTGGACCGATCTCGGTTTGGGAGGGAAAGAGAGGATGGAGTTTTTGAATTTGGTTGGGGATTAAGAAGCATATAAACCAAAGGTTAATAGTTTAGTTATACTTAGGGGATCAAGATGTTGGGTTATGATGATGATGATGATGATGTCTAAAGAAATCTAGGAGGTCAGAAAGTAATTAGATGGTGGTGGATGGTGGTTTTCGGTTAGCCTAAACCAATGGAAAAGAGGTTAAGGGTGGCGGGTTGGTCGGACGCCATGCAAAGGTGGCGTGGGTTGAGAACCGGGTCGGGTCAAGTGCAAGGGTCCAAGAGGTTGGACGGGTTAGATACGGGTAGCCGAGTGATCGAGTCATGAATAAAAGAAACAAATGGAATGATGATCTTGGTGTTTAAAATAAATAAAACGTGAACGGGTTTGAATAAAACACTAGGGTTATGGTTAAATCAACATTTTAACGAAAGAGGGTTTTAATATTAGACGTTAATATAAAATATTACATCGTGAAAGTTGATAAATATAATAACATCCAAAAAGCGAGTGAGTGTACGTATTTATACAAATACTACAAAGGTAACAAAAAATATATAAAAATTCTTTTTATATTTCTTATTATTGAAATTCCACTTATAAAACATAAGATTTTCATTGTTAATATAACGAATCGATTACCAATACTATCGTGGGGTTACGTCATGAATTATATCCGGGGTTTGCATGAAATGTTACCTAATTTAAATTAAACTAGCTTTAAATGTACAGATAACCAGTTAAAATGAGTAGTCAAAGCAAAGTTCAGATGTTGACCTGAAAATATACGGGTTGTCACAGAAACTGAGTGACGAATTTGACAAACATTGGTGATTTTAGAGGTGGATTCAGGATGTAAGAGAAGACCGTGAAATGACATTTTGCCCCTCACATGACACACACGTGAGCTAATTGAGTAATTGAGTTAACACTTGTCAAACGACCATTACGATTAGCGACGTAACCTGATACTCTCATAAGTCAGACACACAAATTACAATTTTATAAAATCTAAAGACGTGGCCAGATTTTTTATTTTCTATTTTCAAATCACAAGAACCTAGACTAGAGTATGCTCTAATAAGAACAAATAAGAAAAAGTAATTCACATACCATTTAATAGTGTTACAAACTTACAATTATATCTTTTTAATTTTTATATCCACTGTGAAAGTTTAGTTACCATTTATCAACCACTTCAATCTAGTTTTAAAAAAAATATTGAAATAAAAAAAAAAAACTGTGGATCAGAGTCATCACATTGCATGGTCACTCTACCCACGTTCCATTGCTCCCCACCTCTACAACCCTTCTTCCCAAAGCTACGTATTATATCAACCCCCCCTCCCACCTTCCCTCTCCCTCACTCCATCCTCCCTCTCCTCCCCCCCTTCCCTCCTCCTCCGGCGTCGCCGTCTGCCGTCACCTCCGGCGGCCAGACCTCCGCCCGGCCCCCTAGCTTCCATTTTCTCCAAAACTACTTACTCTTCAGTTAATCATTTCACCAATTTCACCGACTTAATTGAGATGGATATGTACGGAATGTCGTCCTCAGATTTCTCCGGCGTTGACGAGCTTCTGGACTTTTCTAACGACCACGGCGACGCATTCTGCCCCTCCGCCACTGATATACTCCACAACGCCACGTCATCCACCGCCAACGGCTACCATTTTCATTACGGAGGCGGTAATAACAATAATAACAACAGTATTGATGATCCGGCCACCAACTACCGCCACCACCACCACCACTCCACCGACTTCACCGACCACCTCTGCGTCCCTGTAAGCTCTCCATAACTGATAATAAATACTCCACTGATTTGAAGCTTTTTGTATTTCACCTCGCTAGCTTCTAGTTGAAACGATTATCGAGTAAATAGAGATCAATTATTAGTTACTAATTAAAAAGCAGAAAAATCTGATCGAAATTATTAATCAATGGCGGTGATTGGGATATTAGGATATATACTCCTCTGATTCGAAGATTTTTGTATTTCACCGCTTTAGCTTCTCGATGAAACGATTATTGAGTAATTGGAGATCGATTGTTTATTGAAAACCAGAAAAATCTGATCGAAATTATTAGATCGGAGCATCGAGAATTCGAGATTATCGTTTATGATTTCTACTTTTCTAGCTAATATTGTGTTTTGAAATTTTGTAACTGATTTCTGTTACGCGTGAATTTCTGGTGTAGAATGAAGACGTGGCGGAGCTGGAATGGCTGTCGAACTTTGTGCACGATTCGTTCAGCGATTTTCCGGCGAATAACATGGCCGGAACGATAAACTACCGTCCGGAGAACACATCGTTTCATAGTAGATCTAGAAGCAAGAGAACCAGAGCGCCTACGAATAATAACAGCTGGACATCAACTGCACAATTACCTGCCGCATCCACGATCCTCGAGAAAATGACGATGAAGCTAGAAGCGTACTCGCCGCCGGCGTCAAGTTCAGATAAAACGTCGCCGTCGCCGTCGTCGGAGTCTGGATTAGTCCGCCGGTGCACGCACTGCGCGTCGGAGAAGACGCCGCAGTGGAGAACGGGACCGCTAGGGCCGAAAACTTTGTGTAACGCATGTGGCGTGAGGTATAAGTCAGGGAGGCTGGTCCCGGAGTATCGACCGGCGGCGAGCCCGACGTTTGTGCTGACTCAGCATTCGAACTCGCACCGGAAAGTAATGGAGCTCCGCCGGCAGAAGGAGATGACGCACGGCCAGCAACAGCAGCAGTCGTCGCCGATTCCGTCGGAATACCACAATCTCTACGGCGGCCACCGTAGCCGGAACAACTATGAGGTTTGCTGACGTCAGCGTCGACCGGCGGCGTTAATTTCGTTTCACAGGGAGGGGTTTGTTACTTATTACTAGCTTTGAATCTCGCATATCTCCGGTCATCGGTTATTAGAAAATCAATTTTTCTAGTTGTTGTTATCTGATGGTCATCGATTTTTGTTAATTTGGGAATAATAAATTAATCAAATACGATTTTCTTTTGAGGGTTACTTAAAAGTTCAACTACCCGGAGTGATGACATCCCACGTGACACTCATGTAAGAATCAAGAACATGCATGTTTATCTTTTCTAACAGCCAACGCACACCACACTCTCTCTAATTAATCTTGTTAAACAATTATCTCATAATAAAAAAAACAAGCTAGTTAATATACACAATTAACCTAAGAAAAGTTATTAAAACAACTAACAAGACGCTAGAAAAATATTACAAAAGTCTCGAAATTAAACCAAAGAAAAATAGTAGCGAAGTACACCTAGAGCATTACACGATGACAAAATCTATGAGCGGGAAACAACATAAGAACCCCACAATCGGAAGTCGGAACCTGAATGAAGATACCATATATGGCTGAAGATTTAAAACAAAAGAAATGAAAAGAAAAAAAAAACTAAACTGAAACTATGATATAGCCTAAATACTAAACACGTCAACGAGTAAGTTACCGACTTACCGCATTTTATGGTGTGTTTGGTTGAGGAGATTTAAAAAGGGTGAATTTCTAATACATACAACGAGATTATGACCCATTCGTGTGTTGCAGCGGGTCACTCATTTTTTATGTGTTGTTGACAATAACTCATTCAAGGGATAAGAAATATAAATGTATAAGAACATTTGTGGCAAAAAGCCAAAAATAGGAAACAACAAAAAAATGCTATTCAAAGCCATATTAATAAATAGAAAAAGAAACCAGAGTATAAACTTTAAGGGTAAAAAAAGTAAATGCATAAAACATTGATTGCCAAAGCTAGAAACAACAAAAGAAAACTATTCAAAACCATATTAGTAAAAAGAAAAACCAAAGTATGAAACTTCAGGAGTAAAAAATGTAAATGTGTAAAATATTGGTAGCCAAAGTAGAAAACATCAAAAAAACTATTCAAAACAATATTAGTTAAAAAAACCAAAGTAGAAAACCTGAGGGGTAAAAAACGTAAATGTTTAAAACATTGGTGGCAAAAGTAGGAAACAATAAAAATAAAGTAGGAAACTTCATGGGTAAAAACGTAAATTTGTAAAACATTGATGGATTTTAAATTTTTAACACCCTTTTTTTTAACGACCAACAAATTAACAAAGCCCTGACCCTCGCAGAAAGCCTACTGGGCAAATGGAGCTCCCTACGGAGGCTCGAGCTAGCAGCAGTTGTTGAATCCATTTCAGGGAAAACCCACATCTTTGAGCGGCAGACCGAGGTGGTAAAACTTATTGGTCTCAAGAATCGACGCATGATCTTTTAATCCTAGAAAGGTAATGAGCCAATTTAAACATTAGATCTTTAGCCTAGTTATATCTTATTTTGTATTTTAAGACTTCATTTTTTTTATCTCTCTGGTTCATATCCTCTCGTGGGCATAAAAATCACCGTTAAAAAAATATTGGGTTATTAAAAGAAAAAAAAAACTTTTAAATTGTAAAATATAAAGTCAAAAAGCACTTTTCAGAAAATTAACGTAGAATGTTGTTGAAAATGTTAGTAAAATATACAGTCGATTCATGCATGAAAAAAGATATAAAGAAACTGAATTACAAAAATGAGTGAATGTTAAATTCTAAAGTTAAGAAAAGATAAATATTACGATATCTAAAAAGTTTTGTAAAAATAGATATGATATTTACCAAGTGTTATAATGATATATCAAATTCAGAACTTAATTTATTTTCGATATTAAAGATTTTTTTTTTAACAGCTAACACACTCTCTAATCTACTCTTAATTTACACGAGAAACACTTAAACCCATGACCTCCAGATACGGCTAAGCCTTATCACCTCCCCTTTGACCACTTCGATATTAAAGATTCTAAAGAGTTATATATGAAATTCTTTTCTTTCAAATAATCCGGACCCATATCCTCATTGGCTCATTCCACCCTCCTAGCAAACCTATGGATGTTTATGATTCAGTTCAGTCATTTTTATGAAAATTCTTGATTAACCTGCTAACTATGGTTGCACAAAATCACAGAGCAGATCAGCTAGGTTAGCTAGGTTGGTTAGGTTGGCTGAACCGGTCAGTTTTGACGCTTTGAGTCCTTAACGGTTCGGTTTTGACAGTTTAATGGTTTACTAATTTTTTGAAAAGCATGAGTTTGTATTATTTTTAAAAAATGATAAAGATGAATCATAAATATAAATATATTATATATACATAACTAAATGTTCCTCAAATAAAGGGCAGGTTCGGAGACCAGTCCCAACTCCCAAGTTCTAGCAAGATAAACCATCAAAACAGAAGAGTAAACACTTTAAAACGGCTGACCTGCTTCGACTTGGACAACCGTTTCAACGGTTTATAAACAACCCTAATCAAACCCATACCTATAGGAACACCTGACTACGAACCAAACTAAATCATTGGCCAGACGACCTGACAACCAACACATTTTGGCACCTCTAGCAAAAAGGTTACAAAAATATTCAATGGACAGCCACAAATATATAGCATTACACATTTACCTGCACAAGTAATCTGCTTTTGTTCTTCCTTCTATAAAATAGAACATTATTCCAAAATCAAGCAAAATCATGCGTTACCGTTACTTTTACCAAATGCAGTAAATCGTAATACAACATTAAACAGAAATCCGATAAAATAGAAAAGTTTTCCTGTTCAATGTTCTCACCTTACAATGGCTGTGTCGGTATGCTCAGACAGAAATACCATAGTTAGATATCTTTTTAACCTCTTTATTGAGAACCCTCCTCTCGTGTTTAGCTTGTGATGCAAGTCGGGACACCTACAAAACCAAAATATCTTTCGTAAGATGCTTCTTCATCTAGTAAGTATCCTTCATCAGAGAGGAAAATGCAATGGTTGATGACGGGTTAAAACAAGCAGTCTTTTGGTATTGGTTCAAATGGGTCGAGTTGATTTGAGCAGAAAAAGTTTTTGTGGACTTTTTCATTCAGCCCTGGACAGCTTTTTTGAAACATAACCAGATTTGAAAGCGGTCAAAATTGAACCACTGAAAGTCACATTTATGAAAAAACTGTCAATTTAAATGTGTATTTGAGTGCATCTGCATGAGTGTGTGCATTTGTTGCATATGCATAATGTTGGTAAGTGAGAAACGGGACCTAGAGGCAATATTTCTTCCCAAATCTAATATCAATATGAACACCCAAAATCAACAACAAAAACAACTTTTAGTTGATAGAATATATTTTATATGAATATTTTAGCTCCAGATAGCCGTTTAAAGCAACACTAAAAAAGATTTTTACTTAAATCATGAAGGCATATATGTTGACTTATGAGAACATAAATAAAATAACTGAATTTGTGTAAGTAAATTCATCTGAGGATCAACACCATGAAAACCGAAGATAGATAAGAAACACAAACGATCTTATAAATGTTTTAACTACTTGACGCCTGTTAAAAGCAACTCTAAAAGTTATCTTTCGATATCAATTTGGTATTCTAAACTATTCCCAAATCTGTAGTACGCACATCCAAACAAGAAGAAACATAATCTCCAGAAAC
>JBCNJP010000007.1:108997085-109059342 GCA_039602395.1 Deinandra increscens subsp. villosa | reverse complement strand
AACAGTTTTGAAATGTGCAGTTTATTTCACTCACAAACCTTGAATCTGAATTGTAATATTTATAATATCTCAAAGGAACATTGTCCAAATTTTAGCAATTGGCTCGATTACATATTATGTGAAAACATGACAACAACAAAGTGCCTCCCCAATGTTGAAACCATACATATGTTTAAGATGAATCATCAAAGCCAAAGAATTAGATTACAACCAACAAAAGGAACATTCCAAATCGCATCCATTCCACACATTCAAATTTCCAAAGAACATCACAAAGGAACATATCTACAAGAAACTCTATCCAAAGAAACCATCATTAACTATCGAAGCCAACACCAAATTACAGCCAACAAAAGTAAAGTTCAAAATACCATCCGTTCCACCAATTCAAATAGCCAAAGTAACCATCGCAACCATCAATAAGAATCGAATGTCCAACTTAAAAAAACACATCCAAATCGACGTGTTCAATAAGAAGCCCCAACCTCCAAATCGGATACGAGATTATTCCAAACGAAAATAAATATGACAGACCGACCATGAAAAATTTTCCCAAAATTAAAACGAACAAAATGATCCTTCAGCATGCCAAGATCATAGGAAACCACAAACAAAAACCAAATTCGGGAGAGCTAGGTTCAAGCGACGGTTGCGATAAATACGTTGCGTCGCCACCGTCGTCACCATCATCGCAAAAAAAGAGAACATCCTCAGAATCAAGCCAAAATGAGAGAGTGTGAATCATACCAAGATTCTTCGGTGATCGGAATCCCCATAAAGAGAGAAAATCCAACCGATAAGGGTAAACCCTAAAATCGCCAACTTTCTATAAAGTTCGTATAAACAAACAGATTGAGCCTTTACCATGTGAATATCACAGGAAAACAACAAACAAAACCCATATCTCAGAGGCTAGGTTCAAGCAGCGACTGCGTTAGAAAAAGCCTCGTCGCCGCCACCACCATCATCGCCTAAAACCGACCTCAGAATGAAGTGAAAATGAGAGGTCAGAATCATGCCAAGTGTAGGATTGTGGTTAGACACACTTTAAACTTATACAAGACTTTTACTTAACAACTTGACCAGGCGGACACAAGTCAAGCTACACTCTTTGTTTTAGCTAATATAGTACCAAAAGTAAAGTAAACAAGTAAGAACACAAGAAGATAAATAATATTCAGCACTATATTGAAAATACTTGATGAAAATAGAAGAGCGTGTGAAAACAGAGGTTACAAGTAATCTATATATTGTGGCTAAGAAATTAAGGAGAGGCCTTGATTTCTCTACGATGATCTTGATCGTTAATCTAAGATACATGATTACAAAGATATAATAAACTAAACTAGAAAGTATATTGTCGGCTTTAGTTGGCGGGAAACAGAGCAACTTGAGTCTCTGACACAGATAATCTTTGTCGGGTCAAGTGGTTAAGTCAACTTGTCCGGGTTAACTCTCTTTATCGAGATAACTCAAGTTAACCGGGATAACCACTTCAATCGAGATAACTCTGGTCATCCGAGATAAAGATTCCTCCGAGACAACATTAGTTATTTTGGACCAGTTTGTTGGGTTTTACAGTGGGTATCCGGGTTGCCAGTTAAATTTTATTACCGACAAAATTAACGGGTTAATTAAACATGATTAATTACGCAGCGGAAAAAACATATTAAAATGCGAATACATAAAACAGTAGACAGGATCTGATCACCGTGTACGCGTAATACAGAAAATAAATAATTAAATTAAATATCTAAAGCGAGCTAGAAATACCTTGGCGGAATCCGAACACTCGTTCGAGACACCGGGATTCAACGAACTAGCGCTAGGTTGAACGGTAACACCGAACTCAAAACGTTGAGTCAAATCTTCAACTACTTGCGAAGACGGCAACTCGGGCACCGGGATCGCATCTGATGGACGTATCGGAGGTGGTGACGGCAACGAAACGGTGTCGCGTATCTCTACACCCGGATCCAGTATCTCCACGCTACGCGGAGCCGGGACAGTCCCAAAGATGATGTCCATGGCGGCGCGTGGTGGTGGCGTCGTCCACCCGTTCGGATCGACGGTCACGGCGCGCGGTGGAGGCCGCGAACAGCGGCTTGGACGGCGCAGGAAACACGAGGATCTCCTCGTGATGGTCTGCCTCGGCGGACCTGACGGCGACAACCGCAGACGCGGCAGCGGCGGCGGATCTCTCTTCGACGACTCGGGCTCGGGCTGCGGCGGCGGTGGCTTCAAGACGAGCACAGGCAGCGGCTACCCGAAGGTCTTTCGGGTTCATGGTGGTGGCGATGAGAGGTGGCTCCGGTGGTGGTCGACGGCAAACCGAAAGAGGGAGAGGAAGGGTAGCGACGACGATGGAGAGGAGAGAGAGAGAGAGATAGAGAGAGTTAGGGGTTTTGAACTTTCTTGTGTGTCACACTTATGACCTCCTAATCTCCTTAAAAAGACTCATCGGGCTTTTAACAGGTAAAAGTCCAATGACAAGCCTAACGCACGCTAACCCAATTAATTGTTAATCAATTAACAATTAAATAATCCGTCTAAACTTCGTAAACCGTTTTACAATTAATATTTCTTTCGTCACATTATTAAATAAACAAATATTATTTATTTATTTCCGTTTGTTTACTAATTAATTAATAATAATTAATTTAATAGTTCGTTGACCCCAATGTAACTCTTATGGGTCAATACCGGGTCAGTTACGTTTAACTGTCGAGTCAGGACATATAATATCCAACACAGTTAAGCTATCCGAGATAACTAGTTACCTCGGGTCTTCTAATATTCTTCATAGACAACTGAAAATCAGCCGAGATAATATCATGTGACAATCCGTCTTTTCAGGTCTTTTTCCTGACTTAACTGAACTCAAACTATTATAAATGCGGTGTGAGCATTTATGCGTTGACTGTGTTGATGTAGAGGCTAGATTATGAGGCTTGTAATATTAAATACGTTGGGCTGGGCTTAGAGGGTTTAATTAGATTAGTAGGCTAGTTTTATTATGTTTAGGCTAGTTTACTATTAGATTGGGCATGGGCTTGGGTTTATGATTGGGCTTATTGGGTTTATGATTAGCCCATGTGCTTGTAAGAGGTGGTATAAATACCACCTCATGTTTATGATCAAGTAAGCCTTGGAGTTGCAAGTTTACGATTTCTTCATCTTTGTGTGAGTTTACGATCAGCCTCATTGCTTCAATAGTAGTTTGTTTTTCATTCAAGATTCGATCTTTCTATTAGATCTTATCTCTTCATCTACTATTTTCTTGAATCAATCTCTCACGAGGATTCCGCACTCGTGTTAGATCATTATATCGTGTGTTTGGGAATTATTTCGGACCTACAATTGGTATCAGAGCCAAGAATCGCTGATTCGAGGCTCACACGATATTGATTCAAGCTGTTTTCTGGGTTATTGTTCAAGTTTTTGAAGATTCAAAGGGTTTTCTGTGTTTACGACTTCTCCTGCTACTGTTCTTCAAGTTTACGACTGGGTTTCTGGGTTTTATTGGTGTTTACGACCGCGTTTGTTGAAAGTCTGCTGTGTTCTTGAGTTTACGACTTCAAGATTCATTTTTTATCGAGTTTACGACCCGGCGAAAGGAGTTTACGATTGTACTTGCTCGTGTACTCGTGTTTACGACTTTGCTAAGTCGTAAAGTGTGTTTACGACTTTCTCGGACCGGAAACAGGTGTTTACGACTACGGAGTCGTAATCGGTTATCGTAATCGGTGTTTACGTGTTTTTGAGGCGGTTTGTGTTTACGAGTGACACGTGTAATCGTAATCTGTCTTTACGATCGTAATCGCTGTCTGTTGATCGTAATCGGGTTGTGTGGATCGTAATCGGCTATTTGGATCGTAATCGAGAGTGGTTTAATCGTAATCAGTGTTTTTGGACGTTTGGACTTTAGATTTAGGTTCCCTAAGCTTTCGTAATGGATTCGGTTGAAGAAAAGAATATATTGGAGGACGATGATGCTGAGATATGCCCCAATCCTACTTGTGCTCGATTAATTCCTGAACTTAGGCAAATCTGTAAAAAAATTCAGTCAGAATTGTTTGAGACAAAGTGCGAGAAGAGCTCATTTAAAGGTAGATGGCAAAAGAATGAAGAAAAAGTTAAAGCCCAGAAATTAGATATAGCAAAATATAGGAACCTTGCAACTGAGAATGCCTATTTGTATGACAACGCTAAGTTAGAAATAGCTGAGCTAAGTAAGCAGATAGATGACCTGAAGCATAAGAACAATGAGATGCAGGTTAAACTTGATATGAATCAAATGAGGAGCAAAAGAATGCTTGATGCTGGAAAGGAATTGTCACATGCTGTTGTGACTGGTCAAGTTGGGAAACACACACCTGGATTTGGATCAGAAAAAACTGATAAGGCCTTGGCTGCAAATAACATTATTCCTCCACCAGTTCCCAGAGACATTATAGGAATACTTCTTAGTGAGGATCAAGTTGAACGAACCAAGTCAGATTATAAAGAAGCTGCTCCTCCTATTGATAGTGTCTTGGTTGGAACTACACCATTGACTCAAGAGGAAATAGACAACGAGGCAAACATGACATATGGTGAAGGGAGAATAGAGGACGTATCAAGAGATGATGCTGAGTGCCAGGAGTATAACAGATGTCATAATTCCAAGTCTGGTGATGTTGGGGTAGAGTTGAAACCATACCCTAAAATTGAAACCCCATGCTTCAAGGTTGTTGACGAAGTCAAAAGGGAAAAGGTGATCTTGACAACACGGCCTGAGGGGAAGATCTTTATGACATCTGAATCTATGTTTGACCAAGAACCAGATGTTGGGTATGACTTACCATCCTTCTCCTCCAAGTTCAAGGGACTAACTGATGGAGTGATCAGTGAAGCTAAAGTTGAGAAGCCAAAGATCACCATTAAGCATCCGAGTATGAAGCAAACAGCAGGAGTGAAGAATGAAAAACTAAAGGGAGTAGCTGTGTCTCCCATTTCTTCAGTTGCTTCATGCAGTTGTAAGTGCAGTTGCAAGAATGGTGCTTCTTCATCAGGAAATCCAGAGAGCTCAGAGACGATGAGGACAGGTTCGACACAGGCTTCGACAAACCAGCAGAAAGTCAAATCTGAAGTTGCAGTCAAAGCAAAGAAGCAGACACAAGGCAAACCAGCTCCATATCATCCACCAAAGACGAATGGGTACACGTCTGACTTCTATCTAAAGAAGCAGACTTGCTTTAATTGTGGCATTGCTGGTCATATTGCTAGAAACTGTCTGTATCGCCCCTATGAACCCTATTATCCGAAAACTCAAAGGGTTTCATCTCAGGAGTCTGTGAAGTCTAAGCCAATGATGGTGCAAAAACCTAAGGCAATGAAGACTGTCACTCCTAAGGTTAAACCCTCTGATCAACATTGGGGTGCTGCCAAAGCTGAAAGAAAATCTTCAAATCAAAACAACAGCTTTCCAAGTTACCAAAATTTTCAGAAAAAGGTGATGAAACCATTTTCAAAGCAATCAAAGCTTGAGAAGCCCAAAGTTACCCCTCCCAAGGTAACTAAAACTGTTTTAAAAAATGAAGCTAAAACGAAGAAGGTTGAAATACCTAAAGTCACAACTCAAAAGGTGACTAAAACAAAAACTGGTTTGAAAAATGAATCTAAAACAAAGAAGGTTGAAATACCTAAAGTCACAACTCCAATAGTGACTAAAACAAATGTTAAATCACCTGGAATTTGGAAACCAAAAATCAAGGCAGCTTCATCCCAACTTCCTGATTTTTCAAAGGGGATGTTCTTACAAGAAGTATCCTTTATTGATTCCTCAGGTGTACCCAGAAAAACAATGGCCTGGGTACCAATGGCTAACTAATCTCTCACTCTGTGCAGGAACAGTCAAGGAGGATTATCACTAACGGTTTTATTACTAATTTGTTTGTTGATAAGTGATTGTTCCAGGCACAGTTTAGGAGACGTATCTTCATGTCATGACAAGATATCTATGCAATGAAAGGTATGTCTCTTTGAGAGGTAAAATGTCAAAATCAGCACGAAAGGTATTGTTCTTAACTTGGTTGTGTGAATGAAGCGACAAAGGGTGTTTTGAGTCAAACCAAATTTCCTAAATATTTCAATTGATTGATTAAGTGTTTGACTTCAAATGCAATGAAGTGTGCATGTCATGAAACCCTATTTTCTAAAAAATTTTCAAATCAATACTTTGAAAGTTAGCTTGGCCAGATATCTTCAAAATTTTGTGTTTTGTTCTTTTAAGTGTGTTTGTGTGTTTTATTTAAAAAAAAAAAATTATGTTCACAAAATTGTGACATTAAAAATCAAAAAGCAAGGGGAAGAAATGTAAAGATGAAGAAAATGTTGACCCCTCAAAAATAGTGTGCTTTTCAATTTTTAATTGTTTGTGTTTAATTGTTGTTTGTGTCTTGTTTTTGAGAAGTTTAGGGGAAGTAAAATGAATGACCGGGTTGGAGATGGCTGACACGCGTAAGGCGGAAGTGAAAGGCAAGCTCCACGGTGATATGCTCGGTAGGCTCGACCTAATCGTATGACCACCAATGAAAGTACAGTAAACTTAAAAGATATATATGTTTAGTTTCTCATCCCAGGTTGCATGGTTTAAAAGACTGAGTCCCAGCAAAAACGGGTTGAGAGTGGTAATTATACCTAGTATTAACTCTCTCACACGCCATGTCTCTGCTGTCATGACTACACCACATAAGAAAAAGAAAAGAAAAAGAAAAGAAAAAGAAATGAAAAAGATATAAAAAAAAATGAAAAAGAAAAGAGAATAGATGATCACTCGGTTGGTCTTCTTTGCGTGCTTAGCGGCCGACCTGATCACCAACTGATGGTTAATAAAATAAGTGGTAGTCATAACGGTGTTGCATGGTTCCTCAAGTTGGGGGTTTGTGAATCCTCAATAAACTCTGAGGTTGGGTAGGTTTTGCTGTGTACGCTTGGGTGTGGGGACAATTAAACATGACGGTAATATTGTACTATATTAAGCATGACGCATTCGGTTGGGATTAAACGGGTTTGAGTTTAAAGCGGACAAACATACCGGCAATCACCTGGACTAGTCGAGTAACTGAAGCTGAAAAGGGTTCCTCAGTCAGATTCATATGGTTTGATCCCTTGTAAACTTTCTCATGTTTTATATTGGTAAGTAGTTGTTTATTTTTATCTTTCGTGTGTGAGTTGTTAAGTTCTTTTTGGTGTGCTTTTGTCTTGGCCAGGTTGATTTGAGAAGTCAAAATGTTGTTTCTCAAGGGTTTTAATGCATGACAGTATGCCCCCGACAGATCTTGACAAATTTTTAGGGGAAGGAGTATGGGATAATAAGTATTATCCGAAGGGAACTCGAGGATGATACTTATTATCTAATGGAAAAGACTTCCTCCGTCAGATCTTGACAAATTTTTAGGGGAAGGAGTATGGGATAATAAGTATTATCCGAAGGGAACTCGAGGATGATACTTATTATCTAATGGAAAAGACTTCCTCCGTCAGATCTTGACAAATTTTTAGGGGAAGGAGGGAGGATAATAAGTATTATCCGAAGGGAACTCGAGGATGATACTTATTATCTAATGAAAAGACTTCCATAATACATAGTATCTGAAGGGAACTCGAAGATAATATGTATTATTTCAGGGGAAGTCCTTAGCTGAGGGGAAGTAATCAGCTAAGGGGAAGTCTTTAGAGGTCTTTGGGTTCAGGGGAAGTTTTATAGAAAACCCGTAATCTAAATTAGGGTTTTTGGTTAAAATTATGTTAATTTGAATCAACTGAACAGATGATAATTACCTCCTAACTTAAAGACCAGTCATCACATGTCTGGTAGTGTATATTTTTTCAAATGTGTGTCAGACAGGTTGATGATAGAAAGATGCTGCTGCTGCTCAAAGTTAAAGAACCAACCGGACAAGACTTCCATCTGAAAAGCAACTGTTCAGGAGAAGTTGTTGGTGTCTTTACAAGTTTCCAAAAGCCTCAAAAGAGCTTCAAAGAAGATGTTCACATGTTTAGGGGAAGCTGACGTTTTCAAGTCGATCTTTGATGAAGAAAATGATGCAGAGAGCAGTCAGAGATCATGAAGATCCAAGTTCAACAATCAAGTTCTCCAAAGTTAGGAGGTTTTCAAAATTTACCCTCTAATTTTTGGAGATTCAAGACAGTTACCGAAGATCCAGCAAGAACCAGTTCTTTCAAAAGAAGCAAGTCATTGAGAATCCTCCATCTCATTGCTTGTTCAAATTCAAGAAGTTCGAGCTGATGCTGATCAAGAGGAAGTCCCAAGTGCCCGTCATGAAACCTATTGAAGATTTCTGCGGAAAGAATCTTCATCAACGTCTTTGCCAGCCACTCAAGAAGAAGAATTTCAAAGATCGAAGACATTTAATATCACAAGCCTAGGGGAAGATTGTAGAGGCTAGATTATGAGGCTTGTAATATTAAATACGTTGGGCTGGGCTTAGAGGGTTTAATTAGATTAGTAGGCTAGTTTTATTATGTTTAGGCTAGTTTACTATTAGATTGGGCATGGGCTTGGGTTTATGATTGGGCTTATTGGGTTTATGATTAGCCCATGTGCTTGTAAGAGGTGGTATAAATACCACCTCATGTTTATGATCAAGTAAGCCTTGGAGTTGCAAGTTTACGATTTCTTCATCTTTGTGTGAGTTTACGATCAGCCTCATTGCTTCAATAGTAGTTTGTTTTTCATTCAAGATTCGATCTTTCTATTAGATCTTATCTCTTCATCTACTATTTTCTTGAATCAATCTCTCACGAGGATTCCGCACTCGTGTTAGATCATTATATCGTGTGTTTGGGAATTATTTCGGACCTACAGTTGACTTTAGCAAATTAGGGTTTTGTATAACCATCACTATACGAGTATACACTTAAGTCTAAACGTTTAAAATTCTATGATTTTATATAAGTCATACGTTATGATTTCATGTGATCGCTTTGTCATTTTATGTGACAATTATACTTGCGATTTTATCTAATACATACATATATATATATATATATATATATATATATATATATATAAGAGAGAGAGAGAGAGAGAGAGTCGAGTTATCCTACATCCAGCAAAAACGCTACATCCACTACGGATTGATCTGGGGCGTCCATCAAGATCATCCAACAGCCAAGATCTATGGTGTTTTCGCCTATGGCGTTTTCAGTGGGAAAAAAACACCATAGGCGAAAACACCATAGATCCTGGCTGTTGGATGATCTTGATGGACGCCTCAGATCAATACGCAATGGATGTAGCGTTTTTGCTGGATGTATTTTACCCTAAACCTATATATATATATATATATATATATATATATATATATATATATATATATGTGTGTGTGTGTGCACATCGTATCCTATGATTTTATGTGTCAATGTGTCACATGGTTACACCAAACATTTCTATCATTTTATGTGGGGTTACACACATCGTTATGATTTTTGAATTCCTCATTTTATGCGAACTCAAAATATATGTATTTAGGAGGTTATATTTATGACTTCATGTGAAATATCTAGGGTTTACACCTTCTAAACATTCCACATTTTATATATCCTTGTCATGCGCACGTACTCTCATCGTTTGTGTAATCCTCCATTAACTCCGTTAGGGTTTGTTAACACTTTCGGACCTTTAGGGACCAATCTTGCCATTTTCAAAACTTATTCTCTATTTAATCAAGCAGCAAGGACTGCTGCTGTCACTACAAAAACTTGAGTCCTTATTATGTAATCTCTGGAGGGACCTTTCTTGTTATCTTACTAAAGTCCGATTTGTGTTGCAAAAGAAACCGTCGACGACGGTAAGAATCCTGGTAACCGATCTAGATGTTAATCCACCCAACGATTCAAATCATTCACCAGTTTTCTTAACACCCCATTTGATCAGTTTCCACCAACCCTCTCGAACCCCTCCCTATCTCACTTCACGTTTCTGTCGTGAGTCACCGCCGGTGTAAAAATCCGGTCAAATTCAAACAAAGCAAATCACCACTGTTGCTGCTTTCATTGACCTCTTATCGTTGTTGGACTTTCATCACCATCAGAGTAGTCACACACAGAAACAAAACTTGGTAGCAACAGAGTTCCATTGCCGGTTTTCGTGTCTAGAGTCTTAGGTATTTAATTTTTATTTTTATTTTTATTTTTAATTTTGGTCCGTTTTATGCCACACACGCGTTCGCACACCATTTTCTGATCCCGATCGTCACCTTCAAGAACGTTTCCAAAGTCTTCGTGCAGACTTAAAAAATTTCATCTTCACCATCACTCACTCTAAATCATCCACTTCTACACTTATAACTCGAGACACCACACCCATACCATTTCCCGATCTTACCATGGCATCACGTATCACCGTTCATGAGCAAGCCAGCGCCGAAGACGATGACGCTCGGTTTGCCATTGCTCAAACCACCATTGCCAACACCGCAAATTGGCAAGTTCCATCTCACGTCATAAACGCGCTTTCAAATTCCATTCAATTCCATGGACGTGATGATGAAGACGCACATGCCCACTTGTCCCATTTCGTGCGTATCTGCAACACATTCGGCCTCACAGGAGTGTCGAATGGTGTTATTTATCTGCGTCTATTCCAGTTTCCCCTCGCCACTCGATCGCCGTTTAGCTTGAGACTTTGCCTCCTAATACAATCGCCACCTGGGTCGATTTAAAATAAAAATTTCTAAAGAAATATTATCCTCCAGCAAAGGCTTCACGTACTTGTGAGGAAATTCATTCTTTTCATATGGAGCCTGACGAGACTTATTATTTAGCTTATGATGGATTCAATACACTTCTGAGCAAATATCCCCAACATGGGTTTACGGAGTGGGTCATCATCGAGAAATTTTATAATGGTATCACCTATGCTGTTCAGAAGGAGTTTAACATCTCAGCTCGAGGGCACATGATGGAGAAACTCACGATTGATGAATGTAAAAAGCTTTTTGAGAGTTTTGCGAATGCCGAGCAGCAGACCCCTTGAAGATCAGAGAGCCACGTTGGCCCCGACTAAATCATTAGTTCAATCTACACCTACCCGGGTGTGCATCACATTGGTTCTGAGACGATGACATTTCAAGAGCTCAGAAAACTGAAGAAGAAGCTTGACGTGATTCGACTCCACATAGCAGCCAAATCTGAGTTGTGTCATGGCGCTCATGACACCAGCGACTGCCCGCTCGCCGCTCCTGAGCAGGTAGACTACATTGGTAACCGATCCTAGTTCGGTAATTCATTTCAGTCCGTGTGGAGGAGTAAAAAAATTCTGAATGGAGAGACGGCAACCCACCGGGGTTTCAGCTAAAGATATTTCAATACGGCGGAGGCGATGAAGGGTCAAGCATGAAGGAGATTAAAGAGATGATGGCAACCCAATCTCAGTTGTTGACCCAGATTGCAACGAGAGATGAGGCGACACAGAAGAAGTTGCTCGAGCATGACACTTTACTACGAAATCAGCAAGCAGGTTTTCTAGACTTACAAAGATCGGTGGGTGATATTACGAAACAAGTGAAGAAGTTGGCAAACCGAGGGGGACAGTTTTTGGGTAGTACTTACAAAAACTCCAATGCCCCGGTGAATGCAGTTACCACTAGGGGTGAAGTGAGCCGAGACAGAGAGAGAGACAGAGAGAGATGTCAGGTGAGGTGGATGGAACCGAGAGGGGGAGAGGTTCGGGTGAGGGTGAGAGAGTGAGAGGTGTTATGTGTTTAAATGATGGTTTGGGTCTTGAGTTTAAATGAACCGGTAGAGGGGAGTGGTCACGGGTTCGAACCAAACCGATAGGGACAAGGGTGAGAGGTTAATCTTGGTTCATGTTCATATGGATGTGGTCTTGGAGCTTGGACCGATCTCGGTTGGGGAGGGAAAGAGAGGATGGAGTTTTTGAATTTGGTTGGGGATTAAGAAGCATATAAACCAAAGGTTAATAGTTTAGTTATACTTAGGGGACCAAGATGTTGGGTTATGATGATGATGATGATGATGTCTAAAGCAATCTAGGAGGTTAGAAAGTAATTAGATGGTGGTGGATGGTGGTTTTTGGTTAGCCTAAACCAATGGAAAAGAGGTTAAGGGTGGCGGGTTGGTCGAACGCCATGCAGAGGTGGCGTGGTTAAGAACCGGGTCGGGTCAAGTGCAAGGGTCCAAGAGGTTGGACGGGTTAGATACGGGTAGCCGAGTGATCGAGTCATGAATAAAAGAAACAAATGGAATGATGATCTTGGTGTTTAAAATAAATAAAACGTGAACGGGTTTGAATAAAACATTAGAGTTATGGTTAAATCAACATTATAACGAAAGAGGGTTTTAATATTAGATGTTAATATAAAATATTACATTATGAAAGTTGATAAATATAATAACATCCAAAAAGTGAGTGAGTGTACGTATTTATACAAATACTACAAAGGTAACAAAAAATATATAAAAATTCTTTTTATATTTCTTATTGTTGAAATTCTACTTATAAAACATAAGATTTCATTGTTAATATAACGAATCGATTACCAATACTATCGTGGGTTACGTCATGAATTATATCCGGGGGTTACCTGAAATGTTACCTAATTTAAATTAAACTAGCTTTAAATGTACAGATAACCAGTTAAAATGAGTAGTCAAAACAAAGTTCAGATGTTAACCTGGAAATATACGGGTTGTCACAGAAACTGAGTGACGAATTTGACAAACATTGCTGATTTTAGAGGTGGATTCAGATGTACGAGAAGATGAAATGACATTTTGCCCCTCACGTGACACACACATGAGCTAATTGAGTAATTGAGTTAACACTTGTCAAACGACCATTACAATTAGCGACGTAACCTGATACTCTCATAAGTCAGACACACAAATTACAACTTTATAAAATTTAAAGACGTGGCCAGATTTTTTATTTTCCATTTTCAAATCACAAGAACCTAAACTAGAGTATGCTCTAATAAGAACTCCAAAAAAAAAAACATACCATTTAATAGTGTTACAAACTTACAATTATATCTTTTTAAATTTTATATCCACTGTGAAAGTTTAGTTACCATTTATCAACCACTTCAATCTGGTTTTTAAAAAAATATTGAAATAAAAAAAAAAAACTGTGGATCAGAGTCATCACATTGCATGGTCACTCTACCCACGTTCCATTGCTCCCCACCTCTACAACCCTTCTTCCCAAAGCTACGTATTATATCAACCCCCCCTCCCACCTTCCCTCTCCCTCACTCCATCCTCCCTCTCCTCCCCCCTTCCCTCCTCCTCCTCCGGCGTCGCCGTCTGCCGTCACCTCCGGCGGCCAGACCTCCGCCCGGCCCCCTAGCTTCCGTTTTCTCCAAAACTACTTACTCTTCAGTTAATCATTTCACCAATTTCACCGACTTAATTGAGATGGATATGTACGGAATGTCGTCCTCAGATTTCTCCGGCGTTGACGAGCTTCTGGACTTTTCTAACGACCACGGCGACGCATTCTGCCCCTCCGCCACTGATATACTCCACAACGCCACGTCATCCACCGCCAACGGCTACCATTTTCATTACGGAGGCGGTAATAACAATAATAACAACAGTATTGATGATCCGGCCACCAACTACCGCCACCACCACCACCACTCCACCGACTTCACCGACCACCTCTGCGTCCCTGTAAGCTCTCCATAACTGATAATAAATACTCCACTGATTTGAAGCTTTTTGTATTTCACCTCGCTAGCTTCTAGTTGAAACGATTATCGAGTAAATAGAGATCAATTATTAGTTACTAATTAAAAAGCAGAAAAATCTGATCGAAATTATTAATCAATGGCGGTGATTGGGATATTAGGATATATACTCCTCTGATTCGAAGATTTTTGTATTTCACCGCTTTAGCTTCTCGATGAAACGATTATTGAGTAATTGGAGATCGATTGTTTATTGAAAACCAGAAAAATCTGATCGAAATTATTAGATCGGAGCATCGAGAATTCGAGATTATCGTTTATGATTTCTACTTTTCTAGCTAACATTGTGTTTTGAAATTTTGTAACTGATTTCTGTTACGCGTGAATTTCTGGTGTAGAATGAAGACGTGGCGGAGCTGGAATGGCTGTCGAACTTTGTGCACGATTCGTTCAGCGATTTTCCGGCGAATAACATGGCCGGAACGATAAACTACCGTCCGGAGAACACATCGTTTCATAGTAGATCTAGAAGCAAGAGAACCAGAGCGCCTACGAATAATAACAGCTGGACATCAACTGCACAATTACCTGCCGCATCCACGATCCTCGAGAAAATGACGATGAAGCTAGAAGCGTACTCGCCGCCGGCGTCAAGTTCAGATAAAACGTCGCCGTCTCCGTCGTCGGAGTCTGGATTAGTCCGCCGGTGCACGCACTGCGCGTCGGAGAAGACGCCGCAGTGGAGAACGGGACCGCTAGGGCCGAAAACTTTGTGTAACGCATGTGGCGTGAGGTATAAGTCAGGGAGGCTGGTCCCGGAGTATCGACCGGCGGCGAGCCCGACGTTTGTGCTGACTCAGCATTCGAACTCGCACCGGAAAGTAATGGAGCTCCGCCGGCAGAAGGAGATGACGCACGGCCAGCAACAGCAGCAGTCGTCGCCGATTCCGTCGGAATACCACAATCTCTACGGCGGCCACCGTAGCCGGAACAACTATGAGGTCTGCTGACGTCAGCGTCGACCGGCGGCGTTAATTTCGTTTCACAGGGAGGGGTTTGTTACTTATTACTAGCTTTGAATCTCGCATATCTCCGGTCATCGGTTATTAGAAAATCAATTTTTCTAGTTGTTGTTATCTGATGGTCATCGATTTTTGTTAATTTGGGAATAATAAATTAATCAAATACGATTTTCTTTTGAGGGTTACTTAAAAGTTCAACTACCCGGAGTGATGACATCCCACGTGACACTCATGTAAGAATCAAGAACATGCATGTTTATCTTTTCTAACAGCCAACGCACACCACTCTCTCTAATTAATCTTGGTAAACAATTATCTTATAATAAAAAAAACAAGCTAATTAATATACACAATTAACCTAAGAAAAGTTATTAAAATAACTAACAAGACGCTAGAAAAAACTACAAAAGTCTTGAAATTAAACCAAAGAAGCAGGAAACAACATAAGAACCCCACGATCGGAACCTGAATGAAGATACCATAGATGGCCGAAGATTTAAAACAAAGGAAATGAAAAAAAAAAAAAAACTAAACTGAAACTATGATATAGCCTAAATACTAAACACGTCAACGAGTAAGTTACCGACTTACCGCATTTTATGGTGTGTTTGGTTGAGGAGATTTAATAAAGGTGAACTTCTAATACATATAACGAGATTATGACCCGTTCGTGTGTTGCAGCGGGTCACTCGTTTTTTATGTGTTGTTGACAATAACTCATTCAAGGGTAAAAAATATAAATGTATAAAAACATTTGTGGCAAAAATAGGAAACAACAAAAAAAGCTATTTGAAGCCATATTATAATAAAAAAAGAAACCAGAGTAAG
This sequence comes from Deinandra increscens subsp. villosa, assembly GCA_039602395.1. NCBI lineage: Eukaryota > Viridiplantae > Streptophyta > Magnoliopsida > Asterales > Asteraceae > Deinandra > Deinandra increscens. The sequence continues at coordinate 109,043,771 of JBCNJP010000007.1, read as the reverse complement.
AAACTTCAAGGGTAAAAAAACGTAAATGTGTAAAACATTGATGGCCAAAGCTAGAAACAACAAAAGAAAATTATTCAAAACCATGTTAGTAAAAGATAACCAAAGTACGAAACTTTGGGAGTAAAAAATGTAAATGTATAAAACATTGGTAGCCAAAGTAAAAAACATCAAAAAATATATATATTCAAAACCATATTAGTTAAAAAAACCAAAGTATAAAACCTAAGGGGTAAAAACGTAAATGTATAAAACATTGGTAGCCAAAGTAGGAAACAATAAAAATAAAGTAGGAAACTTTATGGGTAAAAACGTAAATTTGTAAAACATTGATGGATTTTAAATTTTTAACGCCCTTTTTTTTAACGACCAACAAATTAACAAAGTCTTGATCCTCGCAGAAAAGCCCACTGGGAAAACGGAGCTCCCTACGGAGGCTCGAGCCAGCAGCAGTTGTTGAATCCATTTCAGAGAAACTCACATCTTTGAGCGGCCGACCGCAGGTGGTAATACTTGTTGGTCTCAAGAATCAACGCGTGATCTTTTAATTCTAGAAAGGTAATGAGCCAATTTAAACATTGGATCTTTAGCCTAGTTAATTATATCTTATTTTGTATTTCAAGACTATATATTTTTTTTATCTCTCTGGTTCAAATCCTCTCGTGGGCATAAAAATCACCGTTAAATTGGGTTTTAAAAGAAAAAAATTTATGAATTGTAAAATATAAAGTTAAAAACAATAAAAAGCACTTTCAGAAAATTAACGTAGAATGTTGTTGGAAATGTTAGTAAAATATACAGTCGATTCATGCATGAAATATGATATAAAGAAACTGAATTACAAAAATGAGTGAATGTTAAATTCTAAAGTTAAGAAAAGATAAATATTACGATATATAAAAAGTTTTGTAAAAATAGATATGATATTTACCAAGTGCTATAATGATATATCAAATTCAGAACTTAATTTATTTTCGATATTAAAGATTTTTTTTTTAACAGCTAACACACTCTCTAATCTACTCTTAATTTACACGAGAAACACTTAAACCCATGACCTCCAGATACGGCTAAGCCTTATCACCTCCCCTTTGACCACTTCGATATTAAAGATTCTAAAGAGTTATATATGAAATTCTTTTCTTTCAAATAATCCGGACCCATATCCTCATTGGCTCATTCCACCCTCCTAGCAAACCTATGGATGTTTATGATTCAGTTCAGTCATTTTTATGAAAATTCTTGATTAACCTGCTAACTATGGTTGCACAAAATCACAGAGCAGATCAGCTAGGTTGGTTAGGTTGGCTGAACCGGTCAGTTTTGACGCTTTGAGTCCTTAACGGTTCGGTTTTGACAGTTTAATGGTTTTCTAATTTTTTGAAAAGCATGAGTTTGTATTATTTTTTAAAAATGATAAAGATGAATCATAAATATAAATATATTATATATACATAACTAAATGTTCCTCAAATAAACGGCAGGTTCGGGGACCAGTCCCAACTCCCAAGTTCTAGCAAGATAAACCATCAAAACAGAAGAGTAAACACTTTAAAACGGCTGACCTGCTTCGACTTGGACAACCGTTTCAACGGTTTATAAACAACCCTAATCAAACCCATACCTATAGGAACACCTGACTACGAACCAAACTAAATCATTGGCCAGACGACCTGACAACCAACACATTTTGGCACCTCTAGCAAAAAGGTTACAAAAATATTCAATGGACAGCCACAAATATATAGCATTACACATTTACCTGCACAAGTAATCTGCTTTTGTTCTTCCTTCTATAAAATAGAACATTATTCCAAAATCAAGCAAAATCATGCGTTACCGTTACTTTTACCAAATGCAGTAAATCGTAATACAACATTAAACAGAAATCCGATAAAATAGAAAAGTTTTCCTGTTCAATGTTCTCACCTTACAATGGCTGTGTCGGTATGCTCAGACAGAAATACCATAGTTAGATATCTTTTTAACCTCTTTATTGAGAACCCTCCTCTCGTGTTTAGCTTGTGATGCAAGTCGGGACACCTACAAAACCAAAATATCTTTCGTAAGATGCTTCTTCATCTAGTAAGTATCCTTCATCAGAGAGGAAAATGCAATGGTTGATGACGGGTTAAAACAAGCAGTCTTTTGGTATTGGTTCAAATGGGTCGAGTTGATTTGAGCAGAAAAAGTTTTTGTGGACTTTTTCATTCAACCCTGGACAGCTTTTTTGAAACATAACCAGATTTGAAAGCGGTCAAAATTGAACCACTGAAAGTCACATTTATGAAAAAACTGTCAATTTAAATGTGTATTTGAGTGCATCTGCATGAGTGTGTGCATTTGTTGCATATGCATAATGTTGGTAAGTGAGAAACGGGACCTAGAGGCAATATTTCTTCCCAAATCTAATATCAATATGAACACCCAAAATCAACAACAAAAACAACTTTTAGTTGATAGAATATATTTTATATGAATATTTTAGCTCCAGATAGCCGTTTAAAGCAACACTAAAAAAGATTTTTACTTAAATCATGAAGGCATATATGTTGACTTATGAGAACATAAATAAAATAACTGAATTTGTGTAAGTAAATTCATCTGAGGATCAACACCATGAAAACCGAAGATAGATAAGAAACACAAACGATCTTATAAATGTTTTAACTACTTGACGCCTGTTAAAAGCAACTCTAAAAGTTATCTTTCGATATCAATTTGGTATTCTAAACTATTCCCAAATCTGTAGTACGCACATCCAAACAAGAAGAAACATAATCTCCAGAAACAGAATTTGATATAAAGAAAAACAAGATCTAAAAGATTAGTGGAATGGCGATGTATTTTAAGTACTTACTTCTGACCGGAATCCCGATGCATCTCTCTTAGGAAGCTCTCTGAGTATATCCTTCAAGCCTGAATATGAGAAAACCGAAAGTTGCACCAATAACATAAGTTAGTTGTTGTGAGTTTACATAATACTCAAAAGAAAAGGGAAATTGCATACCGCCTGCTTGTCTTTCAATCTTATAACCCGAGCTTATGACACCCTGGATTTGCTTTCCTGCTTGTCTGTACATTAAAAGAATGACTAGGATAAGGACCATGAATTATTAACATAAAAGGGTAAAAACCAATATAATTAACTTCAAGGGGTAGCGCAGTGATAAGGGCCTGATTCCCTGTAGCAGAGGTCTCAGGTTTGAATCCAACTTCCCCTGGTTTCATGCGTTAACCGTGTGAAGGCTCCCTGCCGAGTGCAAGTTGCACGCTATCTAGTCCCACTAGTTAGCACGGTAATGGTAGGGTCCCAAGAGTTTTTGCTGGCAAGTTCTCATGATTCCCAAAAAAAAAATCAATATAATTCACAAAGCACAAACCTTAATTTTGTCCTTGCTCGTTTTAGCTCTGCTTCTGCACCTAACGAGAGTTTCTGGAAGAAAAAAAATTAATTTTAGATATATGTTCATTAGAACTATATGTGGGCAAATGGGCAGGTCAAGTGGATATGGATCACAGGTCAAAGCATGTAAATTTATTGGACGGGCTCAGTTGACCTGTCAAGATTTCCAGTCTTTTTAACTAATATATTCACTATAACACTGACAACTTTACAAGGCATGTTGCAATGTGTGACAGGTTTACTATATTAAGCAATTATAATTAGCTACTTTTTCTAAAATTAACACTCCGTTGAAACTGGTGCTTGACTTAGTTCCCGCTTTGCGCAGGGCCGTGGAGGGGCCGGATAGCTTCGCGATCAGATGCAAATTTACTGGACGCGCTCACTTTGGAAAGATATTCTTAGCTTTTAATGGGAACTAAAAAGAGTACCTCCAATTTCTTCCTTTCTTCTGTTAGGTTTCTAACAGACTCCCGTAACTTTTGTACATTGGCATTAGCTTTAGCAAGCATGGCCTGTTCGACAACAACAGCAAATAGTAAGTTGAGTCATAGAACTAAAAGCATCACATGATGTGTGTGCAGAAGGGTGTAACTACATTAAGCAAAGAAAACATATATAAGATTATATAGTAGACCTATACTAAAAACAAAAAGATACAGACATACAGCAAATTAGCCTTCAAATGTATGTACTATATCTAAATTATCCACTTATTGCTTAAAAGTTAAAACAAGTAGAGTACACCTATACAGGTCAAATCACAGGAAAAGAAGTTCAATATTAAGATTTCAGACATGTTTTGTTTTACCTCATCATTGCTAAAAAGACGCAGTGTGCTGTAGTATAAAGAGCGTCTTGTACCTGCAGCAATTTACAGGTTATCAAGACGATAGTGATAATAAACAAAATTCTATGCAATTTTGGTGTTTTCTTGAAGCTTGAGCGAACAGGCTAATACTGCGAGTTAGTATAAAATTAGGAGCACTAATTGAACAAAATCTCAAGTAGGTTAGAAACTGAATGAAGTAACGCCTGCTACTATTAGCAGCACATTGTTAAGCATGAGTTTTAACCAATTAGTAATGTTTAAGAGCCTTACTTTTTAGAGCCAAAATCCCCGAGCCAAAAACCAGTCCAGTTGTAGCAAATGGGTGTGAAGCAGTAAAGTAAACACCCTCTGTTGACCAGCGTTCATGACAACCAATCGTTAGCCAAAAACATATCGTAAAAAATGACAAAAAGATGTTGGCAGTGAACATTGTGAGCATTTAACTACAAACCTTTAATCTTTCCAAACAATATATCCTCATAGACATTATAGTCAGATTTGAGATCTTTCAGGGATTCCTATAAGATGTAAATGTGTTCCAAGTTATTATTGTAAATCTTAACTCAAGTATCAGATAAAGTGAGCTTAATCTTTGTAAACATGGAAACCAAAGAAACCTTATCATTCCTGGTTATTGCAAACATAGCAGTCATGTTGTGTGGGGCACGCACACTACATGACCTGTGGTCTATCTCACAACAAGAACAATTCTAGAGTATATATAATAAATTCAAAGCGAATGGTACTTATGTTAAGTACATTTAATCGTAATGCATCTAACTACTTTGGAGAGGCAAAAAAAGTGACCCAAATTAGTTACCATAGCATAACATGAACACTTTTGTTCAGCCAAAAATAAATTGTGTGGTGGTAAACTGGTAATTATAATGTATTTCTTTATATTAATTAGAGAAGATGGGGTGCTCTTTTACATGGAGAAAATCCAACTGATTCAATAATATTTTTAGTGATGCTATATGAATTGATCACCCAGGTATTGAAATGTTTACAATAACGCCACCCAAGTATCATCTTGGTTTCATTTATACCAATGTTGGCCAAAATCTTGCTAGAAATTTGTAAAAGTCACTTTCATGGACTTCATTGGTGCACAAATTTCATACCTAAAATGATTTTCATGGTTGAAGCAACTCCAAGGAAAATTGCAAATTTTTCTAACTCCAAGGAAAATTGCAAGTTTTTCTAACCCCAAGGAAAATTGCAATTTTTTCTAACTCCAAGGAAAATTGCAAGTTTTTCTAACCCCAAGGAAAATTGCAAGGTTTTCTAACCCCAAGGAAAATTGCAAGTAAGCATTTGGTGATCATTTGGTTGGCTCTAGTGCAAAGTGTAAACTTTCGAATACATTGGTGGCATGCACATACATTAACTCTTCTTTTATAGTTCACTTCATAACATGCATAAGCAAATAAAAATGTTCAAAGAAATAAAAAATATCAAGTAAATCAGATCAAAAAGATAGAACGCATGAACCGAAGTGATAAGAGCATAAAGAAGACAAAGTATAGAAGATCACATTTATAACAGAAAGGAGAAGCTGAGTTGTAGGTAGCTGAGAAAGTTTTGAGTCTAAAGCGTCAATTTTAGTGGATTTTGTAATATTATACTATGAAAATATTGCCAAAAAGCTTTCAAGAAGAATAAAAAACTAGAAATCCCATGGCATCGCCTTACCATGCACTTAAGTGCAATGTATGTGAATTTGCCACTCATCGTCCCCTTTAAGCACCAACAATACGTCAATACATATGATGACAGTATTATCATTCACAAATGAGAAACCTTATTGGTCTACGGTTTATAATGTCAACCCTGTTATAAGTGATTCTCACCACTTCCACATCATGTGTCTACTTCCCCATCACTTGGATGGCATCATTTATAACTAGAAGGGTTCTTGCTTTGCATTGTCCATTGTAATGTTCTCATCTTTTCTAACTCATTATCTGCCTAGGTTGATGTTACAATGTCCAATATTGTGCAATCTTGTTTGGTAGTTTTCTTGTTATACATCCAAATCCAAATGAGTTCATGCCTCCTCCCCACTAGACACCACATTCCAGAAAAAAAGATGGCTTCTGCTGTATCCTACCTCTCCGGTTAATCAAACTCATTGAACTCGAATAAATGCACGAAATCTTGACATTCTCTAGGCAATCAAGCTAGTCTCATTGGTGTGTGATTGTTCTATTTAAGCTAACGTGGAATGGTGAAGAACAAAAACTAACAGATTATGTGTCAACTTGTCTGCTTAGATTTGATGGCTATAAGTGAAATGGAATAAAATCTTCAATATATCCAGAAAGTTAATCCAATCCATTTATACTCCAAATTTGGGATTTCAACATTCAGTATGAATTATGTATAGTTTGCATACGTTTACATCTTTAAATCTGGTAATGCTTAGCTCCAAAAGGTGTTAATCAGCACCGTAGTTATTTCAATTTTCTTATATATGATTTCTTGTTATTCAAATTCAACATTTCTACTGTGAAATTATCAAAATAGTTCTAATCAATGTTCAAGCAAAAACGTGAGAAGTCAGATTCCAGCCTTTCTTTGCTTTTCCACCTTTTAAGCATTCAGTATAATCAAAAAGTACATAAATCTGATCAATTAAAAGAAACTTACGATTGTCATATGAATATGAGCAGTGGAAGTTGATTTAATTTGGTCGAGGCGGGATTTGGTGAGAGTAACTGTGGATTCTAGGGTTTCCACTACGGCGTTTTGTGCGATCACAGCCTGTTGAATGGCGTAATCAACCCATTCGACGGCTGAATCACCGGAAAATGGTTTCACTTTCTCCAGTACGCCGAAATCAACTTCCGACGAAGACGACGGCGGTGAAATATTCGATTTGTTTTCCGATAATTCGTCCATATTTGGCCGGAGATTCGAGCGATGAACGATGAGATATGGGTTACAAACATTTGGAGCAACCCTTTTAAAACGATTTACGTTGCGTGCCCTTGTGTTTTAAAGATTGCCTATTTAGTCCAAAGTTTTCTCTTTTGTTTCATAACTTGTATTATAGATGTAAAACCAAACTAAGACGAAGTAATATTAATGATGACCACTCAGGCCCGAATGGTCATTGGTCATGATAGGGCGACTTCTGAATTTAAGGTTATAAGTTCGATTCCTGAAGCTCTGAGCTTTTATCATCCGGTTGTTCACGGATATAGGTTTTCTATAAAATGGGCTTAATTGGTGGGCTTGGACTATCCGGCACTATTTGCGTTATGCGGGTGGGGGTACCTTTTGCCATTGGGTTCCCAGGTAGCCAAGGTTTTATTTGTTATCTGTTAAAAAAAAAGGTAATATCAATGATTTACCAAGTGCCTAAACTCTTAGTTACAATGGTAATTGGTAAGGAAATATGTAATGATATTCACATACTTTTGTAACCTTACACCTTGTGTCCCTCCTTGCGCGCACGCGGGGTGGGGGGTGGGGGGTTTGGGGGGGGGGGCATTCTTGCGGTACTAGTAGTGCCACGCCATCTAACGGGCCCCACGTTATCTTGTTCTCTTATTTGTTTTCTTTTTGGGGCCTTTTACATATATCCCCTTATTAAGTCATTTTATTACATATATACCCAAGCCTAAACTTTAATTACATATATCCCCTTCCTAAACTTTATATATTACATATTTACCCAATTTATTTAAAATAATTTATTAAATGACCATTATACTCATATTACTATTTACATATTTTCCCCTGAAAACTAATATTTTCGCATCCTCTCAATCTAAGTATCATAAACCAAACCAAACTCCAAAACAAACCATGTTAACTTCAAGTAGTTGTTGTTTAACTAAAACCAAAACATAGGACCAAATCATTCAATAATGTAGAAAAAAAAGTTATTCTAGAAGCAAACCCAGATTCAAAACGTAAACTGTTGGATATTGGATGTCCAGACCCGACAACACCAAGAACCCGACCCGGTTAGACCCGTAAAGAGTTACACTGGGGCAACGAGATAAAAATCCGCTTACTCGGCTAACCGGTAATTTACGGAAATATATATAATTAATTTAATGTTTATTCATGATTAATAAACATTTAATTAATTACAAATAATTATTCTTGAAATAATTAAATAAACGGAGAAAAACATTTGATTAATGTTTTATGGTGAAATAAATAAATAGTTATTTATGTTTCTCGTAGTTTGCGACTTGTAAAATTAATAAAGTTGTTTTATTAATTAATCGCAAACTAAAAGGGGATTAATTGTAATTTTAAATTACTTGGAGAAGGGTTAATGGACTGGATCCTCATGGGCTTAGGTTTCCATAGAGCCCGGATCCATCCATTATATATAGAGAGCTAGGGGAGGAGATTTGGTTGCTCATTCCTCACCCCTCCTCTCCCTCTCTCTGCGCCCTAGTGCCGGCCTCCCTTCTCCCTCGTCCCCTCCCTTCACGCAAACCAACCTCATCTAGTTGGTCGTCTTGCTGGTTCCTTGGTGGAACCCTAGAAGACGGTGTTAGACGAGAAGCAACCGGACGATCCTTTTCGCGTGATTAATCAAGGTAAGACAATCACCATCGTCCCATGATTCACCATAGGCGACGCCAACCCCTTTCATAGGGCCGTCGCCGCCGTCAAACCCTAGCTCGCCGTCACGACCTAGCGTAGCTCCGTTTCACTACGACGCGTTTCTATCACCACTCATCGGTAAATCGTCGTCGTCACGATTTTACGAGTGCGAGCCCTCGTCGTAATAATCGTGGTAATCGCCCGGCTAAACCCTAGCCGCCGTCACCGTCTCGATTCAATTGGTGCTCGCTTGTCGCCACCATAAACGGAATCGTTGCTATTCTCAACGAATCCGTTTGAGACGGTGTATGCGATTTGCTAACGATTTAATCCGCCGGTTCGGATTATTTTTCCGTGAAACCCTAGCGTCATCTTGTTGACCCTCGGTGTCTCTAACGTTTTTAGAACACCGCGAAGGTATATCTAAACTCCGGTTTTAGTTTAGATATTTAATTTCGATTAATGTAATCGTTATTATTTTCGCGCTAAAAGGTTTACAAATGGTGTTTGCGTGATTAAATACAGGTGATCGTGATCCTGTTGACACGATTTCGACACCTTGGTTTACGCGTGTAAAATTAGTAAATTTATTTATTCCGCTGCGTAAACGGATTACCGGTTTAATCCGTTTTAACTCGTATGGACACCGGTCCCAACATCAACACTCTCCAAGTCTCCATACATAATAGTTATGAATACATTAAGACGTAAAGATGACTCACCATACGTAAACATCATGGCACATAAGATATGTCAGCTGTTAAGTTATTATAAATGACATCAAAATAACCTCGTCCTTTTAAATCAAGCATCATACATAATTAAAGACTAGCATATACAACACGACATCAATCATGCTCAGTATTTTGATAGACTAACAGTGTTTGACTTGTGTGTTGTCCATGGTGACAAAGTGCAACATGAGGACACTGTTTGAACTTTTAACCTATATACCGCAGAGAGTTTGCCGAACTGAAACCACTCAATTCACGCATAAAGATGGTAGTATACCAAATCATTTTATGTATAAGCTAAGAATGTTGCAACACCTGTATAACCATGAATATATCCTTATAGCAACTACTTTAATTTTCTTAACGGTTAAATAACAAGGTGCCGTTTGAAAAATATATCCTTATAGCAACTACTTTAATTTTCTTAACGGTTAAATAACAAGGTGCCGTTTGAAAAATAAAATAATAAGAAGGATCATCATACTCGGTAAATTTCACAAATAGCAAAACTAAGGTAGGGTCTAAGAAGGATAAGTTGTAGACAACCTTACCTCTACCCCTGTAGGAATAGAGAGACTGTTTTCGGTGAGACCCCCGACTCTGTAGTTTTGTATCAAAACTTGGACATAAGACATATAACACTCAGCAATCAGGACAAAGACCGATTGGTGTATGTACCCTTATCTTTCGGCTATCAACTCCACCACATAATGCATGATTAACCGTTTGTTACTTTTAACGTTATTTTTATGAAATGAATAAAATAACATTGAAATTAATGCAATTTCACTTTTGCCTCCTCAAGAACCCACACATATATACATTATATGGCACACTCTAGCAATGCGTTAACAAGGATAAAACTAGAAAAAAATAAAACTACGTGACAAAGTTGTAAAGTCGTTGAAGATAAAGGGTATAAATTTACAGTTATCCACGAATCCACCGGTCTTCGATATATATACGATACACATTCACTGTTAGATCCTGTACTCCTAGAAAAATCCCCGATTTTCCCTCGCTCTGAATTCGAAACCCTAGCTTCTGATCATCATTTCAATCAAATCATCACCTGATTAGCTGATTTCACCATGATTCCCCTGGCGCAAAGATTATCAACTGAAATAAGGCTGTTGTTGGAGAGCTTGAACGAATCCAATTACGACACCGTTCTTCGCGAGCTCTCTCAGGTATATTGAGAAATTTACTGTTCTTAAAATCATTAAGGATTCAATTTACATGTTTCTGTTTGTTTTCTGGCGAGCGATCTGCTTGAAAACTAAGACCTAGATGCTTGATTGTTCTACACGATTGTAAGTGGAATGAGTATCAAGTGTGCTAAAAGCGAGACTATTTCGAGTCAGTGTTTTGGATTGTGCACGTTTTTTATTTTATTTGGGATTTTAGGAGCTTAATGTAGTAGTGAAACGGTGATCGATTTACATTTAGGATAGGGATTTGAATGTTTAACGCCACTGTGAGGATGAACGTTCCGCTTGTGATCAATTTTGTAGTTTTGTTGACTGAAGTTTATATATTAACTGTTAGTGATCCGTAAGTGGGGTTAAACTCCAAAGAAGTAGAGTCAGAAACAGATTTCACCACAATTTTCTTCTTACTTTAATTAAACTTAAAATAATTCTTAAGTACAAGATGCAACTGAAACAACTAACTGCTTGAAACATATTATAGTGGAGAACATGGCAATGTGGAGTGGATAAATAATGCACGATAATAGGTACTCAAACATGTAAACACTAGTAATGGGATTGACAAACAAATGCATGGAAATCATGGGGTGACATTGTGAGGTTTATGTATCAACTGCCCACCGCATCAAAACACACTTGTCCTTAAGGACGAAAGGAAAGCCCCATGGTACTGGAGTCTTACAACTACATTTGGAGCTGTCTCAATGTAGTGCCATAGTGGTCAAAACTCTCGTATCTTTGACGCACCTTCTATCGCCACCTTGTAGGTCAACAACGAAGGCTTGGTGAGATAGTATAGTCTATGTTGTCAAAGGCACACTAAGTGCGCCACAGTGTATCGCGAGAAAAGCGCCTCGTGGCTGTCCATGCCCAATTCCAGCTAAATTCTAGCTAGATTCTGGAAAAAAAACTTGTAAAATTCATGCTGTGAAGGTCCTGATATAAAACTGTGATCTTAAAAAGAAAGTGGACATATCGAGATTCACATGAATGTAAGAGGAGAGAGATAGAGATGAGAGAGGAAGGGTGGTGTGTTGAAGTGGCTTCTGTTTTTTTGCAGTAGTTTTGTTTTTCTACATGTAGAAATTGTCATATGAAATTAATTTATAAGTATTATATCAATACCTAGCTTAGATATAGAAATAGGTAAATAGAAACTAAAAGTTTTTCATAAAGAAATTAAAGCTAAAACATTGAAACAATAACAAAGCAGAGAAGAGGTGCCTGGATCCATATTCATAGTAAACATGGGGTGATGTTTACTACACAAGTTTTAGGTTTTAATTTCTGTTTCTAGGTCCTGGTATATTGTTGCTTTGAATGTGAAGACTTGTGGATGTCTATTTGTTCGATATGAGTGTTGGTAATTGCACTAGATTTAGGTTTACTCATGCGAGGGATATTAGTCTTGGCATAAGTTGATGTTTAGTTTAGTGCATAGTTTGATCTGGATGCAAATCTCACTACTATGTTTTAATCTGGTCAATACTTTACATAACAAAAATTTGATCTATCCTACTTTGTTTTAGAATGAAGCATGAAGTCTTTAAGGGATGTACATGCATGTCATTAGCATGCTTATAGGAGGAAAGCTATGAAGTAGGAGGCAAAATCGAGGCTAGGTGTGTGAATATAGATTTAAAAAAAAGACAATGTTGCTACCTTTTTTATATTTGTGTCCTTTTAGGACTTGGAGTTCTGTGAATAGCGATGGTACTTGAAACAACTTGAAAACTCTTACATGTGCATAAAATATATGAACTATTAGCTAAGGTTTTGTACTTTTTTGAATTAAGGCTTTTTCCGGAGAATCTACCTGTATGCATTTAGTCGGTTCTTCTTGTTGATATTATGTTATCTTTTGCAGTATGTGGATTATGGAACAGAGGGAAACATTCTGCTTCTAGGAACGTGTTTGGACCACTTTAATGTTTATGAAAAGGACTTGACAAGTACACATGTGGAACCTGTGGTTGCTTCACTTTTTAGAAAATTGTTGGAAAAGCCACAGTTTAGTTATGTATTCTTAATGTCAGTAAGGCCAACATTCATCACTGAAAAATTCCTGGTAAATTTATCTGTTGCTCTACAATTGACGGCATATGAGAAACTTGGATTTGGTCTTGCTTTGACAGACTCAGACAACAATGACATCAGAATGGCTGGTGAGCTTTCTTATTGATTCCTGTTCTTAATGCTCTATGTTTGTGCACATATGACAATTCAATTGCTGTTTGCAGGAAGAAACTTCTGTATGAGGCAGATTGAGGAATTCTGTGCTACCAATGCCCCTCTGCCTACCACTGACTATGTTCAGGATGTGTTGCTGTTTCTTAACAAATCTGAAGTCCTTTCTAAACATGTGGATTCATTTATGCAGTTGTTATCTCTGGTTCAGTTTGATAAGGATTCAGGGTTTATCTTAGCTCCTCTCCTTTCAGATGATTTCCATGACTCCAAGTTATCGAGGTGAATATGAGTTTTGTTGAGTGGGCAAGATTTTTTTTTATCTAATTAAATATTCCAAATGATTCATTTTTCTCCCTATTCATTTGGAATTTTCAGTTATATGGATTTTCTCAATGAAGGAAATGAGAATGAATTTGATGCTATCCTAGCAGAAATGGAGAGGGAGATGAACATGGCTGACATGTTGAAAGAATTGGGCTATAAGTGTACATTAGATGTGTCACTTTGCAAAGACTTGTTATCTTCATTCTCGCCTCTAACTGAGGTCACTGTCGCTAGGATACTTGGCACAATTATCCGATCTGATGCCGGTCTTCAGGATCATGAAAACGCAGTTTCTACATTTTATTCTGCTGTTGGTAGAGGGACTCTGTCTGATATGTCCTCACTGAACTCTTGGAATACTGATGTCCTTATAGAATCAATAAAGCAGCTCGTTAGTTCCATTTTTTTGTTTTCTGGTTTACCATAAATATGTCAGTGCCACTTGCATACCTACTCTTTACTAATATGAAAAGTTACAGGCTCCTGGAATCAGGTGGACCACTGTAATTGAGAACCTTGATCACGAGGGTTTCTACGTCCCAGATGAGACAGCATTTTCACTACTAATTTCTTGTTACAGACAAGCATCTCAGGTTTTAATTTATTTTATAATTTCAAATCTCTCGAATGATAGATAAGTGGTATTGTTGAAGCTTACATTGTACTGATGACCTCACAGGATCCCTTTCCACTGGATGCTGTTGTTGGGAATGTTTGGAGAAACACTGAGGGCCAGCTGTCCTTCCTGAAGTATGCTGTTTCTGTACCACCTGAAGTATTCACATTTGCACACTGCAAAAGACAACTGGTATGAAGATTCAAGTGTATAAATACATATACACTAGGTTTCGAGGACCCGCGCGTTAGCGCGGGGATGCGAGGGGAAACGGTCTTAATGTGTAAAGACAAAAATAAAAAAAAACAAAAAACCGGAACAACGAAAACACTGTAAATAAAACCAAAAAACATCATTTTGCTAATATTGAAAAAAAGGGGAAGACACTGTAGCAAGCAAAAAAACTAAATAGTTTTTTCACTATTAAGGCACTATTCACCAACACATCTCTTTGTTATAGTATATAATGTAATATAATACACACACACATACATACATACATTCATACTACTTGCATGTACATATATATGTATTATTGAAATAATGGATGGAAGTGGTCACATGTATTATTGCAGGCAAATGTTGACGCAGTCAATAGTCATAAGTATCAACCAGGTCCTGCAAATCATGCATGGTTGTGCCTTGACCTTTTGGAGGTCTTGTGCCAGCTTGCTGAAAGAGGCTTAGTGAAGTCCGTTCGATCACTGCTTGAATATCCTCTTAGACATTGCCCGGAGCTGTTGCTATTCGGGATTGCACATGTTAATGTATCGTCTTCAGCCTGCACATTGTTCAGTGGTTTATGTTTCTGCTTCTTCGTTAAAGTTCATTTATTTTTATATATTTTCAAAATATGCAGACACCATATAATTTCCTTCAACTTGAAGTTTCTCTGGCTGTTGTTCCTGTGATATTCAAAGATGCTTCTGTGGGTGGCGTTTTGCTCCATCTTTGGCATGTTAACCCTCCCCTTTTCTTGAGAGTTTTAAATGATGCATTCAACATGGATTCAGATAACATCACCAGGGTGTTGGATTTATGCCAAGAGTTAAAGGTCAGAGACCGGTTTCATTCTTTTTCAAATCTTTCATCTTCTTTTAGTTTCTAATTTTGCTTTCCACCATCTTTGTTATTTATGTGCTAAATTTTCTTTGTCACAGATTATATCTTCTGTGTTAGATATGGTACCTATGTCTTTAGGTATTAGGCTGGCTTCTCTGGCTTCTCGAAAAGAACTCTTAGACCTGGAGAAATGGTTGAGCTCAAATTTAACTACTTACAAAGATACTTTCTTTGAGGTAAATGATAGCTATGTTGTTTATTGGTATCTTTTCATCTTTATATTGTCATGCATGGTTAGAGGATGTTTAAGATGATGTTTATACATGGACGTGTTACTTTTTAGGAGTGCCTCCAATTCCTGAAGGAGTTGGATTTTGCCGCTCAGGAATCTTCAAATCGTTTGCATAATCCAGGAAACATCTGGAGTCTTTATATGGAGACAACTCCTGTGTTCTCAAAGGTTTTACCCTCCAAATGGTTTTGAACTTCATTTTCATTATTTCAGCCCTCACTAATAAATGTTCCGTTTTCTTTTAGGTCCTCCAAGCACATACGAACTTGCTTTCCTCTAACCAGCTTTCCAAGGAAATGGAAAGATTACATTTGGTTGTTACAAACAACAGTTTAAGGATGAGGAACAATGGCGGGCCTGATTCATCAACATCTGAAGCATATGCAGATGATATAGAGACAGAGGTCAACTCTTATTTCCAGCAAATGTTCTCTACTCAGTTGACTGTAGATGAAATGGTTCAGATGCTAGCTCGATTCAAGGAATCTTCTGAGAAAAGGTTTTTTCTTTATTCATTTCCTTTTTCAGATTTTAATTGTAGTGACTTTTATTCCTCTTACGTAACGGTAATCTGTAATTATAATGTTACAAACATTCAGTATCATGAATGTATAAAAAGTCTTAAGCCTCAAGGACACTAGTTTCATCTAAGTTTGTAGCTCTCAAAGGGAA
This sequence comes from Deinandra increscens subsp. villosa, assembly GCA_039602395.1. Taxonomy (NCBI): domain Eukaryota; kingdom Viridiplantae; phylum Streptophyta; class Magnoliopsida; order Asterales; family Asteraceae; genus Deinandra; species Deinandra increscens. The sequence continues at coordinate 109,027,860 of JBCNJP010000007.1, read as the reverse complement.
CTTTAGTGGAAATGGCTACTGATTTCTTATCTTAGTCCTAAATGCTTCTAACTAATTAAATGATTTCTGCTGCTTTGTTCTTGAACAGCACTGATCTTCTTTGTATATGGAATAGTTGTTATTACAGTTCATAACCAGTTCATTAGGATGATTTATTGGAATTGCCTAGCAAAGGGGTGATTGAAAATGAGTTCTATTTTTTCGATTGTCTGATTGATTGAGTACTAATGTTCTGCTATACCATGTGGCCTTCCAGAGAACAATCCATATTTGAGTGCATGATTGCAAATCTGTTTGAAGAGTACAAGTTCTTCAACAGATACCCTGACAGACAACTTAAACTCGCTGCAGTTCTCATTGGTAAGACCTTAGTTTGATGTAGTTTAATTTAAAGTTTAAACTTTAAGTTAATATTCATGATATTAATTTGATATAGTTATTATTGTTTTTTTCATCTCTATGTTAAGTTCTATTTCTATACTTTAAAAATTGCAGGGCTGCTCATTAAGAATCAACTTGTGACCCATTTGACACTTGGCATTGCCTTACGAGCTGTTTTGGATGCATTGCGCAAACCTACAGATTCCAAAGTTAGTTCTACCGGCGGTGATAATTTTGCTCTGCTCTGCGGTCTGAAAACATTTTTTAAATAACGATGAACATATTTTTTGCATGCAGATGTTTGTTTTTGGTACAAAAGCTTTGGAGAAGTTTGTGGATCGGTTGATTGAATGGCCACAATACTGCCAACATATCTTACAAATATCCCATCTACGTGGCACTCATCCTGAGCTTGTTGCTTTCATTGAAAGGGCACTTGCTAGAAATTCATCAGGCCACCCAGAATCAGATGCAGGCTACAATCCTTCTTCTGATCAACACCATAATTCTATCCCACAACCAAACACTGAGGTACATACATGTTTCTTTCTTTTGGGTTTTATATATATTTTTTGTTGGTGCTGATACTTGAAGTTTGCATTTGGATTATAGTAGCATTGTAGATTGGTATATTATGCAGTTTTACGAATTGTAGGTGTCAGGTTCATCTTTTCCTTTGGTTGGATCTGGTAGTTCACATCTTGGCTCTCAAATGTCTTCTTCAATTCAGCTTCAGCAGAGGAACCAGAGTTATTTAGATGAGAGATACAGAGCCTCTGTAACTTCCTCCAACTACATGAAGCCAAACTTAGCTACCGCAGTACAAGTATCAGTTGCTCTTGCAAACGAGCCTATTAACATCCCCAAGGCAACCGTCGCTCTTGCAAATGAGCCTGTTAACATCCCCAAGGTAAGCACCACACGTTAACTTCATTAATATGAGATGTTTAGCCTGCTAAGGTTCGTGCCCCCGATTGTTGTGATCATTTTATAACTTATGACGGTTAAATACAGCCACAAAGTGTAGTTAGTTCTTCAGCGGCATTGGCTTCCACTCCTGCTTTTGTTCGTCCTTCCCGAGCGGGTACTTCAGCAAGTAAATCTTCAACCTTTTCTAAGCTTTATACCCGCACATATATGCACTCCCGTAAGAGTTATTTTATGGCAATTTGTTATTTGTTTCGTAATGCAGGGTTTGGTTCTGCTTTAAATATTGAAACACTTGTTGCTGCTGCTGAACGCAGGGAAACTCCCATAGAGGTATTTTATGTGCCTTTGGCCTTTTTCTGGTGGTTCATGATCCTTGGATGCATTTGCCTATTAGTGACAACAGTCATCGTTTTAGGAATACTGGCGAAGAATATCATAGATTAATATTATCAAAAGATGAATTTCAAAAATAATTGAAAGAATCTGGTTCCCTTCAAAAAGTGATTAACTTGTTCATACGGAATTCATCTTTGATAACTACATATATAACAAAGTGTGTATGCCTAAATATCATTTCAAGAATTTCTGATTATGTGCTCCTTACATGCATTTCCCTTGCAGGCCCCACCATCAGAAATTCAGGATAAGATTTCTTTTATTATTAATAATTTATCGGCTGCCAACATTGAAGTTAAAGCAAAGGAATTCACAGAAGTTTTGAAAGAACAGTACTATGCATGGTTTGCTCAATACATGGTCATGAAAAGGTGAGAAACTCGCCAGTAACTGAAAGCATACCATGTTAGTAAGATTTTTGGTAAAGCTCTAAAAATATTCGAACCAATTACTTTTGTTTCTTGTGGAACATGAATGAGTTAGTGACAGCATATCTGGTGGTTATCAGTATTCTACAATTCTTCTGATTTTTTACGCATCTTTAAAACAATGTTCACATCTTCAATTCTTCATGCACACATGGAGGTCTACTTGTAATATAGGCTCTTGCATGATGTATGTGATGATACGATCTCTATAATTTGGTATCTTTATAATTTGGTAGCTGTAACCCAGCATGTAAACCTTGCTTTGCCTATTTGTGCTTATTAGAAGGTTGCTTGTTATTTTCTTCTGAGCGTCTTACTGATCTTGTTGACAGAGCGAGTATTGAACCAAATTTTCATGACTTGTACCTGAAGTTCCTGGAGAAGGCCAACTCAAAATCTCTAAACAGGGAGATTGTTCAAGCGACCTATGAGAATTGCAAGGTGCAATTTACAAAACAATTATTTGTTTCCCTTAATGCTGATAATGTGCGGGTTATTGTGACTTAATTACTACCATTTGGCAATGCAACAGGTTCTTCTAGGATCTGAACTTATTAAGTCCAGTTCAGAAGAACGTTCTTTGCTGAAGAATCTTGGAGGCTGGCTGGGAAAGATCACAATTGGTAGAAACCATGTTTTACGTGCTAAGGAAATTGATCCAAAGGCTTTAATTATTGAGGTTTCTTATACAAATTTTCTCCTGTCCCTATCTTTAGTCTTCAGAAGGCTGACCTTTATTTATTTTGAGTGATATGTAACTAAGTCCTCTTCCAATATTTCGTAGGCATATGAAAAGGGTTTAATGATTGCAGTGATCCCATTTACCTCTAAGGTGCACAGATCGATTGGTTAATCTTTTTATCTCTGATCGAAGTAACATAAGGTATTAAATTTCTTTATGTTGATGATGTAGATATTGGAGTCATGTTCAAACAGTCTAGCATACCAACCGCCTAATCCTTGGACCATGGGAGTTCTAGGATTAATTGCTGAAATTTATGCAATGCCAAATCTCAAAATGAATCTCAAGTTTGAAATTGAGGTATGTCTATGTGTGCTTTATGTGGAGGCAACTGCTAAACTGATGAAAAACATCTAGTAAATATGTCTCTGTTGCTTGTGTTTCAGGTATTGTTCAAGAATCTTAGTGTGGATTTGAAGGAAGTAACGGCATCATCCCTTCTTATTGACAGAGTGAGAGAAGTTGAAGGCAACCCTGACTTTTCGAACAAAGATGTTGGGTTGGCTCAGCAACCAATGGTTGGGGAAGTTAAATCTAACTTGATATCTGCTCTAAATCAAGTTGAATTACCAGTTGAAGTTGGTAGTTCATCTCATCCAGTTGGCCATTCACGAATATTATCTCAGGTGCTTTATTAATCTCTATAGTCTATACGTGTCTCAAAATACATTAAAATTTTTTTTTTTGGTTATCGGGTGCTAATTTATTTTGGTCAATAGTATGCTGCTGCTCCGCATCATCTTCCTGCTGTTACTTTGAGTGAGGATGAGAAGATGGCAGCTTTAGGCTTGACTGATAAGCTTCCATCTGTGCAAGGACTTGTACAAGCACAGTTGCCATTTCCAGTTGGTCAGGTGTGTAGTTCTTTTTTTATGTCCTATATTGTTTGTTTTATTATTCACTGAAGTAGTAGTCAACATTGCAGCTACCATCATCAAGTATGGACCAAGAAGTTATTATCAACCCCAAGCTACAAACTCTTGGCCTGCATATGCACTTTAAGAGGTATTAACTTCTCATGAACTTGTGATTATAGATGGCCAGATGGGGCTATTTCAACCCATTTATCTTATTGCTGATTAGTCAAATGGATATAAGCATAAGGAAACTAAAAACGGAATGGCTCGAATGGGTCAAAAGTCACATAACGTGTATTCAAAAGATTGCAATGCCCTAAGATCAACCACCAATGGGCATTCTTGAGCCGCGTCAAGGATTTGGCCGCTTATTGCTGCCGATGTGGAGATATGGAGGGAGTGTGTACTGTGTTCGTCTGTGCGTGTGGATGGGAGAAATCCGAGTGTGTAGAGGGGGCAGGGCCAACCTGGAAAAGAGAGAGGCAGTGGGTGTCTGTCAGCCTCCCATGGGCAGTGCTCTAAATTTATTAAAAGAAAAATATACTACTATCTACAGAAACAAACAAAGAAATGTGTTTGGCATTGATTTGTAAACTAAAAATTGCTTGGTTTACGCAACCTATTGTTTCTTTTACAGTGTGCTCGGAATTTCCATGGAACTGGCTATCAAAGAAATAGTTTCTAGTATTGTTCAACGTAGTGTTTCAATAGCAACTCAAACGACGAAAGAACTCGTGTTAAAGGTGAGTTGTGTTAGTCCATTATGTTCATCGTGTTTGAAGTTAAATTCTTTCTTAAAAAGATGTTTTACCCTTTGACATTCAACATTAGGACTATGCTATGGAGTCAGATGAAAGTCGTATACGCAGCGCAGCTCACTTGATGGTTGCAAGTTTGGCTGGAAGTCTAGCCCATGTTACGTGCAAGGTTTCTAGCTAAATTGTTCATTAAGATTTTAATTTACCAATATTCTTTTCTTGCATTTTACTCTGAAATAAACATTTATGTGATCTCTTTTACTAGGAACCTCTTCGCGGTTCGATATCAAGTCAGCTAAGAAACAATCTTCAGGCGAGAGTGAATATTGCAAGTGAACTGCTTGAACATGCAGTTCAACTTGTCACAAATGACAACCTCGACTTGGGCTGTGCATTTATTGAACAGGCTGCAACTGAAAGGGTTAGATTTGTCTCATCATATTTTTTATCTGAGCATTACTGATATTTTTGTTGAATACAGGCTGTACAAACAATAGATAGTGAACTTGCTCCTCAACTTTCGTTAAGAAGGAAGCATCGAGATGGGGTTGGACCCGCTTATTTTGATACCAGTCTGTATACACAAGGTTATGTAGGTGTTCTACCTGAAGCCCTCCGTCCTAAACCTGGCCGATTATCCCATTCTCAGCAGCGGGTTTATGAGGTATCATCTTATTTGTGCTGCTGATTTATCATTCAGTCTAAATCTTAATATTTGTTATTTTGTCAGGATTTTGTTCGGTTACCATGGCAAAATCAATCCAACCAAAACTCGAATTCTGTATCTCTTGGTCCTTCACCTCCACCAGGAAGTGGTGCACTACACAGGGGTTACAGTTCAGGCTCAGGTTCAGTGTCTGTTTCAGGTCAACTGAACCCTGGCATTTTTTCATCTGGTATTAATGCTGTATCACAGTCCATGGACTCTGAAGATATGGAGCCTACCTCAGTAAAACTCCTTAGGTGTGACTGGTTGAATGGTTTTCCTTTTCAAATGCTCATGTTTCACCTGTTCTTTTTTCACTTCTACAAGTTTCTTTTTAATTTACAGTGGTTCCTCGGTGCATAGCACGGTGGGTGGCAGTATGGGTCAACACAACTTTGAGGGTGTTCCATCTTCGTTTTCTTCAGTGTTAGCTCCTGAACTGCACATTCCAGAATCTTCCAGTGTTTCCAAAGTAAGTAAATTTAGTTAGCATGAGTTCAAGATGGTGAGTTTTCATTGCTTAACATGCTTTCTATTAATTGGTAGGAACTGGGAGTATATGCACAGCCTTTGCCTTCACCTTCACCTTCAGATCGCATAAGTACCCCTGCAGACCCTCCATTGACTACCAAAGATGCATTGGATAAATACCAGTTTATCTCAGAGGAGGTTTATATACATTTCACTTTGGTTTACTTCAGAAATTTTTTGTTGTAGAGCTTACCAAACCTATTAATTTTTGTTTTAGCTGGAATCTCTGATTGCGAAGGATGCTAAAGAAGCTGAAATTCAGGTAACGTTTCATCATTTTGTCATTATAATGCCATGTATCTAAAACGCTATAATTTGCAAAACAAATTTGAAATTGGAGTTTTTCAGTCTATTGTTGCTGAGGTACCTGGGATGATTCTTAAATGCATTAGTCGGGACGAGGCTGCCTTGGCTGTGGCTCAGAAGGTATAATCATTACCACTACTGTGCTGTTTATCCTTGTTACCAAACAGCTTTTGAAATTCTATCCAACCCCTGTCATAGGTCTTCCAAGGTTTATATGAGAATGCAGCAAACGCCGCTCATGTTAATGCTCATCTTGCCATGTTAACTGCCATTCGTGATGTCAGCAAGCTTGTGTTCAATCAACTCACTAGTTGGGTATGCTCTAGTCCTTCATTTCTTTATTCATTTGCTACAATGTTTTTGTTATTTCAGTTAATTTCTATACTAATTGCTCACATTGGGGTCTCACAGGTTATATATTCTGATGAAGATAGAAAGTTTAACAAAGATATTACTATTGGCTTAGTTCGAAGAGAGTTGCTGAACCTTGCTGAGTATAATACTCATATGGCTAAGCTTCTTGATGCCGGAAAGAACAGTATGTATAAACTTAATAATTATCTAGTCAGCATCCATTCTAATAGAAAGTAAACTTAACTTTTATGTGATAAGCAGAGGTTGCTACAGAATTTGCTATATCTCTTATCCAAACATTGGTGGCTGGTGACGCCAGAGTAATATCTGAACTTCCTAATGTTGTTGATGTGTTAGCTAAAGTATGTTCTAACTCTTAAACTAATGAAATTCTTTTTACTTAATTAAATTTAGCATTCTGAAATCAGATCACCCTGCAGGTTGCAACAAGGCCTGATGCTCCTGAGGCGCTTCAACAACTTGTTGAAATTGCTAGGAATCCAGCGGCTGGACTTCCAGCTGGGAAGGATGATTTTATCAGACAACAAAAAGAAAAAAAGGTTACTTCATACCTGTTGTTTTTGTTGCTGTTGTCAGGCAATATTCTCGCATCTTAACTTTATTGTTTAATGGAACAGGTGTCTAATCATCCTGTAGTAAGTAGGGATGACACCGGTGTTCTGGAATCTTCTGAACTAGATCCTGTTGCTTTCCAAGAGCAGGTATATAAAGCTGCGTTACTAACAATGAAATATAATATCCTTGACGTTACAGGGTAACTAAGTAAATATGTGTATCTCACAGGTTTCTCTGCTATTTGCTGAATGGTACCGGATATATGAACTCCCTGGTGTGAATGATCAATTGTCTGCTCGATTTGTTCTCCAGCTGCAGCAAAATGGCCTTTTGAAAGCAGATGATACATCAGACCGTTTTTTTCGCCGTCTTCTGGTAATTCGTTTAGTACCACGATGCACAGACATCTAAGTTTCTTTTTTCTAATTATGCTTTAAGAAATATGTGTTTGTCCTTGCCTATTTTATCAGGATATTGCTGTATCACATTGTATATCTTCTGAGGGGGCTGTTCAATCTCATCAGCAAACACAGACATTATCTTTTCTTGCCATTGATATGTATGCATCACTTGTCTTTTCGATATTGAAGGTTTACCCCATTGACTCTTCTATTTTTAAACTTCTAATTTACAGACGCATCTTTTATGTTGTTTCTCAACATGCCTTTTTTTGTATGGCTAGTTCTCTGCCGACCATGGATTAAGCAAGCTAGCACTTTTGTCGAAGGTTTGAAATTTTATGTTTAACCTGATTGTTCACAGTGATTTTCAACTAGTTGCATACGATAACTGTATATTAATCCACATTTTTGGATGCAGGTGTTAGCAGTGACTGTAAGATTCATTCAAAAGGATGCAGAGGATAAGAAAGTATCGTTCAACCCTAGGCCATATTTCCGGTTATTCATTGATTGGCTACTTGACCTTAGTACTCTTGAACCAGTCTTTGAAGGTTCAAACTTTCAGGTAAATGCAGTTTTCTGTTAAACTTATTAGCACTTTAATGTCAGTTGTTTTCTGTTTCAAGTTATTGTTTTGTGTTCTTACAGGTTTTGACAGCTCTAGCAACTTCCTTCCATGCATTACAGCCTTTGAAAGTTCCTGCATTCAGGTTACGTGATGATAACTGATTTTTTTTTATAGAAGATATCAAACACCTACCTTTTTTTGTGCGTCTAATGTTGAAAAAGTTATCTTTTCTCAGCTTTGTATGGCTTGAGCTAGTAAGTCACAGAAGTTTCATGCCGAAACTACTGACTGGAAATGCTCAGAAGGGGTGGCCATATTTCCAACGTTTGCTGCTAGACTTGTTCCAGTTCATGGAGCCTTTCTTGAGGAATGCTGAACTTGCTGAACCGGTTTGCATCTGTTTCACTCATAACTTGTACCCTTGGCATTTAGCAGTATCATCTTATGTATATGTTTTTATTATTTTCAGGTTCGTTTTCTGTACAAAGGCACACTGAGAGTGCTTTTAGTGTTGCTTCATGATTTCCCAGAGTTCCTTTGTGATTATCATTTCAGTTTTTGTGATATCATTCCTCCAAGCTGCATTCAGATGCGAAATATAGTACTTAGCGCATTTCCACGCAACATGAGGCTGCCTGACCCTTCCACCCCCAACTTGAAGGTCTCTGTCCCTTTAGTTTTTGAGTATGATTGGAGGTGGCAAAGTGCCTGGCGCCTGACCCAAACGGGTTGGGCCGCCGCCCCAAACCCTTTTGTTTATTTGTAAATAAATATTGTGTTAAGTATTCCTATAAAAATAGTTTAATCTCTCCTGATTTAAGAAATCAGGATATGAATTCTTTAGCATTCATATAAATCTGACGCATGACTGATACGTAATTAAGTTATTGTTGATCAGATTTTTAGGTCCTTCTAATCTTGTTTTTTTTTCAGATTGATCTGCTAGCTGAGATTAGTCAATCACCGCGCATTCTGTCAGAGGTTGATGCCGTTTTGAAAGCCAAGCAAATGAAAAATGATGTGGATGAGTATCTCAAGGTATAGAGTTGTATTCTACGAAACTTGAAAATCTCAATAGACTTTTGGCATTAAATAAGTGGCAATGAACATGTGTTTCTGTCTTAATCATACGCACAGACGAGGCCACAAGGGACTACATTTCTTGCAGAACTAAAGCAGAAACTGCTTCTTTCACCAAGTGAGGCTGCTAGGGCCGGAACACGATATAACGTGCCTTTGATGAACTCCCTGGTTCTATATGTTGGAATACAGGTGTGTTCAAGTTCTTGTTGGATTCTAATCAGAAGATATTTTGACTAGATAAGCGAGATTATATTATAACAATGATGCATGGATGCAGGCAATCCAGCAGCAGCAGGCAAGAACACCACATGGACAGTCAATGGCTAGTAATGCATCACTTGCTCTCTTCTTGGTGGGTGCGGCTTTGGACATATTCCAAACCTTGATAATGGAGCTAGAGACCGAAGGGCGATACCTCTTTTTGAATGCGGTTGCTAACCAATTGCGTTATCCCAATAACCACACACATTACTTTTCATTCATCCTTCTTTACTTGTTTTCCGAGTCAAACCAGGTGAGTAGTAGTAGTTGACTTTCATGCTTGTTTAAACTTTCCAACATTTACACGCGCTCAATGTCTGACCACTATGCAGGAGGCAATCCAGGAACAAATCACTAGAGTTCTATTGGAGCGGTTGATTGTTAACCGCCCACACCCTTGGGGCCTTCTAATTACTTTCATTGAGCTTATCAAGGTAATCATTTCATGAATCTAAATGTTTGCCACCTTTAAGTTTATATGTTGATGAGTTGTAAGGCAATAACGGTGAACTTGTTATGAATATATGATTGAGCAGAATCCGAGGTACAACTTCTGGAGCCGATCTTTCACAAGGTGTGCTCCTGAGATTGAGAAACTCTTCGAATCAGTGTCGAGATCATGTGGAGGGCCTAAGCCTGTGGAAGACGGTGTGGTTGGAGGCGGAGGCATATCTGATACCATGCACTAGCACTAGAATATCTTTTGTTGCTTTTTATGGATAATTAGGACGTGTAAATATGGTTGATAGCGTGTAGATGGGAGATTTTGTTGTTTGTTTCGATAACTAGCTTCTAGACGTTATGGATATATTTAGCCAAAATTTCAAACAAACACTGTTAATTCGCATCAATCATCATTGGTTAGATATCATGTACCTTAACTTTGAAATTTAATCATAGTTTTTTGTAAAGGCTTTTGTATGATTGATGAGGAGAGCTTTATAGTTTTTTTTTTCTTCGATAACTTAGAAATTTGCCCCTAGATGGGTATATCAAATACCAGATTTTGTTAAGGGTCAAAATGAGAGGTTAAATGTAAAATATTTGGAGTATTTTTTAGATGTTATAAAAATAAGGTGGATTGACATGATTAGAAACGAGACAAATAGTTTTTTGTACAGTTTTTGTACATGCTTATGTGCAAATCGATTTTATCTAGTAATGAAAATAAGGGCATCATAAGCTGGTATCCAAGTCTTGGTTTAATGATGGATAAAAACTTGAACCTAAACACATTGCTCTTGACAGTGTTCAATCCAGGACTTGATCAAAGAAACCGAAGAAACCAAACACTATATGGGACACTTAGGCGAAAGAAACTCAAAAACAAAAACAAATCTTGGAGGTAAAGAAAACCCTAAATGCGTCTAATAGAACCCAAACAATTAAATAAACATGACTGAAACTGGATGATATACGAACAAAGACAAATTCAAGATTGGCAGTCTCCAATACAGTGAATACGAATTTTAGATTAACCAAGACAAAAATAAAATAAAATATAACACTATTAATCCTAAACATTCTCTGGCAGTTGCAAAACTTCTCCCTCACTCAGCCACTGTTGCAAAACTGCCCAAGACCAAGTAAAAGGATCCGAACAGCAGGTCTCTGGATCCTCCCTTTGACCTGACCGGGTCAGCTGGGTTGAGGTGTGGATTCAGGTATGTATCAGCGTCTCTAACAAAATGATGATAAATTTACCAAACACGGGAAACTATGTTTCAAAACGCTTCCAAACACACCTAAATAAGTTTAAAAATGTAAGTTATAAAAGGTGATCATATGAAATTATATGATACTAAAGAACCAAAATTGAATAGCCAACTATGAATGTATTTAAACTAAATCTGCACTATCTCCTCCTTTTTCTGTTCTTGCCAAGTTGTCCAGATTTAAATGCATGTTCTTGCTCTTGAAGGAAAGCTCTGCTTCTCCCGTATTCCGCAGCCTTTTCTTCGTCTAACCGGGCCTTATCTCTAGCCTTTGCTTCAGCCAAAAAGTGATTATCTTTCCTCAGCTCACGGGCCGCCCCTTTAGCTTCACGCTTCACAAGTTTCTTCAATTTTCTATCCTCAACCCGTTGACGGTCAGGATCATAGTCTCTATTGATCACAAAACTACAAAATATAACCCAGAATTAGGCAATTTCCACCCCTAAATTAATCAAAGGAGTTAACTTCCTTTTTGGTCCCTGAGGTTTATCAGTTTCCTCACTTTTAGTCCGATTTTAAAAAAAATCGATTCAAGTGCCTCATTTTGGCTTCTTTATTTCAATTTTGATCACCTTTAAAAATCTGTCCAAATTTTTTGGACAGATTTTTAAAGGTGACCAAAATTGAGTAAAAAAACTAAAGGTGAGGCCCTTAAATCGATTTTTTTTAAACCTGGACTAAAAGTGAGAAAGCTGGTAAACCTTAGGGACCAAAAAGGAAGTTAACTCTTATCAAATGAGAAGAAAATATTAATCAAATCGATAATCACTCAAGAGAATTACCCTTCTTCAAACTTCGGATTGAGCAACTTAATTGGAACGGGCTTTTGTTTCCTCATTTGTAATGGCAGACGTAACATGTGGTGTTCATCGGTTTTCTTGTTGATTAGCTCCACAATAGCTTTCAATTTATCTTTTAGTGCATTGGGCATGTGATCTTGTTCTGCTAGTCCCACTATTAGACTAGAAATTGGTGAAAATATCTCGGGAAATGATTTAAACTCGTCGTAAATGTTAACATATCCTTGTAGAGTATCAATTACTGCTACAAGCATGCTTGCCCTGCATAAAACCACAATTTTGTTAACATTAAAATGCCAAGGAATACACAAGTGCAAGAAATTACTCACTTGAAATTTTCAGAGGTGAAATAAGGGGAGTCATTTGGTGAGTCCATCAACATAAGGAAATCTAACGGCTTTATTTCGTCAACCGTGCCACATAACCGAAGCAAAGGCTTTGGGGATTTTAATTCCATCAGGTGATATAACTGCAACAGTAAAACACGATTTGAATGTAAGCTAGCAAATGACAAAAGTATCTTTATCAACAATATATTCAGATCTATGATTTTTTATTTATTTTTATTTTTTATAAGGTGTTAAGACACACCTCGGAATCTCGAGAAGTTTCAGGCTTTTCATCTGAAGCTGACATTAAAAGGGTTTGCAGAAACACTAAGGCTTCTGGGCAGAACTTTTTTGACTGCTTGCAGACCTAGATAGTAAGAACATAAGATGTGATCAACAACAAATTCTTTTGCATTTAAGTAAATAATGAAAATAAAAATAATAAATGTGTATTACAGATAGAAGCATAGAGCACAAGAAGGAGCCAATTGCCACATCACGGCCAGACGTAATTGGACAACGTGTCAAATATTCACACATTAATAACATTGCAGGGGTCATAACAACATGACGAAAATCCGAGCAAGGAAATATCATGGACCAGAGTCTCAAGAGAAATAATGTCTTTACAGAAGGCCAACAGCTTTTCTCTGCAACGAAATAAAGATAAGAATTATAATATCTTATTTTGATAAATACTTAAATTTGGAGAAAGCTCGAGGTATGAAAGAAACCTGAAATCTTAATATCCTCTGCAAAAAGTGATCGAGTTCTAAGTAGTCGTTGGCGAGCACATATGGCAGCGAAGTACGGGATTTCTATACTCATTTCCATCAGAGGCTTGACAAGCAAGTTTAACAATTTAAAATTCAATGGCTTTTTATTTGCTGAAACAGAAAAATACTGCAGCAATAGACCATAGAATACCTGAAAATGGAGGACTTTCATTCGTTAGAACTTATTATAATAGGTATAGTAAAGCTGCATCAAGTTGGAAAACAATCATTCTCAATAACTAAATAAATAGTACAACTTCAAAAGGAAATTATAAGCCTACTTGGATTTTCTTTCGATTTTCTGCAGCGATTTTGATTGCATTGAACGCACGAATTCGCCTGATGGCTTCAATGATTTCATCATCTGAACGGTTATCCAAAAATGCAGACAATTCATCCATGGTTTTTGGAGCTTCGATTGTATATGGAAGGTCTTCATGTAGAGCTCCAGTAGGTTGGACCTTTGAACCCTTTTTCTTAGCATCTAAACTATCCACATGTTCATTAACATTTGCAGCATTTTTATGGCCCTTCGGTTTTGCCTCCAAATTCACATCATCATCCTCTCCTGTTTTTACCTTGATGTCATCCTCATCATCATCGTCTTCATCATCATCCTCATCATCATCATCACTTTGTTCCCAATCTTTTAGAGATTTTGGTATTTCACTTTCCAAGCCATCTCCTTCTCCATCATCATCCTCATCATCTTCATCTTCATCATCTTCTTCATCACCATCGTCTTCACTATCAACATCGATTTCATTTTCTTTTCTGAGCATCTGTTGTATCCAGGCCAATTTGGTTTTTGGTTCATCATTACCAAAGGAATCTCCAAGATCATCTCCCGAAATAGAAGTTAGCTTCTTGGAGTTGGAATTTTCATGATCTTCAGCATCATCATCATCATCATCATCTTCACTTGTATCATCAGCAGCATGCATCCTTTTCTGCCTCTCTTCCTAAGAATCATAACCACAAAAAAAAAAAAAAAGTTTTACGAGTCATGCTATGTAGATTATAGTCCTACATGTCACATTAACATACCTCCAACTCTTCTAGTCGCTCTTTTTCATCTTGTGCAAGTTCTTCGGGTGTTTTTGTCCTATTTGACGGGCGAGCACGCATATCCAGCACCATTTCGTTGAGTAACTTATCATACGCATCAGCTTTTTCCTGCAATTAATATTTAATCGATTAAGTTCCAGATTATAATAATCTAATAAAAGAAAACCACATCTGATTTAGCGCGTATAATTGTTTTATATCCTATTTACAAATGCAAATCTAAAATATTACCTGAACAGGTTCAACTTTACTAGATTTAACAGCTTTAACGCTCTGCAAAGACGTAAACTGTTCATCCAGTTTCTTTATCAGTTGGTCATTTTCTTCCTTGTCCTTAGCTTTCTCCGCCTGGTAGTACACCAGCAACGAATAAACAGAAACCATGTTATACACATAACATATAATAATATCAATCAAAGAAAATTTCCAAAAATAATAGAGGATAGTTAGTTATATGATCATTGATCAAAACCTTGAAAAATTTGCTCTTGGATATTATCTCATCATAGACCTCCTTTTTACTCTTCTGTCTCTGTAATAACGAAGACATGACGTAGATTAAAAAACAATTAAAATTACATGTGGACGCCACGTCAGCATTCAAGTAATCCAACTCGTCTCACATTTACCTCTCCGTTGGGTTCACTTGCATGAGAACCAGGGGTGCCATCGGCACTAAGCTGTTTTAAAATGACAGACCGCTCTGTTGAAAAACGATAATTATGTTAAAACAAATAAAAGATTAGTAAATGGTCTAATATTTAAGAAAATAAATGTGAGCTTACTCTCAGCCTCTGCTGCCTCTACATCTTCCTCATCAAGCGGAACTTCATCATCAAAATCATCTCTTTCAGGATACAAGCCATCGCCTTGATTATCATACTCATCTTCTTCCCCATCAGATAGATTAAACTTGCTTTTCTTACTAAGTTTAACCTAGAACAAATATCAAGAAACTAATCACTACTATATACATACAATACAATTTTCCATCTATGGTCTATAAACTTCAAACTAAACAATTACCCGTAATTCTCGTTGCGATCTGAGAATGGCCTTATCAAACTCACCAAGATCCTCATTCTGCTCTCCAATTCTCTTATCCACAAACACTGATGACTTCCCACTCCTCTCATAATCTTTGAGCAATGTTTTCTTCCTCTGCACTTATTCAACATCAAAAATATATAAAAACCTTACATCCCAATTCCCAAAATCCAAACTTCACAAACCCTAGTAATATCTTGCAAAAAGTTTACATCTTTCACAACATACACACATCTATACAATCTTTCCAACATAATCTTTCACAACATTATATCTGACAGAAAGTTCAAGAAACAAATTCTTGCCTTTTCGATGGCGAGAGAGCGTGCGAGGCCAATACGGCGTTCTTCTCCTTTGCGCTTCTTTCCGAGGATATCGAATTTGCGGCGGGACCAGATGGTTTCGAAGGGGTTAGGTTTTGTAACGGGAGCTTTGACTTTCATGGAAACGGCATTGGGATTGATCCTCTTCTTGTTCTTCTTTTTAGTGGTATCTCCATTGTTGTTACTATTATTAGGTCTCAAGATTTTCACCATCTTTCAGCTTTCTGTCGACGGCCACCGGAAAGTTTGTGGTCAGGAATATGAGGTTTTGGACGGGTTGGCGCCGGCGTTTACGGTTTACAGCGGTGGTGAAGAAGAAGAAGAAGAAGAAGAAGAAGAAGAAGAAGAGGGTATTGCTTCTTTGCGGTTTTCCGTTTATTTTAGGGTGGGCTGGATTTTGATTTTGATTGAGCAATTTGGGCTTCTCTGCTGGGCTACACCAAGATGAAAACAATCTGGTCCGTTAAATTCCAAACCCGACCCGGTCTTAACTAGAGGTGCAAATCCCAAACCGTTTTGGGTTCTCAAACCGGTTTTCAAACCGGTCAAAACCGGTTTTGACTAACCCGATTCCCAAACCGGTCAAACCGAACCGGTTTCAATCGGTTAGGGGTTTTTGTGAAGAAACCGGTTTGAAACCGGTTTGGCCCAAACCAGTTTGAAACCGGTTTCTTCACATCACTTTTAAGCAACTTTTTCTAGCCGTTTATGTGTTATAAACATTACCCCACTTCCCAATCTCTTAAATTCCAACAAAGATTACCCCTTATTCACTCAAAAAATGGCCTCTTCAAGTGCTCAAAGCAACGCCGACAACGACGAATTCTCGATTGTGAGGATTGTTCCAACAAAGAGAGCTCCGCATTTGTTCAGGCCGCATTTCGATTTGGTTGAGTTGAAAAATGGTATGTAAAAGGCTCGGTGTCATTGGCAATGGATTGAACTCGACTACCCCAACAATAATGTTTAATCTCGTTAAAATATTTTGTAGTTTCTTTCAAAATTAGGTACTTTTGTAATCGTTTAGTTTTTTTTCAATAAAAATGTATGTTTTTTTTAGTTTTTATAAAGTTTAAAGAAAAATTTAAAAAAAAATATACAAAACCGGTTCAAACCGGTTTGAGATCCCAAACCGGTTCGGTTTCTAACCGGAACCGGTTTCACCGGTTTCTCGAACTCGTGCTCAAAACCGGTTTGGTAACCGAACCGGTTTGGCCCCAAACCAGTTTTGACCAGAACCGATTTTGGTCAAAACCGGTTTGAGAACCGAACTGGTTTGGTTTTCAAACCGGTTTTTGCACCTCTAGTCTTAACCAGAGGTGTTCAAAACTGGATATTCGGATACGAATTGGGATAGAGAACTGGATATCAGAATTTCTAAATAAAGCCCAAAAATAGTCAAATAAAAACACATTAAACCTTTCTTCATCATTCTCAGCAATCACATTAGATATTTGTGGACTTATAAATCATAAGTTGTCTGCTTTTGTTTTATTAGTTTTAAGGTTTCACACTTTCACATTCATGACACCGCCACTACATATTTGTGGATTTTGGAAGGAATATCATTGATGTAGATACTTTTGTTAATTATTGATATTGTTGAAAACAATATGTGTTACTTTTTTTTTTGAACGGCCAACAAACATATAATTGTCCAGGTACTCCGTACGGGGTGACCCAATGGCAAAAGGCCATCGTCGGCTGGCCCAACCCAGCCGTATGGAGCCCTTTGGGATTTGCGATCCCAGGTAAGATCGGTCCAGGATCATGGGATCCTTTTCTATCATATAGGAAGGGTTGTAGCACAAAATGTACTTTTAAGTAATTGCCCCATATATCCTATATCTATCTATATGAAAAAGAAATCATGTAACCAAGTTATCTCCAGTTCCGGGAAAAACCCACCCGCCCAAAAGCCCACTGGTGGTAAAACCCGGTCGCTCTCAGGATCGAACCAGAAACAACAAGGTCCTGGTCTTCCTTCATAGAGTCCCTCATGCCTCAGAACAATATTGTTGGGAGCAAGGATATAACCTGGGTCACTAGGACACAAGGTGATCACCTTAACCACTCCAACAACATGCCATTGGCGTGTTACTTAGAGTCGTTCTCTTGTTTTCATGCATGTTTTCTCGTTTATGTTCGTTTAAATTTGTGTTCGTTTATGTTCATGAACTGTTTGTTTAGTCTTTAACGAACGAACGTAAACGAACATGAACATGTTCATTTTCTTACTAAACGAACATGAAGACAAACATAAAATAAAATTGGTCGACTGGTGTTCGTGTTCGTTTGGTTTGTTTACAGGCAGGCATAGACGAATTAAATCAACTCAAAGAGTTTTGAACATTTGAAAAAGACTAGTTGCTTTCTTACTGTATTTTTCGTATATCTATATTGTATACATGATTTTTATTTTAGCATTCTGCTCTTATATGTTAGTATAAGTGAGTGGTTAACCTGCCCCGCGTTACAATGGGCTACCTATTTATACCATTTTAAATATGAGCTTGTAATTATCCCCATAACAATGCCAAAGGGTGTGCTTTTAACAAATTTACAACTCACCAAATTTTACAAATTTTATTATAACACAATTACAATATGAATTTACTCATACAACACATTAGACAAATAACACGATCATTCGACCATGATTCTCATACTCAAAATGCCCTTCAAACAAATCGATCTGATACTACGTCTACTCCAAGATCACTTTATCTATATCTCTATTGTAAAGCAGAGGCTGCAAAACAACAATTTCGATCACGATTAGACTATGATTTAGCCTCAAAGCCTTATTCTACTATAGGCTCAAAGTAATGGGGTAAGGTTCCTTGGAAAACTACTATTATTTGGAAAACTGGAAAACCAAAGGAAAGTTATATTAAATGAAAGCTATTTGGGTAATTTGACAATTTTTTTTCTTTTGGTTTCACATATATCCACATGATAACTTTTTAAAAAACAAACAAAAAAAGAAAAAAAAAGACAAAAAAACAAAAAAAAAAGAGAAAAAAACGTTTTTTTTTGTTCATCTTGTCCATCCGACTATGTTGCATATATGCAACATAGTATGTTGCATACGTTGCATATATGCAAAATAGTATGTTGCATATATGCAACATTGTATGTTTCACATGTTGCATATATGCAAAATAGTATGTTGCATATATGCAACATTGTATGTTTCATATGTTGCATATATGCGATATAAAAAACATACAATATTGCATATATGCAACATAGTCGGACGAACCCATAAAAAAAGAACGTTTTTTTTTTAGTTTTTTTTTAGTTTTTTTTATTTTTTTTAAGGTCGTAAGGTGGAAATTAGTTGGATAGACACGGAAATTTAAAAAAGAAAAAAAAGGAGCACCAAAATGACCTAAATAGCCTTCATTTAATATATTTTTCCTTTGGTTTTCCAGTTTTCCAACTAAAACTTAGTTTTCCATTGAACTTAACCCCAAAGTAATGTGAGTTAAAACTATCATGATATCAACTCCCATCAATATTTATGTTTTTGGTATTGCAAAGAGTGATAAGCATCTTTATTTTTTTAACCACAATAATTTTTATTAGACTAGCCGCTAGCTAGACCAAAGAGATTACAATGAAAACATAGAATACAATGAAGAAACAACCACGAGAAACTTGTTGCTTTGATCTCTGAATGAGGATACCCGAGTGAATGTTATTGTTCTCAAATTGCCGGGGATTTCAAGAATTTGTTGAGTAATTTCCTTATAGATTTTGAAGTCGTATATGTTCACTTTAAGATTGAATAATTGGAGTGCCTACCAATGATTTGATTGGATAAAATCATAATGATTCTAGATTTGTGTATGAGAATGGATGTCGTGATTTTGAGAGGAACAAAGTGATTTTATGGAATCAATATCGACCAATTAGGGAGAAGGAGCGTATTTGCATTTATCCATATAACTGCAAATATGAATTTTGAATAAAATACACTTTCAGTCCCTTAAGTTTTATTAATGCAATTTTGGCCCGAAATTTTTCAACCTTAGCCAAGGGCTCTGCCCCTTGGACTCCGCTCCTCTCGGGGGTGCTATCCCCTTGGATCCATCATTAGTCACGATGACATTCAAACAAACGTGCAATCTTTCTTGAATGTTATACGCAATCTTAAATTACACTAAAATATCCAACACAAATTTCTTTCCGTTTCTAGCTTTCCAAATCCATCAAAGTGTGGAGTAGACCAAAACTCTAAGGGGGGTTTGGTTCGTGGAATTCGTTGGAATTTGAGTTGGAATTGGATTTGAAATTGGAATTGGAATTGGATTTGGAATTGGAATTTAAAGGAATTGGAATGTGAGGAAACCGGAATTTGAAGGAATTGGAATGTGAGGGAATTGGAATCCATTGGATTAGATTTAAAATTAACATTCATTAAAAAAAAGTAAAAAATTACTAAAGAACCCAACCAACCGGACCCGACACCCGACCCCGACCGGACCGGACCCGACACCCGACCCCGACCGGACCGGACCCGACACCCGACCCCGACCGGACCGGACCCGACACCCGACCCCGACCGGACCCGACCCGACACCCGACCGGACCCGACACCCGGGCCGAAAGGACCAGAGCCGACCCCCGGACTGGACCGACCGGACCCGAGCCCTGCCTGAACCGACCGGACCCGACCTCCGCCCAAAGCAACCAGACCCGGCCCCCGAAACGGACTGACCGTACCATAAACCGACACAACCCCCAGAACAACTGGACCCGACCCCCGAACCGGATTGACCATACCATAAACCAACCCGACCCCCAGATCAGACCTGACCTCCGGACCCTCGGGTCTGGGGGAGGGGTCCGCTCGGTCAGGTCCAGAGTTCGGGTCGGGTGGGTCCGGTCCGAGGGTCAGGGGGTCCGGTTTGGTCAGGTCCGGGTTTCGGCTCCGGTTGGTCCGGTCCGAGGGTCGGGTCCGATCGGTCCGGTCCGGGGTTCGGGTCCGGTCCACGGGTCGAGTAGTTGTCATCGATGTGGAAGAAATGTGAAATCCTTTATTATTACGAAGTAATGTGAAATCCATTGAATGAAAGAATTTGATGGAATTTAATCAAATACCAATTCCAATTTCTTTATTAACCACATTAAATATGATATTTAAATTCCAATTTCATTGAATTCCACGAACAAATACACTAAACAATGAAATTTGAATTTCAATTCCAATGAAATACTACGAATTCCATCATATCACATTAGAGTTTTAAGGTTGCCAAGGTTCATTGTGATAGTAGAGATGAACGTTGTGTTCCCGAGTTTACTTAAGGAGAGAAAATAAAAGAAAAGAAAAGAAAGGAAAGGAAAAGAAGGGAAAATAAAAGAAAAGGGAGGGATTCGTTTCCTTCCAAATCGGAAAGAAATGAGAACTTAAAACACTTGCCTAATTTTCTCTCCCTTTTCCCTACCTTTCTCTCCTTAATGCTGTGTTCCCGAGTTTACTTAAAGAGGAAAAAGAAGAGAAAAGAAAGAAAGAGAAAGGAAAAGAAGAGAAAGGAAGAGAAGAGAAGTGATTCATTTCCTTCCAAATCTTTCCTATTTGGAAGGAAAGAAAAACAATAGAACATGAAATAACTTTCCCTCCCTTTCTCTCCTTTAATGAAACTCGGGAACACAATTTTTTTTGTTTCCTTCCCTTTCCCTCATTAACGCTGTGTTCCCGAGTTTACTTAAAGATGGAAAAGAAGAGAAGAGAAAGGAAATGAAGAGAAAGGAAAGGAAGAAAACGGAAGAGAAGGGGAGTGATTCCTTTCCTTCCAAATCCTTCCGATTTGGAAGGAAAGAAAAACAATAGAAAATGAACTAACTTTCCCTCCCCCTTCTCTCCTTTAATGAAACTCGGGAACACAACTTTTTTTTGTTTTCTTCCCTTTCCCTCCTTAAGTGAAACTCGGGAACACAAAATTTTTTAAACTTACTTCCCTTTCCTTTCCTTTCCCTCGTTAAATGAACTCGGGAACACAGCGTAAGTGAAACTCAGGAACACAAATTTTTTTAGACTTCCCTCATTTTCCTTTCCTTTCCCTCCTAAAATGAACTCCGAAACACAGTGTAAATAAAACTTGGAAACACACAATTTTATTATGAAACTTGAAAACACAAAGTTTATTATGTTTCTTTTCCTTTCCTATTTTAAAACCGCCGGCCCATAGGAAGCGGGCGGTATTTTTTTTTTGGAAAATTGGATTTAAATAATCCCATGTTTTCCTTGTTTGCAACTAATAATCCCACATTTATCATTGGCATTTGTTAGTCCCACATTTAAATGTGTTTATTTATGTTGGTCCCTCCGTTAAATTTTTTTTGTTTGACCCATTAACCAACCCAGCTCACCCAAGTAACCCATTTGAACCCATTTGACCCAGTTGCCCAACCCACTTAACAACTATCAACCCATTAACCCAACAATCAATCAAAATACATACTAAACCATCATAATTCATTCATAATCCACCAAAATACAGGTGCAGCAGCAGGTTAAACATCAAGATACTTAAAACCATTCAACATGCAATTGTAACACCAAAAGTACATGTTCATCAAGATTAAACATCAAGATACTTAAAAACAACAAAGTACTTCAAAACATCAAATAACCATTCATAAAACAATCCCACCCTGAGTTCTTGCTGTTTTTTTTGGCCTTCCTCTCGGTGCCTTGGACTGAGCAGCAGGTACAGCAGCAGGTGCAACAGCAGGTGCAGTAGCAGGTGCATCAGTATTCTTCTTGGGCCTTCCTCTTGGTCTCTTAGTTACAGGTGCATTAGCAGGTGCAGCAGTACATGTCTTCTTATTATGCCCCTTTTGTTTGCAATTGCTACATGTTGTCAACCCACCATGCTTGGTTAACTTTCCAGATTTTTTGGGGTTCTCATGTGGGTCTTTCCTCCTATTCTTCTTAGGCCTTCCTGGACCAATCTTGATTGGTGGTGGATCCAAAGGAAAATCCACTTGTGGCCAATACTTTTGACTAGGTAAAGGTGGGATAAACCTATCATAAGCTGCAATGTACATCTGTTTTGTGTAACACATTGCCACATAATTCTCAGCTGGAAATCCTAGAAATCCCAAAACTGCACAAGCATGGTGGCATGGTATTCCTGTAAGATCCCATTTCCTACATGTACATGACCTGGTATCCAAGTTAACTGAAACCTTCTCTAAATCCTCCACTTCATACATCACTTTTGTTGAAGGAGATATCTTGCAGTGGTGGGCCCTCCCTTTCTCTTTGTCAAGCTTTGTTTGAACCCTTGGGCAGACTACCACAGGCTTGTTAACCATCTCATGATGTTTGTTTACAAGTCTTGTCATGATGGCAACTCTGATATCTTCAAGCATGTTGATAAGGTGCTTGGATCTAGATTGGATGATGAATCCATTGAAAGTTTCAGCCATGTTATTAACCACCACATCAGCATTACTTCCTATTTCCATGTAGCACCTACAAAAACACTTGGTATTCTGATTCAAGAAGGCAGTAGCAGCATCCTCTGATAACCCTTTCATCTCCTCAACTGCTGCTAAATGGTCTGCTTCTGCATATGCCCTGACAGCCTTCCAAAAAACAGCTTTGAGCTCTTCACCTTTGTATTTCTTGTTCCAGTTGGCATAAATGTGCCTAGCACAATTCCTGTGTTCAGCTCTATCCCAATACATTGCCACTCCATTCAACAGTCCCTGTAAACAACAAACATCAATATAATGGTCCATTCATCAAAATATTGATAACAAGTTAAATCATACCTTTTGCTGGTCTGATATAAGGGTCCATCCCCTTCCATCATCTGTAACTTTCATGGCCTTCTTCAACTCATACATGAACCACTGCCATGAGTCATTGTTCTCTCCTTCTACTACAGCCCATGCTACCGGGTACATCTGATCATTAGCATCTCTTCCTATGGCAGCTAGTAACATCCCACCTAAAAAGGTCTTCAAGAAACACCCATCAAGGCAGAGTAGCTTCCTACATCCAGCTAGGAATCCATTTCTAACTCCATCAAAACATATAAATAGCCTATGAAAGACATCTACCTCTCCCTCTACCCCTAGGTAAGCTGGTGTCACTGTTTCTAGCTGAAAAACAGAGTTGGGGTTTTCCTTCCTTAATGCCTCTAAATAGGAACCAAGTTTACAGTAGTGGTCCTTCATGGAACCATGTAAAAGCCTATGAGCATGCTGCTTTGCCCTGTAAGCCATCCACTTGTTGATAAACAACTTGTATTTCTCTTTGACAGCATCCTGGATTTCACTGGCAGGCCAATGTGGTCTTTGTTTAAATCCAGGCAACAACTGCTTGGCTATGTATGCAACATTCAATTGCCTATTTTTATCCATATTTCTTTGACAAGTATGCTCCTGAACCACACTTTTAACCATATAGCAGACCTTTGTATCATGAAATGAAGCATATACCTTGAATGGGCAACCCTGCACACAAGTTGCACCAACCCTGCCACTCCTATTCTTGTTGCTAGTAGTTATTGACAAATTCCTACCATTAGCTATTGCATAGTTTTTAATGGCCTGTTTGAAAGCATACCTTGTAGCAAATCTTGTCCCTGGCACCCACTTCCAATTGCTCCAATCTGTGGAGTCTGAAACAACCGGTACATATAGCTTGTGCTTCTTACCTCTTATGTCATCCTCCTCACTTTCACCTGGTGAGTTAATGTCAGCCTCTGAATCTTCATAACTACTATATCCACCATCAGATCCAGTTACATTATTAGGTTCAACAACATCTTCATGGGCAGATCTGTTGTTATCCTCAACTTCACCAAATGTCAGAAGTTTTGCAAAGAAGATTTGTTGATCCTGATGTTCTCTAATATTTTCTTGAGTTATCACTGCTGCAGATGCATTCCATTCCTCATCATCAGTATCTGAACCTGATCCAACTACTTCATCATGTTGTATTTCCTCAACATCTTCCTCATCAGATAGGTTATCATGTTGTACTGTTTCAACTACTTCATCATGTTGTACTGTTTCACCAATCTGCTCAAGTGACTCATATGTACCCCCACCAGATAGGTTATCATCTTCATGGGCCATGGCAGAATTGGGCTGGGCTTCATCAGCACTGGATTGGGCCTCATCTGAACTGGGTTGGGCCTCATCAGAACTGGGCTGGGCTACGGGTTGATGGTTTTGGGTAATGGTATTATCATCTACCGGAGAACATAGACATTGTGGGAAACTTTTGTCTGTAAGACATGCATATATATCCAATATACCATTAAACTCACCAAGTATTTGAAGCAATTCAGCAACATCATTATCATCCCGTATCTGGAACAAGTAATCTTCAATTTTAAAATCAGGAGGCCGCCAATAGAGCATTACATCGTCCCTTGAAGTGTATGTGTACGGGTCACTCTTCAATACCACTTCAACCAACTCAGAATGTGACATTTTCGAGATTTCAATCTCAAAAAGCTTTGAGCTTCCTCCTTCATACCTTGTTTTAGGTTCTAGGTAAAATTTCCCTCCGTATGTAAGATTCACAAACAGAAATAACCCCATGGAATCGACAATCAGATGGGGAATGAGTTTGAGATCGAGATGGGGTGAAATTGATTGAGTATGAGTAACTGAGTTGGTCGATTTAGGGGAAATTAGGGTTTTCTTAGCGGTAAACAAATAAATGATTTAAGTTTGCCACATCAGATAAAAAAAATAAAAAAATAAAAAAAAATTGACACGTCAGATGCCAGCTTGGATTTCCGTTAGTGATGTTAAATTTTTTAACGGAGAGCCCAATAGAAATCAAGACGGGCATATGTGGGATTAATGGATGCCAAAGGGAAATGTGGGATTAATGGATGCAAAAAGAGAAAAGGTGGGATTAATTAAATCCAATTTTCTTTTTTTTTTAATTGAACGGCAATATTATCGAAAATAAAGGAAGATTCCGATATGGATTTGTAACTAACTCTCCCGTTGATTACCTCCCCGTCGTTAATGGCTACTCTGTCTTCGTATTGCCTCAAAATCGATACACTACGCGCTAGTAACAGCACCGTCTTCCTCCCAGTTTCAGTAGCTTCTCTCATCTGCGATTGCCAGTTTCCTCCTAAAACCCTAATTTCATGCCGCTCGTCTATTAACCTCCGGTTGAAGTTTTCTGATCCGTATAATAAAGCGACAGGACATTTTCAAATCCACAGTGATCGATTTGGCATTCAATATAAATCACGCCGGATACTCACTCGGACTCCGGTGGTGAGAGCCGATGCGAACCAGATTGATGATGACGAGGAAGCTGTTGAGGTAAGAGAAGCTGGATGTTACTTAAGGCGCTAGTTTTCATTTGCATGTTCTTAGGGTCAACGAATTATATACATTTGGATCGTGTAACGTGAATTGTTCTGAATAAATTGCAAGTATCTGTTGATTTTTGGCTGAACCATTCATTCTTTTCGTGACCTAGAATTCATAGCATAATAAGCATAATTTTATTTAGATTTACAGTGAAAGAAATTCTCAACTGTTCTGTAGTTTATAAATGAACTCAATTTATGTGTTAAGTTATTGAATCAAGGTAGTTAGTGGGGGATTTCTTTTGTTTATTGTAAATGTAATCACTCAAGAACTCCTTAGGGTTTAATGGGATTTGAGGCCAAGTTAGCTTTTGAAGTCGGAATGGATATTCATATTTAGATTTTGGTGAATTTAGAGAGTAAATGAGTTTAAGTATGACTTGGTTGGCAAACTGGTATATGATGCATTAGCCTTGGGATGCCATAAATAAATATGAAATTAAACAGAAAGATATCTTCTTCACATATTATATGTACTTGACAAAATGCTGAAATAACAAGCAAACATATTTACCATGTTTTGTTATTTTCTGTTATGAATTCAAATTATTGTCACTCGTAAATCATAATGCATATGTGTAGGTTTCCAAAGTCAACGGTTCATCAAAAAAGGAAGCAGATTTAGAGCAACAGCACAAATCGAGTCAGCTGGCAAAAAGGGTTGTGTTTGGACTTGGAATTGGAATAACTGCCGGTGGAGTGGTAATAACCGGAGGATGGGTGTTCTCTGCGGCTGTAGCTGCTGTTGGTTTTACTGCTTCAAGAGAATACTTTGAACTGGTTAGAAGTCAGGGAATTGCTTCCGGAATGACTCCTCCTCCTCGTTATGTGTCTCGAGTTTGCTCTGTTATCTGTGCTCTTATGCCTTTACTCACTCTGTAAGATCTGCCAGATACACACTTGCTTCTGACTATTGTCTTTAGTTTTATATTGAAAATGATTATTACTACGAACTAGTTCATTTGTATGAAACTGTAAAAGTTTTCATGTTTAAATCAATAGTCTCTAAGAAGCTGTTATGAATCACACATACCTTCTGTAAAATCATTTTTTTGTTTGTTGATTGTTCTATTTTCTATGATTTCAGATACAAGGGTCAAATTGATGTTTCTGTGGCATCAGCAGCTTTTGTAATTGCTATGGCATTATTGTTACAAAGAGGAAATCCTCGTTTTTCTCAGCTCAGCAGTACAATATTTGGCTTGTTTTATTGTGGATATCTTCCTTCTTTTTGGGTTAAGCTTAGATGTCGTTTGCTAGCACCTGCCTTGAATACCGGTAAGTCTTCAGGCCGTCATGCCTATTACTTTACAATGGTGAAAATTTTCATAAACTTCTTTTAGCAGTTTATTAGCTTCATAATCTTTGAAGATGGCAGTAGTCACATTATGTGTAGTTTCATTACATATGTTTTAAAAACAGATGTTGCTTGATGGGATTCCAAGAAAATATTAGCAGTAAATAAAAAATGGTTTACGTGGTCAACAAAATGCTAATTAAATATTGTATCTTTAAGAGGAGTGGGAGCTACATGGCCAATACTGTTAGGCGGGCAAGCTCACTGGACGGTTGGTCTTATAGCCACATTGATATCTATCAGCAGCATAATTGCAGCAGATACGTTCGCTTTTGCTGGCGGAAAGGTGTGTGTGTGCATCTATGTGTATATATATCTATACACTTTTCTTCTGGCCTCATGATTTGACACATATTTTCTTTACTGTCATTAAAGGCTTTTGGTAGGACGCCACTTACTAGTATTAGTCCCAAGAAAACATGGGAGGGAGCAATTGCAGGCTTAACAGGTTGCATAGTCACCTCTGTATTGTTGTCAAAGATCTTTTCTTGGCCTACTTCTATGTTCAGGTAGACGTGGAAAATGGGCGGATTGGGTTACGGGATAAAACATGTCTAGGCAGGTTGACCTGAATTTTTTTTTTTTTTTTTGAGTTGTTTTAGGTCAACCTTGGACCTGTTACAGATAAACACAACCCGTGTTGACTCATTTATAAACAAATGGGTCGATTGTTCCACCTCCTTCTGTAGCATTATTTAATGTGGTTATTGTGTGTCTTTTGTTTCAGTGCAATCGGTTTCGGCTTCCTGAATTTTTTTGGCTCTCTTTTTGGTGACCTTCTTGAGTCTATGATAAAGAGAGACGCTGGTGTAAAAGATTCAGGATCCCTCATACCTGGTCATGGTAACTGTTCTACTCTCTAAGATTATCTTTTATTCACATATATGGAGCTTTTAAACTTTATAGTAATAACAAAAACAAAAGGGGTTGGGGCATGCGTATGGGGTTAACGTCTCCGTTGACTAAGCTTTCATATATGAAAACATGTTAATTAGGAAAATGAACGATTAAACATGGCTTTTGTCCCCCATTCTTGTAAGATTACCAATATTTTTTGTATGATTTTTCGCCATACATTTTATTCCTGCTATGTTGATCTTGTGGGCACTTAGTTTTTATACACTCTTACTGCAGCATACAAGCTTTTGATTTATGACAAAAATAATCTAAGGTAGTAACTAGTAAGGTGGTTAGATCGAGGGTTATTAACGAATGTTAAGGGAATGATACTAGGTGTTTGGCTTTAATATTACAATGAAACTCTGAAACTTGGTTTCCTCCAAACTCTCTGGAATCTACTCGTATTATTGGCGTTTAATGAATCTAGTTAGTTTTGTATAGTTGATGGGGTAATGTCTTTTGCAGGTGGAATTCTGGACAGGGTGGATAGTTATGTTTTTACGGGTGCACTCGCTTATGCTTTCGTCCGTAACTTACTGCCCCTTTATGGAGTTTGAGTTCATCTAGGTCAGATGATGCTGCCTGCTCGCGAAACGTAAGGAAGACATACACATAACGTTTAGATTTAAAGCTTATATCTAAGTGGCCGAGTAAAGATTGTTTCATTACCTGCAATGCTCTATGATCAATTGTGTTTATTGAGCTAGTTTTCAAATCATTTTAACCAACCACTAGTCTTTAAATTACATATTTCAAAAGCTAGCTCGCTCCACAAAGCAATGTTTATGACGAGACTAGGACTTGTTATCATTTTGAGATGACATCTTTACTATAAACTTTGAAACTGTGAGGCTAATTATCAAATAGATTAGTCTCCATAAAGAGGTGGCGAGGATTAAAACCCTTACAAAGTTAATGTTAGGTGGTACTAGAGTAAAAAAAAAAAGAGAAATTTACCAAAATACAAATTTGGACCATTGACCTTTCCAAAGTACACCTTGTTTTGCAGCCGGCGGATAACTACACTTTGCTTTCTAGTGACCATCGAGGTTCCGATATGTATGCTCCGACGGCTTAGACTACTAAACTTAGCCGGTGTACAATATCGTTGAAAAGAAATGTGGGTCCGACTCCAAACCAATAGGAAGATGGCAGGTAGACATCCCAAGCTGACCATTAAGACATGTCTTTAACTAGTGATGACCTGTCTTTGGGGACATTCAAAAACTTAATAAACCTAGATAGTCCGGGTTCAGGTTTACAAATTACAAACAATTCTTGAGCGCTTAACTAGGACGTCCTTAAGGGGACAGTGCGAAAGATTAATTCCGTGATAATGTGAGATTTAACTTAAGTGGTATAACATGCATGTTGACATTACCGAATTCATTCACAATTAAGGGTTGTGACGTGTGAATTCTTTAGAAAAACTAAACCAGTCAAAATTGGATGCCTTGATTAAAGTTCTAAAAGAAAATAAGATACTTGGTGTCGTCCGAGCAGGTATGTTCATTTTTTATATACGTTCACCGTCATCAATATTATATCATGCTTACCATCAACCTTTTATACCTTTTAATTTGCATTACTATTACCTACGTAATGCCACTTATACTTATCTATCCCAATGTTTGTGTAGTTGTCTATACAGTTGAGTTCCAGAAACACGGATTACCTCATGCTCATATATATTTGTTTATGCATACCGGTTTCAAACTTCCAACCTTTCAACACATTGACCCTATGATTTTAGGTGAAATACCCGACAAGAATGAAAACTACGAATTGTACCCACTGTAAGCGATTTCATGATGCATGGACCTTGTGGTGATGATAATATGAATTACCCCTGCATGATTTATAACAAGTGTTCGAAAAACTTTCCAAATAATTTCTCAGATGAAACATCTCTTGATACCGATGGGTTCCCTCTTTGTAGGAGACAATAATCTGAATTAGTTGTTCTAAGGTCCAGTGTTGAGTTAGATAACAGAAGTGTTGTTCCTTGTAACAAAGTTCTTCCCGAAAAGTATCAAGGTCATATTAATGTGGAGTGGTGTAATCATGCGGGATCGATCAAATATTTATTCAAATATATTAACAAATGTCCCGATAGAGCTACCGTTACATTCGTTCCAAACAGCTCAAAAAATAATGATGATCATAAAGCCATTGACGAAATAGAGGAATTCTGTGATTGTAACTATTTCGAATATGAGGCTACATTTCCATCTTCCAAGACAACAACAAATCGTATATGGTGCGGATGACGATATGAAAGACGTACTTGAGAGGGAGACTGTGCAATCTTGATCATGGCTGATTTAAAATGGCGATCAAGGTTCGACGATGCAAGGCTCACGAAAAATCACTTGGCAGGATGTAGCGGCGGCCCGCTATGGAACAACAACACCCCGTTTTTGGTCGCGAATTTGGATGGAAAGTGGGAAGGGACTTGCAAATTTTTGTGAATCACAAATTGGGATTTTTTGATCTAGTGTAAAATTCGGCCGCGAGGCCTTTTTAATGTTTTTTTTTAATTATTTTTTTAATTTAAAAATCAAATAAAGGGATTAGGGTTAATTCCTTTTGATTTTCAAATCTTCACAAATCATTATCGGGTCCCTATTAGAACTCTTTAGCCCAATCCAGATCCGTGAGCCTCGTTAGACAACTTTAATAAAATTAGTCCATTAAAAGCCCAATCTCGAATTTAGATAAAACCAGATTTTTATCTAAATCTCGTTCATCGATTATAATTAATCTTATTAATAATAGTGTTAGATTATCAATTATTTATACCAAT